>CP099851.1:3779160-4379160 GCA_030062745.1 Capitulum mitella | reverse complement strand
TCATGATCGACGTTTCCTGCGCGTTTCACATATTCCCTGCAATGTAATTTTCTCCTGGCTTATGGCCTTGTCACAATGGGCACGTAAATTTGCGTATGAATCGCACTTTTGTTATTGTTTACTTAACACATCGTCCATCGTTGCAACTGATTACTCATTCTCTTAAAACCATTTTGATCACATGGCAGATTGCTACGAGCTACACGTGTTTCGTGCTAACTGCACCTGCAAAACTAGAGGTTGTGCATTGGCCTGTTTTCGCCTTCGCGATGTTGGGTTTGACGGGTGTGAAAAGTTTATGGGCCCGTTTGCACGTGGGTACACGGTACAGGCTGTCTTCCACGGACGTAAACTTCACATTGAACATCGCGAACGTTTGATGGTAGAAAAGCGCAACATTGTCTGGTCTGGTTGGATTTCGCATTGTTGCTTCAGCGCAGCGCCTACGACATGGAAGTTGTACATTCCGATTCGGCCAGTGCGCTGCTGCGGCTGTCAGCAGGCTGTAAAGATGAAAGCAGGACGCAGTGTGGGCTGGACATTACCATTAAGATGCTGTGAACGACGTGATCTTAAATGTCCTGTGATAAATAAAAGTGAGGTGAATCGGAAAATATGTGTTCGCTTCCTGACGAGATAATTGCAATGCCGGAGAAATTACAACCTGGCAGTTAACGATCTAAAGGAAGAGAATTTTACGCCGCCCTCTCCATACCCGACACTCGATATCTGCGGCAACGCGCAAGAATGAAAAGGGATAAAAAACGTCTACAGCCTATCGAGGTAAACTCACTGACGGCTTTCGGGCCGTGGCTACAGAGCGTGGCTTCTTTCACTTCGTGTCCTCCGCCAGCCTGCCGAGAGAGAGGGCGCGTCCGAACCGACCGGACCCATGCCAGACCAGACCAGACCAGACCTAGACCAGACCAGACCAGCCAGACCAGACCAGATACCGACACACACAGACCCACACCCAGACCAGACTAGACCAGACACAGACACAGGCCAGACACATACCAGACACAGACCAGACACAGACCAGACCAGATCACACCAGATCAGATCAGACCAGACCATTCCAGACCAGACCCAGACCCAGACCCAGACTCAAACCCAGACCCAAAACCGGACCCGGACACAGACCAGACCAGACCAAATCAGACCCAACCGCCGCTGGCGATGTCGGCGCCGTGACGCGACGCCGACATGGCAGCGCCGGCGGCGCCCGGGGCCGGCCGAGGCAGGCGAGTGACGCTTCCCTGCGCCCCGTCAGCAAAGCGGCCGCCCAGCGGGCTTTCTCCGGGCGGCGCGCCGAGATTGTCCCCAGATCCGGGAGACGGCGCTCTGGACGGAGGCGACCACGCTCCAGCGGAGCTATGATTGTCCCGCCATCTGGCGTTGCAGCGCCTCTCTCTCTCTCTCTCCTTCCTTCTCTCTCTTTCTCTGCCTCTTCCTCTACCTGTGCCTGTTCCTCTGCCTTTGCCTCTGCCTTTACCCTTGCCTTTGCCTCTGCCCGTGACTCTGCCTGTGACTCTACCACTGCCTCTGCCTCTGCCTCTGTCTCTGCCTCTATCTCTGTCTCTGTTTCTGTCTTTATGTCTATCTCTGTCTCTATATGTTCCTGAATCCGTCTCCGTCTCTTTCTATTCCCCATTGCACCGTGTTTCGTGTTGCACCTGTGCCCCTCCGTCGCCTTTTATTGATTTCCTTCTTCCCCCTCTTTCTGCTTTCTCGGGCTACGTACAGCCACGCTCTGACATCACTTCTCGCTCGAAGAGAAAAACCGGCACCAGAATAAACTTGTATTGCAGCACACGATCTCACCAGCTCGCACGCTGCTAAACCTGCGAAGCGCCTACACTTCATTAGTTTGAGCGGTACGGACGACACAGTCGACACAAGTCGTAACACTGCCGTGCGCGGGACGGAAGCTTTCCTCCTCGCGCGCAGCGCGGCTCTAATGCTCCCTCTGCCGCACGGCCGCCAGCGTAACAGAAAACAAATATATACCTATCATGGATGCCAGCGCCCAGCGGTGGCGACCGTGACGCCGTGTTTCAGGCGTGCTCGGGCGCCGGTCCAGTAACAACTGTACACTGCGAGCGCTATTAAGACGCGGCAACAACACAAGACGCTGGCGCATAGAACACTACAAAAAGGGCACTGGGGACGTAAGTAGTACACACTGAAGACCTGCATGTGCTTGTAGAAAGGACTGTTTGCCGCAAATGGCCGCCTTAAAAAGTAAAACATATTTTGACGATCTGCTCAGATTGTTGTAGGATGAGTTTCAAGGCACCGATGTAATCCCGGGAGTCAAGTGCTGACTTTGCAAACACTGGCGGAAAAACAGCAAAGGACGTGAATGGAAGCGTGAACACACAACACTGGGAAGCTAGACAGCTAAACGTCTGAGCAGGTGATTGCACTCGATGGCGGGCCACATTCCAGTGCCTGACGTCAGCACCACCAACAAGGGGCGCAGGATCCGCGCGTTCTCTGAGAGCTGTGGCCGCCGCACCGCCACTGGAAATGCCGGACTCCACTGTCATCCCTCCCGTAGACCCGTGGGAGGATTGTCCATACGCCTGAGGCCGGACCTGACGAGAATACCTCCTGTCCTTTCTGGACCTGGAGGCGTACTTCCAGTCCTCCACGGGCCGGGAGGCGTCCCCATGTCCTCTGCGGGCCGAGAGGAATCTTTACTGTCCTCCCCGGATGGCGAGACGCCCTTCCTGACCCTCTTGGGAGGTGTCCTCACGGTCCTCCTCAGACCGGGAGGCGTCCTCGCAGGCCTCGTACGGGGAGGCGACCGCTCGGCCTGGCCTCTCCGTCCGGCCGATAAGGCGCCCGCCGGGAGTTGGCCGGATTTCCGGCCGCGGTCCGGGGTCGGCCGGCGCCGGACGCGGCCATCTGGAGCGGAACGAACCGACGGCCGGCGCCGGCCGGCTGGCGGCCGGACGACAGCGGGGTCAGCCGACGGTCGTCGGTCACAGTCCTGCCTGGTGTGGCTGGTCCGCCGCGCTGGCCTCCATGGCCAGTCAGCTGTTCCGCCCTCACCGGCCAGTACGATGTTTTGCTTGCTCTGGCCGGGTGACTGTCTCACCTTTGGAACCGCCCGGCCCAACCCGGTCGGCCAACTGTCCTGCCCTCCCCGGCCCGGTAGGCTTGGCACCATGACCCCACCGCCGCTGATGCCTGACACTCCAATGGGCAGTCGCTCGGAGCAACGTTCCTTCGGAGGCGATGGCGATGCTCAGGCTGCCACCAGGCGGCAGCTGAGAATCCGTCGGACATCCTATTCGTGGGAGGGGGGGAGGAGGGAAGACAACACATCAACGGGGAACAAACCTTGCCAGCGGCAGAAGCGTGGCACCCTCCGCCGCTTCCGAGCTGGGCGTCATCGGGCGGCCTCTGAAACGGCGACCATCCACCATCATACATCACGACGCGAACGACAAACATACGCGCGTTGAGCAAGGTCCGGGCTAACTCTGCGGGGGGGGGGGGGGCGAGCCGCGCCAGCTTCAGCCGCGGAACCGGCGCGGTCCGAGGAGGTCGGGCCCGTGCCGCCGCCGCCGCCGCCGCCGCCGCCGCCGCCGCAGCCGCCGGATCTGCGACCCAGATCCGCCGGTCGACGTCGGCCCGAGGCTCCGCCGCCGGCCCGGCCGGCCGGCGCGGCCCGTCGGACCGGGAGTGGCCGACGGAGGGAGAGTGGCCGGAGTCGACGGGGCGGATGGGGTTGGCGGAATGGATTGAGGACAGCCGGACCGGAGTGGTCGGAGGGGACGGAGTGGGCGGAGTGGCGGCCTGGCCTGTGCGGTTGAAGTATTCAGAGTGAACAGACTAAACGGAGTGGTAGCACGGCTGGAGTGGTAGGAGTGGTCATAGGATTCGATGGACCAGGCGGTCTCAGCATTAGTGTCAGGTATTGGTCCGCACAGGATTGGAGAAAACCGGGTGCTCCCAGGGTCGGTGTCCGTGTTACACATTTGTGACGGGTGCTGCAAGGATCAAAGTGCCCATCGGAGTATTGTATCAGTGGTTATGTGCTCCCAAAGTTAGGGTGTTCATGTCAGAAGGCTGTGTCAGGAGCGAGGAATTCCCAGAGTCGGATACAGGACTGTCGAGACCTCATGCCCTTGGGTCATTGGAAGAGACGGGCATCGGCTGACGAAATGCCAGGGAGTCTGAGGTAAAGTCGCGCGCTTTCGTCAAAACTCGCGCCAAAACACGGAATAGCTGTCTGCAGCGCGCAAGCAGTAGTTACGAGCCGAGTGCTCGGCCGCCCACCACGCGCGTGATGCCGCAAAATCGTGACGTCACGCTCGTGCAGTGCGCGCGTATGGCCGATCAAAGAGCCTGCTTCGAAGTTCCGGCGATCGTGCACACCCGCTAACACACACAGTAACACACACACAAACAGCGCCAGGACGCGTATCACCGTTTGCGCAGGTACACACGCGTGCCAGCGTTCCGTTTGCTCGCGGCTGGATGTGAGTCCACCGGGGCGGCGTGACCCCGCTGGCAGGATCGACACCTGGGTCATCGCCCTGGCCAGGTCCGAACGACGCAGCTGATTGGCTGTCGTCGCGACCTCCAGGCGGGACCACGCCGCCCGTCGACGGCGTTCGTCGTCCGTGTCCGTCGTCGGCGCGCGACGGTGGCGCCGCCCCGTCGGCGACACCCACAACCGCGCGTCTGACGCGGCACTAGCCTCTGAGCAACGCCGCCGGCGCTGGCCGACCCTGTGACGTCACGGCCGTCTGTGGCGCCGGGCCGCCGTCCGATCCGGTCCGGTCTGATCCGGCCCTGGCCCTGGTCCGGCCTCGGTCAGTTCTGTCCGGCCCGGTCCACTCCGGCCACGGTCCTGGTCCGGCCGCGGCCAGTTCTGTCCGGTCAGATCCGGTCCGGTCCAGTCCGGTCCTCGTCCGGCCTCGGCCGCCTCTGTCCGGTCCCGTGCGGTCCCGTCCGGTCCGTCAGAGGTCGGCGGCGACGGGAACCGAGCCGGGCGCCGAGCCGGGCGGACTGGCCTCACCGGCCGGCCGCCTGCTCGTTCAGCCACTGGCGCAGGAAGGCCAGGTTCTCTGGGCCGACGGCGGCGCGCGCCCACTCCAGCTCCTCGGCGAACGCCAGCTCGAACGCCTCCGCGTCGAAGGCGGGCGCCTGGCGGCCCATCTCTCGCGCGCGCACCACCGTCGTGCCGAACTTGATGAGGTAGGTGGCCAGCTTGAGGCCGGAGCCGATCACCTTGCCGACGTAGTAGGGCCGGTTGAAGCCGTCGTCGTTCTTCTCGGCGTAGGCGAAGCTCTGCGGCCGCTGCGGCCGCGGCCGGCCGCTCAGCAGGCCGGTGAAGGTGCCGAGCAAGCCGCCGAGCCCGCCGCCGCCGTCGACCGCCTGGCCGCTGAACAGGTCCGACTTCTCCAGCGCCGGCGCCACGGCGTTGATGACGTTCATGATCACCGGCGTCGCCTGGCCGAGCACGGGCATCACCGACTGGATGAAGCCCATGTAGTTGCCCTGCTGCACGTGCGTCATGGCGTCGCCCAGGTGCGACATCATCGAGGGCCCGTCGCTCTTGACCAGCTGCACGACGCTGCCGAACAGCTGGTTCAGGTTGATTTTGGGCGGCGGCGGCGGCGTCGCCGAGACGTCCGTGTTGTAGTAGTAGGGCACCGGCCGGCGGCCGGGCCGCGCCGGGCCGTCCACCTTCTCCACCGGGTACGGCCGGTTGTAGTACGGGTACGGCCGCGACGTCGTGTGGTAGTGCGTGCTGTAGTGGTACGGCGCCGTGGTGTGGTACGGCGCCGTGCTGTGGTACGGCGGCGAGGTCGGGTACGCCGGCGGCGGCGGCGGCGTCGGCAGCGGCCGCCGCAGCGGGTAGTAGGGCAGCCTGGGCGGCGGCGGCGGCGGGGTGGTGGTGGTCGGCGGCGGCGGCGGCGGCGGCGGCTCGGTGTTGCCCACCTTCTGCGAGGCGCCCTGCGCCTGATCCGCCGCGCCCACCGGCTCGCCGCCGTCGTTGAACATCTGGCTGAAGATGTGGAAGCCGGCGTCGAACTTCTCCACCTCCTCGTCGACGGGCGTGGTCGGGCGGCGCGTGGTCGTCGTCGTGGTCGTCGTGGTCGTCTTCTTGGCCGGCTTCTTGTCACCGGGCGTCGGCCGCGGCCGCGGACGGGCCAGGATGCCCAGCAGGTGCGACAGGAAATTGGTCGGCCGGCGCGTGGTCGTGCCGGCCTTGTCGGCGCCGGCGGTCGTCGTCGCCGGCGTGGTCGTCCTCTGGGCGCGGCGCGTCGTCGTCTCGGCGGTGGTCGCCGGCCGGCTCGTCGTCCGCCGCAGGAGCGCCGCGAACGGGCTCCCGGCGGGCGCGCCGGACGAGCCCTCGGAGGCGCCGAACAGCGCCGCCGGCAGCGACAGGTTGTCCGGGCTGTCGTCGACGGTGGGCGGCGCCATCAGCGCGCCGAGCAGCGCCGAGAAGTCGGGCCGCCGCTGGCCGCCGCCGGCCGGCCGGCGCAGGATCTGCTGCAGCAGGCTCTTGCTCGGCGACTGCGAGTAGGGCGACGGCCGCGGCGCAGGCGCCCGGCCCCGCCGCCCCGCCCGACGTCGTCTCGGCCCCCGTCGTCGTCGACGACACGGTCGTCCGCCTCGTCGTGGTCGTCGTGGTCGTGGTCGTCGTCGTCGTCGTGGAGGTGCGCTTGCGCGCGATCTCGTGGTAGAAGCTCTCGCCGAGCAGCAGCGGCTGGCCGTCGGCCGCGCCGGTCGTCGTGGTCCGTTCGGTCGTCTCGGCGCCGGCCGCCCAGAAGCCGTACGGCCGGGGCGTGGCCGGCGCCACGTCGTAGTCGTCGTAGTCGTCGTACTCACTGTAGCCGGCCGGCGCGACGTACACGCGCCTCGTGGCGGCCGTGACGTCCACGCCGCCCGGCGACCAGGAGGCGGCGTCCCTGTGCGCCGCCACCGGCCGCCAGTCGTTACGCGTGTCCACGTGCCGGTTCCAGGGGAACACGCTGGCGTCGCGCGCCTGGCTCTGCGCCGGCGGCAGCAGCGCGGCCAGCAGCACGGCCAGCGGCAGCCACTGGCCCCGCGACCTGGAACGGAGCGGGCCAGCGTCAGCGCGCCGATAGTCGGTCGGAGAGCGCACGCCGGCGCCGGCGGCGGCGCCGCGCGGCGCCCCCGCGCCGATGAAAGAGAAAACGCCGCCGCCGCGTCTGGGAACGTCTGGTCAGGCGGAAAGAAAGTGAGCGGCAGCCACTCCTGCGGCCGACGGGCCGCCGACGGCGTCTGTCTGTCGCCTGTCGACAATGACGAGTACGGGAGGGGGTGGGGGGGAGTACTGGCGGCGGAGCGACATTGACGGGGGCGACCATGACATGGGGCAACACTGACGGAAGGCGACACTGACAATGGGACGGCACAGAAGAGGGGTGGAATGACACTAATGGGAGGGGGGAAGGCTGACACTGACGGGTCAGACCAACGGGAAATGAGGCTTACTGGCAAAACTAGAGGGAAACGGCATTGCTAGCGAAAGCTGGCCGCGAGAAAGAAGGTGGGCGACACTGCTGCGAACGACTCGACTGACGAGAGCAACACTGACGGAAACGTCACGGCGAATCAGCAATTTTGATGATGTCGGCAACGACACCAGTGTAAAATTCACCGCCAAGTAACACTGATGGACAACGCTGATGGATAATGACGAGAAACAGACGGCTATGCAGTGAGGAAGTAGAAGAATCGCAGGTTATCAACTTGATGGCGCGCGAACCAGGCTGTACGGTTGTCTTTTGAAGTCGATAAATTTTATCCAAGATTCAATCAAAAGTTTCTGCTCCTTTTTGAACCCCTTTGATGTGAAAATGCGGTTTCTAACAAGAAAATTGTTCAGCCCTATTTTACACAGGTGGACGAGCAATTACAGCTCAAAATTGTTTGCCTCCCGTGATGACTTAACGTCGCCAGTTATAACACGCATGAAATGAAAATATTGCGGCCCTAGAAGAAGACATTTCCATCATTGCTTTTTCTACGACTTCAGATTTTTAGGTCTGATGTCCAACGGCAATTTGTCAGGCATCTTTTTGTCTTGCTAGTTACACAGCCGTTAAAACGAATCCGAGATGTACTTTCGACCCAGAACAAGCCACTTTCAGCTGACACAGATATAATCCAGGCCATTAAGATCGGATTCTCCTGATCTGAACCGACCGCAAAACCCGCCAAACACAGAACAGGACAGTCTCCTTAGAACGAAAAACAGCCTCCTTGTTTTAGGTAGAACAGCCGCTCTCGAACCAAGCAGAACAACACTAAACAGCTGCTTCAGACTGGGCGAAATGGCCGGGTATCGCCGCAGTCACGGCTGATGTTCACCATCGGGCTGCACTGCTAACAAGAGCAGCAGCCAGTCAGTCACGAATGCCACAGCGACTGAAATCCGCCCGACATTGACACTTCAGGTTGGACGCCTTTCCACCCAGAGTATTCTACAACATCGTGTTTTTTCAGCATAGGGCGCATAAACATCACAAGTATTGTATTATGTGCCTGTCATCGCTGCCGTACCACTACTGTGAATGACTGTTTTGTGCGCCGACGCCCCTTGAATTGGCTTCATCTACACGCTGTACGGACGACGAGCCCCTGCACGCCGAGCAGGCCGAGAGTGGCGGTTCAGTGCAAAGCTGGCCGTCCCTCCAAAGACTGGCGTCGCTGTCAACAATGACGTGCAGCGCTGAAGTGGTACAAGCGTATGGTAATTCGCACGACCCTCCGGGTGCTGTGTCATAGCCAGAGGTCGGCGATTGGCTACCGCGAGGAACGACGTGTGGTGAGAGCCCTGTAGATGTTTTCATCACGGAGGATTAAGAGACTGGGATATGCATTGCAAAACGTGAGCATGACACCAAAACCCAAATACTGACAACGAGCAGCGCTGAGGAGATGACTTGACCGTCTGACTTCCGTAGCCAAGCTCCTGGCAAGAATCTCCTGCGCTTAACTGCGCAGGAGAATGTAGTCATTGCTGATGTTGCCTTTCGCAGCGCTGCTGGTTTTCGTGAGGGAAATGACGAACACCAAGTGAACACTAAATCCTGAAATACGTGGCCTGAAATTCGTCGAAGCAAAGAAGCCGATGGAACGGCGAAAGATCCTCTGCGCTACCTGTTTCGCGTTGCCGGGAAATGCAAGGAGCGAAGCGGGGACCGAATGGGGGTGCGCACAGCGGCGGAAACCAGGATTCCGTACACTGGCCTCAGCCGGTTCGGCGCGGCAAGTCAGAAACTCGTCTGGCATCGTAACGTTCCGAGAGCAATGTCCGCAGTTCGCGTGAAAATAGTCGTGGCTTCAGTAGCGGAACCACACTGGGAATAGCCGGACGCGTACAGTGCCGCGCATCACGCGAGGGCATACGACCCACTTTGCGGGCAGTTTCTCTCGCCTGTTACTTGAAACATCCCCAGCAACAGATCCTCACGCGTGAGTCGTATTCCTGATGGACAGTCGATCCTGTCCGATTCTCGGGACTGTTTCACCGTCCGCGTCATTGTGGCAACAGGTGCAGGTCGCGACAGATGGGTCAGTAAACCGCCTACTGCCGCGCCGGTCGGAAGGAGTCGCACTCGGATTGCTGACCGTCGAATGACCTCGTTGGGGCAGCGTTAAGCTGTGCACAGGCGTCTTTGGCGTCCGTATAGCGAGTCCGTCGATATCCCGTCTGGCAGGGCTCCACAGTCAGCCAGCGTAGGGCTCCAGCGTTCCGTCGTCACAATCGACAGACTCCGTCAGGGACAACAAAGTCCAGTCTTTGTACCGCTTTGCACGACGCAAATAACGTCTTTGTAGACGCCTCGTATCAAGGCGTATTTGAAATGTGGGCAACATCTTACGGGATCCTTATTTTAGGAATTTAGCTACTGAGATTAGGGGTAAAACTCGATGAACTCCACCAAGTGGCCCGAACGACGCACCGTTCCGACGAGAAAAGCATGTTTGTAAGGCGACGCTAGGAGAGCGGAACGGCTCTTGTCAAACAACTAACGGGCATGAGCGCTTAGTCCCTGCCTGGCGAGGCGAGGATTCCCCGCTGGCCATCCGTATGCATGTAACCGTAATCCCGGCTCTCCGGAGCGTGTCGCAGACCGCGCGCCTAATCCGGAATTTTCAGTGAACCATCAGTCAACCCGGTAGACCTGAACGAAAGCGTTGCACGTAGTGTTTTCTCTTCGCACGCCCCGACACATCGCGTTTGTTAATGCCGGGCAGCGACGCCGGTCGGAGCCAGTTCTCGTCTGCAGACTCTGAGACGCAAGTGAAAGTCCGCCAGCTAGGTGCTGCTTCCTTTCGTTGTTTTAGATGTGCACGTGCCGTGCGGCAGATGCCACCTATGGCCAAGAGGCCGGTCGCGGCTCTCGCGCGCAAGAGGCACTCCGATACGACGTCTTGGTTTCTATTGTTTGCCGGCGGGTACAAACTGGAACTAAGGAGCCGCCGCGGTGTCATCAAACACGCGCTTAACTGCACGTGACGCGGCCGACCATGGCGCGTTACGGGGATCCATGTATGGCGCCTCTGTTTCCGGCTCGGCCCAAGGAAAGGAAATCGCCGGGGGGTGCCGGCTTTGCCGTGTCCAATGCGATATTGGATTCACCAAATGTGGCGGCAGAATGCCAGGCAAAACGAACGCTCGGAGGGAGGCCGATGGTTCTTGATTTCTCATAGAACGGAAAGATGCTCTCCCGACGTGACACAACGTCTACACATACAGATCCAATAATTTCCTGTGTGATAAGCTTGCAACATCGGGAAGGTACTGCATGCGCGCTGGTTATTCACTGTAATTGATGTCCTTCTTGGTTACACCCAGTGTCCTTTTCTTTGGAACTCAAGTTGCCTAGGAGTTCAAGAGGGAGAGACCATTGGACCTCGGGATTAGGCTCGAGGGGTCGTGACCCTCATCCATTTAAATCTGACCGTACCTTCTGAAGTTTCACGCCCAAAAGCCTCTCACGTGACTAGGTCAAAGCAGGACATCTATTGAGTTTTAACCTTGCCTGTAGTCCTGACCTCGATCTTTGATCAGCCGTCAGGCACAAGGACAAATCCAGTCAACTGTCTCAGGGGGGTCTAAGCCGTTTCGAGGACCAATGGACGGCCATTGGTACCAATGCGTTTGAAAATTCGGCATGAAACATGTTGAACACTGCTCTATACTACTCTCGTGTCCCCATGCACGTATCGCAGTTTCTAGCTGACAAGCAAATATTTATCTTTTGAAATGAAAACACGTGCGCCTTTCGCTCAGCCCTGCCCATATTGAGAGAAACCATAGCCCTCGAGACATTGACGGCCGGGGTGGACCGCTGAGGTGAACGCTGGCGACCGGCCGCTCAGCTGATTCGCGCCCGGCACAGCCAATTAAGACCGGCGGAAACGCCCGTGACCGCAATGGGTCGTTTGGCGCACATCAGGGCCGGTTATGGGCAATAAACTCACCCAGATCCGCCGGGTAATCTCCTCTGTGTCACACCCTCGGCCGCCGGGCCCACCCACGCCTCAGTCGGTGTCCGCAGTGGCCTTCTTCGTACTCAAGCACCGCCGCGCCGCGCATTGCATCCAATCAGCTTTGCGACCCGTCCATTGATGGGTCACAGGTCACACGTCCATTGACAGCAACGCAGAATACCGCCTTCGCTGGTTTCGTCCCGTTTGACTGATACAGGTTTTTGACAGGTTTTTGACATTGGGCG
The DNA here is from genome assembly GCA_030062745.1 of Capitulum mitella. Classification (NCBI taxonomy): domain Eukaryota; kingdom Metazoa; phylum Arthropoda; class Thecostraca; order Pollicipedomorpha; family Pollicipedidae; genus Capitulum; species Capitulum mitella. Next base: position 4,367,416 of record CP099851.1, on the reverse strand, counting down.
TCAAATGATGTTGCTGTTGACGCAATCGAAAACGCCAATGGCTGAGCGTCCAGACATGGAGCGGCCAGGTGACGCGGCTAAAGCCTGTCAAAGGCGCGATACCGTCTGGTCATATAGTCAAGTGTCGCTGAATAAGCGAATTGCCAATGGCATGCTCGCGGTCAGGAAGAAAACAGCAGAACCAAAGATAAACGACGTCTTGACATCGAATTCTCCGCCGGGTGGCCACAAAACCGCAGAAGCCAACTCTGCCGGTTAGCCTTATGCCGCAGACCACACGCGCTGTCATTCGATCAGAGCTCAATGAATGGCATAGGTAGACGCGAGTGGAGTGGGTTGGCCATCGCATTGAGCTCCCGGCCACCGTGCATCTGTCGACCGGAAACTGCACGGCCACACCGTAGAACAGGAAGAGAGCACCAACCGCACTTCAGTTGAGATCTGACGTCTGCAGTCATCCAGGCTGCAAAGCATCCATCAGGCCAAGCACTCCAGCCGTACTGTGTGAATATCGCATGTTGGAAGGGCAGCGGTGGGTGAGCTGCACGATTCCGCGCAACTAATTGGCTGCTTCCGCTAAAACTGCTACTCAGAATTCAGAGGACTGTCTTACGCTTCCATTACCCACTAGATTACGACAGGAAAGTCCATTGACGATGAGTTTACCATTATACCCTTGAGCTGGGGTTTACGCGTAAAAAAAGTACCCACCGAAAAGCACGACGGTTTTTCGGCTTGCACACTGCTCTCGGAAACCCATGGCAACGCCTCGTTGTGGTTCTCTCGTTCCCTGCCCTGGCAGACTTCCAGTTGTAACATGTGCCATCTTGTGCGGACTTCCCGGCGTGCGCGGAGGTCCCTCCACGAAACGGCATCAGCGAATGGAAAATGAGACGTTCCGAGTGATTTATTTGATAAAAGTGTCGTCATTAGTGAACAGCGGACGCCAGTGGGCATGTAATGCAGGGAATCTGGACCAGATTTCGACGTCTCGGCTCCTGGCGAGATAAGACGATTTCCGGGCCGACCCTAATTAGTGGAACTCGGACGGTGGAAGGCACCGGAGACCGCTATCAGGCGGCGTCCACCGCCCGTCCACGCCACAAGTGACACGTCTGCTCTTCCTCATCCGCGGCCGTCATTCTTTATCTCGCCTCGATCATCAAAGTTTCTACGTTTCTGGTTTACTGAGTGCGCCGCGTTACAAAGCTTTCATTGTCTGGTGTTTCAATTTGTTCTGTAGGCATGTTTCTGGGAACGGCTGGAGATCCGAGAGTGTTTGGGCTATGCACTTTTCAGATATTTGAGCGTTTGGCCTGCGACATTCACTGGGAAGAAATGGTCTAAAAGCCAGTCGGGACCCCAAACATTTCCCAATATCTCCAGCCGTATTTCTGCAACACAAATGTTGCTAAAAAGATGTTCAGACGGTTCCAGTTTTTCGTCTGTACATCACTAGCATTGCTACAATGGAAAAAGCAGGGCATGGGGAGCGGAACAGTAGGTTACTGCTATCTAGCCTGCGTATAATTTACGGAACTAAATATTTCCCATGTTGAATTTCCACCAATATGATGTTTCAATGAAGGAACCACTTAACATGGTTTCGCCTCCGCAACTCTGAAAAATCCCGCCGACGCCGTAGCGAAGTAAAGCTAAAATCGCTTTGATCTCCAACAGCAACATCGTTATCGCGTCGTTCATTCTGCCTCACTCGGCCGCCAACCAATGTCTTCACGAGTCTGCACGGCTGCAGCAGAACGGCCCGAGGCGGCGCCGGCACGTGCTGTTTGTAAACAGGTGCCCCCAGTTCCGGAGACAGCGGCCTTGTTAACCATGCGCCGGAGGCCGGCGAATGTGTGCCGTTTCACTGGCCGGTACCGTTAGCGGGCGGCCGGCGGCGACGCTATCCGGACCTGGCGAGCTCGGCCGTGCCTGATCGTGCCTGGTTACAGCCACAACAGGAACCGTGGCACTGCGCGGAACACCGCAACCGGTGAGGGTTTTGCCCACCCGGGACTCGCGCCACTTACAGCCCACACGGCTGCGCAAAAACTGCGCAAGCCTCTAAGGCAGTCTGACTTCTTGCTTGAGGCAAAACACGACCCCTGCTTAAATAAGGCGGACGTGATTTCCGAGTCATTACACATTTCTTTGCAGCCCGCACGGGGAAAGTTCTTGCGACAATGATCAATCGTAAGAAAGTAACAGAACCAAGCTCATTGTAAGAACACGACGTTTAACCCGACCATCGCACGCTGTCTCCCCAGGTCTTGCTAACCGCCGCTTTTCATCAGACAAGCACTGCCTGGCGCTGTCCGAGGCCTTCCGGGACGGTCCGATTTGGAGTGCATCAGTGTCGGACGCCGTCTCCGGGAGGCGACCCGGATCTGGACCAACCCGGACACTGCCCGGCGGCCCGGCCCTCCGGCCCGCCGACTCTCCGGCGCGGCACCGGGACGGCGCGGGACGACACGGGACGGGACGAGCGGGACGTGATGGAAGGGACGGCACGAGACGGCACGATACGGACGGGACGGGACGGGACAGAACGGGACGGGATGAACGGGACGGGACGGGACAGAACAGGACGGGGCGGGACGGGAGGGGCGGGACGTGATGGGAGGGACGACACGAGACGGCACGATACGGACGGGACGGGACGGGACAGAACGGGACGGGATGGACGGGATGCAGAAGGACGGACGGCGCGACACGGCACGGGACAGGACGGGACGGGACGGACGGGACGAAACAGGATGGGACGGGACGGAATGAAACAGGATGGCACAGCACGCCACGGGACGGGACGGGACGGGACGGGACAACACGAGGCGGAACAGAATGGGACAGAACAGACCGAGACAGGACCGGCAATGGCTGGCAATGACGGAGTGGGACAAAGAGGACAGGGATGGACTGGTGCTCAAGTCTGTCACCGCCAGGCTGTGTAACTCGGCGGCTCCTGAAGTCTGAACCCAGGCAGGACCGCCGCTCCTGCAAACAGACTGCGGAACACAGGACCCGCTCCTAAACGGAGTGCGATAGCAACGAGTGCCACGAACGGGTATTGGGTCGGAGAAGGGCTTTTGAAGCTCGCGGAGTCTTATCACACGCAAGAAAAACATCTGGTATGAGTGTAGCTCAGTTTGGTACTCCTTGCGCGCCAACAAAAACTTGTTGGTCTTCACTTCACCCGTCGGTTTTGACAAAAACGTAATTAGGCCCATATTTGTGTTGGAGATTTTCTCGTTCACGAGACATTTATGGCAAACATAGAAGGTCTCGGAAAAACTAGCGCGAGACAACCACTGAAGGGTTTTGGAACTGTTCGTGGTCGCCGTCGTCGTAACTACCGACGCGCACCTGCTGTCTGGACCATTAATGCGGTGCGACAATGCACTGCCAGTGAAAGTACGGCATTTCTACCAGCTCTCGGCCTGTTGCTAACCGGCTTCTCTGTCGCTCAGCTGAATCCGTCCCAGCTCGCCAGCCGCTCAGCTGAATCCGTCCCAGCAGTTTGGTCTCTCAGCCGCTCAGCAGTTTAGTGTCCCGGCCGCTCAGTAGCCAGCCGCTCAGCCGAGTCCATCCCAGGATTCCAGGCGCTCAGCCGAGTCCCTCCCAGGATCACAGTCGCTCATCTGAGTCCGTCCAAGGATTCCAGACGCTGAGCCGTTCAGCCTCCCGGCCGCCCATCGGTCTGACTTCTCTGCCGGCGGCCGCGGAGCCGGCTCCGCCCTCCAGCCTTGCCCGGTCGGACCCAGGCGGCCGTCCGCCGCCGCCGAGCCGGCCGCAGCCTCTCCGACCCTTCCCGAACACCGGCCGGCCGCTTTCCCTTTCTGGCGTGCTGACAAATCCGGCGCGCCCGCGCCGCTATCGCCGCCGCCATCTCGCGCTCATCTGGCCGACACCTGTCGGCCGGCGGGGAGCACCTCCGACGGTGGCCGTCGCCTAATGCGGCCCATTGTTGTCGGCCGTCCCGCGGCTGGGAGCGGAGATTCACGCCGCTGAGAGGCGTGTTTACGCGCGCTCTGCGAGCAGGGTCCGAACTGGGCGGAGACGCCGCGCAGAGCAGGTGGGGCGATCGGCGCCAGCTGAGCGCGCTGGTACTCGGCACTGATTGGTGTTTACGCGGCTCGCGTATGCCAGTCAGCCGGTGTTTACCCGTTCTGCGCCGCCGGTGGCCGATGGAATCTGCCATCCGGCATTCTGATGCATTGTGATCTCCACTGTGGTATGGGAGACCGACTGGTGTGCTTCCTTCCTACACGAAGACGTCGTTGTGTTCGAGTCGGCTCAGGTTTTTGAGCTGCGTTAGGATGGACTGGACTTTGTGAACTCTTCTTTGACGCCTCCTTGACCCCTGCTGTTCAAGGGTCTGCTACAGGTGATGACTGAGGTAAACTACTTCAGCCGGGACATGAGGCTAACCAAGTAGTTCAAGCACTTCATGAGCCAGCCTCAGCGCTGGAAAAGCGGATTCGACTAGAAATAATCCGACTCAAAAGCGGAAAATATTCCGGTTGCCATGCACCAGCTTATCACGGAACCGACTAATGTCCACAGAAAAACGCCGCCTATTCGCGGGATCACCCACTGTCACCGCTCAGGAAAACATAAATGCTAAAAACAAGTTTCTCGCGCTTGTCGGACCGGCTCGGAACAGGCCCGGCGTCCGCGGGGATGATCCATCACGGGCCCCCGTCCCGTCGCGCTTTCACCTTCGGCCGCGGATCGCCCGGGCCGCACTCAGATCCTGCGGATCGCGCCGATCCGCCCGCCGCGGCAGGGTCGCGCCGGCCCCGCCGCCGGTGTCCGGACCCGGCGTCCGCCGGTGTGTCCGACGGCGTCCGTGGCTGTGTCTGCCGGTGTCTGGCGGTGTCCGTGGGTGTACCCAGCTGCGTCCGCAGGTGTCTAGCGGCGTTCGGCTGCGTCCGGCTATGTGTTCGCCGGTGTCCGCCGGCGCGTCCGGCAGTGTCCGGCGGTGTCCGGACCCAGTGTCCGGCGGCGGTCGGCCTCGTTTCTCCGGACGGGCGGCGCCAGTGGGACGCGGCGCGGCCGCATCTCGCTGGCATTGTCCGCGGCCAGGCCAGCGTAACACGAGCCCCAGCTGCGGCACGCAGCTGTCGGAGCTGGCCGCCCGGCCGCCCGCCGCCGCCGCCGCCGCCGCCGCCGCCGCCGCCGTACTGCGCTGTGCCGTGGCGCTTTGGCCCGTAACCAAGGTGCCGATCCGCAGGTGCCTTGTTTCCAGTTCTTTGCGCAGCCGATCGGAAACTTTGCGATACGCCCAGGGAAAAGTTCGAGAGGGCAATTTCTGGACACGTTTCTGGTCCCATTCTACCAGCAATCTTGAAGCTTCTTCGCCCGCCACCCGTTGAGGAAAGTCGGAAATGGTGATCACTGACAGGGACCGCCTTACCGAAGAACAGATACGAACTGAAATAACTAGCTCCGAAACATTGGCGTAATGAATTTCCTCGTGCATGGGCGGTAGGCATTCTGAACAGTACCGAATTAAAACCGTGTGAAAACCATGGATCGGCCAATTGAGCTATCGTGAAGTTTTGCGCTTCATGCACGTCATTTTATTGCCCTTCATTTATGACGCTGCAAACCGCGAGAACACGGATCAACGGCTGACGAAACCCATCCATTCATTTCCTCACAGGCGGCTCGCCCATTCGCAAAAACTCCGCACTTCATCAGAGCCCACTTTCACGCGTTAGGACATTCATTCAGAATTGGGTCACGCGCCGCGCATACCAGCGTAGCGGCGGATCGCCTCATGAGCCCTTCCCACGCGCCGGCCCGTCGGCAGCCATGCACGGCGGGCCACGGCCGGCGGTGCTGGCGGCGCGTGCGCCGGCCGTCGGTCGCTAATCCAACCGGCTCTTCACGCGCTCATAACGACCGGCGCCTGCGAAGGAACGCGGCGGCACCTGCGGCGGCGGCGGCGGCGGCGGTATCTCGGTTGAGGCGGAGAGCCGCCGCCGCCGGCCGGCCCGCAGGCGGCGGCGCTGTTTGCGTAACCAGGCCTACTTTCCGGCCGGACGTGCTGGGGCTCAGCGCCGCCGCCGCCGCCGCCTCAGATTCCGGCGCCGCCGATGACGGCGATGACGGCGATGACGGCGATGACGGCGACTCCGGTGCCGGCGACGGCCGTCGGGGAGGCGGGAGGCGGGAAGGGATGAGGGGAGGCGGTAGGAGGGGAGGCGAGAAGAGGGGTTTGGTGATTCGGGGTACAGGGGGAGGCGAGGAGGAGAGAAGACGGGGCGACGGGGAGGAGGGGAGGCGGGGAGGGGGAGCGGGCGGCGTCGATGTCGACACTGCGCCGGCGGCGACCGGTCGTGGGAATCGGCATTTCTCAGCCCATTAGGCGTCCGCCTGACCCGGAATCGGCGGCTCTTCTCACGGGCCTCCGCCCACCGCGCCGGCCTGATTTCGACCGAGCCGCCGCCACCACCGCCGCCGCCGCCGCCGCCGTTGTCGACGCCGGCGTCGGAGGCGGCGGCGGCGGCGGCGGCGGCGGCGGCGGCGGCGGCGGCGGCGGCGGCGGTGGGCCCTAACGGCCGCAGATGGCGGCAGCACGCGCGCTATTTTTGTGTCGGCCGAAACAGAATGCCCAATTAACCGCACGACGACGGGCGCGCCGCCGCCCGGCAGATGGCGCTGTGACGCGGATAATGGGTTAATGGCTGTCACTCCGGCGGGCTGGCCGCACGGCGCGCGTGTCGCGTGCCGCGCGGGGCGCACGTGGCCGGCCTGGCCAGCCTTCAGGCACGAGCGCAGCGTCGGGCTGGAGAGAGGATGGAGTTTAGGAGGCCGGATTCGGCGGGCAGACCGGTATGGTTCCGCTCAGGTACAGTCCGGAGTCGGCTGCCGGTGACGCAGTGATTGCCTCGAAGGGCCTGAGCCGGTCGACGCGGAGCCAGGAGTCGTCACTGCCGACTCAGAGCTGGTTCAAAAGGGGAAGACAGAAGGGAAGGGTGGAGAAGATTGGCAACACGGAAGACGTTGCTCAAGAGTCGGCCTGCAACACTGACTACAAGCGGAAGGAACAACGGCGACTCCGAGCAGCAACAGACACGACTTCACCGCAGGACTCTTTCAACCAAGAGTCGCTCTCTCGGCTCTCCAAGTCAGAAACATTCAATACGAACAGCTTTACCATAAGTCTCGCACTGGACGCCAGTCAGAAACCTCACCCTGGACAATCGAACGAAAATTCCAAGCCAAACCATCTGGCAGGAGTGCCTCTCTGGGCCCTCCAGGCTATCGATTCCAGGCCGGGCCGTCAGGAGTCCGTCTCTGAAGTCGCAGGAGCGTAATCGGCTGTGGCGCCGGGCACCGCCGGCCGGCCGGCCGGTCTCCGAGAGCGGGGGAGGTTCGGCTCCGGCCGTGCTGAAGGCTCGCGGCCGAGATTTTCCGAGCCGAGCGCAGGACGGCGGCCTCATCACTGCCCGTATGCCTGGCGCGCGGAAGCCGAGTCCAGGAGTCCGCCAGGAGTCTGACAGTGCTGCAGACGCGGCCTCAGGGGCGTAGCTACAAGCGCCGCGGTCAGGGCCCCAGGCCCGCAGGCACGAGCCTAGACAGCACTGTAGTCCAGTCTGAGGGCTTGCAGTCACAAGGGGCGAGAGTACCGCCGTCATGGATTCAGGCTCCACAGTGCCATTCTCGAGAGTGTTTCGGACCGGCCTCGAGACCCACAGTCGCGAGCCTCGAGGGAATCGCGCCATGGCTTCAAGGCCCGCAGTTAAAAGCCTCGAGAGTCGGCCATCCGGTGCACGTGATGCTGTGTGCTGGGACGCGGTGACCGGCGGCGTGCAGTGACGGGGCCCGAGTGGCCGAGTCACGGCGGCGGGGGGCCGACGCTCGTGACGCCGCGTGTCCGTGATCGCCGTCTCTCACGCGAACCCCGCGCCGCCGACCGGAAACCCGCGGCCCGGCGTCCGGCGCTGAGAACCCAGCAGCTTCAAACGGCCGCCTCTGCGGCGATCGGAGAAAATCGTTCGCATCCGCAGCCGGCGTCACGGCGCATTGAGCGCGCGCTGGCCCGCGCAGCTCGGCGGACCGGCCCGACGGCGGTGGAGCCGCGCTCTCCGCCCTCTGCGCCTCCCGTCCCCCGTCCCTCTGCCGGTCAGCCCGGCCAGTGTTCGCGCGGGGGACATCTCTGCGCGGCCGCTGGGCCGGCGGCAGGCGGCGGCCGCCGCCGCGCGGTATGTAAAACGGCTCGGCGCTCGCTCGGCTGACCCAGATGGCGAGTGCCGCCGGCGCTGGGCTCCGGCCGCGCGCCGGAGAGCGGGGACGGAGTGCCGGCGCGCGCGGACGTGCGGCGGGAAGCGGGTCCAAAGGTCGCGTGCTACGGAAGCCCTGACGCCGTGCAGTGCAATGTTCGGCGTCAGTGAATACAACAGGGCTTGGCGGGGCGCCGCGCGAAGCACGTCATGCAATTTCGCGAGCTCATTGTTTTCCTGTTGGAAGGGATCTTCGATTATACATTGAGCATGGGCATGCTGTAAGCAGCCTGGGGCATTTCTTCGATTAAGGTCTGAGGTAAATATTTTGCCGAAGTGACGTAGTGAGGTATGCTTCGTGTCGGGGGGTTGGAAAAGCCTCGGTCGGGCAATAAGGGGGAAAAAGCTGCGTGGACAAGAGCTTCAAGCCTACGCATTTCGGGCTGTTGCGTCTTCTTTCCACCAACTGCAGAACCGCGCGGTCGAGAACTGACCGGCGCGCGGCGGCGACCCAGATATTCGCCGGTCGGCGGATTTGAGAGCCGCCGGCGGCAGGTTGTGAACCACTGGCGGCGCTGGGTGGTCGCATCCACTGAATTTTGCATCAGCGAAGCCGACCCCGTCGGGAGATGAGCTCGAGCGCGGCGCGTAACAGCTCCTCCAGCTCCGCCGTCAAACGGCCGCCCGGCGCGCATGGAAATGAGCCCGGCGCCGCGTGCGTGGGCGACGCTCCGTCTCCATTCCACGTGCGACGCCCCGGCAGTCGCGCCACGGTGCCCGCGGTGCCGCGTGCAACACACCGCGGGTCTCTGCAGGTGCCGGGCCGAGCTGCCGGCACGGCCGCGCGTCCGAAGCTCGGGAGAGCTGCGAGGGTTCGTGGCCGACAAGTCGGACAACGGGTGCGCACCCATCAAGGGCCGGACGGAGTGGAAGCGGTAATTTCTACGTGTTCTAGGTCGGCGAATCCCGATAATTTTCGATATTAGGTCATGTCTTTGATAGCGTTTCGGCCACGAGCTCCGCCAGAATCGCCGGACGGGGAAGTGGGCCAGGGTAGCCCTCAGGCATCCGCACGCCGCCATCTGCGCAGTCTCTGATAAAGACGAGCCGCAGCTTTTGTACAAATTTAGAGCATGTCCCTTAATCAGACGAGTCCTTGATTTTCACTGTTGCATCTAGATTCGTGGAATAAGTGCACAGATCAAGAGGCCGGTGCACTCTAAAAGGCCAGGTCAACACATCCTATAAACGTATTGACGTGAAAAAACGTCAGCCTCTCATCATTGTTGCAACCATTGCTGGAACTAAATTGTCTGGTCAAAAAGTTCATTGTCCTGTCACACACAAAAAAGCCCATGATGACTTTTCCATTCATTCCATTGCAAAGGACAGCGTACGGCTTCAAGTTTGTGAATGTCATAAATGTCCATCTGGGTCTATGTTTTTCATAAACGTCTTCCTCAGTCAGTTAACTTACCGCACGGCTTCGACATCCTGCACTCGTCCGAACGGAATGAGCACATGTGACCGCTTTTACGGCCGGGGCAAAAGAAGCGGAAATTACCAGAACACCAGGCCATCGCCTGACGGCCTTACGTAACGCAGGCGTGCCTGCAGAGCGTCTCACTACCCAGTTGTGCACGAGAACGCCACGAGCCCGATACCGATTGCCGCCAGGGGCGGCAGCTGACCTCTCATTACGGCCGTAATAGCCTTGAAGTTGCCGCACGGACGCAGTTCAGGGCATCACAGTCTTCCGAGTCACGCAAGAAGGAGAAAAAACGACTCACTCGACGCAAAACAATGTGGGATGGTCATAACATAGCGGAGCAATGACAGCTGGTGAACGTCGTTCAATGGCTCGCAAGACTTATTTCGGTCTGGACTGGCGACGGGAGAAAGGAATGTTCATGAATGCAAGACTGTCGAAATGTGCTCTGTAATGATGTGGACGTTAGTGCAAACAAGAACGCATGAATAAACTTGAACAAACTTAACCGACTAGTATCCTTATCACCCCCGAAAAACATACTGCAACACAATCAGGCGCTTGCATTTTGTGGGGAGTTGTTGATCATAAATGAACAGTTTCCAAGTTTCTGTCGTTTTAAAGCTTTTCCCCCCTTTCATAACTTCTCTTGTGCGTCCTCAAGAACTTCTCGAAGCCATAAGTCGGCTAAATCACAAACGTGACTATTATCCCAATAAAACCTAGGTTCTGGCTGAAACGGAGAGCAAACTCGACCAAGCAGCGGCGGGGACCGCCCGACTCTCACGACTGCCCAGGCAGCGGCTTTGAACAAAGTACAACAGCCTCAGCTGGCTGGCTGCCGCCGACAGCTCGTTCCAGCCACCAAGCTGCGAGGAGCCCGTCCACCAATAAAGAGCCGCTCATAGGTCGTTCAGGATCGGATTTAATTTGCCAATTAGGCTGCGATGTTACATCGACCCTTCCTCATACCGGCGTCGACATTTGCACCTCACACGCCTCGGCGGCTCCATTACGGCAGAGGGTCTTCCTGCATTCCATCTCTGGCGACCGTTGCATGGCAGTGACCCGGCCGAAGGCCGAACAGTTAACCCGCCCCTGACCGGTGCCTCACGCGCTAATAAGCCCGCCGTCCAGTCACCGGTCGCCGGTCATCGGTCACCGGTCACCAGCTGCCGGTCACCGGTCACAGGTCACCGGCCACTGTGACAGTCACAGGTCAAAAGTCGCCGGGCACACGTCACCGAGCACTGGCCATACGTTACGGGTCACTGGTCATTGGTTACCGGCCGCCGGTCATCAGTCAGCGGTCATTAGTCACTGGTCACTGGCTGGTTACTGGAAGAGGCGGACCGGAACTCTCGGCGCAGAGTCGGAGAAAGGGGCCCGGGTGTCGCAACTGCCCCCTGCTGAACTGGCACTCACCGTTCCGGACGGGCCTCAGGGGTCATCACTCGCCTGACCGCAGAGGTCACGTGCCAGACCGACGGCTTCCGTAGACAGTTTCCGCCGACAGGCAGACAGACAGACAGACGACGCTGAGCAGAGAGCGTTCAGCCGACCGACCGTCCGTGACGGCCGGAAGTCACGGGAACTGATCGGATCGGGCGGATCGATCGGAGCCAGCCGTACTGAACTGAGTGGCGGCGGCGAACGAAAGGCTCGGGACAATGGAGGCCGAGCACACCCTCCGGCGAGCCGCTGCTGCCCTGGGCTAGAGGTCACCCGGTGGGGCCTCCTCCGGCCGACGCGCAGGTGGTCGTCCTAAACGCATTTCACTTAGTCAGCGTGGGCAATTGCATTAAGTCCCAGCGGGGTGCAAATGGGTTCGGCGCATGAGTTATGGCCCATTAGGCTGTGTAACCAAATGATTTCTGTCGATGGGTCTTGCGGCCAGGTCATGATAAATTTCCACAGCAATGCATGGCCACTTCCATCACCTTTACAACATCGACGGCGGGCGTATTGAAAGTCATGCGAAAACCATGGCGGTAGTGCATGCTAATGTGGAATAGAAAACGCCTTTCTCGTAAACCCGAACGCAGCGTAATTTTTATGACGATGATGAATGCCAGCAGAATGACCTAAATGCCAAAATAATCATCTGCTAATACATTCTGCAAAGAAATAGAGACAGCTCTCCTAGGAGCGTTTTTTTGTAGCGTTTATTCAAGGATATATTGACACCTTAATCCATCCTTTGTGTCATGATGCATGTAACATTCAATATTCATCACATCGCAAGTTTGAATTCGTTCTGCTCTGACCTAAGTGGGTTGGACAGCCCGGAATAAAGTTAGATCAGAGAGACGAGTCTCTGCCGTGCAGGAGGGGTCAATCGATGGTACCTTCGCTCTTTGTCATAGCACGCTGTAACATTATCATCATAATCGACCGTTAATGTTCCATCGCTTTCAGGCGACAAATATTCTAACCGAGGCACTCAGACTCAACCCAGGATGAGACAAAATGTCGTTCGTGACGATGTCTGCATGCTTCCTCACAGAAAGATAACACAATCAAGCATATCTGCAGGACTTGTTACTCCGTGCTCACTGACCGCCCTGCCGCCGATCCAATCACTGCGGCCGCTGTCGGTGGCCACCGCTGCCACTGTCGACGCCGTGAACCCGCCGCCGACCGGACCCGGACCCGGCGACCTGCCGCGGCCACGTCCACTGAGCGGCGTCACCACGGCGCCGCCGGCCGCCAGCAGGCGTCAGCCGCTCGCGTGCCGGCCGGCACTGTCGTCGCCCGGCAGAATTCGGACTCCCAGGCGGCGGCGGCGGCGGCGGCGGCGGCATCTCTGCACGACCCGTTACCGCGCCGAAACCGCCGCACCGCGCTGCGACCGCCGCCGCGCCGCGACCGCCGCCGCGCCGCGTCGCAGCGCGCGCGGGCGACGTCCGGCGGCGCGGCGCGGCGGTTATGACGCTTTAATGGTCGGCGATCAACGGCGGCGGCGCGCGTTTAGCGCCGGGCCCCTCCAGAGGCTACGACCCGTTAATAGGTCAGCATGTCCGGCGCGCTTTATGTGAGAGTTTCCGGTTCCCACGGCGCTCATTTCCGGCGGACCGCCGGCGGCGCGGCGCGTGGGGAGGCGGTGACGTCAGCGGGAACGGGAGGCGCCGGAGGGCGGCAAGGTGTCGGGCTCGCCGTCGGAGATGACGACACTGTCTGACTCGTCTTCACCGTCAATTTCCTCCCACGCCTCGACGAGCCAATGCGTCTTTTCTTGGTCGTGGCGCCGCTGGATGCGGAAGATGCAAAAGTCCAGGAACTAGTTTATTTTTTACTAATTATTGTTACTGTTTTATGCTTATTCGATATCACTATATACAATTGATAATTAAACTTAACTAATTACTGTATACTAATTCGAAGACATGAGGTCACAAAAGCCTCGAAGTGTGATGTTTGCCCAGAAGACAAAGTAGAGCTATCCCCGATCACCGAACGCAGACTGAGGAGGCGCAGATAGGCGCGTGCATCCGCGTCCTCACAGAGAAACTACAGCACAGGCCGACAGGTACAACACCCGGTGGCCGGTCGCAGGGTGCGCGGCAGACGGCGGGTGTTGCCGTGGGTCGCCGGGCGCGGACGGTGAACGGTCGGGACGCGGCGGAGCCGGTGGCCGGTCGCAGAGCCGGCCGCAGGTCGCCGCGGCGGAGACTCGCGGAGAAAAGGCGTCGATTTCTCCATTGTAAACGGCCGGCGGCGGCGCGCGGCGGCTCAGGCCGGACCCAGCTCCGGCTCCGGCTCCAGCTCCGGCTCCGGCGACAGATCCCGCCCGGGTCCGGATATCCGGCGACGTGACGACTGCGTGCCCGGCGGCGCGTGGTCGGCTTCCCGCGGCGCCTCGTCAGCGTGTCCCGCAGCACGTTCTGAAGGTGCCGGCGGCACGTGTCCGGGTATCTCGCGGCACGTGGTCGATATTCGGCGACTCCCGCCGCCCGTCACGCCCCGCCGCTCCTTCCCGTCACGTCTCGGGCTCGCGTTACGCGCCGGAGGCGACGGTGCGTGGCGGATGCGAGGTCCCAGCGGAGCCGCCTGACGACAGCGAGGGACCGTGTCCGCTCGGTCCGCCCTGATCGCCTGAGCGTCACCGGGAATCCCGCACACTTCCGACGGAAACGGCGCGTAGGAGGCGCAGACGACGCAGACAGCGCCCAGGCCGATGGACCCGCCACCAAATGGACGATAACACTAGCTGTGAGGTGTGGATGTGTACTGTGCTTAGCGTGATTTCCTAATTATTTCAGCGAGCTTACGACAGACATGACTTTCGTCAACAACAGATTGGCAGGGAGTGAGGGACAGATATTTTGACGTCCTCAGGCTGCAGGAGAAAATGATGGTGCGGAGTTCACAGACGCCTGTTGCACAGAATTTTGCACCTGCCAACATAATGTCTTGATGAGAAGATTTGGTTGGTATGTAGGCAGGACAAAGCGTTTTAAATAGAACTTTGCCCCTGAATAAACACTGATAACTATTGGCTTTCAAACGGTGTTTGATTTGCCTTAAGAGGACAAATGGTACAGGTTCTAAGGTGTCATTATGTCTATATTCGTCTTTTCGCATTGGGGTTTTAAGGCTTGTAATTTCGTTTTGATCAAATTGACGTGTTAACGAAGCATGGGATTTGTTTGATTGAAACCTAACAAAACTATCAGCTATTTTTTTTACTGGCTTGTCAAAAACACGACAAACACGACTCAATCGACAGTATCAACAGTCAGGCCACTGATGTTGCCCATCAAACCCACCGCTGACGCCAGCTAGCCGCCACAGTCGGCCACGAGCCGATCGGAACAAAATGGAAAGGACAACTCCGCCGATCCATCAGCGGCGCAGCGTGACAGCGCCGCTTTTCTTTTCTAGAGAGCGGAGAGCGCGGGGTGGCGGCCGCCCTGCCCGCCGCCCGGCCGGCCGCCGCCGCCGCTTCCGGCCGCTGCGGCCGCCGGGACGCCGTCGCAACCGGAGCCGAAAACGAGCCGCGGTTTGGCGCCGCGGTCGTCGGCCGCCGGTTCCGGCGCGGCGGCGCGCGCCGTTTCACCGACGCCGTAACGTGACGCGACGGCGGCGGCGGCGTTACGTTACGTCGCCGATGGACCGTCTGTCGGGGCCGCAGCCGGTGCCGACAGGTGTCTGCGCGCCGCTCGTGCCGGCGACGGCTGGGCGGCTAGGCCGGAATCGGTGCCGTGTCGTGTTTCTCAGGCCACTTTGTGAGGCGTCTGACGCAATTACGACCGACGTGGCGGCCTAGAAAGGGGGTTTCTGTCGTGGGGCCGAGGCGAGGCCGCGTGAGACGCAGAAACCAAGCATAAGACCTGTGACTACAAGAAATATGCCTCATTATGCATATAATTAGGTCACAGTGATTTTATTTTGAATGTGCATCTCTTGATGGATGACGAGCATTTGCTGAAATTCATGAAATGGTTTTGTGAATGTTTCACATAAAACACTTGAAATGCCATGCAGGTTGCTGAAATAATAAGACATAATGATAACACGCTATTTCATGGGGCGGCTGAAACCCCAGGACAATTTTTCACTTGTTTACCCAATTATAGGATGTAAGTGCCACACTTGAAGCCAAATAGCTCGTTTCACTAGTCAACTAAAGGAGACACCAGCCAAAGTCTAGAACACTAACACCCAGGCTGGCTGTAGCCGAAGACGTGCAACATTTTAGAACCCCTTGGATGGAAAGCCAGGGGTTCATACACAATTTGCAAATTATCGAGTGTGCTTTAACCGGCACAAAGAACGAAACCATCAGCGACCGAAGAATGTCTTCCGCGCAAGAACCACCCCCCACCCCCACAGCTGACTGGACTTTTCCGCCAAGCAGCGTCAGGCACATTCAGAAGGAAGCCGGCTCGGACCGGCGCCGTTGGCTTGATTCGGCGCTGCGCCGTTTGCCCGGCTTCGTCGGCGCGTCCGCGCTCACGGCATGACTCGATAAAACTCTCCGCGAGGGAGAGAGCGCGCCGACCGCCGCCTGTCGCAGTCCGGCCGCAGACTCAGGCGCCCGCCGCGGACATCTGGCCTCTCCGGGCGCCGTCGCACATTTCACGACTCACGGCCTGTGGACAGCCTCTGGAGGGCTCGTCTCTAGAACGTGCCGCTCAGGCTCTCGGCACGGGCGGTAACCGTGCGGGAAAGGAGTCGGGGCTTGCAGACCAGATCGCACATCTTGGATCCAAAAACTTGATGGAAAAAGGCTTCCGAGTCAGAACCACACGGGCCGCCGCCGTATTCAAAAGTCAAGGCCGATCAGCTGACAGACAGATATAGGGACAGGCAGACGGCAGGCAGAAAGGCAGACAGCCAGCCAGAGAGCCAGTCAGCCAGCCAGCCATACAGACAGACAGACAGACAGACAGGCAGACACACGGATAGACAGACAGACAGACAGACAGATAGACAGACAGACATGCAGACAGACACGCAGACAAACCGGCGGACAGACAGACAGAAAGATCAACATACCGGTGAACAGACTGACAGACAACAGACAGGCGGACCGGCCGGCAGACAGACAGGCAGGCAAACAAAGACGCACAAACACGGACGGACAGGGAGAGAGGCGAGCAGTCGGTCTCCGGAGAGTGGGGGATATCTCGCACAGGCGCAGACCGGACAGCAGAGCTCGCAGCTTGTCCGCCGCGGCCAGATCGTTCACTTTCGCCGGGATCAAGTTCAGACCTCCCACTGCGTCGATAAAAACGGCGGATTTCGTTTCACAGGCCGGCCGGTACGGGCTTTAGCAGCTGAGAGAGAGAGAGAGAGAGAGAGAGAGAGAGTCGGTGAATTTGGTGGTGGGTAGTTGAAGTATACACGGACAGCAGTAGCAATTCATTGAGACGCACAGTGATGATGAGCGCAAGATGAGCGCCAGTCGATTGTGTTTTTTGTCTCTGTCACAGGTACCCGCAGTGTTGAATTAGGTTGCCTTTCTATGGCGTATTTAACTCATTAGTGCTATTGTCCTATCTGTGACGCAGTCACTAAAACGCTGAAAAGATTCGTGTTACGTACCTATACGCAATACAGTCTCCAAGGTGCTGATGTCCATGGTCCCAGCATGCACGCTAGTCTGTCAATGCTCGTCAAGGAGAACAAATCAACGTCATGAATGGCCCAGAAATTACCGAAAAAAGCTTTGGCTGGATTGGCATCATCCGCCAGATCACAGCAGAAACCAGCTGTATCTGTTTATCCGTGAGGTAAACGTTGCACACTTCCCTATCGTACTAGTCATCAGCAGATGAACATTTCTAAGGTCAAAGATGCTCACATATCTAAAGAAATGAAATAACAGCTGCGCACAAAACTCATCATACGTTTTACACTGCGAAAGATATACAACGAACTGGTGCTGAGAGGAATACAACTGCTCTAGTGAAGTCAAATGCGTTCCTTCATGTCGAATTCTGTCTGTTCCTCGAAGTATATCCTAAATACATTCTACGTACAGGCGGACCACCCCAAGGGTCTCAAGGTTCTCCGAACCTCTTCCGCCTCTTCAAATCATGCCCAATGAATCCGCAGTTGCTAAGCTCGACGTTTCTTTTAACGACTGCGCTGCGATACTTAGCTGAAAAACTACATGAGCCATAAGTGCTCTTGAACGCAAAGAAGAGCCTTACTACCATTTCGCTAGCTATGACCAAAGAGGTTGCAATTATGGACAGCGACAGTTATGCCTATTCGAGAGACCGTAACCACTTACGCTCAATTACCTTCATTAAGGGAATGAACCATTTTGTAAGCTAATACATCTTCATGAGTATGCACAAGTATATTTATCTTGCGCCCTGTCCGTGGATTTGTTTTTTCCGAGAAGGAATTGCACCGGGCCATGCAATAACTGCTGTCATTTCTCCAGGGACGGGGATCTGGGCGAACTGAACCAGACACATATTCGGATTTGCACAATGTTATGCAAGTATTTAAGCCGAATTCGGGAACATCTGAGACCTAAATATCTCTGAATGAGGCAGCTTGTTCTGTTATTAATGAACTTATACGATACTTTTTGTCCAGTTTTTCTGCAATATGGTTCAAAAAGATTTTTTTTTTATCTGACCCAAAATTATGATTGCTTCAATATCCACACCAAAGACAGTGATCATGACATTGTTTTTTTATTTACTTGTTCGTTTTTTAAAGCGATTTTTTCGGTGCACGGCCAGTCTGTGAGGCTGGTGAATCGGTCCGTCCTTGGTGACTCTGTTCCCGGCCCGTCTGTGTGATTCGGTGCCCGGTCCGTCTGTGAGGCTGATGACTCTGTGCCCGCACCGTCTGTGAGGCTGGCGACTCGGTGCCCGGTCTGTCTGTGAGACTGGCGACTCGGTGCCCGGTCCGTCTGTGAGGCTGGTGACTCGGTGCCCGGTCCGCCTGTGAGGCTGGTGACTCGGTGCCCGGTCCGTCTGTGAGGCTGGTGACTTTCTCCCGGTCAGAGCAGGCTCAGGCGGGAGAGCCGTAGTGCGGGCGCCGCCGCCGCCGCCGGCTGTGTTTCTCCTGCGAGCCGCCCGCGTTTCGCGGCGGCGACGGCGGCGGCGGCGGCGGCGGCGGCGGCGGCGGCGGCGGCGGGTAGCGGTGGCTTTGGGAGCGGCCGTGGTGGCGGTTAGCACGCTGCTCGCCAGCAGAGATCGGTTGATTATCGGGCTGTGATTAGGCCTTGAACTGCTAAGGCGATTTCGCATCTCAATATTTCTCGCTAATTGTCGAAAACGGGATGAAATCCCGCTTTGAATGGGGATGTTAATGAAACACCCTGACATGCATGGGCGTGGAATGACAGAACATTGGGCTTAAGTCTTCTGAAATATGCCTGGTGTCCCAACAATGGTATAGGAAAACAATCATGTCCCTAGTTTTATTTTACCATGCATTTATTTGAAGCTGAACATCCAGTTTTATGTTTTACTATTCGCGACAATAGCTCTTGCGAATACATTTTGACGTGATGAGCCCAGTCAGCGCCAAACAGCAGCCGTGTTAATCGAGTGAAAAATTACGAGCCGTCAGCTCTGTTAACACCGGACGCACATCATCCTTCCATGTGCCAAAGCACTTCGTTTATCGTCGGAAGCAGCGCTGAAGTCATAACGCACAGCGACAGGCATTGTGGCACTGAACGACCCATAAAGGGCTCCGGTAGCACGGGGGCGATGACAGCGGGCCCGACAAGGCCCAGGTCGCGACCCAGTGACCCCGGGGTCAGCGCGGCCCACGGGGGCGGCGGCGGCGGCAGTGGTGGGTGCCGGCCGGCCGACTTGGGCCGATGTAGACGGACTGAGTGGCTGGCTCGTGTAATAGGGAGTGGTGGTCAAGAACTTTGTGCTGTCTGCATTCATGGCAGCTGGTGTTGAAGAAATAGACCGGTACAGCCCTAATTATGCCCGGTGGTGTGTTACGACGCGCGTTTTTGTTCGACAAGCGTAACAAAAGGACCTGAAGACGACGGAGTGGTGTCGTTAAAAACCTTTTCATATTCCGATATTTTTGCTCGCGATAAATACAGACCTTATTTTTATTATTAGTTTGCCAGCCTTACAGAACGCTGATTCCAGACAATGCAAATGCAACACACAACGCAACTTTTGACTTGAATACTGCGTAGGCATTAGTCAAATACGCTTGTTGGGACTTCTGTGACTAAACAGGCTTGACGGCTTTTTCATTTATTTGCCCATAAAACAAATGTAGGGAAATAAAACACGGAACGGTGTTCCTGTTTTGGTCGAGGACGAGGAAATTTCTTGGGAACTAATTGCAGTTACCTGAATATTACGCCATGTACTCCAAAAATGATTTCAAATAAATTAGTGCTCTGGTTTGCGGAAACGGACTCCACTTAAAAACGGTGCAAAAATCGATCGGATTGCTCAAGCACGACAATGAAGCCACGCGCAAAACAGGTCCGTCCGGTGGAAGCACCTGCATACCTGGACTATTATCCGTCATGCCAAACCAGTCGCGTTCATCCATCACACCGAACCAGTTAAATTCCGAGAGTGGTCCGTCCAGAGTTAAATCCCGAGAGTGGAAGTCGGGGAGTGGCACCGGTCGGACCAGACCAGCCGACCCCGACCCCAGAGGAGACCGCTATACTCCGGAGACCGTCGTACTTCGCCGCGGCCGTCCGCCGCGGCCGCCGCGACCGGGGAGCGGCGGCGACGCTGACCGCAGGCAGTTGCGGCGCGCCTCCGAGCGGCGAGGCGAAACCGGCGCGTCCGGCGGCGATCGGCGCGCCGCGTTTCACTTTCGGCCGGCATTTGACGTCACGGAGCCGGACGGCGCGGCGACCGACTGGGAAGTGTGTCGCGCCGGCTTCGGCCGCCGGCTGCCCGGCTGTCCGGATACCGATGGACCGCGGACCGGATACCCGGCTACCTGACTGTCGTGGCCCGGCTACTCGGCCGCCTGGATACCGGCGGACCACGGTCCGGCTAACCGACAACCCAGATAACCGAATACCGACAGACCACAACCGGGGTACCCAGATACCCGGATGCAGAGGGACCACGGCTCGGGTGTCCGACCACTCGGGTACCGACGGGCTGCTGCCCGGCTACCCGGACACTGGCAGACCACGGACCGGATATCCCGCTTCACGGATACTGACAGACCACGGAACGGATATGAGGCTGCCCGGATACCGACAGACCACGGCCGGCTACTCGGGTACCCGGATACACGGATACTGGCGTACCACGGCTTGCAGTCGGGGAAAGGACCAGGCTAGGACGCCGTCACAAAGGTGACGTGACTGCTGACCGCGCAACATCACGCTCCCTCATCATCACCATCAACACCACCACCATCATCATCGGGGATGAGAGCTGACCGCGCACGGCCATTCCTCCGCAGCCGCAGCCCATATCCGTCTCCGTCTCTCCTGTGACGTCACAGCTGACCGGTTACCACCACTCCCGTGACGTTACAAATGACCGTCTGCCAGGCGCTAACACCGTGCGACGTGCCATCTGATCGGTCTTCATCGCTCCTGCGACGTCGCAGCTGGCCGGCCGTCAGGTGACGTCACGGCGCCGTCAGCCTCGTGACGACATCCTCAGACGTCGGCGGTCGCCGGCGCCGGGCGCGCTGCTCGATTTGGCACGAGTCACGCGAGAAAGTGATCGTGGGGAGGCGGCCGGCCCGTGGAAGATCGGGAGAAGCGAAAAGCATGCATAATAGATTGGCGCCGTCGCAGGATGCACGGCCGATGTCGATTTCCGCTGTCGCTTTCGCAGAGATTGGATTGATTTGCAGTGACAACGTCGCACGGTTTCAGCGCGCAAGTCGAGGAATCAGCGCCCTGTCCGGAGAAATCGTCGTCCGCGACGAGCGCTGCCGGCGCATTTGTATTCAGTGCACTCGGCTCGGACGACTCTCGCTGGGGCTCGGGCTGCGACGTGATCTCATCCCCGGATAACGGGGCGGGAAGTCACGCCGGCGCCCGCTCGCGTCCTTGGGTCTCTGCGGCTCTCTTCGGCGCTGAGAGGGATAACAGGAGGGCTCCTAACTGAGCTATCTCGGGCGACATTCCAATCGTTCAGGAAGACGTCTTCAGCCGCGGCCTGCAAGCGATGGACGCGGGAGAGATAGGACAAGGTCGGTGACTCCAGTATCTAACCGGTTCGTCTTCACTTGAGAGTTCTGTCAACCCGCTGCTTTATGCTCCCTAAAACTTGCGCCATGCCAGGGGCTCGTTCTCATATGGTGGGTGTACCACTCTAGAAGGCACCTAATCACTTGTGGGGTCTACCAGGCTAACGGCGCGTCCCCATCTGAGGCCTGTACGATGCCACTGGTCGGTCATCACCTGGGAGGTCATCCCACCCGCCAGTGCACCTACATGACTGCACAGGCCAAAGCTACCAATCATGCCGTTGTTGCTCGGATCAGAGTCCTTCAACATCGTAACGTCCTACCGCGCTCACCCAACGCCACCGTGTCCGGACAATGCGAAGCGTTTCGCCTCTCTTGTGTGGCTCTGTGTGGCCTGGACAACGCAGTGAGAGTGGGTGGAATCGAGACCGCGCCACGCTCTCACGATTGGGGTGCTCATCACGGCTCAACCGGAATCGATCTCGACGCTGTGTTTGCCCATCTCCGAGGTAAACGCCACCGGCGCGCGGTGGGATACTTTTCTCCTTTACGAGCGCTTAACCGCCCGGGCAATCGGTCCACAAACGCTCTCATTTGCCATTCCGGAACGAGACCTGATCGCTTCCGACGGCCGTTCCCACAGAATCTGCTCGCAGCACGGAAAAACCCTGCTCGCCAGGCGGAGAGTGGGAGCCTCCCAATCCTGCAGCTACCACCGCGGGCACGGCAGACCTCTTCCCACTCGCCCGCGTTTACGCAACACACACACACACGGCCTCCAGATCGTCCAGGGCGTCACGGTGCCAGCACGTACCTGCACGGCCGCAGTCGCCGGCGGCCGGCCGGGCGGGCGCGCGCCATCCGGCGGGAGGGGCCGCGGCCAGGCCGCGGTAGCTCGCCTGCCGGCCGCGGCGCGAGCCGCTGGAATTCGCTCTTTAATCGCAATGTGAAAGTGGCAAGGGCCGGCCCGGTCGGGCGACCGGCCAGGATAATACGCATCTACTGGGCGTGGACAGTTTTCTCCCATTAAAAATAATTACTTTTAAAACGCGGCCCCCGGGTAGTGGCCGAAGGTTGCGGTGCAAGCGGGAGGGTGCCATGAGTGTCCCCAGGAAGGCGCCAGACCGTGACCCCCACCTGTCCGTCAGGTTCGGCCCACTGGGCGTGCGCGAGGGACCTGCACCCTAAGGAACAGCAGTCAGCGAATGAATGAACGCTATGCACGGAGGCGTAGTTTGCATGTTTGGCGTGAAGAGACATGTTTAACATTACGACCATCCTGTCAGATGTTGACTGGCGTATTTTGTCATTACAGGCCCACTTTCGTGCACGTTTAAATGACTTCATGCCGTCTGTTTTGAACCCAGCTGTTGACCTCTGCGACTGTGATTTTACCAGGTTTAAATCACGCAGACAGTCAGGTGGCGGCGGCCGCCGGGTAGGGTGCTGGGGTTTGCCCTCGGCCCGACAGCACCGTTCCGCGGTCGGCGCCCCTGGCTATCACTGCGTCCAGCCCCAGGCGCGGACGGCGGCGCGGCGGTCACGGAGCCCGGCCGACCCGGCAGGCCATCATTAGGCGCGGCCCGGCCGAGCGCCGCCAAAAAACTGCCCCCAAAGTGTCGTCCGGCGGCGGGCGGAGGGCCGCCAATTGAGCGCACGTGGCGACGCGGCGGCGGCGGGCGGGCGGGCGGGCGGCCTGCCTCCTCCTCCTCCTCCTCCTCCGCCGCCGCCGCCGCCGCCGCCGCCGCCGCCGGCCAGCGGCGCAGAAGCGGAGTAGGTTACGTGGCTGCGGCCGCTCGCCGGGGCTCGCGCGGGCGAAACCCAGCGGCAGGCCCGCGCTCCTCCGCGGCAGAGCCCGGCCGGCGATTTTCCGCCGCGGAGCCGGCGCAAGAGGTCATCGCCTGGGGCTGCCGTCGCCGGTTGACCGCTCCGAAGCGCGTTCGGCCGCGGCAGGCGGTGAGAGCGATGCCGGCCGATAATTGTGACGCGGACCATACTAATGTCCAGAGTCCGTGCCTCGTGGACTCTCTAATGGAACGGGAGCAGGCCAGGCGTGAACGGCCGACTGATATTTCCAGCCGAAATACGGCGGAATCCGAAAAAGAAACCGTCGGCAGAGAATGTCTTTGTAGCGCGGACAGGCGGGTGAAGCTGGAGCACGTAGATATGTGTGTCGCGGCGAGACCTTTAGAGATACCGAGTGAATCAACGCGCGTAGATGGGCTGGGATGATACTGAATCAGAGAAATTTTTGAACGCGTACCTTGTAAATGAAATATTTTCACTTGCCGGAAAGGTCAAACATGTGGAAAAGTATGTAAATAAATATGTAACCTTTATGGAGGTATTAGTAACACCGAAAGAAGAAAAATAGGACATAAAGAGCTCGGAATTGTAGACGGTCAACGACATTCTTAAGCCATTGGCCAGATTACTAAAGTAGTTTCACCTAAAACAAGCTGCATGGATTATACCGAACAAACTTTCGCTGGGTATCATACATAACTTCTTCTTGCTGCACAATGAAGGCCAAGCGGAGAATACCAATTGCGCGATAGGCGAAAAATCCTCGGCTGCGCGGAGACTAACGTTCATATATCTAGTATATATTCATGTGAAATATTCTGCTTGTCCGACGAATTATCTTTCTATATAGACAATGCCCCCACAATTTCTAAATCTGGCTGGTAAAAATGGAACTAACACCGTTCCCGTCACGTCAAGACTGCCGGCTGCGTAAAGAAATTTGCACCCCGTAGCGCAAAGGGTGAATGAGGATGCCCGACAGGGCCGCTACACGAAGTCTGCTATCATTTAATCCACCGTACCAAGTTATTATTATTGCGCGCTCCAGGCAAATAATTTCACTTGATTACGACCAGTGAAATCATTTCGCGGTTACTCGTTTCAGCTCTATGGAATCTCTAGCACCAGAAAAGATTAGAAGCTTCTCTGGCATCCAAAGACGCTTTTACAACCACAGTTTTTAGGCATATCTGCGGCCGCCAGTTGGTGTCTTTACTACCGTGACCTGATTTGCGGAGTGCAAACTACGCGCAACGTGAAATGAGAGTGGAAACACGTCCAGTTCGACGGGTCTTCAGAGAGCCGGCAACTGGTCCCGTCGGGCGGATCTTCGGTGCGACGAGCGTGCGATTCCTACAGGAGCTACCTCCAGAAACGAGTTTCCCACACGGCCATAAAGGAAGCTGGAATCGACGGCCTGGGCGTCATCTACAGGTTTCACTGTCCGATGCTTCGATGGATATGAGACTACACGCGTAAAGATGAAATCAAACAAACAGTAAACAGACGGCAAATTCGTTTTCATCGAGACGAATTTGGAAACAAGATCTTAAGCGACCCAGTACTCAGGGACACCACAAGCTTTGAACACATGCGGGGGGAGGGGTTGTCACGAGTTAGCAGTATCTGTTTCAATTTTGGCATGGTTAAATTTTACTTACCTTTGGCACGGATGCCAAACGCGATTTTTTCCAGTGCGAGAAAATACAGGAAACCATGCTAGGCAAAGGGAGGCAGAATTCGCCGTAACCAGCGAGGACGGCCACTTACCGCGCGAACTTCATCGTGCGCCTCTCCAGTCGACTCCTGGCCTGCGCCACCTTTTGCCTGCACCTCGCGAACAAGTCCACCACAGAGTTGGGGTACACCACGTCCAGACAGCGGGCCAGTCTGTCCGTCATCGCGCCAGTCGCGGCGATCGCTCACAGGCCGTCGGCGTCGACGATCATCGCTCGGTCCGCACGCGCAGTCGCACCGCTCGCTCACGGGACGGTCGACGGAATGAGGCGGCTGTGACACACTTCGCCGGTCGGCTGGTTCGCTGAGCTGCCGCCAGGCGGCGTGCCGGACGCTGTGATTTTCTCCGGATATGTGGCCGCCGGCACGCATCACGTTATCTGTGGATTTTTAAGTGGGTTCCAAGTGTCTCGCGGTGCGGTAGCTGTGCGCGTAGCGACCATCGAGACGCTGAACAGAAGGGGTGTCCGGCATCGTCTGAGGACTTGGGAATAACGCACCGCGATTGCAAACAACTGCATTTCAGACGAGCTTCCGCACCGTCTCTTAGTTCCCCGCGCCGTTGGTGCAGAATTTCGTATCCTTGAAGCTGAAGACACGAATATTACAAAACAAGTGTTAGTAAATGACAAAACCGACTAAAAGGCAAGCGACCATGAGCATGAATCGTGTAAAATCGGGCTGGGGACGACTCTGTAAAACAACAGCACACACAATACTCAGAACTGCTTCAATGTAGAAATTTCAAGCAATTAGCATATCAACGCAATGACCCGGAATACAATGGAAGAAGACTACTTGCGACAGAAGAATGGGTGCAAGAAGTACAACTACATCTGATTTCTTAGCCCACAGAGTAAACGTACACACATTGTAAATAAATGAAAACAGTGGAGATCTAGAAATGCAACGTCATCAAGAAAAACAGTCATGTGTATTTTCTTACACACGTGCATTCTGCACCGGTTCTCTCGCTCACTGAACCGTTGCTCTGCCTCACGCCGTGCTCCCACTCAAACGCCTCCCCCATTCAGGAGCCGCAGCTGCGTGTGCTACTGCAGCCGTACTGACTGGATAATTGCCCCATTGAGCTGCCGGGGCGGGGACCTGCCGCCGCTCGAACGGCCCATTCATCACGGGGGCCGCGCCGGCAATCGTACGACGTGCGTGCACGCACGGGCACGGGCCCGGAGGCGCGAGTGTCGAGCAGCCGAACACCGGAATTAACGTTCGGCCGTCGGCTGTTGGTTCTGCGTCCGTACACGTCACTTATACCGGTTTGCACGAGAATGGAAGCATGGAGCGGAATGGTATGGCAAGGCGACCTGGAAAAAGTAATGATAAGCACCAAATGCATGAGCAAGGCGAAACTGCGAATCCATTACGCGAAAGTGGCGATAAACTCTGCCGTTTGCATGGACACTGCGAGACTTAAACGAAACGTTTGCGAATCGGGCCAAGGGGAAACTAATCGATTCTGTTTTTGGAAAGGGGAGTTAACTGATTTAGTCGGCCTGTCCTGAGCTGCCGATAATAACGGATACTACTGGCTGACAATCGTTCTTCGGGTTAAGCTTCAGAGATCATGGAACTTAACCTGAAAATGTCAAACGTGACGCTTGCCAAGTTTCAAGTACTTGAAACTAAATGCACACATTTTGTGCCAAGTCCACTGTATTTCACGAGCGACGGCCAAACACTACGCGAGACGTTCCCGAATTCTCGCATTGGAACAACAAACTATGATTATGATATGTTAAGGTCTGGATATGAAGAAACTGCATTTATCGTAATTATTGTCTACATGAAAATGAGGCGTTTAATTATTCCCTTCTAATGCTAAACGTATAAACATTTCCAAGGTAATATCATACCTAATCATCCTCTGGCTCAGTCAAATCAGAAATGTCAAATTCTGGAAATGGAGGAATTCTAGTTAACCCACACAAAATTCTTACCGCAGTGGATACCCATTTACGTGAGTCAATTAACCTTTACATCCACATTACGCCGCTCGTGTAAACGGGCCAATGCACTGCCAGAAAGTACTAGCGAGGGCAGGCGAGGACAATGGAACGGCTCGACGACAGGGGACAGGAACACTCAAACTACCGGATACCATCGGACCGGAACATTAAGGCCAACGGATGGTGGACATCAGTTTACCGGAGTGCTCAGCCTGCCGTACACCACAGAACCGGACACATTCACATCAAGGAATTCCGTTGGGAGGATTTCCACGGTCCCAGGTACCGGTGGGTTATCATCGACTAAAACATTGAAAATGCTACCAATGTTTCCCGGATGTCTGCGACAGGGACCACAAAATGTAAGCACTATGATAAAGATTCACAAGAGGCTTCATTTGGTTTTTCACAAGTTGCCCTTTAACGATTCCTCTGATCGCTCTGAAAGTTTGCATAGGTGCGTTTAAAGCTTTATTCTGTTATTCTTGAGTATCTGAGATCAATACCTTGTAAGACCACTGATCTGTGACATCTTTTTTGATGGCATATCCCGAAGAAATCATGAATTATGCTACGGCGACGTAGACCATCGGATAGCAAACATTTTAAACATTTTACGGCAATTAGTCTTGCTCATTATCATGCATGAGTGTAACCCATCGTGCCATTAACCTCAGCACTTGGTCACTTACTTTGGTCAGGGTCATCTCATTTAAAAACCCCGAATTAAGTTCTCAATGCTCTTTGATCTTTGATTATCCAGGAGAGATCATGAAATAATCAAAAGCATTTATCTGCATAGTTTCATAGTCTGAGCCCTTATTAGTCGGCACAACTCGTCCTGGACCCCCAGGAAGTGGCTCATAGACTGCGTCCTGTAGGATCCCAAGGAAAACGTCATCCACTCACGTGACGTCCTTTGAGGTCGCTTGTAAATGTGACGTAACAGAGTGAAACAGGACGTCATTGTGCAGACAAAGGATCACGCTAGACAGTCGCCTTTGTCTGTCATATCAGGTTTGCCAATGACTAGAAGTCGAACGAGCCCCCTGCTCCTTTTTAAATTCGTTCCTTTAACGGCTACCTTATTTTACCTAAATTACCCTCATGTCACACATCATGGATTAATTCATGAAATGACTGTCTCCGCCGCCGCCGGGGCCGCCTCGCGTCAAACCATGAGGAGGTCAGGAAGCCCCTTCTTCCATCGAAGGCGGCCGAATGACGAACACTGGCCAGAGTTAAATAAAGGGATCCCTAAGCGTTTTCGTCGCGGGCGAAACATCCGTATATTAGTGACTGGAGACAAAGAGTGTACCTGGTGAGCTTCCTTTAAACCTTCGACACCATGATCAGTGATAATGCAAGTTCTGAAGAGGAGGTGGAACTGGTATCCGCATTCGCGGATTGCTAGGTAATAAAACACATTCCAAGCCAAACGTGAGCGGGTAAATTGCGATGAAAGCTTCGGGATGATTGTTCAAACATTCCTTCTCACGTAAGATTATTGTCTGAAGGTACACAACGAAGACAAGCGGCATTCCTGGTAAGCGAAGGGGTGGACGTAAGGGGCTTTATGAATGAAGCTCAGCGCAACGGCGACGGCAACCAATTTCCTGTCTCAACATGCAAACCAGTGATGCGAGTGCCGCAATAAACTCGTCCCAGCGTTCTTCCCTTGGCTCTGTCCCGGACCGCTACGTTGTCAATGTCAGGCTGGTGTTCCCCGTGTGTTCAGTGTCCCGGGCCGGTGTCTTCAGGTCTGTCTTGTGCCCCAGGCCGGTGTTCCCCGCTCTGTTCCGTGCCCCCAGCCGGTGTTCCCAGCCCGTTTCGTGTTCCGGGCCGGTTTTCCCGGTCCGTTCCGTGCTCCTGGCTGGTGTTCCCCGGCCCGTGCCGTGCCCCTGGCCGGCGTTCCCCGGCCACGCCGCGTCCCGTTCCGGCGCGCGGCGCTGGCCGGCCCACCAGCGGCGCCGGTTTCACCGGCTGCAGCGGACGTGCCCGGCCCGCCGGCGAATTCCAGAAGGCCCGGCGCCAGTGAAAGGCGTGCAAGAAGACGCGGCCGAACGTTCCTGCGCGCTCGGACGAAGTCGGCGCCGGGCGGCGCACGAGGCAGCGACGGAAGCCCGTGCCACGCCTGGGGGGCCATACCACGGCTGGGGGCGGGGGGGGGGGTGCAAAATCCATACCGCGGGTGGAGCGGGGGACGCAAAGGCCGTACCATGGTTTGTCGTCCGTGACGTTGAGGTCAGGAAGGGTGATGCGGCTTCGTTTGAACGTTTGAACATTGCTAACAACCGTTGGAAGGAGGGTTTAACGCTCCCTTCAGAAAACATTTCTGCACATGCTCAAGGTGAGGGGTTTATTCTGCGACGGACAGCTTATCAACGCACGTACGTATGAGAACATGCCAGAGGTAACGCCACCACTTGTGGGCATGGAAGGCAGTAAAACGGAAACGTCAGTGCCTCCGTAGCAACTCTGGGTTGTCAAGACAAACACTTAACGTGGCGAGACTACCAGACTATATCTGCTACCTCGGCCATTCTCCACGAGAAGTTTCCGAGCACGCGAGCCCCCTGGCTGCTTTTCGCCAGGGCGGCTCAGCACGTCGCAGCGCTTGTCAGGCAAGTAACGCACCACTCGGAAGACGCTCAGTCTCTGACAAGAGGTAAGCTCAATTTATATGACAAACTAAGCCTGGTCTACGTTATGGGACTGTGCTCACCAGCAGAGCCGCTTGTAGTTTCAGGTGTCCGTGACGAGGGAACTGACCGTAGTTAACCCTATTCCCGGCAGGGGGGGCGGAATCCGCCCCCCTCGGGTTTTTTGCTTGCCAATTCCAGGCTTTTTGACGCAGCTTCACGAAGCTTGGTGACTTTTCCTAGCTATTCCTTCTACGCGCCGTGACAAAATTTCGAAATTCTATTTTGCTCAGGGGCGGAGCCAGGCAACGTTTTTGGGAGGCACCTCAGGTCATTTTTGGCCATGTTGAGGGTAAAAGGAAAATGTCTGCCAAAAACACAGTTTTTAAGATAGAACTTAAAACGTTATATGAATGTATAGCTAAATAGCTGGGCAATGTGCATATGTAATTTTGTTTATCTGAGGTCACTTTACAAGGTCAGGTCAAGGTCAAAAGTCAAAATTTGTTTTTTCGCAATAATTTCGGCGCCGTTTTTTCAAATGCCAAACCCGGAATATGTTTGACGTAGAAAGATGCCCTCTACTTGTGTACCAAGTTTCAGCTTGATATCAGGTCAGGTCACGGAGCTATGACCTAAAATGTCAGTGCACGTGCCCTATATCGCAAAAGCCAAAAAATGAATTTTTTGGAATAGAGTGAATTTAATCGATTAAAAACGTTTACAGATAATATTGAATGCACACGACATCATTCCAGGTGACCCCAAGGTCACTGGAGGTCATTTAAGGTCAAAGGTCACAAGTTGATCTGAGAAACGTGTGACCATGACAGTTCCCCCTTTTTATGTCCCTGGCACCGCCTATGCTAACATTATACAAACATTGTAATGCGATTTGTACTTCTTTAGCATAACATGACTAGCAGAAGCTAAAAATGTGTTTTTGCCTCTTTTGTTCATTCCGTTATTGGAAAACTAATCCCCCTATTTTTGAAACCCTGTGAACGCCCATGAATTTTCTCAAAATTTCAGGTTTGGGGACCCATGGTAAAAGCCCTATCCATAATCTCTCGATTCATGCCAGTTTCATCGAAATCGGTCCATAAACAACGGAGTTATAAGAAGTCAAAAAGTACCCCCCATTTTAACATTTTTGCCCTCCTGTATCCACAAATTTCAAAATTTTGAAAATTTCTTTTTATAAAAATGTAGTTCACGTCACGGCAAATCGATTGTCGTTTGTTGCGATGAAATCGGATAAGTAGTTCTCGAAATCTCAGGGGGGGCCGAATCCGCCCCCCCCCCTGCCGGGAATCGGCCATACCGTCTAGCCCTCCGGGAATAGGGTTAAAGCACACCTTCCGCCTCTTCTCGTGCCATCAAAACAGCGCTCTTTTTTCCCTCTATCCATTTTTCCCCTCTCCGTCTCTATCTTTAGCCTCCTTCCCACTCTCCTTCTCTCTATATCCCTTCTCTATACATATGACTTCTTTCCCTCTTTCCCCCTCTCTCCCTCCATCTCTCTTTCTCTCCATCTCTCTCTCTCTTCCTTCCTCCGTCCCGCGGCCGTGGTAGCTGGCTGTTAGCTGACGGCCGACCTGAAGCAGCATCTGGTGCGGTGGCAGAAGAGACACCGGAGGCCTTGGACAAAAAATGAGCGACGACACCATCAATGAACGCTATTCTCACCATTCGGCGGGGACAGCAACAAGCATTCATTCTTCTTGGTTTTCATTTTCGCGCCGCTTTTTAACTAGGTGTTGTAAGTCTAACTCTGTCTAACCATGCCACCGAACACCTCAACCGGACCATTGATTTTTGAGATGGGTAAGGGGTGGAGTCAACGCTCCGCAGTGAATAGCAGAATGCGAAATACCCAGGCAATGCCAGGTTAACCTAACACCGGCAGGTAGTAATCGTATCCTATAGAAAAAACATATTTTGCGCTGGAAGTTGATAATTGCCACTCCCTCCGTGCCTAATATTCATGGTGGCTGCCAAAGAAGTTGTGGTGGGAATGGAGGTGTATCCAGATGATTCGGGTTTCCTTTGTATCACGGAGGCGTTCAGCCGGATGGCTGAATATTATGCGCCAGCCAGTTCATGCGCCATCTGCCTGTTTGGTCCGGGACCCAACAAGGGCACTGAAACCTACCAATTTGCATCGCTGGAAACGTGAACAATGCTCGCTAAACATGGGGCCGATAACGGTAATAGGTAAATACCGCCCGTAAATGGGTCCTCTTTCGTTGGAGACGAGTCGGAAATAAAGACTGGCTGGCAGGGATCCCAATAATTTATCGATCTTTACTATTGTGACGTCAAACCGTCAAAGTGCATACTGGTTCCGTCACAGGCCTTGCAGGTTCAGCGTATTACGGACAATGCAATCGTACGTTGTAGTTTCCGTACTGCGACACAGAGGAGACAGACCTTTTACTGCCACAGTGACTGAGACACAGCGGAGACATGAAATCTTCTACTGACACAGTGACTGCGACGCAGTGAAGACTTGAGACCCCTTACTGCCACCGTGACTGAGACACGGCGGAGACATGAGATCACTCACCGTAACTGCGACTGCGGCACGGAGGACCCACAAAATCTCCCACTGTTACAGAGACTGCGACATAGGGGAAACATGAGACCTCATCTCTGAACCGTTATAACGTCTCGCCTTGACAACGTACAACCTGAAAGCGTACGCCGGCGGTTCGTGTAACTGGGCAAAGTAAAACCACCGTTAAGGGGCTTTGACATATGCAGTGGGTACTGGCCGTAACAGATAACGTGCGGGATAACCAGTATCGACGCAGCACATTTTCAACGCATATAATCGCACACCGCGTCTAATCTCTTGAAGCTCCAGCGAACAAGACGGACGATGTGGTTCTGACGCAGGCAGGCGCACAAGCATCCAACAATTAGCGTTACGAAGGAAAGGGAGAACCTTAGGTACTCTTGACTGAGAACGACTTTAGCAAGCTAAACAATCGCAATAACTGGCGGATGAGTATAGCGCCATCTGTCGAGAAACGAGAAGACCGGCGTTTTACTTTATCCTGACACCTAGAAGGATCAGTCAGTTGCTTTTTGCATAAGCTTCTTGCTTGAATTACCCAATGTGAGCGTTAATTGCATTTTTTGTGCGTGTTTTCCGACTTGTATGTGATACGAGCCATGATATGTCGATGGTAGATCTAGACATCCACGACGAACTTTGGGAAACCAAAAACATTTGCACCATGTACCGAATAAAAATGTCACTTTGAGCTTTGAGAGCATTACAACCCATTTCGGCAACCAAGGAAACAAAATTTTATATGGAATCAGATTTTGTACTGTGATTGGGTCACAAGCTGTTTTACAGCATTTTGCTCTCATTCCATCGTCCCCATGATGTTCTATTTCAGACCCTTTTGCAACTAATAATGCTGAAATCTTATAGAGGCATGCATGGAACCACCTGCAGTTTTATTGCCGCAAATGCAATGACAATAATGGTAAAATTTAACGTCGGGCCTATGAGAGTGTTGTGGAAAGAATGCACCTAAAACTGGACCCGGAAACAACAATATTTAGGACGTATAATAATATAGTAGTATAGTTCCAACCTCTGCACTGTCGCCAGTCCCATCATCTCTTCTTCTCATCTAACTCATCGAGTTCCAGTGTGACGCGGATACGTCAAGACAGTCCTTTCAGCTCCTGCAGTGCAATGTGCGCCAAACAACGCTTCTGTGTAGCGTTACAGGTATCACCGTAACTTTAAATCATAGTTCAAATAGCGCTACCAGGGCGCCCAGTGGAATCATTGATGTCTAAGGATGCGGAAAGGATGGGAAATGGGCACATCGCCTTAAAAAGAGATGGTTTATTTATGTGGACCAACGTCAGACGACACAACCATGTGGTGCCGAGGAATTCATGGCCTACCCCTGACGGACAGACGGTCCGACCCACGACCAATAGCGACATCTATAGCCGCAGGTTGGGTATCTGCAGCGCCATCTGCCGATCGGCTTCGCTGGACAGAGCGCCTGTTGAGGGACAGAACTATTCCCCTTAGCGCCCTCAGCACGGTCTGCACCAGCTGGAGAGGTTCCCGTGCCCCCTACTTCTGCACAATGCAGCGTAAATCCCATGAACAATGCGGCAAGCAACGTCTCTAAAACTTTGCCGTGCACGCGATCTATGACCGGTGGCATCGTTTACACCTCTTGGCCATACAAGTCTGCCCTGCTGCGTCAGCGGTCCAGGCACAAACAACTGTATTATCTGCATCGGGTGTTGGGCACCGGAAAATCACAACACTGAGAGAAATGAAAACCGGAGTAAAGCGTGAGTAGCATGTATCCACGAAGTATCCGGACAAAATGCAGTGCTGTATAACTCGGTTATATTCAAACATTTTGCATCCAAATTTGGGACGGAGCAGCATGAACACATCCAGGAGCGGTGAAACCTCTGTGGAAATGGTGGGCGAGGACGATTTGGATTTCGTTTCTTTCCATGCAACGCCTTGAGCTAATGTTTAATATTGCCCAAAGTGGGGGGGGGGGGACAGCTGCTCCCCTTGCCCCCCCCCCGCCAGTTCCAACGTTCCTGAACACATTATCTGTCATCCGACACTCAGTGAAACAGGTGGATGACACCAAAGCGGCTTGCGGCCCTCACGCGCGTTCATTCCCACACCCTTCATTATCGTGCGCAGCACTTCCGTGTCCAGAGACGCCAGCGCTGTTCTGATTCGGCGCTTGAGTGCCACCTTAGAAGATGCCAACCATCCTCCTTTATGAGCCTCTGGCTTTAGGAGTGCCCAGAAATCCTCCACTGGGCGCAGCTGAGGTGCAGTCGGAGGGTTGTCCTCTCGTATGATGACTGGCACTCCGGCATCCTCCAGAAACGAAATCGTCTCACGGGCTTAATGTACCGCAGCCAGGTCTGACCAGAAAAAATGACCAGCATTCGTCATTTCCAAAAAACGGCAACACGCCTCGAAAATGAGGTTCACCTGAGGTCAATGATCCGGAAGTTTTCGAAAAGTCGGAGATAGCAGATGTGTTGCATCTGCCAACATCTCCAATTCCTGAAAGCTTCATTGCGATATCGCGTTTTCCGAAAAAGTTGCAGGGTGCTAAACTTTTTTGGACATTGGCCCACTTGACTTAGCCTAGGTCAAACATCTGACTTGACCTGAGGGTCAAAACTTTGAAAAAAAGATGCAAAAATGATCAGGCAAAAAATACACAAAATTTCGTGGCGCTGCATTTCGCAATCTCGGAAAAACCACATGGGGGGTTCAACCGTCCCCACCCACAATCGGGGAGGGTTAGAAAAATAAGATAGCATTACAATTTTATTAGCACGTATATTATGCCGTGGACCTCCTACGGGAAAAAATTTTGCTTTCAAGGGATTTACGGTTTTTGGGATATTATTAGTTGATTTTGTCGGATAATTAGTGAACACATGTTGGTATTTCGCAGGTCCGTTCTGCAGAAGCACGGCTGCGGCGGGAGTCAGTTACGGTCGGCTGGACCATTCCGTTTTGCTGGAAAATCCTGAAATCTGAATGTCCCGTAAAGTTGCACAGCGCAAGGCAGTCCGCACCGCCGTGCCTACAGTTTCCTGCTATGCTTTTCTGACAACATCTGAAAGTGTCGTGGTGTACTAAATCCAGGTCAAGGGCGCTGTCACTCCATATTATGGCTGCACCCCAGCAACCCCCCCTTCCACCACCACCACCCACTGACCCACCCCTCGCTGCCTGAGTCACCTCAGGCCTAGTCCCCAATTTCGTCATTTTCACAGAAACTACAAAGCTGTTTTCAACAAGCCCTCTCTTGTCTCAGTTTCGCCCTCCCCGACTTGGGGTTGGATTGGATTGGATTGGAGGCACTCAATGGCTGGTTATTGGGTTAACGACGCTCTTGATCACCAGGGCCATTTCGCGTCGCAGCCACTCGCGCCGGTGCCGCGGGCGACGGCGAAACGTCGCCCTTGGAGCCGCTTGAATTGTAGCAGAGATACTGAAGAATGGCTTTGGAAGGGCTCAGCGTCAAACCAAAGGAAAACCATTCCGCTTGGGATTACCTGGCGAAATGTGGAACGCACAGGCTGCGGATGTGGACGTTTTGTCTTTCGTTCTCAGCCACCGTCACTTCTAGGCAGGTTCTGCTGAGTGAAATAGGCTAACATCTGATCATGCATCAAAAGGATCTTGTCCGTCATGGCTGAGATCACATGGAATAACACCACTCTCTAAGAATGACATCATATTTGACTTGCGTGACATGGTCACCAGTGACCATCGCTGTATTCGGACCGAACAATTTCCCTTTGGCGTGAAAGAAAGCTGGCTGGGCTTTGCGGACAGATGTTTTCAAAAAATGATTTCCAGATGTTTTAAGGTCCACACTTTTGTTTCCCGGTGAGGTTTGGTGATGCCATTTGAATTTTGGGTGAAGGATCGCTTGCTCGTCAAGTGTCAGAAGCAACGGAGAAAAAGTGCATGGTAAACTTAGTTCCGTAGTTGTCAACATGCAAGCTATTTTCGGCACTGGTGGGCTTTGGCGTATAATTTCAACTTCCATGTCTATTTCAAGAATGTGGCGACTGAATATAGCTTAACCGAGATAAAGTGGATCATAAACACCGATGTCGCCTATAAAAGCTCACATTTTACTGCAATGGGTTCATGTTATCCCAGCCTACCTCCCTGGGAATGCAATGCGTGTCAAAAGAAAACGAAGAGGAAAAGGGTTGGAAGACAAAAGAAAATATGGAAGAGTTTCTGGTAACTTGTCATAGTAGCTTTGCTAGATGTAGACAATCGATCAATGCGTGTTCTCCGGTGTTTCCAAATCCACGTCGCGTATGTTTCTATATGGGATTACCTTAGATCATCAAAAGCCATGTTAGGCAAAGTTTTGCTGTTTTACCGCACTTCCAGTAACGGCCTTTGATGACGCCTTTGGGCGTCATCAAAGTAACGCCTTTGGCTATAATTACGCCTTTGGGTATTAAACGCCAGTAACGCCTTTGGGCGCATTATTTCATTTCCAAAGTGCCGGCTGGGTTTTCGGAGAGCGCGCTGGATGACAATGTTCGGCGTTCTTGAAATTCTTAGGGATTGTTGACCTGACCGTATAGTGTGGCTCGTGGCTCTTGAAAAGGCCACGGAGTAAGCAGACGTTTCAGCCATGGGCCCTCTTCAGTACCTCTTCCAGGCCCTCTTTAGTGCTTCTGGAAGAACGGGGTGGGGAGTGGGGTGGGGGGATGGGGGAACGGGAGGTGCACACAAGTTTCCCCACAGCTGCAGCTTCCATAGATTTGAAATTTTGCAAAAACTTTCATGCACCTTTTTGCACATTATCTGCATATTTGAGGCCAGTGCCTTGACAATTACTGACCTATGACCTCATTCTCGAGGACACGTTAAGGAGAATCCACGATACTGCGACAGTCGTCATTACGTCACATCGGACAACAAACTTTGCAACTATATCGAAGCATTCAGTCTAACTAGATCTGATACATGGGTTTCATCCATCGTGTCAGTGACCTCCGCACGTAAGTTCTTCCCCGGGTCAGGGTCGTCTCATGCCCAGAAGATAAACTGGGATCACTGGAATTTTTGATTTTTTAAGCCGGTACCGTCTGGGGGGGGGCGTCAAATGGGGCACCCCTTGTTTTTTCTAGAATAATTTCAGAACCGGTAGAGGTAAACCAACCAGTTTTTCAGTACCTGTTTATCAATCAATTTTGCTTATTTTGACGTCAGTTCACTTCCATGCTAGGTCAGGCCATGGAGATATGACGTCATAAGTGAACTCTTACATGGATGTTTTCGCCTTTTCTGACAGTGGCACCAACATGCTTCGCTTTTTGGGCAATATTCGCAAATATCATACATGAATTATTTTGATGTACATAGGACGCGGTCCACAAAAACGATATACGACCGTGTCCCCCGTCGCATATACGTCGCACGTCAACATTAGAGGTCGTGCTAGGTTACATGCATGACGACAATTGGTTTGCATTGTGGGTGAAAGAAGTGGTTGCCGCTGACGTTCCCCATCGTCCAAGCCAGACAAGCAAATCTATATGCGCCTCTTGGCAAGGTCCACCAAATGCAACGTGTGGTCATGTCAGGTTACGTTATAGATGTCAGGACAAAATGAAATGAAACATTTAAATGAAACAAATGGATATTGTACGTTGGAAAATGAAAACAAACAAATGAAGATCGCTCATTTGTCAACTGATTGTTCATTGTCATCGCAGAGATGTCACTTCAGAAACTGAAATGACATCAAAGAGATGTCATTTCAGTTCTGTGCTTGGCGGAGTTAAGAATTCCAGCGAGAAATTATTGCTCTTTGTCAGGAAGAGTAATGCAACCTTATCTGAACTGACTAGACTGACCTTGACCAGATGAAAGTCAGGTGATGCAAAACTGGTCATCAGAAGGTTTCAGGTCTGTCCTTTTTGTTACGTGGATCAAAACGGCAAGCGGGTAAGCATCGATCTTTCGCATGTAAAGTAAGACCAATATTTCGCCTGACCTGGGTTGACCCTGACCCGACGTCCCTTAACATTTTGGCATGCTTCTGATGCAAGAGATCGTGATCTTTCGTTTCATACCCAGTTGGAAGCTTTAAGACCACTATTGCCGATGATATGATGCATAAACCGATGTCAGTTTTTACCGACGCCTTGTTATGCATTTACGTGACCTCTGACATCACCAGTCATGTGACCAGTGCTAACATAGTATTTTCTAAATCGCAAGACTCAGGGCTATTGATTGGCGGTGGACCGGTCCAGATCTGACGGTTAGATCCTGAGATAGCAGGGGGTTCCCCTCTTGACACCCCCAGGCGGTCGCGGGTACCAAAAACGCCAGGCAGTGCCGAGTTAATAATCTCGTAGGGATCATGATGTCAACGGAAACAATAATTCGAATAACCATGTAATAGCCTGACCTCTTATTCATCATCAGGAGCCGTTCTGGTCGCCTCAAAAGTGTGAGATAGGTTACGTTCCATTTGCTCCAATGAAAACAAGAATCAACCGACATGAACTCCTTTGTGGTCACCCAGGTATGACTGAGAAAAGCAAGAGGGAAAATGGGCATTCTTGTGAAGCCAAAACGTCACGTTACACGCTCGTTTTCGTTTCGTCGCACTATCAGGTGAGGTTCGGAAATCACCGGGGGGGGGAGGGAGTCGTACCACTAAGGAAGGTCTCGAAATAGGCAAATGCTGACGAGGTTAGCGAGGATTGAGGTGAATTCCGCCTTTCGGGAGCCGGCCGTGACAACTGTTCTTGACCCAAATTGCTCGAAACTCCGAAGCTTTAAGAATCAAGATTTGGAAAGCCCGGGCTACATGACGACGACTGCCGACATCCTGACTTTCGCCGTGGATTTAGGTCCTTGCTTTCACCGTGGATAAGAGGATTCATGTTTTTGAGTCCACGGGAAGCCATGTGAAATGTAATCCTAAACGACATCTTAAGACAAAGTGCCTGTCTGCGGCTGTTGCAATAAGGACACACGGTGTACCATTTGCGGCACCACTCATCCTCCATTAAAACTCACATCGTGTGAGCTGAGGCGCATGGAGGACTGATTTCTGGGCTACTGTTGGGGATGGAAGAGGTATACATTTAAAACGAATACTCATTTTCGTATTTCCATTTTACCACACAAATAATGCCTAGCTTTGTCACAAATGATAACCAAAGTGGCTGTGATGGGTGCTGCACTGGGAGACTGGACCCTTTGGAAAAAGCTGAACTGCCGGTTGTTGCTGGACTGATGCGGGAAGATGATGCTGGCGTCCTTTGATGGTAGAGTGTTGTGTATGAGTTTCTCAAACTTGTGCCCGTGTCTGCGAGTCTTGTTTGGGAGGGGGAGGGGGCTGTGGATCTGACGTAGTCTGGGAGTGGTCTACGTCTGTCAGCTGACGTGCTGTAGATGTATTTGCTTTCTAATTTTGGATGAGTCTCAGCTTAACATGCGCCCAACCGGCATCCCGACGTGGGGGGCCGAAGCCAGGGCGGGCGGGGGGGGGGGGGGTTACGACGCCCCCTCCTCTGTCTGGCGAACGGAAGGCTGGAGAAGAATGAAACTCATCTCATCGGAAAGGTCGTCATTAGTGCGTTCCAAAGCACCCGAAAAACTTTGGAAAAAAATTCGAAAATAATGCAACGTTTTGTTCTGTTTATGTAAAAGGAGGACTTTGTAAAAAAAAGCTCTAGCGCCCCTGCTAATAACACTAGAGTAATTCTGAACATGTTAATGGAGAACTAACTGAATGTGCATTACGACGGCACATAATTTGTAACATGCATATAATCTCATATCGCAGGAGGTGGCCTGAAATAATGTTATTTGCCATTTGGCTATAGTTGTGAGATTTTTAAACGTCGCTGGTGAGCTGTTGTCCATGTGTGCTTCTGGAACAGTAGAAATGATTTGTACGAATATTTTTGAAATACCGACGGAAGCTGGAACAACAAGGACCTGACATTGTGACCTGATTTGATATTCAGGCGTTTCCTTGCTTTATTTCGCGCTCTGCCCAAGATCAATGACAATGCAAACAAAAGGGCAAGGGGTACCTTTGGATTCAACCTCCTTGGGTTCTACAACTGTGAACAATAGGGTGTTATGTAAGGTCGATCATATGACCTGACCTGATGTAGCATCATGGCCTGATTTGAAGCACGCTTGGGTTTCACCTTTTTTGCCTATATCTGCCATTGACTTATAAAATAAACCAGAGAAATAAACTTGAACATCTGCATATGAACTCAGTCTCTACCACGTTGACCTCGCATGATCTCAGATGACCTAATGTCATTTCACAGCACTGAAACGTCTTGATGCAATTTGGACTGCAAAACCGGTTTCAGTGCTGTTTGTACTCTAGGGATCATCAAAACGGGATTTTAGACCCCGTTTTGCTAGTCCGCCCCAAATGGAACCTGTCCTGACCTCATGTTTCTTTATGTGGGTCAACGCTGTTTTCCTTGTTTAGTGACTTCCTTGGCCCAGGAATGCTTTTCATACATCAACAAGCCGAAAAAACGGTTCAAGACCACTAGAAATAGGGAAACAGGGCGGAAATTTTGCTGGCTTCAGGCCATCGACCTTGCCTAACAAATTCGAGATTGCAAGTTCTTCGGAAAGCCATCGACTACTATCCTTGGAAGTTCTGGGTCGATCGATGGTACGGTGCAGTTTGCAGAAGACTCAAAAGATCGGAGGTTGACCTCTTTTACGTGAGCTAGGTCAATGAGCTGACACGACCGGAACTTGAAAGTCCCACAGGACACGCACAAAAGGATACAAAATTGGTACTGAAAGTTTCGGTACGCTGCGCACGCTGTTTTTTTGTTATCAACAAAAGTCCTGCGGGGGGGGGGGGGCGGCGGAACATCCCCCGGTCGGGCGAGGGTTAACCTAGCGCTGACTTGGGTATTCCAGCAACCATCAATGGCTGGGGTAGGAGGAGATGAACTTTTTCCTCCCGATCTATTTCCAGAGCCAATGGCCCAATTTTGATGATCAAAACGGAAATCGACAGTCCGTTATCACAAGGCCTAGCTATCTTCCATTTGTTGACTTCGAGGTCATGCATCACATCACAGACCCATCAACTCGAGGGTTAATTCACGCCGCAGCCTTTCTGAGGGCGCTCTGAATGGTGCACCAGTAATTAGGTCTGGTCTTCTTGACTTTAGTTATTCGAATCTTAGTTCGTCTGAGACCGCCAAATGACCGTCATACACGATGTCACAACAGTCAAAGAATGATCGACCGAAGTGACGTATATGGCCTACAGCAGATGTCTGGGGAAGAACTTTGAGGGGATAACGAGGGCAAAAGGCATGCTGACTTTGGCAAGAAAACATCTTGATATTTCCAGGAAAAAGATTCTGGAATGTTTATGTATGTTGGCAATAGGCATGCGATCTTCGGGAAATGTCAAAGGTCATGAAATCGGGTCTTGTTTGTAGCTAAGAGTGGATCTGAATTGTGTTGACGTTGAAAATAATCACCCAGGTATTGACGTATTTTTCGGTTTCGTTCAGGTTTTTGTGGAGGGCTTCTCGAACTGTTTGTATGTTGTCAAATAGATGTGTGGCGTACACAGATATGTTGCCTGCGTAGTTAACTTTTTATAACATTTTTAACATTTTTAACATTAACATTTACTTCGCCCTGTCTTTATGCATCGGGGCAAGAAGGAACCCTAGGACTGAGCCCAATGAGGAACGATCACAGTGTTTGTAAGTCGGAAAATCTGTCGCCGGACCGAAATCGTTTTGCCTGGAATTCCTTGTCGCACTTGAAGAGGAGCTCTGCATGTCATATTTTGTTCATCGTTGAGAGATTTGTACAAGTAATGTGGCACGGGTTTATGAACTGCACCTGAATGCTGCGATGTGATCGACATCCGTTTCACTTGTCCATCAATAACTGATTCGTGGTCCACTGTGCGCAGATACGATTAAGTCTTATCGCGATCACTTAGTAGATACGTGCGCTTTTGGAAAGGCTAATACGTGTATGGTTGTGATGGCTGGCTTCGGTGCCTGAATCGGTAATACCACTTCTTCACTCTTCGCGCACTAGAGAAACAGCATCGTCAGAAGTTGTCTTCATTTCTACGTTGCTTGTGAAACCGCTGGGCCGCCCGAAACCCAGTGACCAGGAGCCCGAAACCCAGTGACCAGGAGCCCGAAACCCAGTGACATGGATCGTGATCACAGAGACTACGCACCGGCGGTCCGCCAGTACCGTGCCGCTCTGTGACGTAATAGGCACGAGTCACGCACTGCGGTATTTGCACTGACGGATCTGCCTGCTGCTGGTCCAGACCACTTGACCGTGGAGATTCAGAAAATGCTGGAGTAATCCGACTCGCATGACCGGTTTAAAGGCCTTCTGCTGAATAGCGTACGAGGGAATTCTGCCACTTGGTGTCGGCCTTACGTCATGAAAATGCACTCATTCGTCTTATTTATCGAGAATGTACTATTCGGTAGCACGTGAACAATGAATGTCTGTTTGTGAGGCGAATGTCACTGAGAATTGTGAAGAAGAATAGAAGTGCACCCAAATGGGGGTGGGGCTTAGGGAGCTGGAGCACCTCTCTGAGCACGGAGGAGGCCCCCTCCGTGTGCAGCGCAGAGGGACCAAGGATTTGGGATACAACCTCGCCATCTCCGCTGGCCTGCGAGGCGCGGAGGGATTTCCCGACTTCTCTGCTCTGGGGCCCTCGGGTAAGGAGCACCATTATTAGGGCTTCTTTCTACTAAAGGGCTACTGACTAGCTAAGACGCCTTTACCAGTTAAGGGGTTTTACCGGCATGCGAAGGAGGCACACTCTGACCAGCAAACCATGCCATCTTGTATCATCAGTAAAATCATGCCAGCTTGTCAAAGGTTTCCTGCTGGCCCACAGAGGGCCCCCTGCTGGCCTGTAAAGAGCCCGCCAACGGACCTGTAATTGGGTCCCTGCAGGTCTTTAACCCTATTCCCGGAGGGCTACACGGTATGGCCGATTCCCGTCAGGGGGAGGGGGGAGAGCGGATTCGGGCCCCCCGTCCGAGATCTCGAGAACTACACATCCGATTTCATCGCAACAAAGGCAATCCATTTGCCATAACGTAAACTACACTTAAAAAAAAAGTTTTCAAAATTCTGAAAGAGTTGGATACAGAGGGCAAAAATATCAAAATAGGAGGTGCTTTTGGACTCCTTATAACTCCTTTGTTTATGGACCGATTTCGATGGAATTGGCATAAATCGAGAGATTATGGATGAGAATTTTGCCATTGGTACACACATTTGAAATTTTGAGAAAATTCATAGGCGTTCACAGGGTTTCAAAAATAGGAGGATTAGTTTTTCAAATACTGCATGAAGAAAAAGGTAAAAGCACTTTTTTAGCTTCTGCTAGTCATGTTATGCTAAAGAAGTACAAATCGTATTACAATGTTTGTATAATGTTAGCAAAGGCGGTGCCAGGACATGAAAAAGGGCGAACTGTCATGGCCACATGCTCTTCAGACCAACTTGTGACCTTTGGCCTTAAATGACCTCCTGTGACCTTGGGGTCACTTGAAATGATCTCGTTCGCATTTACTATTATCTGTAAACGTTTTCAGTCATTTGAATTCACTCTACTTCAAAAATTCCGTGTTACGGCTATTGTGATATAGGGTACGCACACTGACATTTTAGGTCATAGCTCCGTCACCCGACCTGATATCAAGCTGAAACTTGATACACAAGTTGAAGACAGCCTTCTACGTGACATGTATTCCGAGTTTGGCATTTCAAAAATAACACCGAAATTATTATCATAAAACCAAATTTTGACTTCTGACTTTCACCTGACCTTGTAAAGTGACCTCAGACGAACAAAATTATATTTGTATATTTCCCAGCTATTTAACTATAGATCCATATAAAGGTTTAGATTCCATCTTAAAAACGCTATTTTTGGCAGTATTTTCCTTTTACCCTGAACAGGGTCAAAAATAGCTTGAGGTACCTTCCAAAAACGTCGCCTGACCCCGCCCCTGAACAAAATAGAATTTCGAATTTTTTTCACAGTACGTAGAAATAATAGCTAGCACAAGTCAGCAAGTTTCGTGAAGCTACGTCAAAAAGTCTGGAATTGGCAAACAAAAACCCGAAGGGGGCGGCAAATTCAGCCCCCCTGCCGGGAATAGGGTTAGTGACCGATTGGCCTATGAGCGGCCCGTGTAGGCCTGTAAAAGGTACATTCACGGCCGGACATGACCTCCTGCTGGCCTCTAAAGGGGTCCCTGCTACGGGCTCTGCAGGCTTATGGGATGCTACGTTGGTCTGTA
The DNA here is from genome assembly GCA_030062745.1 of Capitulum mitella. Classification (NCBI taxonomy): domain Eukaryota; kingdom Metazoa; phylum Arthropoda; class Thecostraca; order Pollicipedomorpha; family Pollicipedidae; genus Capitulum; species Capitulum mitella. Next base: position 4,323,006 of record CP099851.1, on the reverse strand, counting down.
GAGTGGTAATCTGCTGGCCCGTAAAGGGGCCTTCAGTTGCGCTGCTGGCCTGCAGGGATCAGTGCTGAGCTATGGGGGAGGCCTCTATGGGCCGTCCCTGAATCCGCCTTACGAATCCGAAAAAGGTATAATAGAGACAAAATGTGAGGAAAGTCCAGTACATGTCAGGCACCCCAACAAATGCCATTAAAAATGCTCACTCAATCAGCCGCCTTTCGCTTATCTTGAAAAACTGCCTACTCTACCCGTTTCACATTAGGAGGAAGTTTTCTTCAACCTGGGTTACGCTTTGGTGTATATTTGACAACGGAAGAAACACATTTATACAGCTCTCTTGCCACAAGAACAAAACCACATGCCATTAAGAATCATTTACCTGTTCCACCAGCGCTGAGCAAATCTCATTGCATGCGTGTACATCTCATCGCGCTCCTTTTTCTGTTCAAAAAGCTTGCATAAACACGGAAGCCACGTGCTGATTTCCACTTTGAGCGGAAAAAAGAGCCATTTAACCAATACATGTGACACATATGTTATCCAAAGAACAATCACAATTATCATTATTTAGACCAAAACAAAATTTCTTGGATAAGGTGCAAGCTAATCGGTGGTTCATGGTTCCATGCAGCTAAATTCCTTTGACCAACTGCCGTTCGCGAGCGTCAGAGAACTGTCAGTGTCGCGTGCTTCGTGACCAAAGGGCTCAGCGGAACAAATCGCAAGGTCCGTGCACGCGCCTTTCAGCTGTCACAGCTCCAACGCGGAGCCATGACAACTCCACCTTTCGGTTCAAGGCCACAAGGAAATGCCGCCGGTGACCACAGCTCCGACTAGTTCAAGGTGATGCTGCGGGATGCGCAGCCTGCCGATTACGCTTCGCAGAAAAGGCAACTGGGTCAGTCTTGCGGAAGGAATATCTGGGGTAATACGAGATCTAACTACACTTCCACGCGGCGCATTGCACGCGATAGTGACCGCAGGCAGCAGAGCCAATACACCAACGATCTCCTCACCATTATTTCAGGACATCTGCTGATGGCGCTTCCTTCGCCAAATCACCAGAACCTTCACTCGCTCAAAAAGTGAGGTGAAATTTGTCTGCTATGCTGTAATGCCATAATGGTCCGAACGAATTTCCTGGCATGAATCTAATAAAAGACATTCATAATTCAAGGGAATCACAATGACCTGAGGGAAAAAAGTAATGATACGATTTTGACTGCTTGATAATGACCAAATAACAGTGTTAACCTAATAACGGGACCTTTTTAGAGCTGCCTAAATCTCCCTTGGGGCTTACTCGGGCACTGCTAATATATCAGACCTATTATCTGTCCCATTTTGCTGCAGCACAACTTACGCAAATCATTGGAACCTATTCTTTAAATGTTTGAAATGAAAATCGCCAACAGCGCCTTCGGCAATAAAAAAAACTGGTTCTACAGCTTATATAATGGTTGACATTGGACCGATTACAAAGTTCGTCGATCAGAAGTGATTGCAATATACACACATATATATATATATGTATATGCGTACACACACATATATATATACATATATACATATATACATATATACACACACACAAATATGAACAATGGCAGCGTCAGTAACAAAGACTAAGGAGGCGTTGCTTCTCACTTCGGTTCTGACATTGATTATTGAAAACCCCTGAAGCCTGGGAGTCTGGCAATATGCTGCCTTGGCAGGGCACGTTATAATATACATCACCTACTCATGTTTCAAAAATAATATGCTACCCGTGGAAGTCACAAAGAACAAAGCATTACACAGCCATTCCTGTTGTACGAAAGGAAGTCTAGTGGTCTGCGGGGTGCCTATTTGTAGTCCGCTGAATCCGCCCCTGTGTAAGAACACTACTTTCACAAGAAATGACGTGCATGCGGTCAGGACAAAAACTGCTGATGTGTACACTCATGATGTTTTACAAAATTTGCTAGTTACTTTTCCAAAAGCATAGTCTCCCCTGTTTGTTCCTCAGGATCCGCCACTGCTTTCATAGTATGAAATAAACATGTCATAAGGCATGAAATAAACAGGTGCGTTTGGAAAATTCATCTGATTTTCATAACATCAAAGGAAAGACAGAGAGAAAACAGCCCCTAAAGTTGAGAAAAGGGCTAGGCTTCCGTGCAAGAACTATTCTGGGCCCACCTCAGGCAAAAAAAAATAGTTTAGAGTCTACCTACCCCCAGTTAAAAAATCGCCAACATTCATGTTTTTTTCCCAAGCCGATCTGCTAGTCTTCACCTGCTAGTCTTAGTTGAGCAGTTTGTCGATCTTACAGAGCAGAGCACTCTGTAAGATCGACACACCCCGAACACCCTCAAGTCACCGATTTTGATTAAAAGGATTCCAGGGGGTTATCTGGGGTGCAGAAGCCGAATCTGACAATTTCATCGCGATCAGGTCAAGGGGTCAAAAGTTGCAACCTGCAGCAATCTGAACTTTGATCTTGATAGGGGTTGTTAAAAGTGCGTTTTTCCACCATCAAAAGTCGTAAACATATAAACCCATATATTTTCTGACTCTTTATGGAACGGGCAATCCGATTCAGCTACTTGTATGACATTAGGCCACCATCCCAGAAAATGCACCGTGACCTTAGGTCAGAGGTCACAAGATGACCTTCGACGGGGGCGACAGCAGTTAATTTTACTCCGCCACCATAAAGTCTCAGGTATCTTCTCCACATGCCATTCATAAAAACTTTGGGTACGAATCATCTTCAACCTCAAATCTTGCATGACAGCAGGCCGTGTTTGAGCTAAATCGGCTCATTTCATGACTGTTGAGCGTATACTGTTAACGGGATAAAAACGGAGGGCAAAGGGGCTAAGAGTGCTGAGTACCATAGCTAAGACCTATCCAGTTTCCGCACGCGAAACGGTAAAGTTCTTCGGAGCCTCTATGTACATGGTGAAGAAAAGCAGCAATTTCAAGCAAATGTACGGCATCCTCTCTACGGTACCCCTGATAAGCAAAGGTAAAATAATAAGCGAGGAGGAAAAGCAGGAAGTAAGAGCATTCTATGAACAAGACAACATCAGTCGCGTCTGCCCAGGTACGCGAGAGTGTGTGTCATTTAGGAACAATGAAGGCGTGATGGTGAAGAGTCAAAAACGTCAGATACTGGGCAACCTGCGAGAGATTTACTTGGTATTCATAGACGACTCCTCGAATCCCCGGGTCGGTTTTTAGCGTTTGCGAAACTGCGTCCCAGAAACTGCGTGCTCGCTGGAAGCAGTGGAACTCACTGTGTTTGCATATGCACCCGTCATCACATCCCCAAACTCCAGCTGGCTGCACTTGGGGAAAGAGGTCTGACCAACAGAGATGTGATGCGGCGCGATGTCTGTGACATCAGCTCCAGAACGTGCATAATGGGCGAGTGTGAGCAGTGTCCAGGAAAGCAAAGGGTTTATGAGTATCTCGAATCTCTGGAGAGTGTTCAGGCTGCACCTGATGAGATTAGTTCTCAGCAGTGGGTTTCAACGGACCGCTGCACCCTGGAAACAAAAGTAAAACTCCGGGACGAATACTGCACCTCACTGAGCCGCAGTATTGTCCGCCTGAGTACTCATCATTATGTTGCTAATCGTCAAACTGCATATTTCAAGAAACTTAACCCTATTCCCGGAGGGCTAGACGGTATGGTCGATTCCCGGCAGGGGGGCGGATTCGGCCCCCCCTAAGATCTCGAGAACTACTCGTCCGATTTCATCGCAACAAACGGCAATCGATTTGCTGCGACGTAAACTACATTTTTATAAAAATAATTTTTCAAAATTTCGAAATTTGTGGATGCAGGGGGGCAAAAATGTCAAAATGGGGGTACTTTTGGACTTCTTATAACTCCGTTGTTTATGGACCGATTTCAATGAAACTGGCATGAAGCCAGAGATTATGGATAGGGCTTTTATTATGAGTCCCCAAATCTGGAATTTTGAGAAAATTCATGAGTGTTCACAGGGTTTCAAAAATAGGAGGATTAGGTTTCTAACAACTGAATGAACAAAAAAGGGAAAACACTTTTTTGGCTTTTGCTAGTCATGTTATGCTAAAGACGTACAAATCGCATTACAATGTTTGTATAATGTTAGCATAGGCGGTGCCAGGGACATGAAAAGGGGGAACCGTCATGGTCAAACGTTCTTCATATCAACTTAAGACCTTTGACCTTAAATGACCTCCAGTGACCTTGGGGTCGCTTGGAATGATATTGTGTGCATTTGATATTATCTGTAAACATTTTCAATCATTTGAATTCACTCTACTCCAAAAATCTCATTTTATGGCTATTGCGATATAGGGTATGCGCACTGACATTTTAGATCATAGCTCCGTGACCCAGCCTGATATCAAGTTGAAACTTGGTACACAAGTAGAGGGCAGCCTTCTTCGTCATATATATTCCGGGTTTGGCATTTAAAAAAAACGGCGCCGAAAGTATTGCAAAAAAACAAATTTTGACTTTTGACCTTGACCTGACCTTGTAAAGTGACCTCAGATGTACAAAATTACATCTGCACATTGCCCAACTATGTAGCTATACATCCATATAAAGTTTTAAGTTCTAGCTTAAGAAATTTGTTTTTGGCAGACATTTTTCTTTTACCCTCAACATGGCCAAAAATGGCCTGTGGTTCCTGCCAAAAACGTAGCCTGGCTCCGCTCCTGAACAGAGAAGAAATGTGAAATTTCGCTACAGCGCGTATAGCTAGGAAAAGCCACCAAGTTTCGTGAAGCTGCGTTAAAAAGCCTGGAATTGGCAAGCAAAAAACACGAGGGAGGCCGATTCAGCCCCCCTGCCGGGAATAGGGTTAAGGAACCAGTCTCTGAGCATGAGGCTGTGCTGGTTGGAGACTTTTCTGAAAATTATTCCTCTATAGTCCAGGACTCGGCCCAAGGATTTCATCGGGATAGTTCACAGTGCACAGTACACCCCTTCGTCCTCTACTGCTCACAAAACCTGAGAGCTTCTGCTTCATATCAGACTGTCTTAAGCACTCAAATGTCCTCTTTCAAGTGCTCCTATCTCATCTTTTGCCCTTAATCATCTCAGAACACTCTGGCCTTCGCAAAATACACTACTTTTCAGATGAATGCGCAGGGCAATACAAAAACAAATACAGCTTCTTGAACTTGAGCCATCATCAGGACTATGTCATCGCAGGCGAGTGGAACTTTTTTGCCACATCTCACGTTAAAAACACCTGCGATGGCATAGGCGGCACAGTGATACGGGCCACAGCGCGTGCCAGTCTGACACGACTGACCTCTGGTCAGATTCTGACGAGTGCTAACATGTACAAGTACTGAGTAGAGAACATCAGCGATAACATCAGATTCTTCCATGCCACCCTATCTGACGTTCAGGAGGTGGATGAAAGGCTTAGAGTGAGACTAGAGAAATCTAGGACCGTCCAGGGCACTAAAAAATACCATAGGTTTTTTACCAGTAGATGATAGCAACGTACAGATCTACTGCATGCCGAGGACAAATTAAGTCAGACGAAATGTATGGTAAAAAAGTAAGCATTCTTTAACCCTATTCCCGGCAGGGGGGGCGGAATCCGCCCCCCTTGGGTTTTTTGCTTGCCAATTCCAGGCTTTTTGACGCAGCTTCACGAAACTTGGTGAATTTTCCTAGCTATTCCTTCTACGCGCCATGACAAAATTTCGAAATTCTATTTTGCTCAGGGGCGGAGCCAGGCAACGTTTTTGGGAGGCACCTCAGGTCATTTTTGGCCATGTTGAGGGTAAAAGGAAAATGTCTGTCAAAAACAGAGTTTTTAAGATAGAACTTAAAACCTTATATGAATATATAGCTAAATAGTTGGGCAATGTGCATATTTAATTTTGTTTATCTGAGTTCACTTTACAAGGTCAGGTCAAGGTCAAAAGTCAAAATTTGTTTTTTCGCAATAATTTCGGCGTCGTTTTTTCAAATGCCAAACCCGGAATATATATGACGTAGAAAGATGCCCTCTACTTGTGTACCAAGTTTCAGCTTGATATCAGGTCAGGTCATGGAGCTATGACCTAAAATGTCAGTGCACGTACCCTATATCGCAAAAGCCAAAAAATGAATTTTTTGAAATAGAGTGAATTTAATCGAATAAAAACGTTTACAGATAATATTGAATGCACACGACATCATTCCAGGTGACCCCAAGGTCACTGGAGGTCATTTAAGGTCAAAGGTCACAAGTTGATCTGAGAAACGTGTGACCATGACAGTTCCCCCTTTTTTATGTCCCTGGCACCGCCTATGCTAACATTATACAAACATTGTAATGCGATTTGTACTTCTTTAGCATAACATAACTAGCAGAAGCTAAAAAAGTGTTTTGGCCTCTTTTGTTCATTCCGTTATTGGAAAACTAATCCCCCTATTTTTGAAACCCTGTGAACGCCCATGAATTTTCTCAAAATTTCAAATTTGCATACCCATGGTAAAAGCCCTATCCATAATCTCTCGATTGAGGCCAGTTTCATCGAAATCGGTCCATAAACAACGGAGTTATAAGAAGTCAAAAAGTACCCCCCATTTTGAGATTTTTGCCCCCCTGTATCCACAAATTTCAAAATTTTGGACATTTCTTTTTATCAAAATGTAGTTCACGTCACGGCAAATCGATTGCCGTTTGTTGCAATGAAATCGGATAAGTAGTTCTCGAGATCTCAGGGGGGGCCGAATCCGCCCCCCCTGCCGGGAATCGACCATACCGTTTAGCCCTCCGGGAATAGGGTTAAAGCGCACAAGTACGTTCAAGTTAGCGCATTTGCTTGCATCGCGGAAGCATGATACACCTTGTATGTACATAGTACTTTGTTCGCCACTAGCTGCACTGTACTGTGTGTTTCGATGTCGTAAAGAAAACGGAACGTACCCAATGTCCGTCGGTGGCATAAAGACTCTCAAATGCTTGTCTGCGTAAAGCAGTTAAACTTTTCGCTGTGTGCACGCGCCGCTACACTGTCCTAAGAAAGAAATATATTGAAAACGACCAAGGCGTTGTGGTCCTGCATTTTGGCAAGACGTATCAGTTGTGGGAAGGAATTAAACGTTACAGCTACTCTTCCTCATCACAGAGGGTGTTCAGCCCACGGTTTAGGTTCTGTATTTATTGAAAACTATGCAATTTATTCCACACAAGACGTCCGTCTCGTTATTGCCGTTCGTTTTCATCTTGTTAACGGTATGCACTCAATAGTCATGAAATGAGCCGATTTTAGCCCAAACATGGCCTAGTATCATGCAAGATTTGAGGTTGAAGATGATTCGTACCCAAAGTCTTTATGAATGGCATGTGGAGAAGATACCTGAGGCTTTATATTGACGAAACAAAAACAATTATTTTCGCCCCCGTCAAAAGTCATTTTGTGATCTCTGACTTAAGGTCACGGGGCCATTTTCTGGAATAGTGACCTAAGGTCATCCAAGTACCTGAATCGTATTGCCCGTTTTGTATGGAGTCCGAAAATGTATGGGTTTATTAGTTTACGACTTTTGATGGTGGAGAAAAACTTTTAACTAAAACTTTTTAACAACCCCTGTCCAGCAAAAAGTTCAAATTTCCCAGGCTATTACTTTTGACCTCTTGACCTGAACAAGAAAAGATCAAGCTGAAATTGTCAGATTCGGATTCTGCGCCTCAGATAACGCAGTACAACAATTTTGAACGAAATCCGTGATTTGAGGGTGTTCAAATTGGCCCTGGGTGTGTCGATTTTACAGAGAATTACAGAGTTGGTATTACGTATGGGTGTCACACGTGGTATCAGCGACCTTCGTTCTTTGACTCTCGCGTAAGGCTAGGTCACGCTAAGTCGAAATCAGGAACACGGCGCGATGTCCCGTGCCATGAAAAAAAGCGAGATTCAATGTTCGCAGTCACCAATGTCAGTGCTGACATCAAGCCGCTGCGCGACGTCTGGATGAGATCAGACCGATACTTGACCGCACGCCGAGCCCAAACCGTGCAGAGACGTTACCTTTCCGGCAAAACCTTCAGGTCCGACACAGATTCTGACCCGTATTCACCTCATCAGATGTGTGGGACCCGAGCGGCGGTCTCCGACAGTGGTATTCTCCGACAATATCTCCGAGACACGGCCCCGAGCGGCAGTCTCCGACACCTTTCCAGAGACAGAGCCCCGAGCTGCAGTCTCTGACAACATTCCAGAGACAGCCCTGAGCTGCAGTCTCCGACCGGATCTCCGAGACAAGAGCCTGAGCGACAGTCTCCGACAGTATCTCCGAGACAGGAGCCTGAGCGACAGTCTCCGACAGTATCTCCGAGACAGGACCCTGAGCGACAGTCTCCGACAGTATCGCCGAGCGAGGACTCCGACCGTACCGGTGCAGGCGGACGCGGACATCGGCTCAGCCACCGTGCCGTCTCATCGTACTGGCAGTCGTGCCTGCGGTCTGCTCGCGTGCACAGCACAACTCCTGAAAACCCATTCCATGGAGGCGTTTGAGGTCGACGCGGGCGTCTGTCCGATGCATGCACGAGCAGCGTTACACCTCATCCTCACCGCCCGGAGACTTCCCGTCGTCAACGTCGGTGGTGACTCGGGCGGAGCTCTAACCACACAGTGAAGATCTGGAAACCGCGCACGGAAGCTCCCGTTTCGCCGCAACGGCCCCGACCTTCGCCACGCTACCCGACTGGACGGACGGACGACTGCATGATGGCCCGCAGGGCAGCAAGACCTGTGACGTGGAATTCCCGCTACTCCTCCGAGTTCTCCGAAGACCAGACGGCGAGATGAGGTTCGCAGGAGCTCCAGGAAACTAACGGAGCCCAGCCACGCGTAAATTTCCTGCAGCTCTCGGCGGCCCTCGCTGCCCATTACACCGTTAACCGGTCGTATGCGGACGCGGAGCGGCGGGAAGACCGCGGCAATAATTGCATAGCAACGTCCGTCACGAGTCAGCAGCGAAATGGCCGGCCTTTCCGACGACTTTCATACGTCCTCTGCCGACTCCGGCCGTCTGTCCACGGAGTTCAGCTCCCTCCGGCTGCCGCTGTTTGGCGTGAGACAAAGAACCGGGACACATCCAGGCTCCGCGGGCAGCAGCTCGGCTCGACAGCCCGCTCCTGTCACGTGACTGGCTTGATTTGCGCGTTCCGAGCGTCGCGAGATTTGGTCATGTGTCGCAAAGGAATAGTTTGACACCAGGTGTTACAATACTGGTTCTTGGCGCAATGCCACGATGCAGATAATCTTAAAGACAGCTGTATGTCGACCATTTTTTTCAAGCAGACTTGGCATGTGGAGTTTTGGTGACCCCGAAACCATTTCTTATCACTTGAACGGATGCAAATGCTCGTGACTAAGGTCATCTTCTGACACTCACGGATGGAACAATGGTCCTTGCTGGTCCGGGTCGCAGCTGTCAGACAGCGGGCGGATTCGCTGTGGATTTTCCGCATCCTGCCGCGACGAAGTTCCCAGTGCTGCTCGCCCAGCCGGGGCGGAAAGCCGCCCCCGTAAGGTTTTTAGGAAGAAAATTTAACTAATTTAAGACCTAAGGTTAAGGAAATCTGCCCCCCAAGGTTTTTCCACCTTAGCAAGAAAACGGCTGCGCGAAGCGCCGCGAAAATTTCAGCACCTTTTTTCTTATCATTTTGCACCCTATGTAAAAACCTGAATCTTCAGGAAGGCCAGGTTACTGACCGACTTCAGATCAAAAAGGTCAGTCTCTAGAAAAATTGTAACCTGACCTGACATAGGATGATGGCCTGATATGAAGCATGCTTAGGCTTCATCTTTTTGTGCCTAGATCTGGCATTGACTGATGAAATAAACCAGGGTGATAAAGCTGGGCACCTGGAACTCAGTTCCTTCCACGGTGACCTCGGATGACCTCATGTGGCCTAAGGTCATTTCATATCATGGAAGCCTCGTTGTGAAATTTTTGACTGCAAAACTGGCCTGATATATATAATAACTCGAATGCTCGCGTATTTTTTTTAGCATTTTCAACCGATTTTTTTAACGTGCTCTCACGCAAATCCAACTAGCTTTTCTGGGTCAGGGTTTAATGGTGACAAATCTCTCCTGACTGGTTCCTGTTAGACTGGTGGTGGCGTGCCTGAGAGATGAATGGACAGCTTAGGCCCCGGAGCGCTCAGAAACAGAGGCCGGGTATATAACACATCCGTATTGGCAACCAGTATCCAGTCATTTGCCCAGGCACACCAAAGCCACTAAAGCGGGTGAGTTCTCTTGTGTCGTGTGGGAATATCGGTTTTGGTTGAGAGTAAATTGATTCGATATGGAATACGTCTGCTGGTAAAAAGTTCAATCTTGGAAAATTTCCGATGACAGTAAGGCTAATATGAACTACATCAGTCCTCCATTTTGTGTCATGTTGTCTTAAACATGCGCATGATGGTATCAGTTTCCGTTCATACTGTTTGATTTTGGCATAAAAAACTACCTCTAATTTATATTCAAATTCGCCTTAGGCATCACAGTGTTCTAATCAACTGCTAGCAAGATTCCGCCAACCTACTCTGGATAAAAAACGCACGAAGTGTATTAATTATCAATGAGGTAATCGGAAGAAAATTGTTTTACTTTTTACTTATTATATATATACTTATATGTGTTTTATTTCTAATATTTAATACTCATTTATAGACAAAGTAGCCTCCGTCACGAAGCTCAAGACTGCCTACTAAAAGACTATTACCAAAGTTATCATGTGAACATGGCTAACCATTCAACATCGATGAGCCTAGAAACTAATAAATTTCACCGTTTACAAAGCAAAAGTGTGTGTTGCTAATTTTCCTATCTATGCACTGAACTATCTAAAAAACGTGATAGCTTACTTGTAGGTTAATGCCCTGGCAATGGTTAAAAGGCCTCAATAGAAACAAATTGAATGAGGAGATACGAAGCATTATGACAGCAATTCCTCTCCTGCCGGCACTTTCACGCCATGTCATATTGCATGCTGTCTCTTTACAGACCACCATGAAGAGGTTCGTCGTTCTCCTAAGCGTGTTCGCTGTGGTCAGCTGCAGCCCGTCGTACGGCAAACCTAGTCACATCGGCAGCGGAGGCGGCGGTGGCGGCGGCGGCGGCGGCGGCGGCGGGGGCGGCGGAGGCGGCGGTGGCGGCGGTGGCGGTGGCGGTGGCGGCGGCGGCGGCGGCGGAGGAGGAGGAGGAGCAAGCCATGTTGGAGGCGGACACGTTGGCAAACCAGTAGTGGGCGGAGGTGCCCTTGCTGGAGGAAGTCAGGTTGTTGGAGGAGGTTCAGCAGTCGTAGGACGTCCAGTTGTGGGGGGAGGCGGCATCGTTGGAGGAGGTGGCGTCGCTGGAGGACGTCCAGTTGTGGGAGGAGGTGGTGTTGTTGGAGGAGGTGGCGCTGTTGTAGGAGGTGGCGTCGTGGGAGGAGGTGGCGTCGCCGGAGGGCGTCCAGTTGTTGGAGGAGGCGGCGTTGTTGGAGGAGGTAGCATCGCTGGAGGACGTCCAGTCGTGGGAGGAAGTGGCGTTGGCGGCGTCGGTGGAGCCGGTGGCTTCGGCAGTGGATTCATCGGTGGAGCTGGCGGACTCGGTGGTGGACTCTTCGGTGGAGCTGGTGGACTCGGAGGAGGAGCTTTCGCCCAGCAGTTCGGGGGTTTCGGATTGAATGGAATTGCCAAAGGCAACGCTGCAGGCAACGTCGGCATCCTCCAGTCAATGGGACAAGGCACCGTTTCCAAACAAACCTTGGTCACCTCCAGTGCAGGGGTAAGTCTTGTTTACAGGGACGCGAAAGAAGTATCAGTACGTCCGAACTACTGAGTAAGCTACTGAACGATGTTTCAAGTTCATGACGTCCAACATTTGTGGAAAAGTTTCCATATTCTTGCTGACGCAATACAGGGTTTCGGGAACAGTATTCGTCGCGTCATGTGGCCCGTGAGTAGTATTCTGGATTCTTTTTTTGAGACGTTGCCATGTTTGCTAGTGGTACTGAGTACTAAGAGGGCTTAGAACGTTAGTCCTAACTTGTTTGCGATATTAGATGGGACGGAAATGTATCAGACGTTCTGTCCATGCTTAAGAGGTTTAAGTTGCAGTACTGATCTGTACTATTGCTCCTAGTAGGACGATGATAAGGACGCCACATGCCTAGGGGCCATTTCAGCAGGGCTTGATATGCCTTTGTGTTTCGTTACAGGGATCTGCCAGTGGCGGTGGTATCAACATTAGCAAGGGACATGCCAGTCATTCTCAGTCCAGTGGACTCACAGGCCAGACCTCCCATTCGTCGACTGGCAGCGTCTCTAACCAGTTCCCTGGTGGACGAGGTGGAGGGTACTACTCCGGCGGACGAGGAGGAGGCTACTACTCCGGCGGACAAGGAGGAGGCTACTACTCCGGCGGACGAGGAGGGGGCTACTATTCCGGCGGACGAGGTGGAGGGTACTGGTAGTCGCAGCTACCTGAAGCTGCTGAAAATACGACGTTGCCCGTACTTTGTTACAAGTGTACGCCACGTACATGAAATATAAAACTGAACGGAACAGATATCCTTCGTCCATCAGTATTTTAGTTGCGTATGACGTCTTTGCCTCTTTTTATCAGAGGCACCTATAACTACCTATAACTACCGCATTTATAATTTTGTATCTGAGAAGTTTTGAAACACGGATACCATTAGAACAAAGTCGTAATTCAGACACAGGATGACCCAATACCACCACCACCGGTCGAACGACAGCTAGATTTTACGGTGTGAAAATTGCACCGCCAAGTGCGATCTTATTTGCGGATGTCCTTTCCATTAATCGGTGGTAACGTCAAATCATCTGTAAGAAGCGAAATGGAAACTGTGCACAACACATACACATGCGTGCACGAGCGTACTGAAAATTAGTAAAATGAATGAACATCAGTATAAAAAGTAAATGCTATCTGTGATGCCGGCCCTTGCTCACCATATCACCTAGCTTTTGTTTGCATAGCAATTTGCAGGTTATGACATGATACCCATCATATTGCGCTGAAATGTCAGGGGTCTTATTTGAGGTCTTATGTCTCATCAGGCGCCGGTCAGTCGTCTTACAACATAGACTGTCGACCTTCCGTCGCTCTCTGCTCCGCCGTATGGCCGGCCAAAAGCCACGCAACAGAAGAACAGTCGCCAAATTCCAGCGCGACGGGACAAACGGTTCGGCTTTTACGCTGGAGAAAAAAGCACGATGGATGAAGGGGGGAGGAAGAAAAGGGAGAATCGGCCTCTCGCATAACAAAAAGTTAAACCTTGCTCGTATAGGGTTTCTGCATAGCGCGGACGTATTAGGGTCGGGAGAAGTGGGGGGCGACCCCCACCTATTTCCACACTGCGCGTCCTAAAGAGTCACGGAAAAACAATGTGATGCGCGTGACGAGATCTTGCGTCGGGTCAAAGGTTAGAAACTGGAGGACACTGGTACTCTTTCGAGTTCAAGCACAAATGAAAGACCACGAATACGTGCTAATGATGTGAAACAGATATCCTAGTGTTTGTCCATCAATAATGAGTCCATCCGTGACAAACTCACAAACAAGTCCATCCATCCAAACGTGACAAACATATGTGACTGTGTTTCACACATGAAGTCCAGTTCAAGTCATGCTGTCAATCCTTTTTCAGCGCGGTCGTCGGCTTAACCGGCCCCGATTGGGGGGGTTTGGCCCCCGAAATTCTATTAAAAACTACAGTAGAACAAAAGAGCGAAAGTCCACGAATTTTTGTGTACCATTTGCTTGATCATTTTACATTTTTTGCCACAGTTTCAGTTTACATGAAGTCAGGTGTCTGACCCAGGTCAAGTTAAGTGGGCCTATGTCCAAAAAGTTAAGCGCTCTGTAACTTTTTTGTGAAACATGATATTACAATAGCACATTTAGTTATAAGAGGCCTTGATAGGTGCAACAGATCCGCTGTTCCCGATTTTCGGAAATTTCTGGGTCCTACTGACTTCAGGTTAAACTCATTTTTAAGCTATGCCATCATTTTTTTTGGTAAATTAACGGTTTTCTTTCGTAACATTTCGAGTGAGAGATGATGCAGAAATCCACTTGCCGTCATTGGGGAAAGTACTAATGACCTCCAACCATTGACCTGAGGTCAGATCGTCAATAGTTGTCATCAGCCAAAATGTACCTCCGTCAAAATCGGCGATAAATGACTTAGAACGGATAGAAAATGGCAGAACTAGGTCTAACAGTTGCAAATGATACCAAGAAGTTAAAAAAGTCCAAAAAGTTGCAAATTTTGGAAATAAACAGGCTTTCACGAATACATTGTGTTGAAGGATAACTAATGAATCATTAAAAAAATAAGCGCGGAGAACCACAACAATATTTGATTATCTATATGATACCGTGTAACTGACATGATTCTCCATATAATCCGGTCTAGAAAGGAATCATAGATCATAGACCTGTCAAGGCGTTGATTTTAAATTTTCAGGAAACATGCATAAATGTTCAAAACTGGCCACTATTTCAGGGCAACCTGAAAAGTCGTTATCCCTACAAAGCCTCAGAGGGGCTGCACTAACCGCTCTATTGGCGAGGGCCATCGTCAAAATTTCTATGTTTTTATTTTAGAGTCAAAATGAAAAAAAATAAAAATTGAGTTTTCAGGTCAAATCTACGCTTTGAAGCACCTGCATTTATCATTCAGGCAAAGTTCCCAACATAATCGGTATAATCCTTTTTAAAATTCTAGATTTTCAACATCTGACCTTTGCTGGCCTCCTCTGACCTCACCTTGTGTTTCGGGGTAAGGGCACTGATTTCATAGCCTAATATCCACAAAGTGTCGTTGAGGTCGGATAAATGGATTTGCAGGGCACAGACAGAATGCTTTGAGCTATATATTTAGGTTTGGTTTACCACGATTAACCTGGCCTAGGTTACCTGTGCATTTGGAGTGTAAAGTTATCACACATGCTAGTTCCCCAAATTGTTTTGAGCTGGCTCTCCGGCGGAACGCATTCATTACGGGACTTAGTGCCTGTCCTACGGCCCGACACGCGTGCGACCGTCAGCCGCAGGTGATGGCTCGGCCGCGCGACAGGCCTCTTAACTTCGCTGGGATTTATTGAATAAAGTTACCAGCTGACTTTGCGAAAAGCTTGAGGTGTGGGCAATTTTTCGTCCCACTGGTGCGCGTGTCACCTATATCAACATCGCAGAATGTGCTATTTAAACCGTTTTGAAAAACATCTGGACAGACAAGTGGTGTCACGCACCGCCAAGCGACACTTCGGGCAACCTTTAGATCCGTGACGTAAAACGAGGCTTAGAAACCAGCACACATTAACAATGTACATGGCGTCTAACTGGATTCGAGACAGGTTTAAGCGTAACTCAAGTAGCGGTTGGGGCCACGCAGATCACGGTCTAGCTGGCCTGACTCTAGGTGACGTCAGGCTACCGTTGACACGTACCATCGTCGGAGTTAGTCCAGCGTGCTTGGGCTCGGCCGTGCACGCGCCTCCTGCCGACGCTGTTGGGCGGGCGACGCTGCTCTGGTTTCGTCGGTGAGTCCCGCCACTGGTACGGTGCCGTTTGCCGACGAAATGAACTGGCGTAATGCGGAGTGTCCAGACCGCAACTTGTACCGCCTAATTTGTGTGTGTATGTGTGCATGCGCATGTTCATGACTTGGCTAAACAACAAAACAAAACAAGGATCATGCACCTTCTGAAAGCGAATTGCCGGGACCTCCGGGGTGACCATCCGGTGGAATGGCCACCTACCGGCTGTCCCCCTCAGTTTATCATGCTACGGATATCGCCTCCTAACCGTTCCCTTTTTTCTCCTGTCTGTTATCTTGTGGTTGTTGCTCCTACACGGTGTATCGGGCCTATTTAGTCAATATACTTGCGTGGATCAAACCCGTGACTTGTAACTGTAAAACTGAGCCAAGAAATTAGCGGGCTGTTTGGTGCTGGCAATCTAAAGAAAGATCGGAAATTTCCCATCTCCCGGGTTTTCGCGTGGATTAACTTGCATGTCGTTCTTGTCACGCCAAAACTGGCTCGAATTTCGGCAACATTCCGGAACTGGGGGGCACTACTGCTGCCTTAATGTGCGATATGGGTACTTTTAGTTACTATGGTCAATGTCAGCCCTCGCCAGTAAAGGGGATGATGTAATCCCTTGGGTTTGTCGGAGGTTTCCCAAAACGTCTGATTCGATTGCTTCGAAAAATGATTTCTGGGCATGTCTGATTTTGACAGATCACTCATCCATGATCTTTTCAACGGGGAGATCATACAGAGAATCATATGGAATTATATGAAAAGTCAGATGGTCGATGGGAAATTAAGGTACGGTGACGACGGAATTGGATACAGTTTAGCGGTCGGCCGGATACTACGACCATTGGATATTTTTTGCATTTGTTTTAACTCAATAAGTGTTACTTCATCTTACTAGAGATTCTTATCTAATCTTACTTATGATATACTTACTTATTATATACTTATTAAATCTTACTAGAGGTTGTCGCCTTAGAGGTCAGTGGCCTCTGCACTACAGTCTTTGCTTGAGTCACGGTAGACATGGATGAGGTCACTGGCCGTTTTAGCATTTTCTTGTGCTACGAATGGCCGCGATGCAATGGGGAACGCTGAGCTGCGTAGCAACAGAAGTTGGAGTCACTCATCGTCAAATGCTGTTTGAGCGCCTTAAAATCGCCCTTTAGGTTAACTCCCAAAGAATCAAATGAAAACGTACTATCCACTGACCCTGACCTTACAGAAGTTCTCGATGGCATATAGCTTGGCTCTGTAAACATTTTAACATTTCGGGATGGGTGACCGCAGCACTGCTAATTTACATGAACGTTGCACCTGCTCGAGGAGTATAAAAATCATTACTTTTCAAATGCCTGAACTTTTGTTTGTAGTTCATTTTTTTTATAAAGAGATCCCAGCTCACCACACTAGTGTTTTTACCGGCGCCAAAGCAAAACCGTTTGTGCAGTCGCGCTACAGTTTGGTAGCTTTTCGTAGATGTTTTCAAACCTCATGCCAAATAACACATTACGGAATTACTATCGTGTGACTCTTCAGCTATCATTCGGCGGAGCAGTCTGGTTTTAAGCCGTGTACGAATGGTCGCCAGTCTATGTTGTAAGCCGACTCACTGGCGTTTGAAGACGCATAAGCCTTGCTGTAAGACTCTGAATGCCTGATGAACCGAGGCTGTGCTTCCTCATTCATCAACACAGGAGCCACATTTACCTAGCAAATACGTGTTGCGAAAAAAGCACAATTTATTACGTAGCGGAAACAAATAGGGGTCTTGGTATTTGTACCAAGTGGTAAACAACTAAGTTACTGCAATAAATGGACACAAATATTTTTTCCTTAAACTGACTGGTCAGCTAAAGTCTTTCCCCTTTGTTCTGTATGTACATTCCAGCATTACTGAATCATAGGTACGCTTTTGTATGTTCGTATGTTTCCATCTCGTGTATACTACGTAATCTGACGACACTAACAATTACTAGAATACTTGGCGATGTAGTTCCTTGTCGCAGAACTTATCTGGAGGTTGAATGATAATGATGAAGACATTGGTTTGTTGAGTGACAGCATTAAGACATGATACTTGTACGAAATCATGTTTCAGAAGTTGTTGGATATTTGCTTTCCAATGGGCGGCAGCATTGCAGATACGACAGTTCGAGGCACAGGTGTCCGATGAAGGGAGGCAGATACGTCATCAGCAGTACTTCTGAACAAAAGAGATGTATTCCGTTCAGCTTTATATTTCCTGTTCGTGGCGTACACTCATGACACAGCAAGGACAGGGTTGTATTTTCATCAGCTTCAGGTAGCTGCGACTACCAATACCCTCCACCTCGTCCGCCGGAGTAGTAACCTCCTCCTCGTCCGCCGGAGTAGTACCCCCCGCCTCGTCCACCGGAGGTAGTGCCCCCCTCCTCGTCCACCGGAGTAGTGCCCTCCACCTCGGCCGCCGGAGAACTGGTTAGAGATGCTGCCACTCGACGAATGGGAGCTCTGGCCTGCGAGGCCGCTGGACTGAGAATGACTGGCATGTCCCTTGCTGGTGTTGACACCACCGCCACTGGCAGATCCCTGTAGAGAAACACAAAGGCATGTCAGGCCCGGCTAAACTGGTCCCTAGGCATGGTACTCACTTATTATCATCCTAGTAGTAGTAATAGTTCAGAACAGTACCGTTGCTTAAAGTTCTTAAACATCGATAGATCGTCTGACACGTTTCTCTCCCGTCTAACACTGGAAACAAATCAGGGCTGTTGTCCAAAGCACGCTACCTCAGTGCCAATAACAAATATGGCAGCGTCTCAAAAAATCCACGATACTACATGACACGACGGACACTATTCCCAGAATTCTATAATGCATTAGCAAGAATGTGGAACTTTTTCAACAAATGCTGGGTGTCATATCGTTCAACCGTTGTTCAAGAGTTAGCCCTCGCTCACTGATTCCTCTTTCACGACCCTGCAAACAAGACTTACCCCTGCATTGGAGGTGACCAAGGTTTGTTTGGAAACGGTGCCATGTCCCGTTGACTGGAGAATGCCGACGTTCCCTGCAGCGTTGCCTTTGGCAGTTCCACCAAATCCGAAACCTCCGAACTGGTGGCCGAACGCTCCACCTCCTCCGAGTCCACCAGCTCCACCGAAGAGTCCGCCACCGAGTCCACCAGCTCCACCGATGAATCCACTGCCGAAGCCACCGGCTCCACCGACGCCGCCAACGCCGCCTCCTCCAACAACTGGACGTCCTCCAACAACGCCACCTCCTCCAACAACTGGACGTCCTCCAACGACGCCACTTCCTCCAACGACGCCACTTCCTCCAACGACGCCACCTCCTCCAACGACGCCGCCTCCTCCCACAACTGGACGTCCTCCAACTGCTGAACCTCCTCCAACAACACCACCTCCTCCCACAACTTGACTTCCTCCAGCAAGGACACCACCCACTATTGGTTTGCCAACGTGTCCTCCTCCAACAGTACCACCAAGATGGCTTGCTCCTCCTCCACCGCCGCCGCCGCCGCCGCCGCCGCCGCCGCCACCGCCGCCGCCGCCGCCGCCGCCACCACCTCCGCCTCCGCCTCCGCTGCTGATGTGACTGGGTTTGCCGTACGACAGGCAACTAGCCACGGTGAGCACGCTCAGGAGAATGACGAACCTCTTCATGGCGGTCTGCAGGGAACAAATACATAAGGTGGGCCAGCGTTGAAACGCCGGCTCGCAGGCTTGTGCCCGATTCTGAACCGAATTCAGTCAGCGATGCATCGATTCAAGAATTTAGCGCTAGAGTCGTAACTTTGAATCGCATACCTATCCAAAGAATCAGCTGAAAATCCATTCACCACAAAACCCACGGAGCACGATGAAAAATGGAAGAAGTCAAATTTTGCAAATTTCATATATTTTTTAGACATTTTTGTTGTTTGCGTTATATATATATATATATATATATATATATATATATATATTATAATAATAATAATATATATATATATAATATACATTTTGGGCCGTATTCGCCGAAGCTATGTGTCACTGGCAATGACGGCAAGAGTCAATGCATGGCACAAGATAACTCACCCGCTTTGGTTGTTTGGCGTGCCTGGGCAAATGACTGCATACTGGTTGCCGATACGGATGTGTTATATACCCGGCCTCTGTTTCTGGGCGGGCGGGCTGGGGTCTCAGCTGTCCATTCATCTCTCGTGCACGCCACCGCCAGTCCAACAGGAACCAGTCAGGGGGGATTTGCCGCCACCAGACCCTGACCCAGAAAAGCTAGTTGGGTTTGCGTGAGTGCACGTGAACAAAAATCGATTGAAATGCCAGAAGTTTCACTGAAGCGTCTGTGTGTGCTAAATCCGAAGAGGGCCTGATTGCAGACTCTCACGGCACGTAACGAAAACTAGCTTAAGACCAATCAAGAATACTACCACAGCCCAGCCTATTTCGTACCCGTTCGAAACAAAACAATGCAATACCAACGACGGTGCATCATGCTTCCATCATATTCATAACATGTCTATTTCGAACCCATTGTATAAGACAGCGACGTCTTCAGTCATAGATGAAGAGCGTCAAGGCGTTGCTGCCTCCGATAAAAAAGCCTTCCAAAGTTTCCATCGAGTTAAACTAAATGAACATACTGTTTTTACCGTTTATCCCAAAACTGCTTCATTAGACCATAGTAAGTCAAAATTTATGTCCTAGGATGTTCCATTAGAAAGACGAGGAACTTGAAACTATGACGTCCAACATCATTACAAAAAGCCCCAGTAAGCCTTTTAAGAACATGTTCTAAACAGTGAGACGCCTTCTGGGGCGCTTGACGAACGAGGTCTACTTCGTTGCTGCTTGCGTCATTACCTATCCTTTCTGCATTTCGCAGTACAAAAGGACATGTATCAAGCTATTCTAATATTTTCCATCCAAAGAGCTGCAAGTTTAAACACCACACGCGCCCTTGACATTGTTCACGGTCATTAATGAGCGGTTCACAAACACGGGTAGGGAACAGGTGCAAGAGTGAAATCCATGACTCTTGGAATAATTGCGTGGAAAAAATAGTTTAAAAGCTAGCACATTCCAAACTGAAGTACATAAAATTCGAAGGATCGAGTTATGTCACGGCGAAAATTTTATGTCTTGGTGCCCATTGGTTGCACAGTCATTAGCCTCCAGAAACCGTAATTGTTGGGCTGAGTCAGTCTAGTTAATGCAATCCGATTTTTTTTTGATCTGCTAATTGATGTAAGGTTTACTCGGGCCTCGGCATCGCTTGTAACAAGCACCATGTGAGGTCCAAAATTTGAAGTCCACATGTTGGCAGGTCATTAACCAGGTCAAAATTGTAAAAAGTTAAAAGTCATAACCTGTCATTAACCTTGGCAAGGTTATAAAATGTGACCTCTTTTTTGAGGGCGTATCATAGAGAAATAATATTACGGTGGCGATGCTCTTCGGATGATAAACATTTTAAGCATTTCACGGTGCTTAGTCTTAGCCATGGGGGCCACCTATGGTGTCAGTGACATCAGTAGTAGTCTTGACTTGTGTTAAGGACATCTTAGATAGAAAATCGTCGGTCAAAGTCATTGCCCTTTTTCGATATGTTAACCCAATCCCCATTAGGGAGGTCTGAATCCGCCCCCTCGGGGTTTTTGCTTGCTTATTCTAGGGTTCTTGACGCAGATTCATGAAACTTGGCCACTTTTCCTAGCTATTTTTTCTACGTACTGTGACAAAATTTTGAAATTCTATTTTGCGCAGGGACGGAGCCAGGCAACGTTCTTGGGAGGCACCTCAGGCCATTTTTGGCCCTGTTAAGGGTAAAAGGAAAATGACTGCCAAAACTAGCGTTTTTTTTTAGATAGAACTTAGACATGTATATGAATGTGTAGCTAAATAGCTGGGCAGCGCGCAAATACAAGTTTGTTTATCCGAGGTTACCTTACAAGGTCAGTTCAAGGTCAAAAGTCAATATTTAGTTTTATAGAAAAAACTTCGACGCTATGTTTTTGAAATGCCAGGCCCGAAATACATTGACGTAGCAGGGTACCCTCTATTTGTGTATTAGGTTTCAGCTTAATATCAGGTGGGGTCACGGAACTATGACATAAAATGTCAGTGCGCGTACCCCATATCATGATAGTCGTAAAATGTAATTTTTGGAATAGAGTGAATTCAAATGATTGAAAACGTTTACAGATAATATGAAATGCACACGAGATCATTCCAAGCGACTCCGGGGTAACCGGAGGTCATTTACAGCCAAAGGTCAAGAGCTGATCTGAAGAACATGTGACCATGACAGTTCCTCTTTTTTCATTTCTCCTTTTCATGTTTCATGTCCCTGTGTAAATAAATCCATATGCTTAACATGCTATCTTGTGTACACATTGCAAGTGCTCATAGGCGGACCCAGGTACCAAAACAGAACAGAACAGAACAGAACGGAACAAACAGTCAAGAACTACACAGTTACAACTGCCTTCTTTTCCGGAAATGGAGCCATAATTTCTCAGGAAGACGAACAATTGAAATAGCCCTTTTTACTTAACCCTGCAGCCACTTTTGGTTTTCATTTGCATTGAAATATATGTTATTTGGGTATATTACATGTGGAACTAACAAAACCAATCACACAGATCCAGACATCAACAGGCCAACTGAACATGTTATTGAACGAAAGTGCACCCCAAATACGCTACCTGAAGATGCCCCTGGCAGTGTCTGTAGGTGTATTTTACTCGTAAGTTAGGATAAATATGTCTATATCACACGTCAGCCTTACCTTATTCATGCAATACGTCTTTAATTCTTCGAAATAGCAAAATATGAAGACCCCTTTTATACGTCCCTGGATATGCCATTAGTAAACATTTTTGCCTAAAAATACTTTTAAGTGTAAAGGCTTTTAATATTTCGATCACCTGAAGTGCCCTTGATGTTATAAAGGACTTCAATATAATACATGACCATGTCAAAGCGCGCGAATTCGAAAAAGCGCAATATTCATTAAACATGCCTCCCAAAAGCATGTACTGAAGCCGTCTCTGGAGGAAAGAAATCTTCAGACTTCATCACAGCATGTAAAAAGACATTGTAAGAAAATTAATTTAGTTTCGTGAAGCAGCTCCCAAAAACCCGGGGGTAGCGAGCAAGAAACGGAAGGGGGCAGAATCTTCCTCCCCCCAGCACGAAATGAGGTTGACCCGCCAATGACTGTGGATTTAACAGTTTGGTGTACGCGGTATACCGTGCCGCTCTCTTTCGCCTGCGACTGAGCTGGGCCGCGTAACGCCCCAGGCTGTTGCGTTCCGGGGTCAGCTAGGCGTGGATGGAGGCCCCCGGGCTACAGGGGGTTGGCGCGCAGATCCACTGTCACTTGTGAACAGACGTAGATCGGCAATGCTCTTCGACCGGGAACCGCACAGGAAGTTACCCCCATTCGCTTTCCGAGGACTGCCTCGGAACTGTGCGCGATGAGGCCACCAAATTTTCAGCACCTGTTATCTGTATATTACCTGAACAAACCGTGTCTGTTTGTATTCCTGTCTTTCTGTATTTCTTTCTCCAGCTCTGTGCCTGGATTGCTGGATGGCTGGCAACTGCATGTCACACAGCGCGTCTTAATGCGCTCTGTGCGCGCGTGATGCGCGAATGATGGCAGTGTAAAAATGTAAACCGCGTAGTCAAAAGTCGGCATATTTCGCTGTCAAAGCAAACTCGGTTTCAGAGGGCTGTCTTGACCACCCAGGGACAGTGACTCGAAATGGACATTCTCTCGAAAGAAATTGAACAGCACATTACATAGTGCCCCGTGTGCGCATAAAAAGAATGTGGGTATGTTGTTCATGGGCAAAGCGCAAAATGACTATTTCTCACCTTTTTACCTTTTGTGTACAACAATCACAACAATCAGATCATCAAAGCGAAATCCAAAATGAAATTATTTGCATTTAGGAAAGGGGTCTGCCATGCACAGGAACGTCCAACAAGGAGCACGTTACCGTCATTTGTGACAGTTATAACAAATTTAGACAGTTTACTTACTAGCCTTCTTTCCTAAAAAAAGCGTACAAACGACAGGTTACCATTAAAATGTCACTCAAATGCTTCCATTCAAATGCGTTTTTAGTTCCTTACCCTTACATACTTTATTTTTCGTATTGCCTAGCACGCCTTTTTTTCTTGCTGTCTTAGCACTATCGAACCTATCAATTTCCCAACCTTAACGGGATGAGCTTTAGCATCATCAACTTTGATTTCTTAAATCCCGTCTTTTCTCGAGAGAGTTACGTGTAACAGATTGCACCGCCACTCTAAGGCTCCTCCTAACCTGACCTGGCCTGACATGATGCTAATAAGAAGTCTTTCGTATGTGGTTATTGTGGTGTTTTATTCTGATATTGCAATTATATCCGCCATATTCGAGTTCTTTGTCTTTCTGAGAATACCTGACGACTCTTCTCTAATCTTCTGTAAATATTCGATCTTCCTGAAAATATAAGTGTGATCCACAATTATCTCTAATGAGTCAGTTTTGGGAAAAAGGCGAAATTCATGGATTAGTGTAACTTTGAATGACATAGATGCTCGAAAAACTTTTTTTTTTAGTGGAGGAGGCAAAATCAGTGTGGTTCTCTTGTTATCCATGAACTAAAAGGTTATCCTGTAAGCCGAAGGCGTTGAACTATACACTTTTTCAAATAAAACGGAAACATGCTATACGCTCGGTGTTGATACACTGCTCAGTTTTCAGTAGGGATGGAACATGTTGGGTTATGGCAGCTCACCTGACTGGTCTTTCGTTAGTCATCGTTACATAAAAGGTAAGGGTCTAAAAGCACTGTTTGGACTCAGCATGCACGAGTGCTTGGCAAAAATGTCACCTTCTTAATTCATTTTTCCTCACGTGCGTTCGCGGAAAGTCCATAGTTTTCTGGGTCAGGATTCGTTGGCGGCAGGCTTCTCCTAACTGGTTTCTGTTGAGACTGCTGTTGGCGTGACTGGAAGATGAGAGGAGAGATTAGGCCCCAGGCGCTCCAAGGACCAGAATTTGGGTATATAACACAGCCGTGTTGGCAAACAGCATCCAGTCATCTGCCCAGACGCTCCAAAGCCACCAAAGCGGGTGAGTTCTCTTGTGCTTTGCACGTCTGCCTGGCGAAAATATTGGCGACATTGTGAGTGTTATGGCACGGTTAAGGTTTTACGTACTCTTTTGGAACATGTGCTTTGGTAAAAAGTTCCGTTTTGGGAAATATCAGAGGACAATGAGGTTGGGTCGAATTTTATGAGTGTTTCATTTTGCGTTACCTTGCATGAAACATGCATATGATGGTATTTCGATCCTTTTAAGCTGTTTGATCTCGATACAGAAAATAGAGTAAGTTTAATGAATACAAAAATAGGAAAAAAGTTTGTCTTTCAGCTATCTTAAAATTCGCCGCAGGGATCAAAATATTCTAATCAATGACCACTTAAACATTTTGCTCACGCTAACTGGAAGTGGTGTCAGGCGTATTGATTCATCATGAAGTACTCCGTTGATAAGAGCTTCCTTTTTGTATCTATGGTAACATATGCGGAATCGGCGGCTCTGCTGGGCGCAGTCTGCAGCTCGCCTGACCATACGGGTTCCACCCCACTTTGTGATAAACTGTAATGTTCGTTATGAAGAGGGTTATGGATTTCGTAGCTGTATCATGCTGTCAAGCAGACTTAGAGGAATAGTTCTCGAGATCTTTTTTTGGGGGGGGAGTCTCCCGTTCTGGGAATTGGCTAAACCGTTTAGCCCTCCGTGAGTAGGGTTAATACGGTCCCGCACTTCTAAAAAGTACTTTTACATACCACCGATTCCAGTGGTATGTAAATGTATGTACTTTTACCACTACCTCCGGGAATTAGCGGGCTTTTATGTCAGCGAGTAGTTTAAATAATTCTTCATTACAGCACTGGCTCTGCTCAGTTTGATCGCTGTGCTCATCCCCGAGCTTAACTTTGCACAGGAATCCTCAGCAGCGGTATGACTTCTTCCGTGACATGAACACGCGCGACGGAACGGAACTTGCCCGCAGCGCACTAGCGGCAACTCTGGTAGGCTTTATGCTAAACTGCATTGGAACCATTATTTTTTCCCCAAAATATTGTTCATTGTAAATAATTTGTCATGATATATGAATCTAAGTCCAAAGACTTCCTTTGCGCCTGAAAAAAACTTACCGCGTTTAACGATGCCGTCAGGTGGCTGAGGTTCCCGGGGCGCCATCTATGGTCCAATCAAGGAACTAAAACCCAATCGCTAATTCCTCAAATTACCAAAAGTATTTAGAGGGAAAGTAATCTCAGCGAAAAATCCAATGGCTGTCAACCAAATGGCTGTTTGCAACGTCATGATGCGAACATTGCTAGCCATTTAACACCACTGGGCAGGGAAATTAACCAATTTGGTGTCCTACACAGCAAAAATCATTTATCATAATTATGCTAGTATGAAGTGCCCACCTACTCAAAGCCAAACGTTAATACTCTAACCAACGACAGCCGAATTACTGTCCCTTGGCGGGGTTTTTCAGTAACCTCACACCAGTAAGAGTGAATGTATCTCAGCTTAGGTATGATACGATCTTTATTGATGATCTGGGTTGCACAAATTGCTGCAGCCAAGACACCATTCGACTTCCCCTTTTGAAAACAGAAGAATGGTACGTAACTGCGTTTCAACGCGTTTCAGTGGTTCCAGAAAAAGAAAAGTGTGACGATGCGCCGGTCTCACGGGCGCATCTGCGTGGCCGCGCAGAGCCGGCCAGCATCATATAATACAGGGGCGCAGCCAGGATTTTTTAAAGGAGGGGGAGATCAGTGTGAACTGAAATGCGAGAACCACCTGTTGGGTAGACGATGTGCAATGGTTTCATACAAAATGAGATCCTAAGGGGGTGGCCCCCGCCCCCCCTTTTGGCTGCGCCGGTGATATAACATTCCCAGGGTGTAATTGCGACGGTTTTCAACGTGTCCAAACCGTTTTGATGCCATTCTGCGTCAAAATAAATGGAAAAATGCGGTTAGTATAGGATGTCTAACGTCGTGTCTAAAGCTATTTGACCATCAGTAATAGAACACGAAGGGTTTCAAGAAACCCCATCAATGTGAAGGTTAAGAAAGCGTAACATTTTGTAAAATTATTTAGGAAGTGCACTCATGATCACTTGAAAAACAAAAAGAAGTACCTGACACCAAATTACTTAAAAACTATGACAACTTGCATGTAGTTTAATGTCCTGGCACTGCTTAAGATATCTTCATGAACATGAAGTTCATGAGAAGATGCGACGCATGGTGATAGCTCCTGCTCTCATGCCGCCGCTTTGGCGCTCTCTCATATTACATGCTTGCTCCTTGCAGACCACCATGAAGAGGTTCGTCGTTCTCCTGAGTGTATTCGCCGTGGCCAGCTGCAGCCTGTCGTACGGCAAACCTAGTCACATCGGCAGCGGAGGCGGAGGCGGAGGTGGAGGCGGTGGAGGTGGAGGTGGATTCGGCGGTGGCGGTGGCGGCGGAGGCGGCGGCGGCGGAGGAAACGGGTCTGGTTTTGGATTTGGCAGCGGCGGTGGTGGCGGCGGCGGCGGGGGTGGAGGTGGAGGAAGCCATCTTGGCGGGGCTGTTGGAGGAGTCGTCAAACCAGTGGTGGCCGGAGGTGGTCACGTTGGGGGACGTCCCATTGTGGGAGGAGGTGGCATCGTTGGAGGAGGCGGCGTAGCCGGAGGACGTCCCGTTGTTGGAGGAGGTGGCGTTGTTGGAGGAGGGTCAGTAGTTGGAGGACGTCCTGTTGTGGGAGGAGGTGGCATCGTTGGAGGAGGCGGCGTAGCCGGAGGACGTCCCGTTATTGGAGGAGGTGGCGTTGTTGGAGGACGTCCAGTTGTTGGAGGACGTCCAGTTGTGGGAGGACGTCCAGTTGTTGGAGGAGGTGGCGTTGTTGGAGGACGTCCAGTTGTTGGAGGACGTCCAGTTGTGGGAGGAAGCGGCGTTGGTGGCGTCAGTGGAGCCGGTGGCTTCGGCAGTGGACTCGGTGGTGGACTCGGAGGTGGACTCAGTGCACTCGGAGGAAGCGGAGCTTTCGGCCAGCAGTTCGGAGGCTTCGGGTTGGGCGGAGCTGCCAAAGGCAACGCTGCAGGCAGCGTTGGCGCCTTCCAGGCATCGGGATTTGGCGCCCTTTCCTCAGAAACCGCCGTCACAGCTCATTCAGGGGTGAGTTTTTTACAGGGACGCGAAGGAAGCATCAGTTGCTAAAGGATATGCGGTCCTGAACTTCATGACATGCAAGATATGTGAAAAAGGTCTACATATTCTTGTACATATTCTGTGCAATTTTATGAGCGGTGTTGCTCCTATCACGTGGAGGAGCAACGAGCAGCTTAGTTATTCTGTATTTCTTTTCTGAGAGACTGCTACGTATGCTGTTAGTGCTGGGATAGAGTGCCTGAGTCAACAGCCATGACATATAGTTTCTAATATCAGGTAGCATATACTGAAGGTTCTTCAGTAACATTACTGGTCTGTACTACTGCCCCAGATAGGAGGATTATGAAGGCGTAACATGCCTAGAGACCACTTTAGCCGGGCCTGATATGCCTTTGTGTTTCGTCACAGGGATCTGCCAGTGGCGGAGGTGCCAACACCAGCAAAGGACATGCCAACCTTTCTCAGTCCAGTGGGCTCACAGGCCAGAGCTCCCATTCGTCGACTGGCAGCGTCTCTAACCAGGTCTCTGGCGGACGGGGAGGAGGATACTACCCCGGCGGACGAGGAGGAGGGTACTACTCCGGCGGACGAGGAGGAGGGTACTGGTAGCCGCAGCCGTCTGAAACGGCTGAAAAGACGACGTTGGTCGTGCGCTGTCGCGAGTGCACGCGTCGGAAATGGAAATATAAAACTGAACGGAGGAGATATCCTCCGTCAATTCATGCCTTTGATTTCCCTATGAAGCCTCCGCCTGGCTGCATCAGACACCTTTACATATATCGCGCATCGAGGTCGTATCTGTAAGGCAGCCGCCATCCGAAAAGAGCCATCTGAGAACTTCTGAAACGCGAATGCCTACAAACATTAGGCCTCAGTTTTACTATTCGATGAACCAGCGCCGCCACTTTCAGTCGAGCGACAGTATATTTTATCGCGGATTTTCTTCTTTCGAGTAATTGACAGTGTCACCAAATCGCAAATTATAAACGATCTGAGAGCATATCATCATGCATAAGCCAAAAATGACGGGACACCAACACACAGCAAAAAAGAACGACTGTTTCTGAGGTCAGCCCCGCTCACCTTACCACTTCGATTTCCCTTCTTTGTGAGTAAGAACGCTCAGCCTGTTCGGCCCAAACATCCGGGGCCGATCGCCTCGGGCATGGAGCAACAGCGCCCCTCAGACGTGTGTCCAGGCCGGAGTGACAGGAACGTCCCACAACGGCTTCTCATCTCAGCCGCGAATCAAGGCGTCAGCCATGATTCGTTGATGATGGAACGAATGTATATGACGACATGATGCTAGAACAGATGTAGAAAAAAACAAGAGAGGGATGCATTGCCTTAGGTTGCGTTGGGATAGCCATCTTAGTCTCGTCCGCACCAAGAATTTTGTGAAGTCAACGATATGGCGGATTGAATGGTGGCGAATGGTGCAACATCGTATGGCAGAATATCAAATGGAAAAATAAATATCTGCAGGGCCAAGCTTCGGACAAGAAAAATGCCAAATGACAAAATATCGACCAAGAATAAAAATTGAAGTAAGAAAATATAGACGAACAAAATATCAAATGTCAAAATGTCGAATAACAGAATTTAGAACACAGTGTGGAACAAAAATATCAAGTAAAATGAATATTGAACTTTATATATCAAGCGGTTTACAATATGGGACGAGAGAATTGATGGACAGATAAAAAACGAATCGGATAAATATTCAGTGTCAAATGTTGTATGTAGGGCCAATCTTCTGAAGGAAATGTCAAGGTTACGCGTCAGCACTGCTTATCCTAGATAAAGGAAAATTGCCCTAACCTAACATGATCTAGCCTAACCTAATCCTTACGGTGAACCGATTACTATGCATACGGCAAGTCAATTAATGCGCCTGCGGCAAACTGACGATACAACGCCTACGGCTATTATCGGATGTTGCTACGCCTACGGTAAGCCGATTATTTTCCCTTCGGCAAACAGATGGTTTTGCCATCGGCAAACCAGTTGCTACATTTATGGCAAACCGATTACTTCACCTACGGCAAACTGACTACTACGCCACGGCAAACCGAGGAAGTTGTTTTTTTTATTTTTTGTTCATTTAGTTTCGGTGCCACGCCTTCCCATCTTTTGGTGATTTGGTGAACGTGATTTTGGTGTTTAGGATACTTGCCCATGCCTCTGTTGACTGGGGTCAATATTTTTGCTCTTCGACGTTTTTCTTTCGTTATTTTTCCATCTGATATCTTGTCCCACGACATTTTTCCATTTCGACAAATATCCTTATTCCAAACTTATCCTTACTCCATATTTTGCCTTTTGATGTTCTCCCGTTCGACCTTTATGACGGGAGATGTGTATCTTTATCGATATTTTGCGTTCGATGTTTCGCTTTCAGTATTTTTTTCCATTCCATATTTTGTCATGCCACGTTTTGTCCGCAGACCAATATGGAGGCAGCGTCCACGCGAGAAAGTTACAATCGATATGGACGCTCGCCAGTCAGTGCCGACTGTTGACGTAAACACGATGCTAACTCGTATTCTGGGCAGGAACACACGCGCCAACAAGGCTCATCGAGTAACAGCAGACGACTTTGTGCCTTAGCGGGCCAATAAAAGGTTTCTGGGAGGTGTGTTTGGCCGTTTTTCGTAACTGCGAGGAATTCGCTGTCGATGTGTCCCCGTTCGATGTTATGTAGTCATGTCTCCGTGTTCTGCGAAATATGTGCCTGTAATTTCATGTCTGATGAAATATTTGTCCTATTTTTTTTTTACGCCGTGGCGGACAGAAAAGAGCAACGGGGGCACTCAGGCATTGCTTTTGGGAAGAGCTATTCGGCATTGTCACACCAAGGACTAATGAAATTTGACTTTTAAGCTGTATTCCCCTTTTTTGCTTTAGCACGTGAAAGCGGCATTGTCACAAAAGGAGCGGATCCAGAGACAAAGAATGGGCACCGACTACACGAAGTCATGGAAACCAGTTTTCGTACAGTGAAATTGTAGTGACGAATGTGCACTGTTTTTTGATTTGCTGTGTGGCATATGCCTTGAGACATTAAGCTATGAGGAGTATTGCAAGGGGCGGATCCAGGAGAACCTTAGTTTGTGCTCGTAAATCGCGCTAGGCACTACGGTGCCGTGTATTCCGTGATGAGGGTAAACTGTTAATGTATAAAAAAAACATTTTACTCTTCTTTTCCAGACTTCTGGCACCGCCACTGACAACAACATAATGTCGATGTTTGCAAACATAAGACGTACACAAGCACAGCATATGCACAGATTCAGGCAATGCCATCTTCAGTACAAATCACCAAGACGCATACATCCAATTCTTGGTTCCTGGAACCGCCATTGCGTTGTAATGTTTCTGTTGTTGCATCCTCAGAGTATCACAAGGATCACAATGGCTCGTGTCATATCCCCGTTAAACGGCAAAGATCCCCAAAGGTACGAAAAAGATACATTAACATTGGCCTTCTTGGTATTCCTTTTGGATGCACACTGGCACATATATGGACATAAGTTGGCCTTAATTCGGCACTGACTGGAGCATTTTGTCATCCTGCAGCCTACGGCGCGGGAGGGGAGTTTCACTGGGTGAAACCTGGTACACGAGACGTACTGGAGTCTATAGGAACCACTTCTGCAGAGCGTCTTCATGCATGAACCATTCAAACAATTGCATTTTATTGCAGGGGGTTCACATCTGCTAATGACAGTCGTATCAATACCAGCGCTGGACAGGCCAACCACTCTCATTCCAGTGGGCTCCTGAGACAGAGCTCCCATTCGACGACTGGCAGTGTCTTTCAGCAGTTCACCGGCGGGCGAAGAGGAGGGTACAACTAACCATAGGGGCCTGAGGCGGCTGAGTAGACAGGACTGATTGCACTAATGTCATGAGTAAACTTCGCGGAATAGAAGTAAACGACTTAACAAACCAAATGTCCTCTTTTTTCCTCCTATCCCTTGGAGTCCTAATACGCCAATACTTCTATATACCCCTTTACGTCGCAACGGCGTTGGCAATTTTGAGGCGACCCCAGAACAAGCTTATTGCCTATGCTGCTAACTTTATCGACGCTGGAAAAAACAAAGGCATGATTTCCCTTTCAAGATCGGGGAATTTGGTAATTTCACGATATATCGAAACGGTTATCAGTTTCAGAACCAACTGGGCTGTAAATGTGTTGTGTAAAGGCCATCAGCAGAGCTCATCATCATCTCGTCGCAGAACAACGAGTCATCGTCTTGAATAAGAGACGCAGACATACGACTAACTGCAAAGGCCGCCGCGCTCTGGACCATTCGGTAGGTTTATTTGGTCCATCCAGTCTCGCAACTACGACTTTCTGGTGGATCGAGACTGCTACCAACCTAGAGGCGGATCAGAAGAGCGTTTGCTTGGTCGAACTCGGCAGCTGCGATACCGAAGTGTAGCCCAGCAGCCATCGAGGACGGGGTGAAATTATCCGTAAAAATAGTGGAAAAAGAATAGAATGCAAAATAGCTCTTTACAGTAAAGCAAAATGTATGAAAGCTTTGTATAAACACCAAGATATAAGGCAAACGTATGGTCTAAAATGCAAAGATATCCCTTCACAGGATTTAACGAATAAACAGATTCTGCTGATATTTCGTTATTTTTTGCTGTAAATTTGATCCAAATGATGTGTTACGGTGCTTTGGAACCAGAGTGCGCGCTAAGCAGTGTTTGCTGCAGGGACTTTGATCCCTACACCCGACCGGGCAATGCAGGTTAACGGCAGAATTTTGAAGCAAAAATTTAACGCGACGACATGATCAACATGGTCGCGTGATAGTCAGTGTCTCCCTCTATAGATCAGTTGGCAAGTGATCTGCGGGAAGAATGGCAAGCGTCAAGGCGACTGAGTTTTGCAAGGCTGGGGAACGGTAACAGACACGTCACCAACTGAGCTACCGACACAATTTGCTTTTGTTTACACTACAACGCTTTTCTTTCTTCCTTCCTTTACGTTGCGGATAAAAAACGCAGTATAAGGCATGTCTGCCTTTAAAAAACAGTTCGAGCTGTTAATGCATTCATGCATTCACTTAACATGATTCCCGGGGGCTAGACGGTATGACTGATTCCTGGCACAGGGAGGGGCGGATTCGGCCCCGCCGAGATCTCGAGAACTACTCTTTCGATTTCATCTCATCAAACGGCAATCGATTCGCTGTGATGTTTACTACATTTTTATAGGAAGAAGTTCTCAAAATGTGAAAGGGGCTGATAAGGGGGCAAAAAAGTCAAAATGGGGGGAATTTTTGGCTTGTTATAACTCTCTTGGTTATGAGCCGATTTTGACGAAATTAACACGAATCGAGAGATTATGAATGGGAGTTTCACCATTGGTCCAGACATTTCAAATTTTAAGAAATCCATAGGCGTTCACAGGGTTTCAACAACAGGAAACAAGTTCCTTCAAAAACTGAATTAACAAGAAAGTTAAAAACACCTTTTTTAGTTTCTACTAGTCATGTTATGCTGAAGAAATACGAAACCGTATTACAATGTTTGTATAATGTTAGCATAGGCGGTGCCAGGGGCATGAAAACGGGGAGCTGTCGTGGTCACATGTTCTTCAGGTCCACTTACGACATTTGATCTTAAATGACCACCAGTGACCTTAGAGTCACTTGGAATCATCTTGTGCGCAGATCATCATCATCTTCATTCAGTTGCAATCATCATCATCTTCATACTGTTCGAAACGTTTACATTATTATAAACAATATTATTTTAGGGCGTTTCCAATCATCTGAGTTTACTCCGTTCTTAAAAGTTCATTTTACGGGTGTTGTGATATAGGGTGCGCGCACTGACATTTTAGGTCATAGCTCCGTGATCCGATCAGATATCAAGTTGAAACTTGGTACACAAGTAGAAGGCACCTTGCTACATCATATGTATTCCGAGTTTGGCATTTGAAAAAGTGGCGCAAAAATTATTACTATGAAACCAAATTTTGACTATATTCCGGGTCTCGCATGTGAAAAAATAGGGCAAAAATTATTACTATCAAACCAAATTTTGTCCTTTTGACCTTGACCTTACCTTGTGAAGCAGCCTCAGACAAACTAAACTGTATTTGGATGTTGGCCGACTATTTACCTATATATCTATATAAAGTTTTAAGTTCTATCTTAAAAACGACTTTTTTGGCATACATTTTCCTTTTACCCTCAACATGGCCAAAAATGGCCTGAGGTGCCTCCCAAAAACGTTGCCTGGCTCCGCTCCTGAGCAGATTAGAATTGCGAAATTTTGTAACAATACGTAGAAAGAAATAGCTAGAAAACGTCAGTAGGTTTCATGAAGCTGAATCAAACACCCTGGAATTGGCAAGCCAAAAACCAGAGGGGGGAATTCAGCCCCCCATACCGGGAATAGCGTTGATAAGTTGCGTTCGTGCGCAAACTTGTTTTTTTTCCTATTTCGATGGCACGTTTTTTACACGCAAAATGTCTTGAATTTTCGCCGCGAAAGCACGCGAGAATATCGCCACCTGAAATTCACATCTCGCATCCAGATATCGGAATGACCGGAATGTCCAGGGAAATGACTGGATTATCTAGGCTAGAGAATCGTATTTGTCAGGTCGGATCGATGGAATGAAACTACCGAGTTTCCCAGTGTGTGGCTTGTTTAATTTGGTTGCATAAGTCCATTTCAAGGTATTTTTACGAAGCGCTCCTTCGAGATGGACTTCACTCCATTAAAGTAATTTGCCTCCAGCCCAATGATGCAATTATGTTGCGAATACAAAGAGCTCGCCTTTTACCAGATTAGAGCGATATTGCCGTCACTATAACGACACTCGATTGCTTCAAGGACGTAGGAGGCGGAACAGCGCGCACGAACTTCAGTTTTCCCATGAGCCCTATGACAGAAATGATAAACCCTCTGCACGAGGGGGAGACCTGCCTTTCGACGTTCGCGGACGGTGGAGTCCCATCTAGACGCCCATGGCATCGCGAATTTTCCCAAAAATTGACGACATACATGTGTTTGGGACTGTGACGAATCGAAATCGAAAACGAACGTGGTCCCTCCTTGTTATATTTTCTTTCTTTGAAAACCTCTCGCGCAGCTTTTTCACATGCCTTGTTTGAATACATATCAGTGACGTCATGTGACCCGATTTGGAAATTCAGTTAAGGGGCTTAAAAGTTGTGCTTGAAACCCGCAGTAACCTCCATAAACTCCAACCTCCAAATTGAACGGTTTTGTGCCTCGGTGTAGCGTTGAATTTGGAAGGTTTTGGGCTAAACAGTAATAACATCCGTTTTCACAACGGGGAATTAGTTGAAAAGTCCGATGGCCATTTTTTTCATGCAGCCGAGGTAGGTTAAGATAAGAGTTGGGATCCTGGGCAAGAGGACAAATACATTTTGTGTCCAACGCCTAGTAACCTGTAATGTGATGCACTGTTCTACTAGTCCAGACGGGTCTTATCGGACTATTTTAAACAGACCTCGGACGGTTTGAATGTATTTTAGCTGGCCAAACCGGTTTGGTGCACAATGTCAGTCAGTCTCTCAAGACCAACAACCAGTCAGATAATGGGAACAAACTTCGCGACATTCGTGAATGGCAACTAACATTACAATCTGGTTACCATCTGCTACCTCAGCCCTCGCCAATATGCGCTATTTGGTCACCTTCGACAGCACGGAAGGTTTTTTTCCAAAACCCCAGCCTTTTCCAAACTTACGTGATAAATCGACGAAAAATAAGTAGTTTTGGCGTGTCTGATCTTTAAGTTAAATGCTCACACCCCGTTTGACCCTTTTAAGACACAGGCGACGTTAAATGAGGTTATTCATTGCATTCTGATTTTCATTGGATGTTATGGAACGTAAACTATAGGGCACTTCTGATCGGTCCAAGACGACTTTTAACCCACCCCGTACCACGAGGAGGCGTTTGAACACCCTGTTTTCTACAATGGCACCCCTTCAACCCTTTCTATGATTTTGTACGATAATGGGAGGACTGGGAAACGCAGGGTAGCGAAAAGTTCAGTACCTTTTCACCATTCTTTACATATATCGCGAGAACATTTAAGCACTGAGTCAGATCAGGTCACTGACCTACGACATGTCAAAGAAGACCACCTCCAAAAAACGTTGATCAGCCATAACCCTGTGAAACAAAATAACGAACTGAAAACATAGACATAAGTAAAACAATGGATGTGATATAAAATGCATTTCTCAGATTTTGTGGACAAGATCAAGTTGCCGACCAGGATCACGGCAATTTTGGCCTGTCTTCTAGGGTTCCTGCCATTTTGGACAACTTGCGCCTTTTGCATAGGGATTTAGGCAGTTTCGAAACTTATATACTCTTCAGGGACATCCTCCGTAAGTTTTTGGGTGACATCCGTGAAATGGCTTGGGATCAGGTCACTTCAAGATATAACTTTAAACAGATTAACAGCCGTCTTTCTTTGTCACGACGTCGACAACTTAGATTGTTTGAGATTCAGCCAGCCCCTCTCCGGTATAGGTGGAGGAGATTTAATCCTCGTAAGACGCGGACGCAATGCTCTGCGGTAACAGGAAGTAGACAAAGTCACTGGAAAAAATGCCACCGTAGATCCAGACGTCGTGATAACCCCACCTTATACATAAGCATCGCCCCCGACTGGGGGGGGGGGGGGCAGCTGGCCAACCCCCCTGTGGCAACTGCCCCCCTTCTAAATTCTAGGATTGCGAGAGAACAAACGAAAAAAAACAGAACCACAAAACTTTGTGAAACTTTTGCTTGATCATTTTTACACTTCATGTCAAAGTTTTTACCTCAGGTCAGGTCATTTGCCTGACCTAGGTCAGGTCAAACAAACCTATGTCCAAAAAAGTTTAGCGCCTTGTAACTTTTTCGCAAAACAAGATATCACAACAATGCTTTCAGGGAATTAGTGATCTGATAGATGCAACAAATCTCCTTTCTCAGATTTTTCGGGATTTTCTGGGTCATTGAACTAAGGTCAAACCCAATTTTTAAGACATGTAGTCATTTTTTCGGAAATTGACGGAATATTTCATAACATTTTTAGTGTGGAGCGGAGCACGCATCTAGTTACCGTCATTGGACAAAGTATCAATGACTCCCAGCCATTGACCTGAGATCAGGTCACCAATAACTGTAGTCAGCCAAAATGTATCACCGTCAAAATCGACCATGAATTTCTCAGAATGAGTAGAAAATGGCAGAACTGGCTTGCACAGACGTAAGTAATACCAAGAACCTCAAAAAGTTATATAAAGTTATATATATATATATATATATATATATATATATATATATATATATATATATTATATATATATAAAGTTATAAAAAGTTATCATATTTGGAAATAAACAGCCTCTCGCGAATAAAGCTCCGTCAATTGTGTAGATTGGTAACTAATGAATTGTTCAAAAATTTAAGCATGAAAAACCATGACAAGAACGACTAAGATCAATGAAATTTACATGGATAGGCTTTTTTTGCTAAAATAAAGAGACGCAAAAATTAGTTCCCGTTAATTTCTTACTGCGCACGGCGCACGCCGACAGCCGGCGCGAAAATTGCTGTGTCTTTAACTTAACGTTTCGGCGCAAATATTGAACAAATCTGAGAAATTAGATGTGTATCGGCATTTGCAGACCTTTACTTGTGCGCTGGTTCCTTTAACTATGCGTTATTAGTCACAGCCCTTGAGATTCAGGCCGCTTCTCCGTCTCATGCAGTCGGCTATGAGAAAACATATATAGGACGTAAATTGCTTACAAATTATCCAAAACTAACAAAAATGAGACCAGTTTCGAGCTCTACTAGTCACAAGTTTTCCAACGGTATGCTTATTTTTATCGTGCGACCAACCGTTCGTGAGCTGGAAGGGGCGGCCAACTGCCCCCCCCCCCAGTCGCCCATGATCGTAACCGACCGACGGTCGTGCGCGGGGAAAGACTCTGATGCTTATCTTCAAAAGATTTATGTTGAAGGAAAACGTGCTGACAAAATTCACTTAGTGTGCTATTAGTTATCGTTTGAGGCACCGTTTGATTCAAAATATTTATTAATTTCATAGTTATCATGTAATTACAAAATCTGGACTTTCTTCGAAATGCCGGCTAATATTTTTTAAAAAAAATTTTTTCGACGTTTTCAAAAACAATACCAATTTTAAGCTCTACTCATCAGTCTCTTACAATGCTATAGGTTTCATTTTCCTCCGACATACGTACAGGACTTGCAGTGTTAGAGCTTACCAAGGGGGTCAAACACCCCTTGGTATGGTACTGTATTGAACGATGTGATTCGTATGACGGGAGGGGGGTTAACCCTCGTCGGATGAGGGGGTGAATGTGGCCCCCATGTAGCGCTTCCGGAACCAAGGCAATGCGGCGCACGACAGCGCCGTGAAGTTTAACATGGCTTACGCTACATTCACTGACGCGTGATTCCTGAAGGCCTGTTAGGGCGATTTTTGCGCCGAATGTCTTGGATTTAGATGTTTTTTTTTATTGTTATAGGGCAAAAGGTATGCATAAACAGCACGCGACGGGCATGACATCGGTTCAGAGTGGCAATCCACATGCGAATAGGTCACTTTAGATAGGTCAACGACATTTTCAAGGCCAAACAAGGTAAATGGCCTAAGGCAATCTTTGTTACATAAGAACGTTCCTATGTTAATTGTTGGCACTGAATATGACGAAGGAGGTGATTTTTGGCTCCGAATGTAACGTTTT
The DNA here is from genome assembly GCA_030062745.1 of Capitulum mitella. NCBI lineage: Eukaryota > Metazoa > Arthropoda > Thecostraca > Pollicipedomorpha > Pollicipedidae > Capitulum > Capitulum mitella. The sequence goes on along the minus strand of CP099851.1, from coordinate 4,284,399 downwards.
TAACTCCGGAAAATTGATCTGTAGTTTCCAAGCAAAAAATATGACCTGACCTAAGAGGCCACTGATCGACATGATGGAGTCGACCTGAGTACCATTGGATGTCTTGGCCACACAGCTGTCGATTGCTTTTCGTCCCGAGGCGCTAACTCAATTAGGGCCAAAGGCGAGGTGGTTATTTGTTGTTTCGCTGCGCAGTTTAGCCTGTATCCGACGACGGAGAAGGAATCCCTGAAACTTGGTGGTTTTAAATAGATGTTTTTGAATCTACTATTCGCATTATGTATGGCAAACCTTGAAAACCTAACTAATCACTTACCTCCCGTAACCAAAAGTCTGAGCAGAGATGTGGAGGAAAACGAGAAAAAACTGCTATGAGCACATTATGCTGTGATCTTTAATGAACCATGCATAAAAGAAAATGTCCTACCTAAGTATACGAATATATATATGTATATATATATGACATGTGTGAGAGGTATCATCGAAAGTAGTAAATTACTGTTCGAATCCGCCTAACGGTCGGTTGCGTGCCGAGTTGTTGTGCGGAGGCGTCCGACTTACTTCATAATTACGCCAAAAGCGCCAATTACTTGCAGTGTTATGGTGCGGGGGCGTCCGACATCCTCTACTGCAAGTAGGAGCTGGCGACACACCCTATCAACTGCAGGGTTTTAAAGTTGTTGCCGATGCTGTGGTGGCAAAACACTCTTGCAACGCATTTTTCCACAGACGGTGTTTTTTACTAGTGTCTGCACCACATAGTGGAATGCTTCAACAGTTTTACAGACGTTGCGTGTTCACTCCGTGCACATGACTTCGCATACCACAACGTGGGTTTAAAGGCGTGATCTGGCTATTTAGCGCTTCCTCCCTCCCTTTGCAGCTTTCTCCGTTCCCTGAAGGCTTCCTGGGAAACCCGGTTTCGAGATGGCTTCGGTTTCAGCGGTCGCTGGCTCGTTATTCTCAGCTTTTCTCGCAGGCTTTGATGAAACGGATGGACACGATCTGAGGTTTGGTGAGCTGCAAGCTCTACGTCATGGCAGCTATAAAATGCGGTGTATTTACCAACAGCGCGCAATCTTCAGCCGAGTTTCAACGCTGCAGGTAGGTGCGATCAGTGATCGCTCCGTTCGACGATATTTGGTTGGCCCCACTTTTAAGGCAAGCACAGCGGGCTAATTCGATATGATTGGTTTTACTGCATTATCCATAACAACGAAAACTAGTTCTCGGTCTATTGCACCGTGTTTCATTCGCGATGCAATGCGATGTTCAAACGGCTGTGATGAATATGAAGCGAGTCAGCCAGCCATGTAAGAGACCAAAATTGGAGTGCTATGCATGTCTTGTACCTCTGGTGATTAGAAACAGGCACAATTGCTGGTTTTCAAAGCTTTATTGCGGCTAAGCGTTTAGACTTTGAGAACAAATTATTTTACTTGAAGTCGCGAATGAGCAGATTTTGGCCCTGGAGTCCAAAACAAAAGTTCTCGGAGTTGTAAAGGTTGGTCTTCTTTGAGAAGACAAATTAGATTTGAAGCAGTCTGAAACAAATGTAAGTAAACGATAGATTACATGAACAGTCATAAACAGGCCAATATCTCAAAGCATCACTTCCACACTGTACCGTAGGCGGCACCCTGGCATTACACTCATGTCTCGTGTTTCTCCAGACCATCATGAAGACATTCGTCGTCCTCTTGAGCGTCGTTGCCGTCGTGAACTGTGGCTGGTCCCACGGCAGCAGCTACCGGCCGCTCGGAGGCGGCGGCGGCGGCGGAGGCGGAGGAGGAGGAGGAGGAGGAGGAGGGCGTGGATTCGGATTTGGCCTTGGCAGCGGCACTGGCGGCGGTGGAGGTGGCGGCGGAGGAGGTGGAGGTGCGAGCCTCCTCGGTGGCGGTCTGGGTGGGGGTGGATTCGTCCATTCCGGAAGTCGGCAGGCGGGTGGTGGGCTCGGAGGAAGTCACGGTGTGGGACGTGGAGGTAGCGTAGGTTTGGCTCCCGGACTAGGAGGTGGTCTCGGTGTTGGTGGTGGAGCTGGAGTGGGAGGGGGGTACGGAGGCGGTCACCTCGGGGCAGGCAGGGGCGGAGGAGGCTTCGTTCCTGGAGCGGTCGGCGGCGGCAGCGGAGTTGGCGGCGGCCTCCATGGTGGCAGCCTGGGAGGAGGGCTGGGCGGTGGTGGCGGTCTCGGGGGTTTGGGGTCGCTCGGCCATCAGTTTGGGGGACGCGGGTTTGGGGGCAGGGCCACCGGAACCGCCTCGGGTGCCGTCACCTCCGGCCAGTCGTCTGGACCTGGCTTCACCTCCTCGGTCACCTCGACCAACGCTAACGCACAAGTGAGTACTCTGGCATAACCACCTCGTATTAATAACGCTTGTATGTTCATGTCGTACTCTAAATACACCTGCACAGTAAGATAAGTATTGAAATATGTGCCAAACAGCAGACCTTGACCATGGAAACTTCGCATCGAACGTGATGACCAAGCGTAATCAACATCAAGTTTCAAAGCCTTCCTACCGGCAACACTGTTTTTACCGTTTTTTACTTTCGTTTGTTCTAGGGTTCTGGCTTCGGGGGAGGGACCAGCCTAAACACGGCCCGTGCCAGCAGCTCTCAGACCAGTGGCATATTTGGTCAGAGCTCACTGGGAGAGGCTGTTGGCGTCTCCAAACAGTTCACCAGTGGACCAAAATACTGGTGAATCAAGATGGAACATGCACTGAACAGATGAAAACGAGACCGAATAACACAGCTTGAACCCTTGACTTTGCACATGATGAACCCTAAATGCGTGCCCGAACTTTTGATGGCAAGACAGCTGTTGGCAGCGATGTTCTATGCTTTCTCCCTCCTTGAGGGAAATATAAACGATTTGGAAAGAAAAAGCAGACGCAATGAGTGGCAATCCTGGCAATCCAGCTAGGAAGTGATAGATATTTCGACCTCGGCAACGAAAAGAAACACCGGCCTTTCGAATATTGTACTGGAACTCGTGGAAGTCTCTACAGTGGTTTGTGATTCTTCCAACCAGTCGTCATCACAAAGATAAACAGCCTGGAAACACGATTTCCAAGGAAACACATAAAAAGTCATCATTCGCACGCATGCACGCATCACATAACCATGTCTACTGCTTCGCAACCAGGTATTTAGTAAAAACGGCGTTTCGCAGTGGCGTGGAGCAGTAGAAACGATCACCAGCCTGTGATCCCTCATACGAGAGCCCTGCTCCAGCCCCGGACGGATAGCAACCGAGATCCGGGACCTGCTGGACTGCCTGCCGAGATCCAAGCGCTGTTAGTACGTTTGCCAAGATCCGAGCGCTTTTAAGACGTCTGTCGAAATCCGCGCTCTGTTGGGACCCCTGTCAAGATCCGAGCTCTGTTGGGACCCCTGTCGAGATCCGAGCTCTGCTGGGACGTCTGTCGAGATCCGAGCTCTGTTTGAGTGTCCGTCGAGGTCCGAGCGTCGTTAGGACGTCTTTCGAGATACAAGTCGTGGCAGGATGTTTTGACCCATAAACAGGGCACGTGAAATTGAGAATTACTCCGATTCCTTTTCAGACTTCCTCTATGTGAGTCGCCGGCAGAGCGCGGTCAATTCAGACACAGGGATCAGTCACTTGTTCAGAGACGGCGGATATGGAGAAACGTCTTGGCATGGCAGGATGCCGTTACGGTAGGGGGAAGTGAAGTTCTTCTTGCACTTGCAGTAGGCACTGAGACACCGACTGCCGCGCTCTGCGAAAGCTTCACAATGATGTCTCCCATCGTCTGCGAGACGACAGCCACACGCGCCGCGTGGAGCAACGACCCAGGCAACGGTCTGTGCCTCCTGTTCTGCTTACAGCGAAATTTTGTGAGAGGACGACAGCGGGATGACTTTACAAGTCCCGGAGTCCGAATTACCCGGTTAACTCCATCAAGCTTAAGCCTGGCCAAACGTGGAATAGCATGTTGTTTTTAGTCATGAGAGGTCAACCAAAACAATTGACATAAATATACGCGAAGGCTTGTCCTGCTGTCTCGCTGTCTCCTTCCTGATGACAGTGATGTTTATCTTTTCCAATGACCAGAACCCCACTCTGTAACCATCAAGCCTCATTCATGGCAATTTTTCACATCTTAACTCGAAGAGAAGTGGCGTGAGGGAGACGGTAGCAAAAATACCCCCCTCGTGTGGGGCGTGGGTGCAAATCGTCACGTCCGGTAACGGTTAACCCGCCGTGACTACCAACCGTGATAGCGGTCTCCATTCGGCACGAGACAGAGGAAGAGCATGAAAGAGGGAGAGAGAGAGAGAGGAGGAGAGAGACTTAACCACCGTTAAGCTAACGCCATACGTCTGCCTAAAACATTAGGGTAATTGGCCAGTCTTCATGACGTCACCGCACTGGATATTCCACGGCGATATTTACGAGTGGCTTCTAATCGTCGTCAGGATTTATAAACCAGTTTATCGTGCAGGAATTCGCGCTGAGAATCGTGACCGGCAGATGGTGCTCAGTGCACCTGCTATCACCATTGCACTACGAGTTCTCAAATCCATTGACCGATTCGCGGTAGGTGGTGGTGGGTGCAAGACATTCAGGAAAGTATACAAGGAAGCGTTTGTTTTTTGTTTTTACAGTGAAAAACGTTCATGCCACTGTGCCATTTTTGCTTACGCTTTTTAGGCCGTACCGTCTGAGTACTGAGAAATGGGCCCAATATCATTTTCTCTCTGTTTGACACTATTAGACGCCTTCAGTGTCAGATGTGTAGCTGATCGGATAAAAATTCGCCAATAACAATGTCCAGTTTTTCATGTCCCTGGCACTGTTCATGACAGTATGATGCAGAAACAATGTAGTGAGATTTATACTTGTTAAGTACCAAATGCTCATGAAAAACTAAAATTTTCAACTTTTATGTCAATTCAGATTTCAAAGAAAAATATCTCTCATTTCCCAAGCCCTATGAGCGCCTATGAAATTCCCTGTGATTACCCGACGATTCATGTCAGTTGGATGAAAATCAGTTGATATCCATTGACAATGTAATAACCAGAAAACTACCTCTTTTCTAACCTTGCGGCGTACTGCATTTTTGCATCTGACATGACATGCATTCATGCATTTGACAAAATTTTGGAATTGTAGTTTCATCGAAATGTGGCGAAATATTTATATCAGAATGATGACAATTTTTTTGCGAGGAAGTGAGAGAGGTGCTTTTTTGCGAGGAAATAGGAGAGGGAGAGGTCGCTTCGTTCGCTCGATGCGACCTGCTTCGTCATTTCATTTCCAATAAAAACCAATTATGCGGTAGCCTAAAAATGGGCACCATTTCAGGACACGTCCTGCTTCATTTTTTGTTGACATACGTTCACATTCCAGTTGCTCGAGTCTTTTCTGAATTGCTACTGCGCGTCTGGTTTGATTTGGTTCAGCACAGCATGGCTTGGAAGAAGAATTTCATCACTTAGCGTGGCAGATAAAGGTACTCCATGTAACGGCTGAATGAGCCATGATGGCATTTGGAAGATATGTGGAGTAAACAATCGTACACGAACTACTCCTGGCTTTTATTCCAACCAACTTTTTGTCAGTTCTCGTTGCAGCTTCGTTTTCAAGTCGTTATAATCATTACCAACTTTTACATCACACAACTGTGGACCGAAAACGTTCCCAAGGCTCTCATCTCAGCTCGCTTTAAACGTGCCCGGTTTAATTGGGCCGAGAGCCCGTTTAAACCGGCATGAAATATTGAAGGATTCTTGAAGAAAAAAATATTCCTTACAAGGAACGAAAAAAAAACTGCACGTGGTGAAACTGTGATGATATTTTCCAACCAAGAGTCGCCCATGTGCACAGAATTTCTTAATTAAATTCATGGAATAACGTTTTCAATATCCCTTTCTCTTCCCCTTCTGCGGCATTGGACGGACATTTGCGATCGTGACGGCAACAAAATACCAGAGACGTCATACTGTTGATACCGATTTTTGGGACGTCACGATTAAAACTGCACTCTGTAGTCGCAGCACCTTTTTCAAGCGCTCAGTCGACATGTATATGTTGTTGGCGCTTGGCGGAATCTGGCATTCCAGGAAGATCTAGGCGTTTCATGTAATGCCGGCGCTTTATGTGGCCTTCGTAAAATTATCATTGCTACACTATCAGACTGCAAATTTTAGGCGTTGCTTGAAACACTCGAAACTTCTCGGGAAAACAGCGTAAGGTCCGCAAATGACGCCTTTCATGCAATTTGCCTCGACATTACAACAAACGCCCGGTCGACATTCGGCAAATACCTTTCTGATGATAAGAATGACTGCAGTGACGTATGTAGGGAGGAATGGCAGACATTGAGTCATGGAGTCATGACCCTTTGGGCACCGAATACCCTAACTGTCACTGGACCACCGATGCCCCGGTATCGGTCGGCTGAACTGGTCTTGGTGTGCCCGCCCCTCCCTCTTAACGTCAGTCTAATCACACCATTGCGTGGTTGCTTTGACAAACTGAATGATCGTTTGCGCAAAAGCCGCTCTCACGCTGAAACAAGCGTAGAAGCATTTTTCTTTATCCGGCGTCTGAGCTGCAGCAGCTTCCCATCGAATCACGCAGGAAATAGGTGTCATGATCCTGATAGCATGGGTACCGTTCCGGAGTCACAAGTGGAAGAGCTGGCTTTGAGTGGGGTTTGGGGAAAAGGCAACAACTGAAAGGGGTCAGCTGATAAACATCAATTAATGAAAGAAAAGTACCAGCAAAAACTAGACGAAAACTACAAAAATGTGAAAACTAAGTCACTTTGTCGCGGCTGCGGCAACCAGTAAAAATATATGGGTAATATATCAATACCCAAGGTTTCACAAATGAATGGCGAACTTGAAATGGCTGAGAACCTCATCGTCAATGCGTGAGTTAGTGCAGTTAGCTCTATCCTACCAGACGAAAGGACAATGAACAATATTGGTCATTCGGTCGAAAGTCAAGTATAAAACGGCTGTACATAATGCTCTGTGCTTGGTTTACTCAGTCGTTGCTTTAAACGCCCAATACTCTCTTGGCGTTTAATGACTGACTAAAAAATGATATATGTTCATCATGCCAATGGCGTAATAGTGGTGATTACAAGCTCTGACTTCGTAAACATTTCAGGTGACTCCTAAAATGTTCAGTGAAATAGCGTAACGATGGAAATTTTACAGAGGTTACATGAAACGCCGGCATTACATGAAACACCTACTTTTTTCAACAAATGCCGGATTTCGCCAGATGCCTACGACATACATACAACTTTAAACCGATCGCATTCAGTATGTGCCAGATTACATCATGATTGTTTGCCGACAAACACACTTTCCTTGCTATTGACTAGATATTGACAACCACTTCATCATATCAGCCTGGTATTATGTACATCCGATATCCTTTGTCTAAATACCACCTTGTCACAGTGTACTTTACTTATCTTTATTGGATAATGATGGTTTCAGCATTCGCCTTTAAATCGAAGGCTCTTTTAAGTTGCAATTTAATTGTCGGTGTCAGTTTTTGTTTTCAGCGTTCCCTTAGTCTGTTAAGTGCATTGGTTTTGGAGGAAACCGGTGAAGTGTTTCCCGCTGATGAAGGCAGTTTGGGTCCCATTGAAGAAGCCATGTGAAGCTGTGTCGAAATATCAGGGCCTTTTGCAGGGGACATCAATAACGATAGTGCGTCACAGAACTACGATGTAATGAGGACATGTTCTGGTCTCTTCTGCATACTAGGTGAATAGTATAATGGTCCGTTTCACACAGCCTTTAATCATATTTGGTGCTGAGGAAGGGGATGCAGATTATACCACCCTTCAGTTTTTCTCTCGCCATTCTTAGGGTTTTGGGAGCTGCTTTACGGAACTTAGTGACTTTTCTTAGATATGTTTTTCAGATGTTGTGAGAAAATTTCAAAAACCGGTCTACTCCAGAGGCATTTCCAGGACGTCTTTTAGGGAGTCATGGACGCCTTCTGGAGAACGCCAACTTCAGCGTGGTCATGTACTATTCTGGTGTGCTTCATAATGTTGTCGTCAGTTGAAAGGGTCGAAATGTTTGAAATACGCACACTTTCAAGTATCTGTTAAGAAATATGTTGTTCATTATCGAATCCAGGGTAATGTAACAAGGGTTCTTATGTTCTCTTATTCTTGAGGATGTATGACGTATGGTATGAATACAACGAATCTAACTCGAGACTTATTTACCATAATTGGCTCATATAATTCAGCTATATACGCTGCTAGAGACGTCTCCAGGCATCGGTTTTAGAGTGCACATCATTTGGACTACAAGACATCTGAAAATGTGTGACTGGTTTTGTTATTTCCACACATGTTACGACCAAATGTCACATATTTCAATGAAAATAAAGATTGGAGGCGGTTCCAGAGCAATGTAAAAGACGTAATTTGTTTCTTGTTATTTCTGAGAAACTATGACTCGATTTAACATGTGGGAAGTTGATTGACTTTTCTTCTAACTGGATCCACCTATGGGTTTTTGTCATATGTGTATAATGTGGTATGTGATGCATTTGGAAATATTTTCAGGACACAGATAAGCTCGCAGACTCAGAATATGCTGTAGAATGAATTGATATTTCTCAAAAACGTATACCCTTTTTAGGTGCCCTGGATACACATGTGAAATCTGAAAATCAGCCTCACTTTGAGGTATGTGAAAGACCTCTCAGCCATTGGCTAATGTATCAAATGACACATTAAAAGAATGACATAAATTATAACACAATTTGCCATCAAATCTGGTCAGGAAGCTCTTATAAGTAAACCCCCATCAGTTCCACATTTCGACCCCCTATCCTCTCCCCCTTCCGAAATCATCAACATTTCCTTCTCTGGGAATGTAAGTCTTGCTACAGGCTGTCGAACGCCTTTTCCGCTAGGAAATCGGACCAATAGTTTTCGAGATCGCAAGGGAGAGGGCAGAATCTGCCCAATCAGCACGGTGTCGTACGTCGCTGACAGGAGTTCGGAATATGGTTCAGTCCATTTATAATTATTAGATGTGATTTCACGGGTTTGCTTTTACAGTTTCACAACTTGCAACCTTGTTTTCTCTTCGTCACACCGTTGTTAAACCATACACCAAATGGTCCGATTTTCGACAATTTGCCATTTTATCCCAGGAGACTTCAGCGATTGTAACAACGTCTAGGAAGACGTTAAAACAATGGACTCCCGTCTAATCTGTGGTAACGATAGATCCCTACTATTTGCAGCGTCGTCATTCATGAATTCGCGTATTTGCGATTTCCTTAGTGAAACTGATAAATTGCAGGAGAATGTCTCTTGCATTTCGTGCAATGAAAGCTGATCCTTGCAGTCCACAGTATTCATATTGAGTGTCTCTAGTGGAAAATACTGTTTTCCATGGTTATGATGTGCAGTTACTATACGTTTATGCTGGATGACATAGGAGACATGCATTCTACAACATAAGTAGATCTCCCGCCCTTTCCTCCCAGTGAGAGTAAGCCTGTGGTTTGTTCACAGGGTAATGTGCAGCACAGAACATTCAAAATCCCCTATCTTGTACTGCACAGCAAATTCATCATCATCATCATCATTATCACGACCATCATCATCGAGGCCCGCAGGTCATATTCTATATTGACCTGTGGGCTCAATGTAGAATACCCCTGACCTATTGCTAGGCCATCCTCAATGAAATGGCCACTTCCCGGGCCCAATGAAAATCCCTTCTAAAGAAACTCAGAAAAGGGAGAGTGTACGGCTGCATGAGCTGATTTTTCGATACTGCGAGATAGACGAACGGATGTTCTTGTGAGAAATTGCTCGTTCAATTACAAAGCTCTTTTTGGCGCACTGCGAAACTTTTTGCGGTTTTGGCCTTTGGCTGTTATGTGCGCTTCAGGCTTGTGAGCAAACTGGTGGCATCTTTGTGACGATCCGGATGACCAGATCGGGATACCGGTTCTGCATCTCTATGTAACATTCAGCAAAAATGTGCAGCACGAACCAGATAGGGACGGACCCCACCGGCGTGCTCACGATATTCCGAGTATGAAGTGCACAATGTTGCAAGATTGCATGTGCAGGGCATAACCAGGGGCATTTGAAGTCCATAACTGTGCACAAAGGTTCTGAAGACGTCATTTCAGAATATCCTTGTCAAACAAGCAAGGGGAAATTCATGACATGAACCGATAGCACAGACTTGCAATATTACTCAGCCTATGGAGATGGCTTTTGATGACCTTGGGCTAAGTGGTATTCAGAAGATGATGCCAAGCTATCTGAGGCTTAGTGTGTAAACTTCGGTCTTCGACTGCCTTTTATGGTGATAAGGCGACTCTGAAGGGCAGGCTCGCCTTTTCGGGTTGAACCTGGCCTTTGACGTCATCAGTTACCCAAGAGTAAACAAAAAATGCATGTGGTACTAGACCATCCGGTCCAATATTACCGATTGCCGTCTGACTCAACCAGATCGGGCAATTGGTTCTCGAGATGGACGGGGACGGGAGTTAATCCTCACCCATCCGGGGGGCGGGCCGTGGGGGGGGGGGTACGTTTCCACGCCCTCCAACCCCAAGGGCTTATGGTGACAGCGAAACACCAGCACGCGTAGAGCGCTGAAATTCTCAGATTTATTCATGCATCCTTGGTGCATATCCGGTAGAGTTTCTAACATCCGTTCACGTCAGGTCACTGACCTAGATCACGTAAAACAGGTCAACCTCCGATTTTTTTTAAAGTCCTCTACAAACCACCAGGAAAAGTAGTCAAGGATATTCATAAGAATTGTGCCACCTCGAAGCTGTTATTAGGATCAAGGTCAATTATCTGAGGTGAGCTCAATGTTCGCCCTATTTCCCTATTTCTAACGGTTTGGAACAGTTTTTTCGGCATGTTAGTGCCTGAATTGCACTCCCGGGGCGACGAAGTCCCTAAACACGACAAAGAATGTTTACCCACATGAAAGGTCATGAGGTCGGGTCAGGTCACATTTGGGATGAACTTGCAAAAGCCAGCCTAAAACCCCTTTTTAAGGATCCCGGAGGTAAAAATAGGCAATGAAGTCGATTCTCTAGTTCAGAATTGGACAGCAATGCTTCCAAGGTGCGAAATGACAATAAGTCATCTGTGGTCATGAGAGATCATCGTGGTAGAAACTGAATTCATATAGATATCCAGCATAATCTTTCTGGTTTCTTCTCAAGACAATGGCAGATATAGGCATAAAAAGATAAATGCCAAGCGTGCTTCAAATCAGGTCATGATCTTACGTCAGGTCAGGTGATATGGCCTACCCGATGAAGCACCATATTGACCACGGTTGTGGAACCCTGAGAGTTTTTGCGGGAGAATTTTTATGCGACGTTCAATTCGCGAGATAGAGGGTGGGGGGTGGCGAGAGGGCGTTTCGAAGGATCCGTCTCCGACCACCCACGTCAGGGTGCCGGTTGGACAAGGGCTAAATGCCCACTTCCAGTCGCTCCCCTCCTGTCAGTCGTGGAAAATGGATAAATAACCACGTCATTGCTGAGAGTAAGGTGACCCTCTCGCACGCATGGCCGGTCAAATGTAATGCGCTGGGGTGGAGGTAGTCAGTTTAGGATGTAATGCGCTGGGGCGGAGGTAGTCAGTTTAAGATGTAATGCGGTGGGGTGGAGGTAGTCAGTTTAGGATGTAATGCGCTGGGGTGGAGGTAGTCAGTTTAGGATGTAATGCGCTGGGATGGAGGTAGTCAGTTTAGGATGTAATGCGCTGGGATGGAGGTAGTCAGTTTAGGATGTAATGCGCTGGGATGGAGGTAGTCAGTTTAGGATGTAATGCGCTGGGATGGAGGTAGTCAGTTTAGGATGTAATGCGCTGGGATGGAGGTAGTCAGTTTAGGATGTAATGCGCTGGGATGGAGGTAGTCAGTTTAGGATGTAATGCGCTGGGGTGGAGGTAGTCAGTTTAGGATGTAATGCGCTGGGGTGGAGGTAGTCAGTTTAGGATGTAATGCGCTGGGATGGAGGTAGTCAGTTTAGGATGTAATGCGCTGGGATGGAGGTAGTCAGTTTAGGATGTAATGCGCTGGGGTGGAGGTAGTCAGTTTAGGATGTAATGCGCTCGGGTGGAGGTAGTCAGTTTAGGATGTAATGCGCTGGGATGGAGGTAGTCAGTTTAGGATGTAATGCGCTGGGGTGGAGGTAGTCAGTTTAGGATGTAATGCGCTGGGGTGGAGGTAGTCAGTTTAGGATGTAATGCGCTGGGGTGGAGGTAGTCAGTTTAGGATGTAATGCGCTGGGATGGAGGTAGTCAGTTTAGGATGTAATGCGCTGGGATGGAGGTAGTCAGTTTAGGATGTAATGCGCTGGGGTGGAGGTAGTCAGTTTAGGATGTAATGCGCTGGGATGGAGGTAGTCAGTTTAGGATGTAATGCGCTGGGGTGGAGGTAGTCAGTTTAGGATGTAATGCGCTGGGGTGGAGTTTGTTAGTGTAGGATGTAATGCGCTGGGGCGGAGGTAGGGTCAGTTTAGGATGTAATGCGTTGGGGTGGAGTTTGTTAGTGTAGGATGTAATGCGCTGGGGCGGAGGTAGGGTCAGTTTAGGATGTAATGCGTTGGGGTGGAGGTAGTCAGTTTAGGATGTAATGCGTTGGGGTGGAGGTAGTCAGTTTAGGATGTAATGCGTTGGGGTGAAGGTAGTCAGTTTAGGATGTAATGCGTTGGGGTGGAGGTAGTCAGTTTAGGATGTAATGCGTTGGGGTGAAGGTAGTCAGTTTAGGATGTAATGCGCTGGGGTGGAGGTAGTCAGTTTAGGATGTAATGCGTTGGGGTGGAGGTAGTCAGTTTAGGATGTAATGCGCTGGGGCGGAGGTAGGGTCAGTTTAGGATGTAATGCGTTGGGGTGGAGGTAGTCAGTTTAGGATGTAATGCGTTGGGGTGAAGGTAGTCAGTTTAGGATGTAATGCGTTGGGGTGAAGGTAGTCAGTTTAGGATGTAATGCGCTGGGATGGAGGTAGTCAGTTTAGGATGTAATGCGCTGGGGTGGAGGTAGTCAGTTTAGGATGTAATGCGCTGGGGTGGAGGTAGTCAGTTTAGGATGTAATGCGCTGGGATGGAGGTAGTCAGTTTAGGATGTAATGCGCTGGGATGGAGGTAGTCAGTTTAGGATGTAATGCGCTGGGGTGGAGGTAGTCAGTTTAGGATGTAATGCGCTGGGGTGGAGGTAGTCAGTTTAGGATGTAATGCGCTGGGATGGAGGTAGTCAGTTTAGGATGTAATGCGCTGGGGTGGAGGTAGTCAGTTTAGGATGTAATGCGCTGGGGTGGAGGTAGTCAGTTTAGGATGTAATGCGCTGGGGTGGAGGTAGTCAGTTTAGGATGTAATGCGCTGGGATGGAGGTAGTCAGTTTAGGATGTAATGCGCTGGGATGGAGGTAGTCAGTTTAGGATGTAATGCGCTGGGGTGGAGGTAGTCAGTTTAGGATGTAATGCGCTGGGATGGAGGTAGTCAGTTTAGGATGTAATGCGCTGGGATGGAGGTAGTCAGTTTAGGATGTAATGCGCTGGGGTGGAGTTTGTTAGTGTAGGATGTAATGCGCTGGGGCGGAGGTAGGGTCAGTTTAGGATGTAATGCGTTGGGGTGGAGTTTGTTAGTGTAGGATGTAATGCGCTGGGATGGAGGTAGTCAGTTTAGGATGTAATGCGCTGGGATGGAGGTAGTCAGTTTAGGATGTAATGCGCTGGGATGGAGGTAGTCAGTTTAGGATGTAATGCGCTGGGGTGGAGGTAGTCAGTTTAGGATGTAATGCGCTGGGGTGGAGGTAGTCAGTTTAGGATGTAATGCGCTGGGATGGAGGTAGTCAGTTTAGGATGTAATGCGCTGGGATGGAGGTAGTCAGTTTAGGATGTAATGCGCTGGGGTGGAGGTAGTCAGTTTAGGATGTAATGCGCTCGGGTGGAGGTAGTCAGTTTAGGATGTAATGCGCTGGGATGGAGGTAGTCAGTTTAGGATGTAATGCGCTGGGGTGGAGGTAGTCAGTTTAGGATGTAATGCGCTGGGGTGGAGGTAGTCAGTTTAGGATGTAATGCGCTGGGGTGGAGGTAGTCAGTTTAGGATGTAATGCGCTGGGATGGAGGTAGTCAGTTTAGGATGTAATGCGCTGGGATGGAGGTAGTCAGTTTAGGATGTAATGCGCTGGGGTGGAGGTAGTCAGTTTAGGATGTAATGCGCTGGGATGGAGGTAGTCAGTTTAGGATGTAATGCGCTGGGATGGAGGTAGTCAGTTTAGGATGTAATGCGCTGGGGTGGAGTTTGTTAGTGTAGGATGTAATGCGCTGGGGCGGAGGTAGGGTCAGTTTAGGATGTAATGCGTTGGGGTGGAGTTTGTTAGTGTAGGATGTAATGCGCTGGGGCGGAGGTAGGGTCAGTTTAGGATGTAATGCGTTGGGGTGGAGGTAGTCAGTTTAGGATGTAATGCGTTGGGGTGGAGGTAGTCAGTTTAGGATGTAATGCGTTGGGGTGAAGGTAGTCAGTTTAGGATGTAATGCGTTGGGGTGGAGGTAGTCAGTTTAGGATGTAATGCGTTGGGGTGAAGGTAGTCAGTTTAGGATGTAATGCGCTGGGGTGGAGGTAGTCAGTTTAGGATGTAATGCGTTGGGGTGAAGGTAGTCAGTTTAGGATGTAATGCGCTGGGGCGGAGGTAGGGTCAGTTTAGGATGTAATGCGTTGGGGTGGAGGTAGTCAGTTTAGGATGTAATGCGTTGGGGTGAAGGTAGTCAGTTTAGGATGTAATGCGTTGGGGTGAAGGTAGTCAGTTTAGGATGTAATGCGCTGGGATGGAGGTAGTCAGTTTAGGATGTAATGCGCTGGGGTGGAGGTAGTCAGTTTAGGATGTAATGCGCTGGGGTGGAGGTAGTCAGTTTAGGATGTAATGCGCTGGGATGGAGGTAGTCAGTTTAGGATGTAATGCGCTGGGATGGAGGTAGTCAGTTTAGGATGTAATGCGCTGGGGTGGAGGTAGTCAGTTTAGGATGTAATGCGCTGGGGTGGAGGTAGTCAGTTTAGGATGTAATGCGCTGGGATGGAGGTAGTCAGTTTAGGATGTAATGCGCTGGGGTGGAGGTAGTCAGTTTAGGATGTAATGCGCTGGGGTGGAGGTAGTCAGTTTAGGATGTAATGCGCTGGGGTGGAGGTAGTCAGTTTAGGATGTAATGCGCTGGGATGGAGGTAGTCAGTTTAGGATGTAATGCGCTGGGATGGAGGTAGTCAGTTTAGGATGTAATGCGCTGGGGTGGAGGTAGTCAGTTTAGGATGTAATGCGCTGGGATGGAGGTAGTCAGTTTAGGATGTAATGCGCTGGGATGGAGGTAGTCAGTTTAGGATGTAATGCGCTGGGGTGGAGTTTGTTAGTGTAGGATGTAATGCGCTGGGGCGGAGGTAGGGTCAGTTTAGGATGTAATGCGTTGGGGTGGAGTTTGTTAGTGTAGGATGTAATGCGCTGGGATGGAGGTAGTCAGTTTAGGATGTAATGCGCTGGGATGGAGGTAGTCAGTTTAGGATGTAATGCGCTGGGATGGAGGTAGTCAGTTTAGGATGTAATGCGCTGGGGTGGAGGTAGTCAGTTTAGGATGTAATGCGCTGGGGTGGAGGTAGTCAGTTTAGGATGTAATGCGCTGGGATGGAGGTAGTCAGTTTAGGATGTAATGCGCTGGGATGGAGGTAGTCAGTTTAGGATGTAATGCGCTGGGGTGGAGGTAGTCAGTTTAGGATGTAATGCGCTGGGGTGGAGGTAGTCAGTTTAGGATGTAATGCGCTGGGATGGAGGTAGTCAGTTTAGGATGTAATGCGCTGGGGTGGAGGTAGTCAGTTTAGGATGTAATGCGCTGGGATGGAGGTAGTCAGTTTAGGATGTAATGCGCTGGGGTGGAGGTAGTCAGTTTAGGATGTAATGCGCTGGGATGGAGGTAGTCAGTTTAGGATGTAATGCGCTGGGATGGAGGTAGTCAGTTTAGGATGTAATGCGCTGGGGTGGAGGTAGTCAGTTTAGGATGTAATGCGCTGGGGTGGAGGTAGTCAGTTTAGGATGTAATGCGCTGGGGTGGAGGTAGTCAGTTTAGGATGTAATGCGCTGGGATGGAGGTAGTCAGTTTAGGATGTAATGCGCTGGGGTGGAGGTAGTCAGTTTAGGATGTAATGCGCTGGGATGGAGGTAGTCAGTTTAGGATGTAATGCGCTGGGATGGAGGTAGTCAGTTTAGGATGTAATGCGCTTGGGTGGAGGTAGTCAGTTTAGGATGAAATGCGTTGGGGTGGAGGTAGTCAGTTTAGGATGTAATGCGTTGGGGTGGAGGTAGTCAGTTTAGGATGTAATGCGTTGGGGTGGAGGTAGTCAGTCTAGGATGTAATGCGCTGGGGTGGAGGTAGTCAGTCTAGGATGTAATGCGTTGGGGTGGAGGTAGTCAGTTTGACTCCGCTCCTTTAAGATCTCGAAAATTAACAGAGCTTAAGACACGCCACATTTGCGTTGCTGCAAATGTGGGCAGGGAGGTGCATACCTGGAGGTAAACTTCTCATGCGGCAAGTCTGACGTTTTTAGGATGTGCTCTTTGGTCAAAGGGGGTTTAACAGGTTAAAATTTGTAGAGGATCGCCAGACTTTCGCCTCTATCGTGAAAACCGATGGTAACAACCCTAAAATGTATAGAACCATTTTTACAGGCCACAGAACACTGCAATACATCAAATATAATTTGTGGCGCTTGTCTCAGTATGTATGTTTAAATTATTATTCGAGCTCAACTTCAGTTATATAGTTATAATTTCATGAAGTGTTATATATCTTGTTTGTGATTTCCCCGGGTCCATTCTGACGTTCATTGGGAATATCGCACACAAAATACTTCAAAACTCAAATTTCTACTACAAATAGCCCCAAGGTCATCTGAGGTGAACATAAGCTACAGACCTAAAAGCCTCAAAGAAGTGATAATGGCAAAAACACGCTCCACTGAGCCAACTACTGTCGTTTAATACAATTTTTCTGCTAATTCAAGTACCTAGCACAGCTAAATAAGACCTTTATTGCCTTCTTCAGCTTTCTCATACGTATAAGTATAAGGAAAACTGATCACACCTGACTGGACTAAAACTGGACGGATCCGGAGCATGTGATATCCCCTTCGACACATTTACATCAAAAATTGAATCATGAAGGTATTAATCCGTTTTTTCATGATTCAGTTTCAAACGATTCGAAACGCCTTCCTTCCATCTTTCCTCACGTTCGCTCCCGGAAAGCCCCACACCTCTTTTGTACCACGACTTGATGGCAGTGAATCTCTAGTATCTGGTTCTCGTTAGATTCGTGCAGGCATGGCTGGTAGATGGGCGGAAAGACCATGCCCAGGGGCTCTTGGCAACACAGTGCGGGTATATATAACAGCCGTGGCTGCAAACAGCACCCAGTCGTCTGCCCAGCCACGTCGAAGCCACCGTAGCCGGTAAGTTCTCTTGTGCCTCGCGCTTTCTCCAAGGGTCAATGGTACTAGTCAATGGTAGTGCTGATGGCAATAGTTAATGTTGGTAAACGTTCATGATCATGATGTGATTGTTATAGTGAACCTGGCATCCCTTTGAAAAATTAGTAAATTTGATTGTTATTGCGAAGAAGGTAGAATTTTGTGATTTTACGCGGAAATCAATAAAAGGTGATTGCTGGCACATTGCTTCAACGTCACACCTCGGCTGCAAACAACAGACATAACCTTTCTCTAGCTTTTGAGCTCCTGACTACCATCGAATGAAATGTGGCGTTTACAGCCACCGTCTGCTGACAGTATCAGGTTTCGACTGTTGAGCCGCCGGTGTCAATGTCATTTTAGTCCTTGATATTGATATTTTGACTACGACACTCCCGTATATGAAGTGTGACTGAACGCCGTAAACTGCAAACTTTTACCAATATCCCAAGTCGAAGGTCTCATCACACAAAGCACGGGTCATCCGACGAATTTAGTGCTGAAATTTATAATACCTACTGATATATATATATATATATATATATATATATATATATATATATATATTTATCAACCTATTCCCGTACAGCGATACTGGACTAACACTAAACATCCCAAATTCGGAAAGGCAGTTACCTTCTCATCCCCTACTCTTTTTCACGTTTCTGCTCCGACGATATTTTGATGATTTGTTGCTGTTTAGTCGGAGTGACATGAAGGATTTTAGTTTTACCGACAACGATGTCGAATTGCAATTATTACTTTACATGATTTTCATCCATCACATTGTTGCATAGATTTCCCCAAAATATACATGAGAGACACATTTTCTGACATATGACATGTCTGACGCCCACAGTTTGCCCTTAACCAGCCAATAAGTAAACGAAAAAAGAGTACTAAAAACCAACATCAACGCCATCATTCCAAGGACCCTGCATTACTGCGAGGGGTAACACTGCTCGTCAAACCTATTTTCGTCACTAAGGAAAAGGACACTAAATTTATTGTTTCACAATTCTTCAAACAATAATGGAAAACAACACCGCGACAAAAAAACAGTTATTCTAATCATTTATTGCATCATATAACTGCAAAAGTGAAGGGAGACATGATGTTTTGATTGTTGGAAAAATGTTAATGAAGATGCAGATGATTGACACATGTGAGATAGACCAGGAAAACAGTCCACCGAACTGTTCATCAGTAACTCACGCCTTAGCTTTGACACTAAATGTTGGCTCCTTGCAGATCAACATGAAGAAGTTCGTCGTTCTCCTGAGCGTGTTCACCGTAGCCAGCTGCGGCCTGTCGTACGGCAACCGCGGCAGCACCGGCAGCGGAGGCGGAGGCGGAGGCGGAGGCGGCGGAGGCGGAGGTGGATTCGGCAGTGGTGGTGGAGGTGGCGGCGGCGGCGGCGGCGGCGGCGGCGGCGTTGAAGGAGGAAGCGGGTCTGGTTTCGGATTTGGCAGTGGCAGTGGTAGTGGTAGTGGCGGCGGTGGAGGCGGCGGCGGAGGTGGTGGAGGTGGCGGAGGAAGCCATCTTGGCGGGGCTGTTGGAGGCGGACACGTCGGCGGACCAGCAGTAGGAGGAGGTGGACTTGGAGGAGGATCAGGCGTGGGAGGAGGTGGTGCTGTCGGAGGAGCTCACGGTGGTGCAGTCGTGGGAGGAGGTGGCCATGGAGGAGGTTCAGGCGTGGGAGGTGGCCTTGTAGGGGGAGGTTCAGGTGTAGGAGGTGGCCTTGGAGGAGGTTCAGGAGTAGGAGGTGGACTTGTTGGAGGAGGGTCAGGCGTGGGAGGAAGTGGTGCTGTCGGAGGAGCTCACGGTGGTGCACTGGTGGGAGGAGGTGGCCTTGGAGGAGGTTCAGGCGTGGGAGGTGGCCTTGTTGGGGGAGGCTCAGGTGTTGGAGGTGGCCTTGCTGGGGGAGGACACGGTGGTTCTCTCGTGGGAGGAGGTGGCGTCGGCGGAGTCGGGAGTCACGGCAGCGGAGTCGCCGGTGGAGCAGGTGGACACGGTGCCGGACTCGTTGGTGGAGCTGGTGGACTCGGCGGTGGACTTGGTGGAGCTGGTGGACTCGGAGGAGCTGGAGCTTTCAGCTCGCAGTTCGGAGGCTTGGGGTTGGGCGGATCTGCCCAGGGAAGCGCTGGAGGCAACGTCGCTACCGCCCAGTCACAGAGTCATGGCACTCTTACCTCGGTCACTTCCGTCAGCTCGAGTGCAGGGGTGAGTCCAGTTCACAGGTGTTTGAAAAATCGCTCATCCGTTGTGGAGCCTAAGCCTTTAGCGAGAGCTGTATGAGACGTATTGCAACATATTCTACTGAGATTTAGACTAAATGTGCACGTGGTGTATTGGGTCCTTCAAAGTATACTTCAGTTTATTGCATGGTTTTGGTGTTGATCAGGGCTGGGACATTTTACAATGATATGATAAGACTGGAGTACAACAAAGTCGTAATAATTAACGGAGGTATTGGGTAGATTTTTATGATTTGCAACGTCCTCTGACACCATAGGCCCATATCACTTCACCTGGCGAATATCATTAAACGAGTCGTAACAGAACGTGGGACAGTGCCTCATGCATTCCTGT
The DNA here is from genome assembly GCA_030062745.1 of Capitulum mitella. NCBI lineage: Eukaryota > Metazoa > Arthropoda > Thecostraca > Pollicipedomorpha > Pollicipedidae > Capitulum > Capitulum mitella. The sequence continues at coordinate 4,264,286 of CP099851.1, read as the reverse complement.
GCTCCGTTCCAGGGATCTGCCTCTGGCGGTGGTATCAATACCAGCGCTGGACAGGCCAGCCACTCCCAGTCCAGTGGACTCCTGGGACAAACCTCCCATTCGTCGACTGGTAGCGTCTCTCACCAGTCCACCGGCGGCCGTGGAGGAGGGTACTATTAGCCGCAGACACCTGTAGCGGCTGAGAAAACAGGACTGAATACGCAGTCCTGTGTGGGTGTACATCATGGATTAGAAATATACAACTGCACAGACCAAATGTCTTCATGTTCACCTCAGCGTTCCCAGGGCGTACGAAGCCACTAATTGACACAAATATGAGTTTGTTGCTAATGCGAGCAATACGTGCCCTGGTGGGCAGCTGATAACTACAGCCACTGGTGGTGCATACGTTGTCCCTCTTTCTCCTGATCTGTTCAAGTGATGGCTGACAAATGTGATGTGGAGGAAGTCTTGATGTAGGGGAAGTCTTCGAGGTGAAACTTGGCCTGACGTCGAATAAATGGCACCATTTACTGTTTCTAGATCTACTGCATTGCATAACCGGAAACTTTTGTCCGAATGATCAACTCACACACCGAAATGCGAAATGGATTTAGGACAAGTGAGTAGAGATCACATCAGGTCAGTATTTGAAAACAAATGTTCAAATTGGACAGTAAGGCAGCCTGGTAAGCTGTTAGTAAGCAGTATATACCTGTATATCCAGAAGTCATTCGACGAGATTAGGCATCTGAGGCCATGCAAGGTCAATTGAGGTCAACCAGGCGCATCCTTGCTAATTATCGTTGAGAGCACTTGCGTAGATCTGGACGAAAATGGACGAATGCTTCTCCTTCACTACCTGACCTTGGATTACCTCAGTTGACCTAGCTTAGTTTTCCTGTATTTCGGGGCACTTGCCATGCAGTCAAAGTCCGTTTCAAATTCCCGCCTCCCCTTAACAACACACCACATGATGACTATCTGACCTAAGTCAGCATTCACTTACCTTAACTAGGTTATTTGTGGTTCGAGTTACGTATGTTCACCTTCCAGATTAACTCCTCGTATATGTTCTTTGAGATGTTTGAGATCGGATGATTACATCTGCAGGAAAAGGGCAGAATACCGTATACCGGCCATTTTATGTTGGTTGGTCTTGGCTGACCTCACTAAGGGGACCCAAACAAACAAAAAAATACGTGTCAGAAGTTCTCGACACGTTGCAAATTTTGATAGCTATGTCTGGGAATGTTCTGGAATGCTGGCCGGCATAGGCTGCACTCAGAATATGACATAAAGAGCTGTATCAGGAATATTGCAAAGCAAACTTTAATCTCGGTCTGCTCTCCATTGCGACTAAGCGAGTGTTGAGAAACAATTCGTTTTTGAGTGGTTGATGTCCATTCGATCCCATGGAACGTAAGATATAAGGTGCTTTTGAGAGCCCCAAAACGACGTTTGACGACAAATAACTAGGGTTTTCGGTCACTTCATAATCCCTCCGATGTCGGTAAAAACTCATAAAGAAAAACTAACTAAATTCAATTTTTGACCCAAGATGACCAACCGATGTAAGAATCCATACAGAAGTCAACGAAACCACGTTTGACACCCGTACATAAGAATGATTAAGATCAAACTGTCGTTTCACATTGACAAACCTTGGCCATGCGATGAGAGCCATGGCCGTATCATGCTCTCTTCACGATATACCGTCGAGAAAAAGGTCATAGGTTTGTGGTCTGTCAAAATATTTATGTCAAATTGTCAGACAGCATGGAGGCAGTTTTCGAAACTGGATATGCAAAATATACAAGTCACTGAAAATCTCTTCCAGGGTAATGTGAGAAGGGCCTCAGCAGGGGCGAAAAAGTAACAGTACCAGCGAGTGTTAACTGTCACCGGACGAGGGAATGATAGTCACCCCATGAGCTTTTTCTGGGACTGGCGGAGAACGAACGATGTGAAAAACATACAATTTGCCCCAGCTGACTTGATATCTTTTTTGCATCTCTTCCCTTAAGGTTTGTTACCAAGTGTTGTGAGGTTTCCGAGTTATGGCTTCAGTCTCGAGCTCTCGTAAGGCGATTTTCTAGATCTGAGCTACGTTTTGGCTTCGTTCTCGGAAGTTGACGAAATAGGTCAGTTATGGCATGGATTATACTACTGGATTGGAAACTCGCCGCAGAGTCGCGACAGCGGCGACACTGGCGCCATCTATTGACAGGAATGTTGTGATCGAGGAGCCGAGCAACGCTGCAAACGTTTTCGGGCAATGGGCACGTAGTGGACACGTGTCGCGCCGGCTCGGGGAAGATAGTTCTGGCTTCGCGCCACGGTTTGATATCCGCTTGCTACTGTGAGGCGCCTTTTCGCAGATTAATGTAAGTTCTAAACCACCTGTACGGCGTGAGGTGCATAGGGCACTTCGTGAAACAGAGAAACGGATATTCCTTGCCCTGCACCGTTGTGATGGGTGTCGGACGACGTACTGACGCCCGACTGTTCATGGATTCCAGAACTGTCTGGACCATGAACCCCTTTCCCAGCCTCCTCATCCCAGTCATCCCAAACAGGTGAAAATAACCAAGGCTAATCTGGCCCCTCTGATCACTTGGTGAACAACTGTTACAACATGTACATCATTACAAGGTCTGCTATATCTGTTTTTATGCTCATGGGTTAGGAGACACAGCCCCTTGGGCTGAAGTGTCCAAAGTGTTTTGTCAAGTTGTATGTCTTATCATGTGTTCTTCAGTCATGCTATATGTGAGGCTAGGAAATATAGGCCTTAGCCATGTTCCTGATACATAGTAATGCACTAAAGGTATTTATTACAGGTGCATGTAAGGCTTCAGTACGTGCTTACATCCACTGATTGGCCTGGTCATGAATCCATTCAAGAAGGACAGCAGTGCCTGGTGTGGGGCAATTAACTGCAAGAACTCAAAGCGGTCTGCAGCAGACTTGACTTTTCTATTGACTTTTGACTTGACTTTGACTTGACTTTTCTTGACTTGCTATGGAACAGTGTCAAAGACATCCTTAAGTTCCTCTGTACACGGCGACTCAGTCAGGATTCACTGGAAAATTTCTTTGGCACCATTCGTCAGGTCAATGGCCAAAACGACCATCCCGACCCGACTCAGTGCCGTCAAGCCTACCGGAAAAGCAGCATGAACAGCGTGCTGCGGTCACCTGACGACGCAAACTGTGAACCAGATGCAGGCAGACTGTTGGCCGTCGCCACGTCTGCCGCATCTCGACCTCACCGCCCAATGCCTGAAACTGCCGTGCAGTTTGCACGTGATATCACTTCAGTCAGTCCCATTATGGTAGACTGCGTCACCGAGAACGTACTGATGTATGTCGCTGGTTGGCTGGCCCATAAGGAGGGCCAGAACCACTCCTGTGAGCAATGCACCAGTGCCCTCCTCAGCCCGGACAGGGTTGTCCGGCGCAGCAGAGAGACGCTGTTGGGACTGAAGAGTTACAAAGGCCTCACCTCTGCTGACGTCGGCAGCCTTAAGGCTCCTTCTGAGCCGTTGTTCCGAGCTGTGGCGGCGGCTTACGAGATCACTCAAACGCAGGCGCTGAGTGCATTAAAGAACCATGGCATCGGACAAAAGCTTATGCTGCATCGAAGATACTCCCCAGTATCAGGAGGTGGATGCTGGGCTATGCGAAACTGGCCGTTTGCGGGGGATAATGGCCCGATTCATCCGCATGCAGCTCCACATTCCGTGCGTGCGCACCACCGCCATGAACGGCAGAAGCACCAACCGGCTCAGCCGGCTCCCAGTCTTGGCGGCTGAGTCCACCTGCCCGAGTCCGCTGGCTGAGTCCACTGGATCGAAACAAGGTACCAGTTTGCTGTGCCCGATAGGCCGTGGCGTTCACTTTCCGCCTTCTGTCGGGGTCTCCTTCTGGTGGTTAAAAATGGAGACGCAGTCTGATGTGGCGGCATTCTCGCGGCAGACTGTGTTTTTACTAACAGCCACAGAAAGTTGTCTGGTAAGTACCTTAGTACTCGATATCTTGAGCACCAGCTGAAAACGAGAAATTACGATGACATTAAGCAGCAGTTGTTACGAGAGGCCGAAAGTATGCCTCGTTAACGATATGCTCGGCGCTAGATGGCGGTCGCGGCGCGCTGTCGCCGACAATAATAGAAAAATGGCGAAGTTTCCAATCCAGTAGTAGGTTATCCATGGTTATGTTATGTTTATGCAAAGCTGTCTAAGTGCATATTTGGCACCATACTGACTTGGAAAGGTCAGTTGCCTTGCCAAGTTGAGGTGAGGTCACTGACCGTAGTTGACCTCCGAATGAAACCAGTCTTTGGATGTTTGTTGCGCTGATTTCAGCAATGACAATATGCGCGTTTATACGGGCATTTGGAAAACTGCCAGATTCCCGGCCAGGTTGGCCGGTTTGACCAGCTTTAAAATAAATACTGATTTAAACTGCAATTGGTTCTGGAAAGGTGTGTTTTAACATCGTGGGACAGAATAAATGGATTACAATGCAAACAAGCTTGAAATAAAAGGAGGAGAAACCTTGGCTTTCTGTACTATATGCCGCGCGTAGTAATTTCCCCGGCGTGTTCTGCAGTTCATTTGGTAGCTTCTGGCCACCCTGGCCGCGTCTCGCCAGTTGCGGTCGCTGGCCAAATCCAGTGATTCACAAATTATACGTACCTTGAAAGGCTGAAAGGTTTTGGAACGAAGGCGCAGATTGGTCGAAGACTGAAAAGCTGGAAACGCAGGGAGAGTGGCGAGGGAGCAGAAAATTCCTTCACTCGTTGTGCATGTTGTCCTTGTTTAAGATCGCAGCGTCTGTGTTTGAAGCGATTTATGATTTTTAAAACCTAAGGAAGGTAAGTGAGTTGATATACAGATTTAGTTAGCTGTAATTTCATGCAAACCAGCATAGGTCGCAGTGGTGAACTGTCATGTCTAACAACAAATGAAGGGAACGTGAAGGAAACCCAGAACCTCGCGGATGTTTAAACTGGCCAGAAAGGTGAACCCTGGCCAATCTGGCCGGGAACCTGGCAACTTTTCAAATGCCCGTATAAACGCACCTAGTGACTTTTGCCCATCTTGAAGATCCAAACACTTTAAGAAATATATGAGCTCTATATAGAGACAAAAGCAATCATTCCATACAACAGATGACCAATTTCAAAACCAAGTTGCTACAAATCCGTGGCTTGCAATCACGTCTTCTGCACAACTACTACGATGGCGGCGAAGACGGTAAATGGCAGAATATTCTTTTTCGCAGCAACATGAGAGATGACGTTGTGACCGAAAAGAGGTCTCGTCAAATATTATCTTATGATCGGAAGATGACGCGCTGCACACCATTTCTTTCGTTGCTCTGCCCTAATTGGAAGCGAAATGGGCGGTGGGGAAGGGCGACCACCTCGCCGCTCGGCGGGCACGAAAATGAAGATTTTTACATCCGGTGAGGGTTGCTTAACCCACTGCTGACTGAAAAGGGAAATATCGCCTTCCTCAGACAGCTATGTGAGGTATGCCACTGTCGAAGCACTCCGGTATATCCAATCCAGACACATCTGCCAGACGATGGACATGGGATAATTGGACGTGAAGAATAACGAAAGACAGCCATTGTAAATCGCGAACATTTTTGAGTTGGGACAGTTTGATGAAGCACCAAAACACGACTAATGCATTTAACCCACGTTCCCTTTGCAGTATTAAAATTTCCGTGCTTTGAGTGATTATAGAACTGCGACTAGGAAATAATTGCCCTACTTCTCCATCAAAGAGTGTATTTGGAGTCAGACGAGAACAAACGGCATTACAAGCGAAATATCATTCCTGTATTTCCGGCACTGGCTAATAATATCCGTTGAGCTGGCTGGAGGAGGCACCGGGGTGAGCGACAGACTGCTGCTGACCTCTGACCCCAGACAGCTGACTACCTCCGACCTGACCGAGACCGACACCGGAACCTCCGACCACAGCCGGGCCCTGAAAACGGCATAGCTGTCAACACCAGTGCAACTGGCAAAGAAATAAGTAATGGAGAACATGCATTGTTGACATTAGAACACAAAAGAAATGTCCGCAAACGAACCAAATCACCGGCATCGAAACTTGTCACGATGAACAATTAATATCCCCACGTTATGAAAGATGTTGAAACAAAATGTGAATCGTGAGCTTCGATGCTCTTTTAATTATCTGCTCCACAGATTCACACAGCGCTTTCCAGTCACTGCCCAAGCTTACCATTTGCATCTGATCGACTCTGGCAATAGCTTAACTGCACTTGACTTTACGAGTATTGCCGTTTACCTGCACGCTGGGTCCGGCAGAGGTGACAAGTCGAACTGACGTGTCAGACGAGAAGGGGTTGCCACTGTCGAGTCCTGCAGAAGCATTGTGACCACCGGCACCAACACCACTCAGGTGATCAGCACCACTCGGCTGGCTAGCGCCACCTAGGTGACTGGCACCACCCACGTGACCGGCTCCACCCAGCTGGTCGACGCTGCTCAGGCGACCATTTCCGACGACGAAACCTCCCTGGACTCTGCCACCATCGATGGTGCCTCATTTGCCGTTATGCCTTCGACAGCTGACCAGAGCTGCAAGGTTCAGGAGTATGGCGAAAGTTTTTATATCGGTATAACTGCAACGCACGTACCACAGTTAGATTAACCAGTGACTGATAAACACAGAGCTCGCTGACGTGATTTTATACGGAACATTTGCTCAGTCAGGTACACTGACAGTTGTGACTGTTTTAGTTCGTTCCAAACCACGAAACCATTGCTACACATCAGTCAAGCATCGTACATTGCTGGCAGGTGATACCCGACTGTAATTATGACGCACTTTGATTAAACGATACACTGCTGGTAGACCGTGTTTGGTCGGAAACAGAATGATGTCTTCAGCTCGAGACAACGTTCTGTATACAGCATAAGCCAGGGAGGCGTTATTCCCACCACGTCTTTTCCTGCTACAAACGGTGCATGACTGCAGCTCTCGTCTTCTCGAAATATAGACCGGGTTCTGCAATAATCATTTGCACTTTGATTGGCGCAGCTTGAAGAACACAACTTAAGGTGACATCATGCAGCCAGTGTACGGCGGCTGTTGTGCGAGAAATGTATTTGATCCTGGAAAGATTTGTGACTTATGTTGCGTGGTCTTGCGGCCGTTGCTTTGGTTGCTGCAATGGCGCTAACGAGGTATTTGAGACAGGCAACATGTTTCCTAAACAGTGCGGTGTCTCCCCGATATTGAATAAACCTCGCAAGACAAAGGTAACTAACGAATTGACAACCGTCCATGAGCATGTCTCACAATGGTCCGGCGAAAAACTCCAAGGCGGGGCGGGGGGTGGGTGGGTTGGCAGAATCCGCCCCTCAAATGAATAGGGTTAGGAACAGACTCACCGTGAATGGCCTGCGTTAAGGGGAAAGCAATTCCCATGCCATGACGTGTTATCCTTTCCACCCTTCATCTAGACAATATCAGTACCAGGTTTTGCCAGGCTAGAGAGGTATGACGTCATCTTCGTGGGCATGCGATACTGTTTTTTTTCTGAGCCCTGACGGCATTTGCAACCGTGATGATTTGTCAGTCATGAGCACCCCGTTCTGGGCTAATCAAACAGTTCTGGCCGGTCGCGGGCGCTCAAACCTGACCTTGAAAGGTCATCGACGTCACCTCGCCTCGGGCGGTCGGCAGCCGCCGACACCAAGCCGGTCCGGCCTACCGACGCTGCATTTACGGTCTCAATAGGAGAGAAATGGGAGAGGGGAGAGGGGATGGCAACCACACGTCCGTTGTCAGGGACGTATGCGAAAATCCTTACGTCCGGTGATGGTCAGCACGTCGTGACTGCCACTGTGCTACAGTCTCCATAATTAAGGGGAAGAGGGAGACTGCAAGAGTTTGAGAGAGGGAGATGGAGAGAGAGACAGGCAAAGAGAGAGGAGAGCGGAAGAGGAGAAGAGAAAAAGAGAGAGCAGTAGGAAGAGCCAGAGGAAGAGAGGGCGTACAAAATGGGTTGGAGAAAGAGAGACGGAACAAAGGAGAAAAGGGCAGGAGAGAGACTCACTGCTGTTAAGGTCAAGCCATACGTCTGCCCGAATCGTTAAGCCGGGTGTCCACTGGCACCGTTCGGAGTGTCGCCGAAAGACTGAACGACGGAAATCAGGCGTCGAATCGCAGGACACCGTCGATTGCTAAAATAGCGAGGCAGAAAATGAAATGATGTCTCAGTGGTTAGCCAAATCCTGAACTTGACTTTTTCTTAAAATCATTCCAAAATTTTTGTATCCTAACATCACGCAGATGCAAACTGTGTAATCGGGTACAGGCTTAGCTTGCGTTGATAGATTTTATCTAGTTGTCTGGTTGTCTGTTTGTCCAGTTGACTACATAGTTATTTAACATTCTGCGGCCATGATCTTCGAAAATATTGATTAAAATCACGACATTCGTGACAAAAATGCTTCCTCTGTTGTCCATTTATAAGTTGTACACAATCCATTAAGTTTACAACACGATAGGGGTTTGCCGCCGAACGGCCGAAAACTTAGCTCATGCTACTTCTTGCTTCGGCGTCGAGAAGCTGAACGCGCCAACTTGCGTATTCCGTCGCTGGCGAATGGGAATTTCTCATTCGCCCTGCGCCAAATTCCGTCGTCCGGTCACTCCGCGAGACGCTGAATATTGCCAGTCAGCAGCCAGCTTTAGTGCAGCCTACCAGCCTCCATGACGTCACCACATTGGATATTCTACGGCGATATCTACTAGTAGCTATTGGCCGTCATTGGGAACTGTGAAGGGGCTCATCGTACAGGCACGCTGCAAATCGTGACCGTTAAATGACAGTGAGTGCATCTGAGATCACGTCATTCCTGCGAATTGGCAAATCCTTCGATCAATTCAAGGTAATGGTAGGTCGGGCGGGGCATCACGGGAATTATACAAGGAGGTGTGTCATGCCGTTGCTGTGAGAGACACTGAAGGAACTTTGCGACGTTTTTTCGTTCCTCTCAACAGCCAGTGTCGGTTGGGTCCCATGTAGCCGCCTTTTGAAGCGGATGAAGTAATGGGCAACCCACATCGATAAGTTTCTTTATAATGCAGATAGGAAAGCATTTATGATTTTCATATAATTTTTAAACAGCTATGGGCGTATCGTGAAATAAGGAATTTCAAAGTACAGTGATAGGTATACGGCCTGCTTCATTATACGTGTTCATCATTAACAAAGCAACGTGGTCTGATATGTTTTTGACGAGAAGAAAAATAGGCACATGCGACTACTCTATGCGTCATCGCCAGCATTCGCCTTTTCTCCACCTCCAGCAGTACATGGGATTTGCACGTCGTCCCAGCTTTTTCCAAACGCTACCTGATGGAGCAATAAACCAAAAACGAAAAAACGAGAATGTAGTGTGGTCGTGTGGCTAGACGCCCATATCCGGCTGGACCCTTACGAGTAGTACAGTTACATTACCGGTTACCTCAGAGAGGGTCTAATTATTGTGTACCGGCCTTTTGGCTAATTAAGGATCGGTGTACGGTTCAGAAAATCCTTTTATTTACGTAAAAACCTGCAATCATGGGTAATCAATCAATCAAAAGAGAAAACAGTTGCAATAGTTAGATTTTAGTCACACAGAAAATTAAATAGTTACATTTTCCGGAGTGGTGCCGGCCTCCCAGTCAGGAACAAAGTGACACTCAAAAACAAACGTTAGACAAGGTCGCCGCAAACGGCGCAGTTAAATCATCAACCAAACAAAAACAAAATGATCACCGCGGACTGCGGTAAAACATTGTGTTCTAGGTCTCAATTGAATACCAAGGAACATAGCCAATGTTGTCACTTTTGAGAACTCCAAAAGGACGGATCACCACAAACTGAGATAGATGAAAAAACTACTGTTATGCAGTTCAGCGCTTCGGATCATTGCATGACTTCTCTGAGGTTCGCAGAATGTCATCGAGTTTAACGATCTGAAGTCATGACTTAACCTAAGATGATCCTGACCCAAGTAAGGATCAAAGTGCACAAGTAACTGGAACTGCAGTCGTGTAGCTCAGCTGGTAGAAATCTGGTCTCTCCGTCCTGGCAAGACGGGTTCGAGTCGCCACGGCGCTCGATGTTTGGCCCGCGGGTCAGCTGGTATCTGGTCAACATATAATCAGGCTGACTACCACACGGTCTTATCGCACGGTGGGCGGCACGTTAACTCTTCCCGTACCAGGGGGTTGAACACTTCCTTAATCCTATTCCCAGAGGGCTAGACGGTATGGTCGATTCCCGGCAGGGGGCGGATTCGGCCCCCCCTGAGATCTCGAAAACTACTCGTCCGATTTCATCGCAACAAACGGCAATCGATTTCCCGTGACGTGAACTACATTTTTATAAAAAGAAATTTTCAAAATTTCAAAATTTATGGATACAGGGGGCAAAAATGTCAACATTAGGGGTACTTTTGAACTTCTTATAAGTTCGTTGTTTATGGACCGATTTCGATGAAACTGGCATCAATCGAAAGATTATGGATAGGGCTTTTACCATGGGTCCGCAAATCTGAAATTTTGGGAAAATTCATGGGCGTTCACAGGGTTTCAAAAATAGGAGGATTAGTTTTCTAACAACTGAATAAAAAAGGTAAAAACACTTTTTTGGCTTCTGGTAGTCATGCTATGCTAAAGAAGTAAAAATCGCATTACAATGTTTGTATAGTGTTAGCATAGGCGGTGCCAGGGACATGAAAAAGTGGGAACTGTCATGGTCACACGTTCTTCAGATGAACTTGTGACCTTTGGCCTTAAATGACCTCCAGTAACCTTGGGGTCACTTGAAATGATTTCGTGTGCATTTGGTATTATCTGTAAACGTTTTTAACCATTTGAATTCACTCTATTTTAAAAATTTCATTTTATAACTGTTGCGATATAGGGTACGCGCACTGACATTTTAGGTCATAGGTCCGTGGCCCGACCTGATATCAAGCTGAAACTTTGTACACAAGTAGAGGGCACCCTTCTACGTGATATATATTCCGGGTATGGCATTTGAAAAAAACGGCGCGGAAATTATTGCAAAAAGACAAATTTTTATGTTTGACCTTGACCTGACCTTGTAAAGTGAACTCAGATAGACGAAATTTTGTGTGCACATTGCCCAACTATTTAGCTATACATCCATGTAAAGTTTTAAGTTCTATATTAAAAACTCTGTTTTTGGCAGACATTTTTCTTCTACCCTCACCATGGCCAAAAATGGCCTGAGGTACCTCCCAAAAATGTTGCCTGGCTCCGCTCCTAAGCAAAGTAGAACTTTGAAATTTTGTCACAGCGCATAGAAAGAATAGCTAGAAAAGTGACCATGTTTCGTGAAGCTGCGTTAAAAATCCTGGAATTAGCAAGCAAGAAATCCGAGGGGGCCGGATTCAGCCTTCCTGCCGGGAATAGGGTTGAAGCGTTTCTGCGATAGCGGAAAACAGCAAAACGCAAAGCCACCAAACTTTTAGTGCATTTTTTACCATCCTTAAGACATACCCTTAAACAAAAAAAACAGCATCGGGTTAGGTCAGGTCACTGACCTGGGTCATGTGAAATTGGGCCATTTTGAAAAACAGTTGACTAGTCATACCCCTGCGAAACAACAAGACAATGTTTCGAAAAAATCGGTATGAGTAAAAGAACACATTGGTGATAAAACGTACATCTCATATGTTGTGGGCGACATTAGGTCACTGAGCTAGGGTCACAATAATTTTGACGTTTTTCTAGGATTCCGCCATTTTGGACAACTTGTGCCTTTCATTTTGGTGTTGAGGCAGTTTGGTAAGTTATGTAGTCTTTTGGGACAGTATCTTTAAGCTTTTGAATGACCTCTGTGAAATGGCCTGGGATCAGATCGTTTCACTATATAACTTCAAATGGAAATAAGTTTCGCTTTCTTCGTCATGGCGTCTACAACTTAATTTTTTTGGATCAAACAACCCCTCTCCATTAAAAACTGTTACGATATGATCCTCGTAAGAGACGGACGCGATGTTTCCAAACCATGGTACGGGGCCTGCTGAACTTTCGCCAGAAAATCAGCCGTTACCCAGCATTACGCGATTGGGTGTGGGGTCCAACTCCATGCAAAATGCTCTCCTTAGCACGGACTCCGACCCCTAACATCACCCTGTCAAACAAGTCTAATGGAATACAGTAGAAAACCAGGGGTGACACACATACCTGGGAGTGATTACTTTCAGTTAGTTTTGAATACAACATGGTACTTCGCATTCACCTTCCACCGAGCGGAGCATTGGTTTGCCTTCTGTCCATCTCTACATCCGATGGTCCAATTTGGACGACTGAAATGGCAATCGACCGGCCGCCATTCTAAGACCCCCGATATTTTCCATCTGTTGACCTTAAAGTACCGATAATATTACAGCTCAGGTTACATTCCCAAAACGTTATTTGCCGACAGCCTCAGGGCACCATCGAGGCAAACCTAGTTTTAGTTAGCTTGCACAGTATCAAGACAACTCATTGGGCACGGCAAACAATACGTTTGCTGAACGCATCCCTAGGTGCACCTAGGTCACGGCGTCAACTTAGATCAGGATCGGACATTTGGCCCGTTAAATGTTCTGATGTACGGTCAAACGAGAATGTAAAAAATGGCATCTGCTTCCCAGTAGTTGCAATCTTGTATTCACTAACGCCAGATTTGTACAGCAGAAAAGCGAAACCGACTCTGTGCAAAGCTAGCCACTGGCAATCTTGACCTCACTTGAGGTCATTTATGGTGCATGACTTGATATTTGGTCTTTGTGTCATTCATGACGAGTTTCTCATCATCTATGTCAAAAAAAGGGACAGATCCGGAATGACAATGAGTAAAAGCAGAGTCCATTATTCAACTTTGGATATTGTGTGACCTGACCCTGCATAACCAATGTGGTGGTCAGCAATTTTGTGATGAAAAGTGGTTGCATTGATTAGGAAGGGGTGCTGGAGGTTTGGACCGCTGACGTTCGTCGTTCGGAAGTAAAGCCAGAAAACAAAAGAGACAATAAACTAGCGCACTGCCGAGGGTTAACTAGACGGCCACTGAAAGAAGGGGGAAATATTGCATTCTTTGGACGGTTCTGTAATGCGTGTGACTGAAGATTCCGGCATATCTAGCCCAGACACATTTGCTCGATGTCGCACACTTTCTCAGGGGCTTGTCGAAGAACGAAAAGAATGGGAGGTAACACATGGATAATAACAAAAAAAATATTCATGTAAGATATCAAGCCAAGGCCATTCTATTTGTCCTAGATTTTCCCGTGTATTGTAGTCCCTTTTGATATGCATTTACTGGAATCGCGACAAAAAAAAAACATTCCATCTTTTCCCAGGACAAAATGTATTCGGCGTTTGTTAGTAACAAACAGCATTACGAACGCAGCCTTATCCCTGCTATTCGGGTCATGACCACAGTTTTTCCTTTACTGTCTAATAATATCCGTTGAGCTGGCTGGAGGAGGTAACGGGTTGAGCGACAGACCGCTGCTGACCTCTGACCCCAGACAGCTGACTACCTCCGACCTGACCGAGACCGATACCGGACCCTCCGACCACAGCCGGACCCTGAAAACGACACAGTGGTCAACAACAGTGCAACCGGTAAAGAAATAGGCAATGGTGAGCATGCGTCATTGACAATGGAACACTAAACAAATCTCCGCAAATGAAACAAATCACCGGCATCGAAACTTGTCACGATGCACAGTCAATACCTGCATCTTATGAAAGATGTTCAAACATAGCGTGAATCGTGAAATTCTGTACGTTGTCAGTTCCATACTTATCTGTTCCAGAAATTCGCACAGCCTTTCCCATTTACTAGCCGAGATTACCATTCGCACCTGATCGACTACAGCAATAACTGAAGGCAAATTATTAGCCGAGTATCGCCGTTTACCTGCACACTGGGTCCGACAGAGGTGACAGAAGTCGAACTGGCGTGTCCAGTCGACAAGGAGTTGCCACTGCCGAGTCCTGCAGCGGCACTGAGCCACCGGCACCAGCACCACCCAGGTGACTGGCACCAGCACCACCCAATAGACCGGCACCTCCCAGGTGACCGGCACCACCCAGCTGGCTGGCACCACTAAGGTGACCATCACCACCTAGCTGACCAGCACCACCCAGCTCGCCGACACTGCTCAAGCGACCATTTCCAATGATGGAACCTCCATGGACCTGGCCACCACCGATGGGACCTCCGGTGACAAAACCACCACTTATGGAACTTCCGGTGACAAGGCCACCGCCGATGGATCCACCATGGACTCTGCCACCACCGACGGTGCCTCGGCTGCCATAGTGCCTGCCACAGCTGACCGCAGCAGCAAAGCTCAGGACGATGGCGAACGTCTTCATTGTGGCAAACTGAAAAACATACGCCAAGTGTCAAGCAACCAGTGACTGATGAACAAAAATCTTGCCAGTATCATTTGAAACGGAACGTTACCTTCATTATCTGTTTGATGGATATGACCCCTGTCCGCAGTTACTACAATTCGACCTAGTTTCTGCATCACTCACGGTCAAAACGTGCTCGCAGAAGACTCCCAACCATTATTACAGCTTACCTTAAAGGGTGCACTTGATCGTAGACCGAGCTTCGTCAGGAGGAGTTGCTGTCCAAGCCTCGAGACAGCGTTTTATATGCAGCATAAGCCTGGAAAACGTTATTTTCATGACAACTTTCCCTGCAACAAACGATCGTGAACAACAGCTCTTGTCTTCCTGAAATCTGGAGCAGGTTCTGTCATGCTCACTTTTACTTCGATTAGCGCAGCCGAGCCGCACTTCACGGCAACTTCATGTGATGTCGTACGGCTACTGGGTGACGGCTGCTGTAGTGGAAAACGAGTTTTCATTTTGCAAGAATCTGTGGCTTGCCATGTGGGATGGCCTGGTGGCCGGCACGCGGAATGTCGCAGCCGCGCTGACTGCAAGATTGAGATGCGTCACGTGGATGGAGTATTGCACGTATTGCATCTCCATCACTGATGGTTGAGTTGCAATACTCGCTGGACACTGACTAGCAATCGCCGGACGAGGAAGGGTTGACATCCATTGATGAAAGTTTTTTTGAAAAACAAACTGCCGGTGAACGGCCCTCGTCAAGCGCTTGAAATCGTCAATAGCTGACCTGCATCCTTCGTCCTTTCACCATCCGTTCCAAAACGAGGTCGTGTCAGGCAATGGACTGATACGTCCTTCTCGAAGGACTGATAGCTGCTATTAATTTTTAGATCTGTCGCGTTTTGGTTTCTTCCTCGGACGTCTAAACAGACATGGAGCCAAATTCCAATACAGGACTGCCTGCACATGTGACTGAGATCATTTTGGGTTTCGAAAGGCTGGTGACCCTTACAGGGCCATGTGTAAATCGGCCATGTGTTCACTGTGTTCACTGTGTCACGACCTTGTGTGAACTGAAGATGGTTTTGAGCCTGTTATGGAATAATCGTCATAACTGATTTGAAATCGCTGATCGTACGTTGTCCAATGACCAGAACTGCATTCCATAACCTTCAAGCCTTATTTTCTTGGGAATTTTTCACATCTTGATTCTATGAGAAGTAGCGCGAGAGAGATGGTAGCAAAAATATGTTTCTCACCGGGAAAGTAGATGAAAATCCTCACGTCCGTTAACGATTAACCCGTGATGACTACGAACCGTGATAACGGTCTCCATAAGGAACGAGACAGAGGGAGAGCATGAAAGAAGGAGAGGGAGGGGGAGAGAGAGAGGAAAAACACTTAAACCGCCGTTTAACTAACGCCCTACGGATGCAACAGGCATTCGTGAAACTTCCCAGCCTACCTGACGTCATAGCACGCTTACACGACAATATTTACGAGTGGCTTCAGATCGTCGTGAAGGTTTGTAAACCGGCACATCGTGCAGGAATTCACGCTGCAAAGAGCAACCGACACGTGGAACTGAGTGCACCTGCCATCACCATGCCACTGCGAGCTGGCAAATCCATTGACCGATTCGTGGTAGATGTGGGTGGGTGCGAGACATCCAAGAAACTACACAAGGAAGTAGTTTTGTCTTGCCGTGAAAACCGACCGTGTGCCTATGGTGTTTTTTTCTTAATCTCAGTAGGTCGTATTGTTTGGAAACTGCGAAATGAGTGCAATGCCATTTTCCCTCACTCTGACGTCATTGGAGGATGTTCGGCGTCAGAGATATAGCCGACCGGATGAAAATTCGCCAGTAACCATTTCCCATTTTCCATTTCCTGGCACAGCTCATGGCAATATGATACAGACGCTGTAGTGCGATTTGTTCTTGTTATGCATAAAATGATTATCAAAAGCTAACAGATACTGAACTTTCATGGTAATTCTGTTTAAACAAGGTAACCTCCCATTTTCCAAGCCCTGTGGGCGCCTATGAAATTTGTCCCCATTATAATCCATCGAGCCATAAGGAAAATTCCTTTCCAGTAACTTTCGATTCATGCAGGTTACATGCTTATCATCATTTTATAAGCACTGGAGCTATAAGAAGAACAAAAATACCACCTTTTGATTTGTTTTACTTCTGTATTTCGCTTACGACACTGTGTGTCGTAAGCGCAACGCAACGAACGCAACCGACCTTGTGTGAACTGGAAATGATTTTGAGCCTGTTATGGAATAATCGTCATCGCTGATTTGACATCGCTGATCGTACGTTGTCCAATGACCAGTACTCCATTCCATAACCTTCAAGCCTTATTTTCTTGGGAATTTTTCACGTCTTGATTCCATGAGGAGTAGTGCGAGAGAGATGGTAGCAAAAATATGTTTCTCACCGGGATCGTAGACGAAAATCCTCACGTCCGTTAACGATTAACCCGTGATGACTACGAACCGTGATAACGGTCTCCATAAGGAGCGAGACAGAGGGAGAGCATGAAAGAAGGAGAGGGAGGGGAGAGAGAGAGAGGAAAATCACTGAAACCGCCGTTTAACTAACGCCCTACGGCTGCAACAGGCATTCATGAAACTTCCCAACCTACCTGACGTCATAGCACGCTTACACGGCAATATTTACGATTGGCTTCAGATCGTCGTGAAGGTTTGTAAACTGGCATATCGTGCAGGAATTCACGCTGCAAAGCGCAACCGGCACGTGGCACTGAGTGCACCTGCCATCACCATGCCACTGCGAGCTGGCAAATCCATTGACCGATTCGCGGTAGATGTGGGTGGGTGCGAGACATCCAAGAAACTACACAAGGAAGTAGTTTTGTCTTGCCGTGAAAACCGACCGTGTGCCTATAGCTTTTTTTCTTAATCTCAGTAGGCCGTATTGCTTGGATACTGTGAAATGAGTGCAATGCCATTTTCTCTCACTCTGACGTCATTGGAGGACGTTCGGCGTCAGAGATATAGCCGACCGGATGAAAATTCGCCAGTAACCATTTCCCATTTGTCGTTTCCTGGCACAGCTCATGGCAATATGCCACAGACGCTGTATATGTATAGCTGTATCTCATAGCTGTAGTGCGATTTTTCGATTCATGCAAGTTGCATGCATATCATCATTTTATAAGCACTGGAGCTATAAGAAGAACAAAAATACCATCTTTTGATTTGTTTTCCTTCTGTATTTCTCTTACGACACTTCCCAGGGTTTATTTCTATGAAAATGTGGTTTAGTCATGACAATCGCTTGCCATTTTTTTGCGGTCAATTGGAACAGGCGCTTAGTTATCGAAATACGGGGGGGGGGGCGAAGACGGGGTCAATAAACCCAAACCCCTATACGGAAATACGCCGATGTATTATGTGTACGGGATTACGGCTTGACTGAGCTGCACAGACTCCCATAAAATGGCCTTGGGTTTATTTCACGGTATAAAAACAATTCCAGGCAATTCAATTGGCTATATCCCACAACGTCCTGTTCATCACTGTCGTCACCTCGGGTGTGCGCTTTGACACTTAAGCCCTATTCGTGGCAGGGGTGCCGAATCCGCCTCTCTATCGGGTTTTTTGCTTAACAATTCCGTTTTTTTTTTTTTTGGCGCAGCTTCACAAAACTTCATAACTTTCCCTATCAATTCTGTCTACCCACTGCAACAAGATTTCGGAATTCTCTTTGCCTCAGGGGCGGACGCAGGCGGCGGAGGTAGGCAACGTTTTTGTGAAGCACCTCAGGCTATTTGTGGCCTTGGTGAAGGTAAAATAAAAATGGCTGTCAAAAATAGCGTCTTTAAGACAGAGCTTAAAACTGTTTATAGATGTGCAGGTAAATAGCTCGGCAACATACCAATACGGTTTTGGTAACCTGAAGTCACCTCACAAGGTCAGGTCAAGGTCAAAATTAAAAATTTGGTTGCGTAGTAATAACAATGGCGCTATTTTTTTCCGATAGTAAATCCGGCATATGTGACACAGAAGGCCACCCTTTACCTGTGTGCCAGGTTTCAGCTTGATATCAGACTGGGTCACGGAGCTATGACCTAAAATGTCAGTGCGCATACCCTTAATCACAATAGCAATAAAATGTTGTTTTAAGAGAACAGTAAATTCAGATGGTCGGAATCGATTTCAGACAATACGAAGTGCACTCAGAGTCATTCTAAGTGACTCTAAGATCATTTGAAGTTATTTAAGGGCAATGGTTGAAAAGAACCTGTTTAACATGTGACCATGGCAGTTCCCCACTTTTTATGTCCCTTGCACCGCGTATGTTAACATTTTACAAACAGGGTAACACGATTGATATTGCTTCAGCATAACATGAGTAGAAAAAGCTAAAAAAATGTTTTAAACTTTTTTATTAATTCGTCTTTTGAAAAATAGGTCCTCACATTTTTGAAACCCTATGAACGCCGATGAATTTCCTCAACATTTCAAATGTTAGGACTCATGGTAAAATTCCCACCCACAAGCTCTCGATTCATGCCAATTTCATCAAAATCAGTCTCTAAACAACAGTTATATATATATATATATATATATATATATATATATATATACAGAGAGTGAGAGAGAGAGAGTTATAAGAAGTCCAAAGATATCCCTTCTTTGGGTTTTTGCCCCGTATCCAGCCATTTAAAGATTTTCGAAACTTCTTTTATAAGAATGTAATTCACATCACGGTATATCGATATCCGTTTGTTTCGATAAAATCGGATGTGTAGTTCTCGAGATCTCAAGGGAGGCCGAAAACGCCCTTCCCCTGCCGGGAATCGGCCATACCGTCTAGCCCTCCGGAAATAGGGCTAGATTATAGCCCCGTGGTCTCGTTTGATATCGACCTGAAAAGTGAAACACAGGTAGAGAACACTGTCCTGAGTCACGTATATTTATTTTTGTACTGAAATTTAGCACCAAAAAATCATGGGTAACCCCAATTTCATTTTGTTTTTTGCTTTAAGCTGAGCGTTTAAAGTTACCTCTGTCCACCAAATTCATCTTTGAACTTTGGTACAATAGGAAGCGTAGTTGAAGGGGGTTTAACGCTAACGCGCTCTGGAAGGAGGGGGCACGAAAGTGCCTCACTTCGATCTCAGAAACGAAATAAGCTAGAGAAATTAGGTTTTATGGACAGGATGGAACCATAACGATTAACATTGTGGGGAGTTTTCGTGACCCTAGGGCAATATCTCCAGGGCCAAATGGGGTAAAAAAGGTGAGCTTTGGATCCTCTCGGCCCGTACAGGACATTCCGTACCACTTTTCGGACGAAACGAAAAAAGGTGTCTGTTTGCGCGTCAAAACGTGGAAAACGGCAATGTCCAGTCATTGGGCGTCTTGACTGAAGATTTAGGGTCGAGGTCATGCCATGCTATTGACGTATGGCGTCATTTCCTCCTGTTTTGCAGATCAGATTTCGAGCAACAAGGGAGAGCTTGAGTATAAATAAGGGCACTACACCCATCTTTTGGCGTATTTTGAGTGAGGGTAGCCAGGGGCTCATCATCGGTACATTTGATCACTTCTGCCGTTTACTAACATCCGCGAAGTCAAAAAAGTGAAGCGAGGTCAATGACCTTGCATGAAGTTTTTTACCCAAAGCAAGTGTTACGTCAGCTGTCTGCGCTAAAGTTGTTTGGTTATAAAGGACCCAACTACATGGTTTCAGCGATGTATAAAATATATAAAATTTAACAATTACACACGCATATATATATATATATATGCATTTTTATGTATGTGCGTATACTTATATATGTGTATGTATATACATATGAGCATGAATGTGCCAAAAGTGTTTTAAGTAGGGTCTTTGAACACATATCTCGTACAAATCGGCATATTGGAAAGCAAATCTGGACAAGGCCACAAAATAAGTACCCTTGACCTTTGAAGACCTAGATCTGCACTAACCGTGGTATATATAAGCGCATCCATGAGCGCTAACGTGTTTCTATTGGGGTCTTTGAATGCATATTTCATACAAATCGACATGTCGCAAAGCAAATGTGGACCACGTCACAAGACATTTGACCTCAACTTTTGGTGACGTTGGCCTCCACTGACCCTGGTATACGTAAGCGTATTAGTGTGCGCACATGTGTTGTAATTAGGGGCCTTTGAATGCATATTTCATGCAAACCTATTCTGACAAGTCATTTAATTGCCATAAACTGCAGAAAGTAGCGGCAATTAGCTTTGATCCGTTCTGGAGATGTTCAAGAAAACAGGTAGGGGAGGGGGACACAAAAGGACCACTTTCCAGTGCGCGTGATAGTTGACCTATAGGATCATAATCAAGGTTGTTTGGTCTTAAAATCTCTATTTTTGGAACGCATTCTTCTTTCACGCCCAACTGTGTCAACCAGGGTTTGAGATGCCTCCCAAAGACTGTTTTCTCCGTCCAAAAGCTGGCTTTGCTCCGTCCCTGGACACAATAAAATTGGGAAGCCTGACATATCAGGTAGAAACAATGACGTCTTGAAGCTCCGTAAGGCTGCACTTAAAAAGCCCAGAAATGGCAAGCAAAAAAAAAAAAACTAGAGAGGGGGCCTCTGAAGCTCCCCCCACGCACGAGAAAGGTTAAGAAAGAGTGAGGCAGAGGTCACAAATTCTACGGGTGTATGGTGACAAAAACAACTCAGAAAGCATATCATTGGGTGCGGTAAGCAATTTGTTCGTAGCCGGAAAACAGTCCCGTACAAACTGGACGGCGGGGATATGACATAATGTGCTTTCTCCGATGCTCATTCTCAAAACCAAACGGCGTAGTGTTGTCAAAGTTTCAGTGCTCATCCATATGGAGCTTTCAGAGTTCTGAGATATCTGCATGCATCATGTAGTCAAGTTCTCTACATTTCCTTATGGATCATTTGCAAAATGTCACTTTTCCAGTGTTTGAGTTCGTCTGACCTCGATAGACTAGGTAACTGATGCTTTGGGGTAAGTACACTAATCCTATGAACCAACTGGCCACAAAGTGTGGTTGAGAATGGACGAATGCGGATGAAGAAAAAGTATGAACATGTAAATCATGTGATGTTGGTTGACATTGATTGGCCTGGCCTACGCTATGCCAACATTAGAATTTCAAGTTTATCACACAGGCTAGCTCCCAACAAAGTTTTCTAGATGGCTATCCGTCGCAAGTTATTCCAGACGCCACTTTTGCCACTCCTCCGGCCTGATCACACCCAGTCGGGCGTGATCGTCGCCGATCGACGGTCGTGCGCGGGTTAACGTCAGTCCAAGCACGCAGCCGCGTGGATGCTGTGGCAAATCGAAAGATCGTTTGCGCAAAAGCCGCTCTCACGCTGAAACATGCGTGGGGGATTTTTTCTTCATCCGGTGTCTGAGCTGCAGCTAGTTTCCCATCGAATCACGCAGGAAATGGCAGTCAAGATCCTGATAGCATGGATACTGTTCCGGAGTCGAAAGTTGGAGAGCTGTCTTTGAATGGGGATGGGAGAAAAGGAAACGACTGAAAGGGGTCAAGTGATAATAATCAGTTAATGAAAGAGAAGTACTATCAAAAACTAGACGAAAACTACAAAAGATCTGAAAAGTAAGGCACTTTGCCACAGCCGCGGCAAGCAGTATAAATATAATTATATGCGGAATATATTAATACCCAATGTTTCACAAATCAACGGCGAACTTGAATCGGCTGAGAACCTCATGCTCGATGCGTGAGGAGTTAGTGCAGTTAGTTCTATCCTTCCAAGGGAAAGGACAATGAACAATACTGATCATTCAATCATTCAAGTCGAATATACATATAACGGCTATACATAATGTTCTATGCCTGGTTTAGTCACGCGTTGCTTTAAACGCCCAATGCTCTTTTGGCATTTAATGAACTGCCTAAAAAATGATGTATATTCGTCTTGCAAATGGCATAATAGTGGTGATCACAAACCTTGTAATACCTTGTACATAGACCTTGTAAGCATTTCATGTACCTTCTATAATGTTCAGTGAGATAGCGTAACGATGAAAATTTTATAGGGGTTACATGAAACGCCGGCATTACACGAAACACCCATCTTTTCCTGAAATGCCGGATTTCGCCAGACGCCCACGACATACATACAACATTAAACCGATCACATCCAGTATGTTCCAGAAAACATCGTGATTGTCTGCCGACAAAAACACCTGCCATGCTATTGACCAGATATTGACAACCATTTCATCATATCAGCTTGGTAACATGTACGTTCGATATCCTTTGTCTAAATACACCTTGTCACAGTGGACTTTTACTTATCGTTATTGGATAAGGACGGTTTGAGCATTTGCTTTTAAATCGAACGTTCTCGTCAGTTGCGATTTAACTGTCGGTAACCGTTTCTGTTTTCAGCGTTCCCTTGGTTTGTTTAGTGAATTAGTTTTGCAGGAAACCGATGAAGTGCTTCTCACTGATGAAGGAAGTTTGGATCCCATTGGAAAAGTCATGTCAAGTTATGTCAAAATATCAGGGCTTTTTGCAGGGGCATCAGTGACGATACTGCGTCACGGAACTATGACGTAATTAGGACATGTTTTGGTCTGTGCTGCATGCTAATTGTAATAGTCCGTTTCACACAGCCTTTAATCCTATCCTGTGCTGGGGAGGGGCATGCAGATTATACCACCCTGCAGTTTTTCGCCCGCCATTCTTAGGGTTTTGGGAGCTTTGGAAACTTGGTGGCATTTCTTAGAGTTGTTTTTCAGATGTTGTGACGAAATTAAAAAAAACTGGATTCATAGGAGAATCGTTTCCAGGACGCCTTTTAACCCTATTCCCGGAGGGCTAGACGGTATGGCCGATTCCCGGCAGGGGGGGCGGATTCGGCCCCCCCCCCTGAGATCTCGAGAACTACTTATTCGATTTCATCGCAACAAACGGAAATCGATTTGCCGTGACGTGAACTACATTTTTATAAAAAGAAATTTTCAAAATTTTGAAATTTGTGGTACAGGGGGGCAAAAATGTCAAAATGGGGGGTACTTTTTGACTTTTTATAACTCCGTTGTTTATGGACCGATTTCGATGAAACTGGCATGAATCGAGAGATTATGAAGAGGGCTTTTACCATGGGTATGCAAATCTCAAATTTCGAGAAAATTCATGGGCGTTCACAGGGTTTCAAAAATAGGGGGATTAGTTTTCTAATAACGGAATGAACAAAAGAGGCCAAAACACTTTTTTGGCTTCTGCTAGTCATGTTATGCGAAAGAAGTACAAATCGCATTACAATATTTGTATAATGTTAGCATAGGCGGTGCCAGGGACATAAAAAAGGGGAACTGTCATGGTCACACGTTCTTCAGATCAACTTGTGACCTTTGACCTTAAATGACCTCCAGTGACCTTGGGGTCACCTGGAATGATGTCGTGCGCATTCAGTATTATCTGTTAACGTTTTAAATCGATTGAATTCACTCTATTCCAAAAAATTCATTTTTTGGCTTTTGCGATATAGGATACGCGAACTGACATTTTAGGTCATAGTTCCGTGACCCGACCTGATATCAAGCTGAAACTTGGTACACAAGTAGAAGACACCGTTCTACGTGATATGTATCCCGGGTTTGGCATTTGAAAAAACGGCGCCGAAATTATTGCGAAAAAAACAAATTTTGACTTTTGACCTTGACCTGACCTTGTAAAGTGAACTCAGATAAACAAAATTACATATGCACATTGCCCAACTATTTAGCTATACATCCATATGAAGTTTTAAGTTCTATCTAAAAAACTCTGTTTTTGGCAGACATTTTCCTTTTACCCTCAACATGGCCAAAAATGACCTGAGGTGCCTCCCAAAAACGTTGCCTGGCTCCGCCCTTGAGCAAAATAGAATTTCGAAATTTTGTCACGGCGCGTAAAAGGAATGGCTAGGAAAAGTCACCAAGTTTCGTGAAGGTGCGTTAAAAAGCCTGGAATTGGCAAACAAAAAACCCGAGGGGGGGCGGATTCCGCCCCCCCCCCTGCCGGGAATAGGGTTAAGGAGTCATGTCTGAGGAATACGGCGCTTTCTGGGGAACGCGAGCTTCGACGTGGTCGTGTACTGTTTTGATGTCCTTCATAATGTCGTAGACAACTGAAAGGATCGAAATGTTTGTAATATGCACACTTTCAAGTATCTGTTGAGAAATATGTTGGCCAATGGGGGGTCCTAGGTCATGTAGAAAGATTTTTATGCTCTCTTATTTTTGAGAATGTAAGACTTATGGTATAAATAAAATGAAACTAACTCGAGACATATCTATCATAACTTACGCACACAATTCACCTATATATGTTATTAGAGACATCTCCAGGCAACAGTTTTAGGTTGCACATCAATTGGACTAAAAGACATCTGGAAATGTGTGATTGGTTTTGTTACTTCCACATATTTTACGATCAAACGTCACATATCTTAATGAAAATAAAGACCAGGGGCGGATCCAGGGCGATGTAAAAGGCGCATTTTGTTTCTTCTGACTTTTGAGGAACTATAACTCGATTTACCGTGTAGAAAGATTCTCCACTTCTTCGTATAACTGAATCCACCTATGGCCTTTTGCCATGTGTATAATATGGCATGTCACGCATTTGGAAATGTTTTCAGGAGATGAATAAGCTCACCAGACTCACGAGATGTTGTAGAATGCATTGGCATTTTCCAAAAACAGTCCTATACCCCCTTTTAAGTGCCCTGGATACGCCTATGAATTCTGGAAATCAACCTCACGCTGAGGTGCGTGAAAGACCTCTCAACTATTGGCTGATATTTCAAATGACATATCAAAAGAAGGATATAAGTTATAACAAAATTGGTCATAAAATAGGTCCAAGAAACTCTTATAAGTAAACCTCTATCCTCTCCTACTTTCGAAATTTTCAAGATTTCTTTTGCTAGGAATGCAAATCCTGCTACGGGCTGTCGAACACCTTTTCCTCTGGGAAATCGGACCAATAATCCTCGAGATCGCACGGGGGAGGGCAGAATCTCCCGCCCAGCACGGAATCGTGCGTCGCGGCAGGAGCTTGGAATAGGGTTACGGCCACTTAGAATGTTTACAAGTGATGTTGCCGGTTTACATTTGCAAATTGACAGCCTGCAACCTTGTTTAGTCTGCTTCATGCCATTGTTAAGTGGTACATCTTCGATAACATGTCATTCTATCCAACGAGTTTTCAACGATCGTAGCGACATCTAGGAAGAAGTCGAAACGATGGACTGCCGTTTAATCTATGGTATGCAATAGACCCATGTTATTCGCGGCTTCGCCATTCGTGAGCTCGTGTATTTGTGGTTTTTGGTGAAATCAGTTCAAGAAAATCGCAGGAGGATATTTCCTGCATTTCATGCAACGAAAGCTGTTCGTTGCGGTTCAGAGTGCTTATAATGCATGTCTGCGGTGGAAAATACTACTCTTTAACCGTATTCCTGGCGGGGGTGGGGCCGAATCGGCCCCCCTCCGGTTACTTGCTTGCCAATTGCAGGGTTTTTGACGCAGTTTCACGAAACTTGACGGCTTTTCTAACTGTTTGTTCTACGTACTACGTAGAAAACAATAGCGGAATTTCTACGTACTTCAGAAATAGATTCGGATAGTCCAAAATATGTCGCTGATCACGTTGCCGGCGTTCGTTTTCAGGAAAATACTTAGAAGTATGTGAGAGAAATGAAAAGGAAAAACTGCATTTAAGTCACGTGTTGGTAATGACGCAATATGGGTCTTCCGACAACGTTCACTGGTCTGTCCGCGCACGTCGTCTAATACTGGCTGTCCAATACTAATACTGGCTCAGCGCGCGTCGTCACGGAGCGGCTGACAGCATAACACATATGAAGAAAATACAAGAGACAATTGCGGGAAATCGCTTCGAAGTTCGGTAAATGTAGTCTTGATAACTAACATATGCTATAAATCAGATCATACGACTCCGCCTTGTGGCCGACAGGTCGCCGGTTCGTGTCCGGGTAATGGATACATTTTTCCGCCCCGCGATAGCTGGCGCGAGAGATTGCGAAACGAAATGACTCCGGCGGTCGAGAGCGCGGTTAAATAACCCAATGACCAGCCAGCAAGAATCCGAGCTGGAACGTAGCTCGTTTCAGCTGCGGTCTGAGCTGGAACGCAGCCGTCTTGGTTTAGCTAAAATAGGTTTTAACAGGAGCACGTCGACATCATATAATATCACATATCATGTCATATCAAGGACATCAAGTGAAACATATCGAGATAGCCCAGACAGGGTCTGTCTTTGCATCCCGTTCCATGTCAGTTCGTAGTGTATTGAGTAGAAATAAATATACATTCTGAGCACACTCTATGGCTTCAGCCTGTACTGTTTTTCCTTATTTATGCCTTCTATCAATTGGTCTGACGTAATAATGAGGTAACGGATCCATGCGTGACAGACGATTTTGCGGTGAGAAACTGCCAGTGGATACAGTTCTTCCTGTAAACTGGCTTAGGCGATGCACATATGAGCGCTTTATATCTGGCTAATGATCAGTATAAACCGGTTCTACAGCCACTTCAGTTTAACGAGTAATGAGGATTTCTGGATTTCGAGATTTGAGTACCACTCTTATGTCCGAGTCTCCACTGTAACTATGAGTTATGGTGCGTCAGTAATCGCCCGTTAAGGCAGTAGACTAAAAGAGATACGGTCAGTGACGGGTAAACCGTACACTCAAAACGCCGTAGTGTGGTGGGCTGCTGGCCGGCTAACCGTTCCGGGTGTCGCAGGTATTGAATTCGAGCTCCAGAACGGGCCCCTGTATTTGGCCCTATACCGAAAGAGTCAGCTGATGATGTGACGGCCGTGTCGTGGCATTGCGCGGTACGATAAAGATCCTCCAGCGCCATCTGGTTCGGCGCTTGAGGGAAAATTGCTGCCTATCTGAGAACGCTGGGATGGCGGAATCAGGTTCACCCAACAAGCTCGGCTCAGCGCGAAGTGTGGTCCCATCGTTACCTTCCCAACACTTAATGATAACTGCATTTAAAGGGGATTTCAGAGATACAATAGCGGCGATGAAATCACAACATCCAGTTGGCGGTATGGGAGAGTGGTTTTGGAATTATCATTAACAAAACGATTATCATTAAGAATAATACATATATGTACCTGTACATGTATATACAAATAATAAATATCATAAGAAACTATCATTAGGAAAAGGAAGAAAAAGCGAAAATAATCGTCCACTAATGCAGACGATACTTTTCATTCCGAAACAGAATAGTTCCAACAGGTGGGTGCCTGAACGATTTCTGATGCCGCAGTACAATGGAAAACTGCAAAACAGCATGTGTCGAGGTGACAAGATAACAATCTCGACATTTCCTTTAACGTACAAGGCTCTGCTAACCCGGAAACATTTGTGATATTTAAGTATTAGACAACAGGTGAACAGGCATGATCACACCACACCTCTCGCAGGTCACGTGACTGGGCCGGCGACCCGGCCGGCCCAAGCCCTTGGGTCACGTGATTGTAGAGCTGCGCGTTAGATTGGTCGATCAGGCTTAAAGCAGAACCCGGTAAAATGTCATATTTTGAAATTATTAAAATTTTGAAAGAATTGTGGAAAAATTATGCCAAATTGCAATTTTTCTAAATAGGGTGCCAGGGCAGCATGCCGTTTTGCAGCAATCTGAGCAATACATGAAAACTTCAAACTGTAACGTTTTACGCGTATGAAGTTGCCGTCCACCGTAAAGCATGTTAAACCCACAGTCGTGACCAGTGTCTGCATCTCGTGTCCAGTGAGTCGTGAGGAGGCGTAGCATCTCATTAGTTCCCGTCGACGTCGTGTAGACGGGGCAGGTCCGCGGTCCACAGGCAAAGGAGTGTTAAACATGAGGTGAGCCGTCACGGTCGAAATTCCCAGCTACGGTGCGCTGCAGGGGAAATCCGTCTCGCCTCCCACCGGATTTAGAAAACCTCTTTGAGATCTCTCCCTGGTCCGACCGATAGAGGGCATAAAAGCATGCATTCCATCGACGACTCGCCACGCGATTTCAGGAGAAGTCGCAGGAAGACCTGTTGGAGGACGGCATCCGGCCGCTGTCCCGCCGGCCTTCCCGCGCTGATACCGGCGATACGGCTGCAGCGTCACGGGCCGGCACGGGCCGCCGGTGTCGGGAATTTGACTGCCCGTCACGACCTCTGAACGGAACGGTGCTCCATTTCGTATGACGGCCGCCGGCGCAGCGTGTCTTTACTGTTGTGCCTCTCTATCTATCTTTCTGTCCGCATTTCGCCGTCATTCTTGTTTTAGTACGTTTGCTCTTTTTCCGTACTATTTCATTTTAATTTATTCCCTTTGGCACTGGATCTGAATTTCGTGCACTTTTCCTGTTTTATCTCTCGTTTTCTTGCCCTCTTTCCCCTCTTTCTCTCCCTCTCTCTCTTTTCGTTCCTCTCTTATCTGTCTATGTTCCAGTCTTTCTCTGCGTGAGGCGCGGTCCCGTGGCAAACAGGGGTGGCGGAAGCCATTTCAGGATGGCGGGGGGGGGGGAACCGTTCGAGGACCCAGCCGTCCCATTTGGAGGAACCGAAAGTATCCATAAGTTTTTATTTCTCATCGGATTTCGGTCACGTTGTTTTAGGTTTAGACGACACATGACAAGACATTTTTTTGACGCACGTTGATGATGAAAGAACCATTGGACTCCTCACTATCCTCCGATAGAGCAGTTTTAGTTCATAATGAGGTTTTATTAACTGATGACATGCTTTTCACGTAAACCAGACGCACCCAAAGATATATCTCTTCATTTGATAGAGGTGGTTTGGTCCGGCGCGCCGAAGGTGCGAAACTTGCCGTTTGAGGAATAATAGCTGACCTGGATTTTTGACCAGCGCACAATCGGGGGGTATGGCTTGTCCCGCCTTTCATGGATTTCTCAACAACCCTCCCATCATAATCTCGGGCATTGTCATCATCAGCACTATCATCGGGAATGATCACGTCACATAAGATAAATGTTTTGCCTTGAACGCTCCGTGGCTGCTCCCAATCCGCGTCTGTAGAAAACTAACCTCTACACAAAGTCAAAACGTGCTCATAAATCGCTCGGTCAATCCGTTGTCTGTGGTGGATCACCGCAGGCCTTAGTAGTGGCACAAAGTGGCATCTAGAATAACTTGTGACTGATAGCCATCTAGAAAACTTTGCTGGGAGCTAGCCTGTGTGATAAACTTGAAATTCTAAGGCGGGTATAGCGTAGGTCAGGCCAATCAATGTCAAGCAACATTACATGATTTACATGTTCGTGCTCTTTCTTCATCCGCATTCATCCATTCTCAAGCACACTTTGTAGCCAGTTGGTTCATAGGATTAGTGTACTTACCGCAAAGCATCAGTTACCTAGTCTATCGAGGTCAGACGAGCTCAAACACTGGAAAAGTGGCATTTTGCAAGTGATCCAAGAGGAAATGTAATAGAGAACTTGACTACATGATGTATGCAGATATCTCAGTACTCTGAAAGCTCCATATCGATGAGCACTGAAATTTTGACAACACTACGCCGCTGGGTTTTGAGAATGAGCATCGGAGAAAGTACATTATGTCACATCTCCGCCAAGCAGATTGTACGGGACTGTTTTCCGTCTACGAACAAATTACACTTACCGCACCCAATGATATGCCTTCTGAGATGTTTTTGTCACCGTTGTCCTTAGAGGTCACTGATTGACATGACGGGGTCGAGATGAGTACCATTGGATGTCTTGGGCACACAGCCGTCGATTGCTTTTCGTTGCGAGGCGCTAGCTCAATTAGGGGCCAAATGGCGAGGTGGTTATTTGTTGTTTTGCTGCACAGTTTAGTCTTTGTCCGACGATGGAGAAAGAATCCCCGAAACGTTGTGGTTTTAAATAGATGTTTTTGAATCTGCTATTCGCATTATGTATGACAAACCATGAAAACCTAACTTATCACTTACCTGCCGAAACCAAATGTTCGAGCAGAGATGTGGAGAAAAACGAGAAGAAGCTGCTACGAGCACATTATGCCGTGATCATTAATGAACAATGCATAAAAGAAAATGTCCTACCCAAGTACACGAATATATATATATATATATATATATATATATATATATATATATATATGACATGTATGGGAGGTATCATCTAGTGCAGTAGATTATTGTTTGAATCCGCCTAACAGTCGGTTGCATGTCGAGTTGTTTTGCCGAGACGTCTGACGTACTTCATACAGACGCCAAACAGCCGTTTACTTGCACTGTTATTGTGCGGGGGCGTCCGACATCCTCTACTGCAAGTGGGAACTGGCGACACACCCTATCAACCGCAGGGTTTTAAAGTTGTTGCCGATGCTGTGGTGGCAAAACACTCTTGCAACGCATTTTTCCACAGACGATGGTTTTTACTAGTGTCTGCACCACATAGTGGAATGCTTCAACAATTTTACAGACGTTGAGTGTTCACCACATGCACATGACTGCGCATACCGTGACGTGAATTTAAAGATATGATCTGACTATTTAGCTCTTTCTCCCTTGCTTTGCAGCTTTTTCCGTTCCCTTAAGCCTCCCTGAGAAAACCGGTTTCGAGTTGGCGTCGGTTTCGGTGGTCGCTGGCTCGTTATTCTCGGCTTTTCTCGGCGGCTTTGATGAGACGGACGGACACGATCTGAGGTTTGGTGAGCTGCAAGCTCTACGTCATGGCAGCTATAAAATGCGGTGTATTTACCAACAGCGCGCAATCCTCAGACGAGCCTCAACGCTGCAGGCAGGTGCCGTTAGTGGTCGCTTCATCCGACGATATTTGGGTGACCCCACTTTGATTAAACAAGCAAAAGCGGGCTAATTCGATATGACTGGTTTTAGTATATGATCCACAATCACGAACATTAGTCCACGGTCTATTGCAGTATCTTTCATTCGCGATGCAATGCGATGTACAAACAGCTGTGATGAATAAGAAGCGAACCATCCAGCTATAAAATATAAAAGAGATCAAAACTGGAGTGCTCTGCGCGGCTTTTACCCCTGCTGGTAAGAAGCAATAACTTGTTTTGAGACCTTTACTGCGGTTAAGCGTTGGACTCTAGAAGATAAATTATTTTACTTTAACCCTATTTCCGTAGGGCTAGACGGTATGGCCGTTCCCGGCGGGGGGGGGGAGGAGGGGGGCGGATTCGGCCCCCTGACATCTTGAGAACTACTCGTTGGATTTCATCGCAACAAACGGCAACCGATTTGCCATGACGTGAACTACACTTAAAAAAGAAGTTTTCAAAATATTGAAAGGGGTGGATACCGGGGCCAAAATGTCAAAATGGGGGGTACTTTTGGACTTCTTATAACTTTGCTGTCTACCGGCTGATTCCGGTTAAATTAGCATGAATCGAGAGATTATGGATGGAACCTTTATTATTGGTACACACATTTCAAATTTTGAGAAAATTCATAGGCGTTCACACGGCTTCAAAAATAGGAGGATTAGTTTTTCAACAAGTGAATGAATAAAAAAGGTGAAAGCGCTTTTGTTGCTTCTACTAGTCATGTTATGCTAAAGAAATACATTGTATCACAATGCTTGTGCAATGGCATAGGCCGTGCCAGGGATATGAAAAAGAGGAAACTGTGATGGTCACATGTTCCTCAGATCAGCTCGTGACATTTGACCTTAAATGGCCTCCAGTGACCTTTTAGTCACTTGGAATGATTTTGTGTGCATTTAAGATTATCTGAAGACGTTTTCAATCATTTGAATTTACTTTATTTCAAAAATTTTATTTTGCGGCTTTTGTGATATAGGGTACGCGCGCTGACATTTTATGTGATAGCTCCGTGACCCGACCTGACATGAAGCTGAAACCTGCTACACAAATAGGGGATACTCTTCTTCGTCACGTTTTTCTGGGTTTGGCATGTGAAAAAATAGTGCCGAAATAATTATCATGGAACCGAGTATCGACTTTTGACCTTGACCTGAGCTTGTTAATTGACCTCAGATAAACAAAATTGCGTTTGTACGTTGCCCAGCTATTTAGCTAGATATTCACATGAAGTTTTAAGTTCTATCTGAAAAACGCTATTTCTGGCAGTCATTTTCCTTTTACCCTGAACAGGGCCAAAAATGGGGTGAGGTGCCTCCCAATAACGTTGTCTGGCTCCGCCCCTGAGCAAAATAAAATTTCGAAATTTTGTCACAGTACGTAGACAAAATAGCTAGGAAAGTCCCCAAGTTTTATGAAGCTGATTGAAAAACTCTGGAAATGGCAAGCAAAAAGCCCAAGGGCGCGGATTTAGCCCCCCCCCTGTTGGGAATGGGGTTAAGTCGCGAATGAGTAGGTTTTGGCCCTGGAGATGTACACAAAAATTCTTAGAGCTGGAAAGGCTGATCTTTTAGAAGGCACACTGAATTTGAAGTAATTTGAAGGAAATCTAAAGGAACGATAAATTACATCAACAGTCATAAATCGGCCAATGTCTCATCGCATCACTTGCACACTGTACCGTAGGCGGCACCATGGCATTACGCTCATGTCTTGTGTTTCTCCAGACCATCATGAAGACTTTCGTCGTCCTCTTGAGCGTCGTTGCCGTCATGAACTGTGGCTGGTCCCACGGCAGCAGCTACCGGCCGCTCGGAGGCGGCGGCGGCGGCGGAGGGGGAGGAGGTGTGCGCCTCCTCGGTGGCGGGCTGGGTGGAGGTGGATTCGTCCATTCGGGGAGCCGGCAGTCGGGTGGTGGGTTCGGAGGAAGTCACGGTGTGGGACGTGGAGGTCGCGAAGGTTTGGCTCCCCGAGTAGGAGGTGGTCTCGGTGTTGGTGGTGGAGCTGGAGTGGGAGGGGGGTACGGAGGCGGCCACCTCGGGGCAGGCAGGGGCGGAGGAGGCTTCGTTCCTGGAGCGGTCGGCGGCGGCGGCGGAGTTGGCGGCGGCCTCCATGGTGGCAGCCTGGGAGGAGGGCTGGGCGGTGGTGGCGGTCTTGTGGGTTTGGGGTCGCTCGGCCATCAGTTTGGATGACGCGGGTTTGGGGGCAGGGCCACCGGAAGCGCCTCGGGTGCCGTCATCTCTGGCTAGTCGTCTGGACCTGGCTCCACCTCCTCCATCATCTCGACCAGCGCTAACGCACAAGTGAGTACTCTGGCATAACCATCTCGTCTTAATAACGCTTGTATGCTCATATCGCACTCTAAATAGACCTGCACAGTAAGATAAGTATTGAAATATGTGCCAAACAGCAGACCTTGACCATGATAACTTCGCGTCCAGCGTGATGACCAAGCGTAATTAACGTCAAGTTTCAAAGCCTTCCTACCGGCAACACTGTTTTTACCGTTTTTTACTTTCGTTTCTTCTAGGGTTCTGCCTTCGGGGGAGGGACCAGCCTAAACACGGCCCGTGCCAGCAGTTCTCAGACCAGTGGCATATTTGGTCAGAGCTCACTGGGAGAGGCTGCTGGCGTCTCCAAACAGTTTACCAGTGGACCAAAATACTGGTGAATCAAGATGGAACATGCACTGAACAGATGAAAGCGAGACCGAATAACACAGCTTGAACCCTTGACTTTGCACATGATGAGCCCTAAATGCGCGCCAAACTTTTGATGGCAAGACAGCTGTTGGCAGCGATGTTCTATGCTTTCTCCCTCCTTGAGGGAAATATAAAAGATTTGGAAAGAAAAAGCAGACGCAATGAGTGGCAATCCTGGCAATCCAGCTAGGTAGTCATAGATATTTCGACCTCCACAACGAAAAGAAACACCGACCTTTCGAATATTGTACTAGAACTCGTGGAAGTCTCTACAGTGGTTTGTGATTCTTCCAACCAGTTGTCATCACAAAGATAAACAGCCTGGAAACACGATTTCCAAGCAGACACATAAACAGTCAACATTCGCACGCATGCACGCATCACATAACCATGTCTACTGCTTCGCAACCAGGTATTTAGTAAAAACGGCGATTCGCAGTGGCGTGGAGCAGTAGAAACGATCACCAGCCTGTGATCTCTCATACGAGAGCCCTGGTCCAGCCCCGGACGGATAGCAACCGAGATCCGGGACCTGCTGGGCTGCCTGCCGAGATCCAAGCGCTGTTAGTACGTTTGCCAAGATCCGAGCGCTGTTAAGACGTCTGTCGAAACCCGCGCTCTGTTGGGACCCCTGTCGAGATCCGAGCTCTGTTGGGACGTCTGTCGAGATCCGAGCTCTGTTGGGACGTCTGTCGAGATCCGAGCTCTGTTTGAGTGTCCGTCGAGGTCCGAGCGTCGTTAGGACGCCTTTCGAGATTCAAGTCGTGGTAGGATGTTTTGATCCATAAACAGGGCACGTGAAATTGAGGAATTACTCAGATTCCTTTTCAGACTTCCTCTGTGTGAGTCGTCGGCAGAGCGCGGTCAATTCAGACACAGGGATCAGTCACTTGTTAAGAGACGGCGGATATGGAGAAACGTCTTGGGATGGCAGGATGCCGTTACGGTAGGGGGAAGTGAAGTTCTTCTTGCACTTGCAGTAAGCACTGAGACACCGACTGCCGTGCTCTGCGAAAGCTTCGCAATGATGTCTCCCATTGTCTGCGAGACAACAGCCGCACGCACCGCGTGGAGCAACGACCCGGGCAACGGTCTGTGCCTCCTGTTCTGCTTACGGCGAAATTTTGTGAGAGGACGACAGCGGGATGACTTTACAAGTCCCGGAGTCCGAATTACCCGGTTAATTCCATCAAGCTTAAGCCTGGCCAAACGTGGAATAGCATGTTGTTTTTAGTCATGAGAGGTCAACCAAAACAATTGACATAAATATACGCGAAGGCTTGTCCTACTGTCTCGCTGTCTCCTTCCTGATGACAGTGATGTTTATCTTTTCCAATGACCAGAACCCCACTCTGTAACCATCAAGCCTCATTCATGGCAATTTTTCACATCTTAACTCGAAGAGAAGTGGCGTGAGGGAGACGGTAGCAAAAATACCCCCCTCGTGTGGGGCGTGGGTGAAAATCGTCACGTCCGGTAACGGTTAACCCGTCGTGACTACCAACCGTGATAGCGGTCTCCATTCGGCACGAGACAGAGGAAGAGCATGAAAGAGGGAGAGAGAGAGAGAGGAGGAGAGAGACTTAATCACCGTTAAGCTAACGCCATACGTCTGCCTGAGACATTAGGGTAATTTGCCAGTCTTCATGACGTCATCGCACTGGATATTCCACGGCGATATTTACGAGTGGCTTCTAATCGTCGTGAGGATTTATAAACCAGTTTATCGTGCAGGAATTCGCGCTGAGAATCGTGGCCGGCAGACGGTGCTCAGTGCACCTGCCATCACCATTCCACTGCGAGTTCTCAAATCCATTGACCGATTCGTGGTAGGTGGTGGTGGTTGCAAGACATTCAGGAAAGTATACAAGGAAGCGTTTGTTTTTTGTTTTTACAGTGAAAAACGTTCATGCCACTGTGCCATTTTTGCTTACGCTTTTTAGGCCGTACCGTCTGAGTACTGCAAAATGGGCCCAATATCATTTTCTTTCTGTTTAACACCATTGGAGGCCTTTCAGTGTCAGACGTGTAGCTGATCGGATAAAAATTCGGCAATAACAATGTACACTTTTTTATGTCCCTGGCACTGTTCATAACATTATGATGCAAAAACAATGTAGTGAGATTTATACTTGTTACGTACAAAATGCTCATGAAAAGTAAAAATTCTCAACTTTTATGTCAATTCAGATTTCAAAGAAAAATATCTCTCATTTCCCAAGCCCTATGAGCGCCTATGAAATTTCCTGTGATTACCCGACGATTCATGTCAGTTGGATGAAAATCAGATGATATCCATTGAAAATGTAATAACCAGAAAACTACCTCTTTTCTAACCTTGCGGCGTACTGCATTTTTGCATCTGACATGACATGCATTCATGCATTTGACAGAATTTTGGAATTGTAGTTTCATCGAAATGTGGCGAAATATTTATATCAGAATGATGACAATTTTTTGCGAGGAAGTGAGAGAGGTGCTTTTTTGCGAGGAAATAGGAGAGGGAGAGGTCGCTTCGTTCGCTCGATGCGACCTGCTTCGTCATTTTATTTCCAATAAAAACCAATTATGCGGTAGCCTAAAAATAGGCACCATTTCAGGACACGTCCTGCTTCATTTTTTGTTGACATACGTTCACATTCCAGTTGCTCGAGTCTTTTCCGAATTGCTACTGCTCGTCTGGTTTGATTTGGTTTAGCATAGCATGGTTTGGAAGAAGAATTTCATCACTTAGCGTGGCAGATAAAGGTACTCCATGTAACGGCTGAATGAGCCATGATGACATTTGGAAGATATGTGGAGTAAACAATCGTACACGAACTACTCCTGGCTTTTATTCCAACCAACGTTTTGTCAGTTCTCGCTGCAGCTTCGTTTTCAAGTCGTTATAATCATTACCAACTTTAACATCACACAACTGTGGACCGAAAACTTCCCCAAGGCTCTCAGCTCGCTTTAAACGTGCCCGGTTTAATTGGGCCGAGAGCCCGTTTAAACCGGCATGAAATGTTGAAGGATTCTTGAAGAAAAAAATATTCCTTGCAAGGAACGAAAAAAAACTGCACGTGGTGAAACTGTGATGTTATTTTCCAACCAAGAGTCGCCCATGTGCACAGAATTTCTTAATTAAATTCATGGAATAACGTTTTTCAATATCCCTTTCTCCTCCCCTTCCGTGGCATTGGACGGACATTTGCGATCGTGACGGCAACAAAATACCAGAGACGTCGTACTGCTGATACCGATTTTTGGGACGTCACGATTATAACTGCACCCTGTAGTCGCAGCACCTTTTTCAAGCGCTCAATCGACATGTATATGTCGTAGGCGTTTGGCGGAATCTGGCATTCCAGGAAGATCTAGGCGTTTCATGTAATGCCGGCGCTTTATGTGGCCTTCGTAAAATTATCATTGTTACACCATCAGGCTGCAAATTTTAGGCGTTGCTTGAAACACTCGAAACTTCTCGGGAAAACAGCGTAAGGTCCGCAAATGACGCCTTTCATGCAATTTGCCTCGACATTACAACAAACGCCCGGTCGACATTCGGCAAATACCTTTCTGATGATAAGAATGATTGCAGTGACGTATGTAGGGGAATGGCAGACATTGAGTTATGAAGTCATGACCCTTTGGGCACCAAATACCCCAACTGTCACTGGACCACCGATGCCCCGGTATCGGTCGGCTGAACTGGTCTTGGTGTGCCCGCCCCTCCCTCTTAACGTCAGTCTAATCACACCATTGCGTGGTTGCTTTGACAAACTGAATGATCGTTTGCGCAAAAGCCGCTCTCACTCTGAAACAAGCGTAGAAGCATTTTTCTTTATCCGGCGTCTGAGCTGCAGGAGCTTCCCATCGAATCACGCAGGAAATGGGTGTCATGATCCTGATAGCATGGGTACCGTTCCGGAGTCACAAGTGGAAGAGCTGGCTTTGAGTGGGGTTTGGGGAAAAGGAAACAACTGAAAGGGGTCAGCTGATAAACATCAATTAATGAAAGAAAAGTACCAGCAAAAACTAGACGAAAACTACAAAAATGTGAAAACTAAGTCACTTTGTCGCGGCTGCGGCAACCAGTAAAAATATATGGGTAATATATCAATACCCAAGGTTTCACAAATGAATGGCGAACTTGAAATGGCTGAGAACCTCATCGTCAATGCGTGAGTTAGTGCAGTTAGCTCTATCCTACCAGACGAAAGGACAATGAACAATATTGGTCATTCGGTCGAAAGTCAAGTATAAAACGGCTGTACATAATGCTTTATGCTTGGTTTAGTCAGTCGTTGCTTTAAACGACCAATATTCTCTTGGCGTTTAATGAACTGACTAAAAAATGATATATGTTCATCATGCCAATGGCGTAATAGTGGTGATTACAAGCTCTGACTTCGTAAACATTTCAGGTAACTCCTAAAATGTTCAGTGAAATAGCGTAACGATGGAAATTTTACACAGGTTACATGAAACGCCGGCATTACATGAAACACCTACTTTTTTCAACAAATGCCGGATTTCGCCAGATGCCTACGACATACATACAACTTTAAACCGATCGCATTCAGAATGTGCCAGATTACATCACGATTGTTTGCCGACAAACACACTTTCCTTGCTATTGACCAGATATTGACAACCACTTCATCATATCAGCCTGGTAATATGTACATCCGATATCCTTTGTCTAAATACCACCTTGTCACAGTGTGCTTTACTTATCTTTATTGGATAATGATGGTTTCAGCATTCGCCTTTAAATCGAAGGCTCTTTTAAGTTGCAGTTTGATTGTCGGTGTCAGTTTCTGTTTTCAGCGTTCCCTTAGTCTGTTAAGTGCATTGGTTTTGGAGGAAACCGGTGAAGTGTTTCCCACTGATGAAGGCAGTTTGGATCCCATTTAAGAAGTCATGTCAAGTTGTGTCGAAATATCAGGGCTTTTTGCAGGGGGCATCAATAACGATACTGCGTCACAGAACTAGGACTTTATCAGGGCATGTTCTGGTCTGTGCTGCATGCTAAGGAATGGTATAATAGTCAGTTTCACACAGCGTTTAATGATATTCGGTGCGGGGGAAGGGGGTGAAGATTATATCACCCTTCACTTTTTTGCTCGCCATTCTTAGGGTTTTGGGAGCTGCTTTACGAAATTTGGTGACTTTTCTAGGATGTGCTTTTCAGATGTTGTGACAAAATTTCAAAAATTGCTCTACTCCAGAAACATTTCCAGGGCGTCTTTTGGGGAGTCATGGACGGTTTCTGGAGACCGCGAACTTCGTCATGGTCATGTACTTTTCTGATGCCCTTCATAATGTTGTAGACAGTTGAAAGGATCGAAATGTTTGTAATATGCACACTTTCAAGTATCTGTTAAGAAATATGTTGTTCAATATCGAATCCAGGGTAATGTAACAAGGGTTCTTATGTTCTCTTATTCTTGAGGATGTATGACGTATGGTATGAATACAACGAAACTAACTCGAGACATATTTATTATAACTGACTCATGTAATTCAGCTATATATGCTGCTAGAGACGTCTCCAGGCATCGGTTTTAGAGTGCACATCAGTTGGAATAAAAGACAGCTGTAAATGCGTGACTGGTTTTGTTACTTCCACACATGTTACGACCAAATGTCACAGATTTCAATGAAAATTAAGATTGGAGGCGGCTCCAGAGCAATGTAAAAGACGTAATTTGTTTCTTCTTATTTCTGAGAAACTCAGATTCGATTTACCATGCAGGAAGTTGATTGACTTTTCCTATAACTGGATTCACCTATGTCATATGTGTATAATGTGGCATGTGACGCATTTGGAAATGTTTTCAAGACACAGATAAGTTCGCAGACTCATTATATACTCTAGAATGAATTGATATTTCTCCAAAACGTATACCCCTTTTAGGTGCCTTGGATACACATGAATTCTGAAAATCAGCGTCACTCTGAGGCATGTGAAAGACCTCTGAACCATTGGTTAATGTAACAAATGACACATTAAAAGAATGACATAAACCATAACAAAATTTGCCATCAAATCTGGTCAGAGAGCTCTTATAAGTAAACCCCCATCAGTTCCACATTTCGACCCCCTATCCTCTCCCCCTTCCGAAATCTTCAACATTTCCTTCTCTGGGAATGTAAGTCTTGCTACAGGCTGTCGAACGCCTTTTCCGCTAGGAAATCGGACCAACAGTTTCCGAGATCGCAAGGGAGAGGGAAGAATCTGCCCAATGAGCACGGTATCGTACGTCGCTGACAGGAGCTCGGAATATGGTTCAGTCTGTTTATAATTTTTAGAAGTGATTTCACGGGTTTGCATTTACAGTTTCACAACTTGCAACCTTGTTTTCTCTTCTTCATGCCGTTGTTAAACCATGCATCAAATGGTCCGATTTTCGACAATTTACCATTTTATCCCAGGAAACTTCAACGATTGTAACAACGTCTAGGAAGACGTTAAAACAATGGACTCCCGTCTAATCTGTGGTAAACAATAGATCCGTACTATTTCCGGAGTCGTCATTCATAAATTCGCGTATTTGCGAATTTATGGAGGATTTCCATATTTTCTTAGCGAAACTGTTTTCTTATTTTATTATTAAATTTTCTTAGATTTCCTTAACGAAACTGATAAACTGCAGGAGGATGGCTCCTGCATTTCCTGCAACGAAAGCTTATCCTTGCAGTCCACAGTATTCATATTGAGTGTCTCTAGTGCAAAATACTGTTTTCCATGGTCATGGTGTGCAGTTACTATACGTTTATGCTGGATGACACAGGAGACATGCACTCTACAGCATAAGCAGATCTCCCGCTCTTTTCTCCCAATGAGAGTAAGCCTATGATTTGCTCACAGGGTAGCGTGCAGCACAGAACATTAAAATTCCCCCATCTTGTACTGGAAAGCTAAATTACAAAGCTCTTTTTGGCGCACTGCGAAACATTTCGCGGTTTTGGTCTTTGGCTGTTATGTGCGCTTCAGGCTTGTAAGCAAACTGGTGGCATCCTTCTGACGATCCGGATGACCAGCTCGGGAATACCGGTTCTGGCATCTCTAGGTAACATTCAGCAAAAATGTGCAGCATGAACCAGATAGGGACGGACCCCACTGGCGTGCTCACGATATTCGGAGTATGAGGTTCCAAAATTGCCCGTGCAGGGCATAATCAGGGACATTTCAAGTCTACAACTGTGCACAAAGCTCTCTGAAAGCGTAATTTCAGAATATCCTTGTGATATGAGCAAGGGAAAATTCATGACATGAACCGATAGCACAGATTTGCAATATTACGTAGCCTGTGACGATGGTTTTTGATGACCCTGGGCTAAGTGGTACTCAAAATATGATGCCAAGGTATCTGAGACTTACAAGTATGCAACTTCAGTCTTGGCCTGCCTTTTATGGTGATAAGGTGACTCTGAAGAAAAGGCTCGCCTTTGCGAGCTGATCCTGGCTTTTGTGGTCATCATTTACCCAAAAGTAAACAAAAAATTCATATGTTACTAGGCCACCCGGTCCAGGATTATCGATTGCCGTCTGACTCAACCAGATCGGGCAATTGGTTCTCGAGATGGACGGGGACGGGAGCTAATCCTCACCCATCCGGGGGGCGGGCCGTGGGGGGTACGTTTCAACACTCCCAGCCCCAAGTCCTTATGGTGACAGCGAAACACCAGAGCGCGTAGCGCGCTGAATTCTCATTTTCATTTCTATATCCGTTGTGCATGTCCCTTAGAGTTTCTAAGATCTGGTCACGTCGGGTCACTGACCTAGATCCCGTAAAGCAGGTCAACCTCCGATTTTTTTTAAGTCCTCTACAAACCACGCCCAATGATCGATTGACCTGAAGCTTTCAGGAAAAGTAGTCAAGGACATTCATAAGAATTGTACCAACTCGAAGCTGTTATTAGGATCAAGGTCAATTATCTGAGGTGAACTCAATGTTCGCCCTATTTCCCTATTTCTAACAGTTTGGAACAGTTTTTTTCGGCATGTTAGTGCCTGAATTAAACTCCCGGGGCGACGAAGTCCCTGAACACGGCAACGAATGTTTACCCACATGGAAGGTCATGAGGTCAGGTCAGGTCACATTTGAAATGAACTTGCAAAAACCAGCCTAAAACCCCCTTTTTAAGGATCCCTGGGGTGAAAATAGGCAATGAAGTCGATTCTGTAGTTCAGAATTGCACAACAATGCTTCCAAGGTGCGAAGTGACACTAAGTCATATGTGGTCATGAGAGATCATCGTGGAAGAAGCTGAGTTCATGTACTCAGAATGATAATGTACTCAGAAAGATAATGCTTGATAATACATATCAAGCATTATCTTTCTGGTTTCTTCTTAAGACAATGGCAGATCTGGGCATAAAAAGATGAATGCCAAGCGTGCTTCAAATCAGGTCATGATCTTACGTCAGATCAGGTGATACAGGGTGACCCCAAAAAAACGGGCCCTAACTTTCGATAGACTTCATTTCTTAATTTTTTTGACGGAATTAAAAATGACTGCAGCTATAACTGGTTTATTGTGTTCAAGACATCATATTAAAACACGGTAGTCATTGGCCTTTTCTTCCTCATTTTAGAGCATGTGCTCGAGATGACCTCCATTTAGTTCCGTGCATTTCTTGAAGCGCAGCACAAAGTTTTCCAAGACATCCTTACAAACAAACCGAGGAATAGCTCTTATCTCCTCCCTGATGGTTTCCTTGAGCTCAGTGATGGTACTGGGTCTCCCTGCGTACACTCGGTCCTTCAGGTAGCCCCAAAGGAAGAAATCTGGGGGACTAAGGTCTGGGCTGTGAGATGCCCACTCAAAATCAGTCTTCAGACTGATCACACGGCCTCCAAAGTTCTCTGTCAGCCAATATCGGGGCAGGTTTGAGGTGTGAGAGCTTGCTCCATCTTGCTGGAACCAGAACTTTCTCATAAGCGATGGATAGAGGGTCTATAGCTCACTCTTGAAGGCACTGAGGACCTCAACATACCTTTCATTGGTGACTGTCACTGTCGCGCCAGATTCCTCGAAGAACATTGGTGCGATGATGCCTCTGGCTGAGATTGCAGCCCATACTGTGCACTTAAGGGAGTGTAGGGCTTGGTGGCTACCTCTTCGGGCTTCGAGGTTCCCCAGAAGACATTTGTCTTTAAGTTCATCTTTCCTTCAAGATGGAAGTGGGCTTCATCTGAAGTCCAAAAGAGGTTAGGAAATTCTGGGGTCCTCTCAATTTTCTCCAGTAACTTGACTGCCATAGCCTTTCTCTGCTGTTGAAAGCGTCTGCTTCGTCTGTATTCTGTATGGATAAGCTTTTATATCGTTTACTAATGCTCCCCTGCACGTCTCACGAGATATACCGAGAAACTGACTTCGCTTGCGCACAGAGCGTTTCGGACTATGCTCAGCTGACTTTCTTACCGTCTCGACCAGCTCGGCTGTACGCTTCCTGGGGCGTCCTGAGTGGCTTGGACGATTTTCACTGGCTGCATTAAGGTTCTTCACGGTCCCATATTTCTCAGAGTGGTCCACCCAGTTCTGACTTCTGCTTTTAGAAGGAGCATTCTCGCATTCGAACTGATGCATGAAAGTCTCCTGAGTTTTCTTGAACGAGCCTGTCTTGAAAAAAATATTTTACGCAGTAAATTCGTTGCCAGAGCTTCCATTGAGGTCTCGTTCTGCTCGCAAGCGTTGCTTCTGCCATGTCCTGAAAAATAAGGGTGATCAGTGAATGAATGTAGGAAATATCACAAAAAGTGCGCGCGGAGACCATTGTTTTGGGTCACCCTGTATGACCGGCCTGATGAAGCACCATATTAATGACGGTTGTGGAGCACTGAGAGTTTTTTCCTGAGAATTTTATCCGACGTTCAATTCGCGAGATAGAGGATGGGGGTAGCGGGAGGGCGTTTCGAAGGTCCCGTCTCCGACCACCCACGTCAGGGTGCCGGTTGGACAGGGGCTAAATGCCCGCTTCCCGTCTCTCCCTTCCGGTCAGTGGTGGAAAATGGAGAAATAAACACGTCATTGCTGAGAGTAAGGTGACCCTCTCCCACGCGTGGCCAGTCAAATGTAATGCGTTTGGGTGGAGGTTGTTAGTTTAGGATGTAATGCGTTTGGGTGGAGGTAGTCAGTTTAGGATGTAATGCGGTGGGATGGAGGTAGTCAGTTTAGGATGTAATGCGTTGGGATGGAGGTGGTCAGTTTAGGATGTAATGCACTGGGGTGGAGGTAGTCAGTTTAGGATGTAATGCGCTGGGGTGGAGGTAGTCAGTTTAGGATGTAATGCGTTGGGATGGAGGTGGTCAGTTTAGGATGTAATGCGTTGGGATGGAGGTGGTCAGTTTAGGATGTAATGCGCTGGGGTGGAGGTAGTCAGTTTAGGATGTAATGCGCTGGGGTGGAGGTAGTCAGTTTAGGATGTAATGCGTTGGGATGGAGGTGGTCAGTTTAGGATGTAATGCGTTGGGGTGGAGGTGGTCAGTTTAGGATGTAATGCGCTGGGGTGGAGGTGGGGTCAGTTTAGGATGTAATGCGCTGGGATGGAGGTAGTCAGTTTAGGATGTAATGCGCTGGGGTGGAGGTAGTCAGTTTAGGATGTAATGCGTTGGGGTGGAGGTAGTCAGTTTAGGATGTAATGCGCTGGGGTGGAGGTAGTCAGTTTAGGATGTAATGCGTTGGGGTGGAGGTAGTCAGTTTAGGATGTAATGCG
Organism: Capitulum mitella; assembly: GCA_030062745.1. Lineage (NCBI taxonomy): Eukaryota > Metazoa > Arthropoda > Thecostraca > Pollicipedomorpha > Pollicipedidae > Capitulum > Capitulum mitella. Next base: position 4,219,577 of record CP099851.1, on the reverse strand, counting down.
TTGGGATGGAGGTAGTCAGTTTAGGATGTAATGCGTTGGGATGGAGGTAGTCAGTTTAGGATGTAATGCGCTGGGGTGGAGGTAGTCAGTTTAGGATGTAATGCGTTGGGGTGGAGGTAGTCAGTCTAGGATGTAATGCACTGGGGTGGAGGTAGTCAGTTTAGGATGTAATGCGTTGGGGTGGAGGTAGTCAGTTTAGGATGTAATGCGTTGGGATGGAGGTAGTCAGTTTAGGATGTAATGCGCTGGGGTGGAGGTAGTCAGTTTAGGATGTAATGCGTTGGGGTGGAGGTAGTCAGTTTAGGATGTAATGCGTTGGGATGGAGGTAGTCAGTTTAGGATGTAATGCGTTGGGATGGAGGTAGTCAGTTTATGATGTAATGCGCTGGGGTGGAGGTAGTCAGTTTAGGATGTAATGCGCTGGGGTGGAGGTAGTCAGTTTAGGATGTAATGCGCTGGGATGGAGGTAGTCAGTTTAGGATGTAATGCGCTGGGGTGGAGGTAGTCAGTTTAGGATGTAATGCGTTGGGGTGGAGGTGGGGTCAGTTTAGGATGTAATGCGTTGGGGTGGAGGTAGTCAGTTTAGGATGTAATGCGCTGGGATGGAGGTAGTCAGTTTAGGATGTAATGCGCTGGGGTGGAGGTTGTCAGTTTAGGATGTAATGCGTTGGGGTGGAGGTAGTCAGTTTAGGATGTAATGCGTTGGGGTGGAGGTAGTCAGTTTAGGATGTAATGCGTTGGGGTGGAGGTAGTCAGTTTAGGATGTAATGCGTTGGGGTGGAGGTAGTCAGTTTAGGATGTAATGCGCTGGGGTGAAGGTGGGGTCAGTTTAGGATGTAATGCGTTGGGATGGAGGTAGTCAGTTTAGGATGTAATGCGTTGGGGTGGAGGTAGTCAGTTTAGGATGTAATGCGTTGGGGTGGAGGTAGTCAGTTTAGGATGTAATGCGTTGGGGTGGAGGTAGTCAGTTTAGGATGTAATGCGTTGGGGTGGAGGTAGTCAGTTTAGGATGTAATGCGCTGGGGTGAAGGTGGGGTCAGTTTAGGATGTAATGCGTTGGGATGGAGGTAGTCAGTTTAGGATGTAATGCGCTGGGACGGAGGTGGGGTCAGTTTGACTCCGCTCCTTTAAGATCTCAGAAATTAACAGAGCTAAAGACACGCCACATTTACAGGGTAGGTGCATCCCTAGAGGCAAACTTTTCTTGTAGGAAGTCTGACGTTTCTAGGTTGCGCTCGTCGGTCAGATGAGGTTTACTACGTTAAAATTTGGAGCGGCTCGCCAGACTTTCGCCTGTTTCGCGAAAACCGTTGGTAATAGCCCTGAAATGGACAGTTTCATTTTTACAGGCCACAGAACACTGCAGTACATCAAGTATAATTTATGACGCTTGTCTAAGTATGTATGTTTAAATTGTTACTCCAGCTGAACTTAAGTGATATAGTTATAATTTCGAAATTTTAAATTACTTTAAAATTATTTAATTTTTATTAATATTTGTATTAATTAATATTTTTCATATTATATATTATATATGATATGTTATATATTAATATTAATTAATTAATTTAATAATTAATATTTTTATTAATATTGAATAAAATTATTAAAAATTAAATTTAATAAAAGAAAAATTACGAAATGTTATATACCTTGTTTGTGATTTCCCCGGGTCCATTCTGACGCTCATTGGAAATATCGCACACAAAATACATCACAACCCAATTTTCTATTACAAATAACGCCAAGGTCAGCTGAGGGCAACATAAGTCACAAACCTAAAATCCTCGAAGAAATGACAATCGAGAAAACACGCTGAACAGAGCGAATTACTGTCGTTTAATACAATTGTTCTGCTGATTCAAGTACCTAGCACAACCAAATAAAAACTTTATTGCGTTCTGCAGCTTTCTCACATTTATAAGTATGAGGAAAACTGATCACTCTTGATCGGACTGAAAACTGCCTGGATGCATTCGGAGCATGTGGTATTCCCTTCGGCACATTTACATTAAAACTGGAACAGGACGGCATTAATCCGCTTTTTCATGGTTCGATCTGAAACGATTTGAAACGCCTTCCTTCTATCTCTCCTCACGTTCGCTCACGGAAAGCCCCACACCTCTTTTGTACCACGACTTGATGGCAGTGAATCTCTAGTATCTGGTTCCCGTTAGACTCGTGCAAGCATGACTGGTAGATGGGCGGAAAGACCATGCCCAGGGGCTCTTGGCAACACAGTGCAGGTATATATAACAGCCGTGGCTGCAAACAGCACCCAGTCGTCTGCCCAGCCACGTCGAAGCCACCGTAGCCGGTAAGTTCTTTTGTGCCTCGTGCTTTCTCCAAGCGTCAATGGCACTAGTCAATGGTAGTGCTAATGGAAATAGATAATGTTGGTAAACTTTAATAATCACGATGTGATTGTTATAATGGACATGCCATCCGTTAAAAAAAGCTGGTAGATTTGGTCGTTATTGCCAAGAAAGTAGAGTTTTGTGATTTTACGAGGAAATCAATAAAAGGTGATTGCTGGCACAGTGCTTCAAGGTCATACCTCGGCTTGAAACAGCAGGGATAACCTTTCTCTAGTTTTTGAGCTTCTGACTACTACTGAACGAAATGTGGCGTTTACAGCCACTGTCTCCTGACATTATCAGATTTCGGCTGTTCAGCCGCTGGTGTCAATGTTATTGTAGTCATGGATGTTGATATTTTGACTACGACACACCCATGTGCGAAGTGTGACTGAGCGCCGCAAACTGCAAACTTTTGCGAATATCGCGAATCGAAGGTCTCGTCATACTAAACACGGGTCATCTCACGAGTTTAGTACCGAAATTTATAATACTTGTTGGTTAAAGCATCATTAACCTATTTCCGTACAGCGATGCAGGACTAATACTAAATACCTCAAATTCGGAAAGGCAGTTACGCTTTCATTCCCTATTTTTTTGGTGCTTCTGCTCCGACGATATTTTGGTGATTTTTTGCTGCTTAGTCGTAGTGACATCGAAGATTTTCATTGTACCGACAACGATGCTGGATTACAATTATCACTTTACATGATTTTCGTTCATCATGCTATTGCATCGATTTCCCCAAAATATACATGAGGGACAAATTTTCTGACATATGACATGTCTGACGCCAGCAGTCTGTGCGCAGCCAGCCAATTAGTGAATCAAAAAAAGAGTACTAAAAGCCAACAACCAAAAACCAACCTCAATGCCATCATTCCAAGGAACCTGCACCATTGCGAGGGGTAAAACTGTTGGTCAGACCTAATTTCTTCACTAAAGAAAAACACACTGAATTTTTTGCTTCACAGACCTTCAAATAATAATGTCAAACAATACCTCGACGAAAAGAACAATAAATCTAATCAGTTAATGCATTATGTAACCGCAAAAGTGAAGGGCGATGTGCTGTTTTGACAAGTAGGAAAATGTTAGTGAAGATGCAGGAAAATGAACGGATGCTTAACGCATGTGAAATAGACCAGAACAACAGGCCACCGAACTGTTGATCAATAACTCATGCCGTAGCTTTGACACTAAATGCTGGCTCCTTGCAGATCAACATGAAGAGGTTCGTCGTCCTCCTGAGCGTGTTCACCGTGGCCAGTTGCGGCCTGTCGTACGGCAACCGCGGTAGCGGAGGCGGAGGCGGAGGTGGCGGAGGCGGAGGTGGATTCGGTAGTGGTGGCGGAGGTGGCGGTGGAGGTGGCGGCGGCAGCGGCGGCGTTGGAGGAGGAAGCGGGTCTGGTTTCGGATTTGGCAGCGGCAGTGGCGGCGGAGGCGGCGGCGGCGGCGGCGGGGGTGGAGGTGGCGGAGGAAGCCATCTTGGCGGGGCTGTTGGAGGCGGACACGTCGGCAGACCAGCAGTAGGAGGAGGTGGACTTGGAGGAGGGTCAGGCGTGGGAGGAGGTGGTGCTGTCGGAGGAGCTCACGGTGGTGCAGTTGTGGGAGGAGGTGGCCTTGGAGGAGGTTCAGGTGCAGGAGGTGGCCTTGTTGGGGGAGGCTCAGGCGTAGGAGGTGGCCTTGTAGGGGGAGGCCACGGTGGTTCCCTTGTCGGAGGAGGTGGCTTCGGTGGAGCCGGGAGTCACGGCAGTGGACTCGCCGGTGGAGCAGGTGGACACGGTGTCGGACTCGTTGGTGGAGCTGGTGGACTCGGCGGTGGACTTGGTGGAGCTGGTGGACTCGGAGGAACTGGAGCTTTCAGCTCGCAGTTCGGAGGCTTCGGATTTGGCGGATCTGCCCAGGGAAGCGCTGGAGGCAACGTTGCTACCGGCCAGTCACAGAGTCATGGCACACTTACCTCAGTCACTTCCGTCAGTTCGCATGCAGGGGTGAGTCCAGTTCACAGGTGTTTGAAAAATCGCGCATCCGTTGTGGAGCCTAAGTTTTTAGCGATAGCTGTATCAGACGAACTGCAACATATTCTGCTGAGATTTGCTCTAAATGTGCACTTGGCTTATTGGGTTCCTTAATGTATGCTTCAATCCATTGCGTTGTTTTGGTGTTTATCAGGGCTGGGACATTTTACAAGGATATAAGATTGGAGTACAAGAAACTCGTAACACTTAACGGAGGTATTGGGTAGATTATCATGACTTCCAACATCCTCTGACAGAACTAGCCCCTGTTACCTCGTTTGGGAAATGCCATTAAACGAGTCGTAACAGAGCCTGGGGACCAATTCAGCAGTGCCTCATGCATTCCCGTGCTCCGTTCCAGGGATCTGCCTCTGGCGGTGGTATCAATACCAGCGCTGGACAGGCCAGCCACTCCCAGTCTAGTGGACTCCTGGGACAAACGTCCCATTCGTCGACTGGCAGCGTCTCTCACCAGTCCACCGGCGGCCGTGGAGGAGGGTACCATTAGCCGCAGACACCTGTGGCGGCTGAGATTACAGGACTGAATACGCAGTCTTTGTGCGCGTACATCATGGATTAGAAATATACAACTGCACGGACCAAATGTCTTCATCTTCACCTCACCGTTCCAAGGGCGTACGAAGTCACTAATTGACATAAGTATGAGTTTGTTGCTAATGCGAGCAATGCGCGCCCTGGTGGGCAGGTGATAATTACACCCACTGGTGGTGTATACGTTGCCCCTCTGCCTCCTGATCTGTTCAACTGATGGAAGAGAAATGTGATGTGGTGGCAGTCTTAATGTCGGGGAAGTCTTCGACGTGAAACTTGGCCTGACGTCAAATAAATGAAAGCCTTTCCTGTTTCTAGATCCAATGCACTGCAAAACCGGAAACTTTTGTCCGAATAATGAACTCACACACCGAAATGCGAAACTGATTTAGGACAAGTAAGTCGAGGTTACATCAGGCCAGCATTTTAAAACATGTGCTCAAAATGGACAGTAACGCAGCCTGGTAAGTTGTTACTAAGCAGTATATACCTGTATAATCAGAAGTCATTCGACGAGATTAGGCATCTGAGGCCATGGAAGGTCAACTGAGGTCAACCAGACGCTTGCTTGCTAATTATCGTTGAGAGCGCTTGGGTAGATCAGGAAGAAAACGGACGAATGCTGCCTCTTTACTACTTGACCTTGGGTTATCTCAGTTGACCTAACTTAGTTTTCCTGTAATTCGGGGCACTTGCCATGCAGTCAAAGTCCGCTTCAAATTCCCGTGTCCCCTTTTGCAACATACCACATGATCAATATCTGACCTAAGTCAGCCTTCACTTACCTCAACTAGGTTATCTGTGGTTCGAGTTACGTATGTTCACCTTGCAGACTATCTCCTCACGCAAGTTCTTTGACATCTTTGAGATCGGATGAATACATCTTCAGGAAAAAGGCAGAATACCATATACTGGCCATTTCATGTTAGTTGGTCTTGGTTGACCTCACTAAGGCGACCCAACGAGACAGAAAATACGTGCCAGAAGATCTCGACACGTTGCAAATTTTGATAGCTATGTCTGGGAACGTTCCAGAACGTTGGTCCGCTTAGTTTGCACTCGGAATATGACATTAAGAGCTGTGTCAGCAATATTGCAAAGCAAACATCAATCTCGATCTCCTCTCCATCGTGGCCAAACGAGTATTGAGAAATAGTTCGTTTTGGGTGGTTGACGTCCATTCGATCCCGTGGGACGTAAGACACAGGGTGCTTTTGAGAGCCCCAAAACGATTTTTCAGGACGAATAACTAGGGCTTTCGGCCACTTCACTTATCGACCTCTCCGATATCGGTAAGAACTCATAAAGAAAACCTACCTGAGCTGAAGTTTTTGACTTAAGATGACTTTGACCGATGTAGGAATGCATGAAGAGGTCAATGAAACTACGTCTGACTCCCGTACATAAGAATGATTAAGACCAAACTACCGTTTCACATTTAAAAGCGCTTGCCATGCGATGAGAGCCATAGCCGTATCATGCTTTCTTTTCGGTATACCGTCGAGAAAGAGGTCGAGAAAGAGGTTTGTGGTCTGTTAAAATATTTATGTTAAATTTTCAGGCAGCATGGAGGCAGTTTTGGAACTATGATATGCAAAATATAAAAGCCATTGAAAATTCATGACAGGGTAATGTGAGAAGATCCTCAGTCGGGGCACAAAAATAACAGTACCAGCGAGTGTTAACTCTCACCGGACGAGGGAATGATAGTCACCCCATGAGGTTTTTCCGAGACTGGCGGAGAACGACCCACGTGAAAAGCCTACAATTTGCCAGACCTGACTTGATGTATTTTTTACATCTCTTCCCCAAAGGCTTATTACCAGGGCTTGTGACGTTTCCGAGTTATGGCGTCAGTCTCGACGCCCCGCGAGGTGATTTTCTAGTTCTGAGTTACGTTTTGTCTTCGTTCTCGGAAGTTGGCGGAATAGGTCAGTTTTTATGCAAAGCTGTCCAACTATATATTTGGCACCATACTGACTGAAAAGTCAGTTACTTTGCCAAGTTCAGGTGGGGTCACTGACCGCAGTTGGCCTTCGAGTGGAACCAGTCTTTCGATATCTTTTTTGCGCTGATCCTAGTAATGACAATGATTTTGGCCCATGTCGAAGATCAAAACGCTTTAAGATAAAGAAGAGCACTATATGGAAACAAAAACAATCACTCCATACAATGCTTGATCAATTTCAAAGTCAAGTTGCTACAAAAGCGTGGCATGCAATCACGTCTGTTACAAAAGTACTACGGTGACGGCCAGGACAGTAAATGGCACGATATTCTTTTTGCGGCAAGGTGAGTGATGATATGACGGGAACGAGGTCGCATCAAATGTTATATGATAATCGGAGGATGACGAGCTGTACACCATTTCTTTCGTTGCTCTGCCCTAATTGAAAGCGAAATGGGCGGTGGGGAGGGGGCGCCCATCTCGCCGCTCGGCGGCACGAAAATAAAAATTCTTACATCCGGTGAGGGTTGCTTAACCCAACGCTGACTGAAAGGGAAAATATTGCCTTCCACAGACAGTTATGTAAGGTATGCCACTGTCGAAGCACTCAGGTGTATCCAATCCAAACACATCTGCCCGACGATGGACACTTTGTCAGGGGATTGTTGAACATGAAGAAGAATGCAGGATAACAATTGTAAATGGCAAACATTTTTCAATTGGGACAGTTTGATGAAACACCTAAAGACGACTGATGCCTTTAACCTACGTTTCCGTTGCAGCATTGAAACCTCCGTGCTTTGAGTGATTATAGAACCGGGACTAGAAAACGATTGCCCTATTCCTCCATCACAGAATGTATTTGGTGTCAGACGAGAACAAACGGCATTACAAGCGAAATATCATTCCTGTATTTCCGGCACTGGCTAATAATATCCGTTGAGCTGGCTGGAGGAGGCACCGGGGTGAGCGACAGACTGCTGCTCACCTCTGACCCCAGACAGCTGACTTCCTCCGACCTGACCGAGACCCATACCGAACCCTCCGACCACAGCCGGACCCTGAAAACGACACAGCTGTCAACAACAGTGCAACCGGCAAAGAAACAGGCAATGATGAACATGCATTATTTACATGAGAACACAGAAGAAATGCTCACAAATGAAACAAATCACCGGCATCGAAACTTGTCATGGTGCACGATCAATATCTTCATGTTATGAAAGATGTTCAAATAGAACGTGAATCGTGAGCTTCGATACTCTTTGAATTATCTGCTTCACAAATTCACGCAACGCTTTCCAATCACTGGCCAAGCTTACCATTTGTATCTGATCGACTCTGGCATTAGTTTCACTGCACTTGACTTCACTAGTATCGCCGTTTACCTGCACGTTGGGTCCGGCAGAAGTGACAGAAGTTGAACTGGCGTGTCCAGTCGAGAAGGAGTTGCCACTGCCGAGTCATGAAGGAGCATCGTGACCCCCGGCACCAACACCACCCTGGTGATCAGCACCACTCGGCTGGCTAGCCCCACCCAAGTGACTGACACCACCCACATGACCGACTCCAGCACCACGCAGGTGACTGACACCACCCAACTGACCGACGCTGCTCAGGCGACCATTTCATACGACGAAACCTGTCTGGACTCTGCCACCACTCTGCCTCATTTGCCGTATTGCCTTCCACAACTGACCAGAGCTGCAAGGTTCAGGAGTACGGCGAAAGTCTTTATTGTGGTATAACTGTAACGCACATACCACAGTTAAATCAACCAGTGACTGATAAACACAAAGCTCGTTGATGTGATTTTATACGGAACATTTGCCCAGTCAGGTACACTGACAACTGTGACTGTTTTAGTTCGTTTCAAACCACAAAACCATTGCTACACATCAGTGACGCATCGTACAATGCTGGTAGGTGATACCCGACTGTAAGTATAGCCCAGTTTGATTGAACGATACACTGCTCGTAGACCGTGTTTGGTCGGAAACAGAATGCTGCCTTCAGCTCGAGACATTTTGTATACAGCATAAGCCAGGGAGGCGTTATTTCCACCACGCCTTTTCCTGTTACAAACGGTGCTTGACTGCAGCTCTCGTCTTCTCGAAATATAGACCGGGTTCTGCAATACTCATTTGCACTTTGATTGACGCAGCGTTGAAGAACACAACTTTAGGTGACATCATGCAGCCAGTGTACGGCGGCTGTTGTGCGAGAAAGTATTTGATCTGGAAAGATTTGTGACTTATGTTGTGTGGCCTTGCGGCCGTTGCTTTGGTTGCTGCAATGGCGCTAACGAGGTATTTAAGACACGCAACATGTTTCCTAAACAATGCGGTGTCTCCCCGAATACTGAATAAATCTCGCAAGACAAAGGTAACTAACGAACTGCCAACCGTCCATGAGCATGGCTCACAATGGTCCGGCGAAAAACTTCAAGGCGGGGCGGGGAGGGGGCAGAATCCGCCCCTCAAATGAATAGGGTTAGGAACAGACTCACGGTGAATGGCCGGCGTTAAGGGGAGAGCAATTTCCATACCATGACGTATTATCCTTTCCATCTTTCATCTGAACAATATCAGTACCAGGTCTTGCCAGGTTAGAGAGGTATGGCGTCATCTTCGAGGGCATGCGATACTGTTATTTTTCCTCAGAGGCCTGACAGCATTTGCAACCATTACGATTTGTCAGTCATGAGCACTCCGTTCTGGGCTAATCAAACATTTTTGACCCTTTTCACCGTAAATATTATATCACAACGGAACAACAGCATACACACACGTCAGCGACCAGCCGCGCTCTAGCCTCAAACGGCCGCGGGCGCTCGAACCTGACCCTGAAAGTTCATCGACGTCACCTAGCCTCGGGCGGTGGGCAGCAGCCGCCGACACGAAGCCGGTCTGGCCTACCGACGCTGCATTTACGGTCTCAATAGAAGAGAAATGGGAGAGGGGAGGTGATGGCAACCATACGTCCGTTGTCAAGGACGTATGCGAAAATCATTACGTCCGGTGATGTTTAGCACGTCGTGACTGCGATCGTGAAAGTAGTCTCCATATTAAAAGGGGAAGAGGGAAACTGCAAAAGTTTAAGAGAGGGAGAGGCAGAGAGAGAGAAGGAGGGATGGCGGGAGAGAAGGAAAGAGAAAGAGAGAGGAAGAGCAAGAGCCAGAGAAAGAGAGGGCGGAGAAAATGGGTTAGAGAAAAAGAGACAGAACAAAGGAGAAAAGGGCAGGAGAGAGACTTACACTGCTGTTAAGGTCAAGCCATACGTCTGCCCGAATCGTTAAGCCGGGTGTCCACTGGCACCGTTCGGAGTGTCGCCGAAAGGCTGGACGACGGAAAGCAGGTGCCGAATTGCAAGACACTGCCGACTGGTTCTTTAGACGCGTCGAGGGATTTGCCGTGACTTTTATAAAAAAAAAACACAACAAAAGAAGAAATTCGTTTCTTTTGCTGCAATAGTCATACTATTAACCCGCCCTCGACTGAGGGGGAAGTTGACAACCCCACCTGAGGTTTTTCTTGGATCTCATTAATACTTTCAGGGATTAGTGATCGTTTTAGATGCAACAAATCTCCTATCTCAGATTTTTCGGAATTTTCCGAGTCATTGAAGTAAGGTCAAGCCCATTTTTAAGACATGTCGCCGTTTTTTCGGAAATTGACGAGATATTTCATAACATTTTTGGTGTGGAGTGAAGCAGACATCTAGTTACCGTTATTGGGCAAAGTATCAATGACTTCCAGCCATTGACCTGAGGTCAGGTCACGAATAACCGTAGTGGGCCAAAATGTACCATCAAAATCGGCGATGAATTACTAAAAATCGGTAGAAAATGTCAGAACTGGCTTGCACATACGTAAGTAATACCAGGAACCTCAAAAAGTTAAAGAAATCGCACGTTTTGGAAACAAACAGGCTCTCGCGAATAAAGCTCCGCCATTTGTGTAGATTGGTAACTAATTAGTTTTTCCAAAATTTAAGCATGGAAAACCATCACAAGAACCAGTAAGATCAATAAAAATTGCATGGATAGGCTTTTTTGGCAAAAATAAAGGAACGCTAAAATTAGTTCCCGTCAATTTGTTACTGCATACGGCTGCGGCGCATGCCGACAGCCGGCGCGAGAATTGCCGTGTCTTTATCTCAACGTTTCGGTGTATATATTGAACAAATCCGAGAAATTAGATGTGTATCGGCATTTGCAGACCTTTACTTGTGCCTTTATTTATGCGTTATTAGTCACAGCCCTTGAGATTCAGGCCATTTCTCGGTGCCATGCCGTGGCTATGAGAAAACATGTATAAGGCGTAAATTGCTTACATATTATCTAAAACTAAAAATGAGACCAGTTTCGAGCTCTAATCGTGACAAGCTTTCCAACGGTGTGCTTATTTTTATTGTGCGACCAACCGTTCGCGAGTTAGGGGGGGGGGGGCAACTGTCCCCAGTCGCGCATGATCGTAACGGACCGACGGTCGTGCGCGGGTTAACGAAAAAAATGGATTCGTTCAAGGTGCTATGGCCAGGTGCAAGGTGCTTGGATCCTGTTCAAAGACACCAGAATACAGAAATGGAGCTCCCACCAAGTGATGAAAGTTGGTACATTTCAGTTCATTTTTTTATCACACACGTGCCTTCCCGTTGAACTGGGGATATTACGCACCCGAAAAATGGCGTGACAAGGAAAAGTGAAACGTATAAACACGATAAGGGTGGTATCAGCAGCGAAGACTGGGAGTGGGAACAGAGTATGGGGATATGACAGCAAGTGCCCTGCCGAACATTGCATTCGGCAATGTGCTGCTCTCTGGTCCGGCTCACGTGCTGAAAGGAAGGTAAGGATAAGGATACGAGAAAAAAGTCCAGTGCAAGTCAATGCGGTCATTCTGGCGTTGCGTTTCATACGAGGACTCAAGATGAACAGTGAATGGTGAAAGACTGTGGAGGGAAGGAAAGGTTACGTGCACAAATGAAGCGCGAAAAATTGTCATTAAAAGACGTAAAACACGATTCGGCTGTTTGGAGCACGAATGTATGTTCACAGCGCCACGTGTTTTATGTCTTGTCATCAAGACAAGCATGATCTGATGTCTTGTCAACGGCGTATTTTTATTTCTAGTCCATTCTCGATGGCGGCTTTAGATTTAAATTCAAGCTTGAAATTTAAGACTTTAGGACTGTTGTTACTGACAACTGCCTAAAAAAGCAGCAGCACAAAAAACAACATTGAATGCCAAAGGTAGCAAGCCAGAAAATGAAACAATGTTTCTGTGGTAAGCCAAATCTTGAACGCGAATTTTTCTTCAAACTATTCCAAAGAAATTTGTGTGAAGATATCACGCAGGTGCAAGATATATAATCGAGTGGAAGTTTGGTTTGCGTTGAGAGATTTTATCTGATTGTCTGGCTGTCTGACTGTCCAGTTGATTATAGCGTTATTCAACATGCTGCGGCCATGATCTTCCAAAAAATCTACTGAAGCCACGGGATTTGTGCCAAAAATGCTTCCTTCCTTGTCCTTGCATCGGTTCGACACAATCCATCAAGCTTGCGTCACGATAGGTGTCTGCCGCAGAAAGGCCGGAAGCGACTTTTCGGTTCGGCGCCGAAAAGTTGAGCGCGCCAACTGCCGCATTCCGTCGTTCGGCGTCGACTGACGAGCATTTCTCAGTGGCCCTGCGTTAAATTCCGTCGTCCGGTCATTCGGCGAGACGCTGAATATTGCCAGTAAGCGGCCGGCTTTAGTGCAACCCACCAGCCTCCATGACGTCACCACATTGCATATTCTACCGCGGTATCTACGAGCGGCTGTTGATTGTCATCGGGAACTGTGAACGGGTTCATCGTACAGGGACGCTGCAAATCGTGACCGTTAAATGAAAGTGAGTACTTCTGAGATCACGTCATTCCTGCGAATTGGCAGATCCTTTGATCAATTCAAGGTAATGGTAGGTGGGGCGGGGCATCACGGGAATTATACAAGGAGGTGTGTCAAGCCGTTGCTGTGAGAGATGCCGAAGGACCTTTGCGACGTTTTTTCCTTCCTCTCAAAACCACTGTCGGTTGGGTCACATTTGGCCACCTTTTGAAGCGGAGGAGATAATGGGCAACCTACATGGATGTTTCTTTACAGTAAAGATGGAAAAGCATTTATAATTTTCATATAATTTTCAAACAGCTATCCGCGTATTATGAAATAAACTATTTCAAAGAACAGTTACAGGTGTACGGTCTGCTTCATTATCTGTGTTTCATCACTAACAAAGCAACGTAGTCTTACATGTTTTTCACGAGACGAAAAATAGACATGCCACTACTCTATGCGTCATCGCCAGCATTCGCCTTTTCGCCACCTCCAGCAGTACATGGGATTGGCACGTCGTCCCAGCTTTTTCCAAACGCTGTCTGGTGGAGTAGCAAACTCAAAAAAAAGAGAAAACGGGAATGTAGTGTGATCGTGTGGCTGCACGCCCTATCCGGCTGGACACTTTTTAAGTAGTGTCGTTACATTACAAGTTACCTCAAAGAAGGTCTAATCATTGGATTCTGGGTCTCCATTGAATCCCAAGGGACATAGCCAATGGGGTCACTTTTGAGAACTCCAGAATGACGGATTACCACGAACTGAGATACTTGAAAATACTGTTACTATGCAATTCAGCGCTTCTCATCATTGCATGACTTCTCCGAGGTTCGCAGAATGTCATTAAGTTTAACGATTTGAATTCATGATTTAATTTAAGATGACGCTGACCCAAGTAAGGATCAAAGTGCAGAAGAAACTGGAACTGCAGTCGTGTAGCTCAGCTGGTAGAAATCTGGTCTCTCCGTCCTGACAAGACGGGTTCGAGTCGCCACGGCTCTTGATATTTGGTCCACGGGTCAACAGGCAACCGGTCAGCATAGGATTAGGCTGACTACCACACGGTCTTATCGCACGACTGGCTCGTTAACTTTTCCCGTACCGTCAACACCCCCTTAAGGTTTTCTGCGACAGCGGAAAACGGCAAAACGGAAAGCCGCCGACTTTCAGTACCTTTTTACCATCCTTAGCACATATCCTTGAAAGAAAATCCAGCGTCGGGTCAGGTCAGGCCACTGACCTGGGTCTTGTCAAAGTGGACCGTTCTGAAAAATATTTGACTAGTCATACCTCTGCGAAACAACAAGATAACGATTCGAAAAAATACGTATGAGTAAAACAATACGCGGGCAATAAAACGTAAATCTCCAATTTTGTGGCCGGCATTAGGTGATTGAGCTAGGGTCACGATGATTTTTGCCTTTTTTCTAAGATTCCATCATTTTGGACAACTTTTGCCTTTTATTTTGGTGTTCAGACAGTTTGGTAAGTTGTACTCCTTTGGGACAGCCTCCCTGAGCTCTTGAATGACCTCCGTGGAATGACCTGGGAACAGATTATTTCACTGTATAACTTCAAACGGAAAGAAGTGTCTTCTTCGTCACGGCGTCACCAACCAAAGTTTTTGGGGGATCAAGTAGCCCTTCTCCACTAAAAGCTGTTACGATATAATCCTCGAAAGAGGCGGACACGATGTTTCCGAACCGTGGTAAGGGGTCGGTTGAACTTTCGACACAAAATCAACCGTTACCCGGAGTTGCGCGATCGGTTGTGGGGGCCTGAGTCCATGCAAAAAGCTCTCTTTTGCACGGACTCAGTTCCCTAACATCTCCCTGTCAAACAACTCTAATGGAATACAGTGAAAAACTAGGGGTGACATACATACGTGACAGTGATTACTTTCAGTTAGTTTTGAATACAGCATGGTATTTCGCATGCACCTCTCACTAAGGGGAGCATTGGTTTGCCGACTGTCCGTCTCAACAACCGATGGTCCAATTTCGACGAGTGAGATGACAACTGACCGGCCGCCATTCTGAGACCCCAGATATTTTCCGTCTGTTGACCTTAAAGTCACCGATATCACAGCTCAGGTTACATTCCCAAAACGTTATTGGCCGACAGCTTCAGGACATCATCGAGGCAAACATAGTTTCAGTTGGCTTGCACAGTATCAAGAGAACTCATTTGGCACGGCAAACAATACGTTTGCTGAACGAATCCCCACGTGCACCTACGTCACGGCGTCAACTTAGATCAGGATCCGACATTTGGCCTGTTAAATGTTCTGATGTACAGTTCAACAAGAATGTAAAAAATGGCATTTGTTTCCCAGTAGTTGCAATCTTTTATTCACTAACGCCAGTTCTGTACATTAGAAAAGCTAAACCGACTCTGTGCAAAGCTAGCCACTGACGATTGATCTTACTTGAGGTCATTTATGGCGCATAACTTGATATTTGGTCTTTGTGTCATTCATGACGAGTTTTTCATCATCTATGTCAAAAGAAAGGGACAGATCTGGAGTAACAATGCGTAAAAGCAGAGTCCATTATTCAACTTTCGATATTGTGTGACCTGACCCTGCATAACCAATGTGGTGGTCAGCAATTTTGTGATGAAAAGTGGTTGCATTGATTAGGAAGGGGTGCTGGAGGTTTGGACCGCTGGCGTTTGTCGTTCGGAAGTGAAGCCAGAAAACAAAAGAGACAATAAACTAGCGCACTGCCGAGGGTTAACTAGACGGCCACTAAAAGAAGGGGGAAATATTGCATTCTTTGGACGGTTCTGTAACGCGTGTGACTGAAGATTCCGGCATATCTAGCCCCGACACATTTGCTCGATGTCGCACACTTTCTCAGGGGCTTGTCGAAGAACGAAAAGAATGGGAGGTAACACATGGATAATAGCAAAAACAAAAAAATCATGTAAGATATAGAGACAAGGCCAATCTATTTGTGCTGGGTTTTCCCGTGTCTTGTAGTCCCTTCTCATGTGCATTTACTGGAATCGCGACAAGAAGAACATTCCATCTTTTTTCCAGGACAAAATGTATTCGGCGTTTGCTAGTAACAAACAGCATTACGAACGCAACCTTATCCCTGCTATTCGGGTCATGACCACCGTTTTCCCGCTAGTGGCTAATAATATCCGTTGAGCTGGCTGGAGGAGGCACCGGGGTGAGCGACAGACTGCTGCTGACCTCTGACCCCGGACAGCTGACTACCTCCGACCTGACCGAGACCGATACCGGACCCTCCGACCACAGCCGGACCCTGAAAACGACGCAGCTGTCAACACCAGTGCAACTGGCAAAGAAACAGGCAATGCTGAACATGCGTCATTGACATTAGAACACAAAACAAATCTCCACAAAGGAAACAAATCACCGGCATCGAAACTTGTCACGATGCACAGTCAATACCTGCACCTTATGAAAGATGTTCAAAAAGAGCGTGAATCGTGAAATTCTCTACGTTGTCAATTCGATACTTATCTGTTCCAGAAAATCACACAGCCTTTCCCATTTACTGGCCGAGCTTTACATAATCTTCTATGCTTGGTTTACTCACGCGTTGCTTCAAACGCCCAATGCTCTTTTGGCATTTAATGAACTGACTAGAAAATAATGTATATTCGTCATGCAAATGACGTAATAGTGGTGATTACAAACCCTAGACCTTGTAAGCGTTTCATGTAACTCCTAAAATATTCAGTGAGATAGCGTAACGATGGAAATTTTACACAGGTTACATGAAACGCCGGCATGACACGAAACACCGATCTTTTTCCTGAAATGCCGGATTTCGCCAGATGCCTACGACGTACATACGACATTAAACCGATCGCATCCAGTATGTTCCAGAGAACATCGTGATTGTCTGCGACAAAAACACCTCCGATGCTATTGACCAGATGTTGACAACCATTTCATCATATCAGACTGGTAATATGTACGTTCGATATCCTTTGTCTAAATACCACCTTGTCACAGTAAACTTTACTTATTGTCATTGGATAAGGACGGTTTGAGCATTTGCTTTTAAATCGAACGTTCTCTTCAGTTGCGATTTATCTGTCGGTAACAGTTTCTGTTTTCAGCGTTCCCTTGGTTTGTTTAGGTAATTAGTTTTCGGGGAAACCGGTGAAGTGTTTCTCACTGATGAAGACGGTTTGGATCCCAATGAAGAAGTTATGTCAAGTTGTGTAAAAATATTAGGGCTTTTTGCATGGGGCATCAATAACGATACTGCGTCACGGAACTATGACATAATTAGGACATGTTTTGGTCTGTGCTGCATGTTAAGTGAATGGTGCAATGGCCCGTTTTATACAATCTTTATTCCTATTCCATGCTGGGGAGGGCTATGCAGGTTATGCCATCCTGCAGTTTTTTCGCCCGCCATTCTGAGGGTTTTGGAAGCTTTAGGAAACTTGGTGGCATTTCTTAGATGTGTTTTTCAGACGTTATGACAAAATTTCAAAAAAATTTAATTCAGAGGAGAGGCATTTCTAGGACGCCCTTTAAGGAGTCATGTTTGAGGCATACGTCACTTTCTGGGGAACGCAAACTTCGACGTGGACGCGTACTGTTTTAATGCCCTTCATAATGTCGCAGACAATTGAAAGGATTGAAATGTTTCCAATATGCACACTTTCAAGTATCTGTTGAGAAATATGTTGGTCAATGGCGGGTCCAGGGTCATGCAACAAAGATATTTATGTTCTCTTATTTTTGAGAATGTAGGACTTATTGTCTAAATAAAATGAAGCTAACCCGAGACATCTCTATCATAACTTACGCATATAATTCATCTATATATGTTATTAGAGACGTCTCCAGGCAACAGTTTTAGGGTGCACATCAGTTGGACTAAAAGACATCTGGAAATGTCTGATTTGTTTTGTTACTTCCACATATTTTACGATCAAATGTGACATATTTCAAAGAAAATAAATATCGGGGGCGGATCCAGGGCGATGTAAAAGGCATATTTTGTTTCTTCTTACTTTTGAGGAACTATAACTCGATTTACCATGTAGAAAGATTCTCCACTGTTTCTTATAACTGAATCCCCCTATGGGGTTTTGTCATATGTGTATAAGGTGGCACGTGACACATTTGGAAATGTTTTCAGGACAAAAACAAGCTCACCGGACTCAAGATATGTTGTAGAATGAATTGGCATTTTCCCAAAACAGTCCTATACCCCCTTTTAGGTTCCCTGGATACGCCTATAAATTCTGGAAATCAACCTCACGCTGAGGTATGTGAAAGACCTCTCAACTCTTGGCTGATATTTCAAATGACATATCAAAGAGAGGATATAAGTTATAACAAAATTGGTCATAAAACAGGTCCAAGGAACTCTTATAAGTAAACCTCTATCCTCTCCTACTTTAGAAATTTTCAAGATTTTTTTTTTCTAGGAATGCAAATCTTGCTACAGCCTGTCGAACACCTTTTCCTCTGGGGAATCGGACCAATAATTCTCGAGATTGCATGGAGGAGGGCAGAATCTCCCAACCACCAGGGAATCGTGTGTCGCGGCAGGAGGTCGGAATAGGGTTACGGCCACTTAGATTTTTAGAAGTGATGTTACAGGTTTACATTTGGAAATTGAAAGCCTGCAACCTTGTTTTGTCTTCTTCATGCCGTTGTTAAATGGTATATCTCCGATGACATGTCATTTTATTCAACGACTTTTCAACGATCGTAGCGACATCAAGGAAGAAGTCAAAATGATAGACTCCGGTCTAATCCACTGTATGCAAAAGACCCGTGTTATTCGCGGCTTCGCCATTCGTGAGCTCGTGTATTTGCAGTTTTTGGTGAAATGAGCTCAAGAAAATCGCAGGAGGATATTTTCTGCATTTCATGCGACGAAAGCTCTTCGTTGTGGTTCAGAGTGCTTATAATGCATGTCTGCTGTGGAATACTACTCTTTAATTAACCCTATTCCTGGTGGGGGTGGGGCTGAATCCGCCCCTCCGGTTACTTGCTTGCCAATTCCAGGGTTTTTGACGCAGTTTCACGAAACTTGGTGACTTTTCTAACTGTTTGTTCTACGTACTACGTAGAAAACAATAGCGGAATTTCTACGTTCTTCAGGAATAGATTCGGATAGTCCAAAATATGTCGCTGATCACGTTTCCGGCACTCGTTTTCAGGGAAATACTTAGAAGTATGTGAGAGAAAAGAAAAGAAAAAACCGCATTTAGATGTCACGTGTTGGTAATGACGCAACATTGGTCGTCCGACAACGTTCACTGGTCTGTGCGCGCACGTCGTCTAATACTGGCTGTCTAATACTAATACTGGCTCAGCGCGCGTCGTCAAGCAGCGGCTGACAGCATAACACATATGAAGAAAATACAAGAGACAATTGCGGGAAATCGCTTCGAAGCTCGGTAAATGTAGTTTTGATAACTAACATATACCGTAAATCAGATCATACGACTACGCCTTGGGGCCGATAGGTTACCGGTTCGTGTCCGGGTAATGGATACATTTTTCCGCCTCGCGACAGCTGGCGCGAGAGATTGCGAAACGAAATGGCTCCGGCGGTCGAGAACGCGGTTAAATAATTCAGTGACCAGCCAGCAAGAATCCGAGCTGGGACGTAGCTCGCTTCAGCTGCGTTCTGAGCTGGAACGCAGCCGTCTTGGTTTAGTTAAAATAGGTGTTGAAGAGGAGCATGTCAAAATTATGTCATATCAAATAATATCATGTCATATCAAGGATATCAAGTGAAACATATCGAGATAGCCCAGACAGGGTCTGTCTTTGCATCCCGTTTGATGTCAGTTCGGACTGTATTGAGTACAAATAAACATACATTCTGAGCACATTCCATGACTCCAGCCTGTACTGTTTTTGCTTATTGATGCCTTCTATGAATTGGTCTGACGTAATAATCAGGTAACGCGATCCATGCGTGACAGACGATTTTGCGGTGAGAAACTGCCAGTGGATACAGTGCTTCCTGTAATACTGGCTTAGGCGATGCACATATGAGCGCTTCATATCAAGCTAATGATTAGTATAAATCGGTTCTACAGCCCCTTCAGTTTAACGAGTAATGAGAATTTCTGGATTTCGAGATTTGAGTACCACATTTATGTCCGAGTCTCCACTGTAACTATGAGTTATGATGCGTCAGTAATGGCCCGCTAAGCCAGCAGACTAAAAGAGATACGGTCAGTGACGGGTAAACCGCACACTCAAAACCCCATAGCGTGGTGGGCTGCGGGCCGGCTAACCGTTCCGTGTGTCGCAGGTATTGAGTTCGAGCTCCAGAACGGACCCCTGTATTTGGCCCTATACCGAAAGAGTCAGCTGATCACGTGACGGCCGTGTCGTGGCATTGCGCGGTACGAGAAAGATCCTCCAGCGCCATGTGGTTCGGCGCTTGAAGGAAAACTGCTGCCTATCTGAGAACGCTGGGATGACGGAATCAGGTTCACCCAACAAGCTCGGCTCAGCGCGAAGTGGGGTCCCATCGTTACCTTCCCAACGCTTAGTGCTAACTGTATTTAAAGGGGATTTCAGAGATACAACAGCGGCGATGAAATCGCAACATCCAGTTGGCGGTATGGGAGAGTGGTTATGGAATTATCATTAGCAAAACAATTATCATTAAGCATAATACATATATGTACATGTACATGAATATACAAATAATAGATATCATAAAAAATATCATTAAGAAAAAGAAGAAAAACAAAAATAGTCGATCCACTAATGCCGACGATATTTTTCATTCCGAAACAAAATAGTTCCCTCTTGAACGATTTCTGATGCCGCAGTACAATGGAAAACTGCAAAACACCATGTGTCGAGGTGACAAGATAACAATCTCGACATTTCCCTTAACATACAACGCTCTGCTAACCCGGTAATATTTGTGATATTTAAGTATTAGACAAAAGGTGAATAGGCATGATCACACCACATCTCTCGCAGGTCACGTGACTGGGCCGGCGACCCGGCCGGCCCGAGCCCTTGGGTCACGTGACTGTAGAACTGCGCGTTAGATTGGTCGGTCAGGCTTAAAGCAGAACCCGGTAAAATGTCATATTTTGAAATTATTAAAATTTGAAACAAATTGTGGACAAATTACGCCAAATTACAATTTTTCTAAATAGGGTGCCAGGGCAGCATGCCGTTTTGCAGCAATTTGAGCAATACATGAAAACTTCAAACTGTAACGTTTTACGCGTAGGAAGTTGCCGTCCATCGTAAAGCACGTCAAACCCACAGTCGTGACCATTGTCTGCATCTCGCGTCCAGTGAGTCGTGAGGAGGTGTAGCATCTCATTAGTTCCCGTCGACGTCGTGTAGACGGGGCAGGTCCGCGGTCCACAGGTAAAGGAATGCTAAACATGAGGTGAGCCGTCACGGTCGAAATTCCCAGCGACGGTGCACTGCAGGGGAAATCCGTCTCGCCTCCCACCGGATGTAGAAGCCTCTTTGAGATCTCTCCTTGGTCCGACCGATAGAGGGCATAGAAAACATGCATGCCATTGACGACTCGCCACGCGATTTGAGAAGTCGCAGAAAGACCCGTTGGAGGACGACATCCGGCTGCTGTCCTACCGGCCTTCCCGCCGTCTGCGCGCTGATACCTGCGATACGGCTGTAGCGTCCCGGGCCGGCACGGGCCGTCGGGGTCGGGAATTTGACTGCCCGTCACGACCTCTGAACGGAACGGTGCTCCGTCTCGTATGACGGCCGCCGGCGCAGCGTGTCTTTACTGTTGTGCCTCTCCACTTATTTTTCTGTCCGCATTTCGCCGTCAGTCTTGTTTTAGTACCTTTGCTCTTTTTCCGTGCTATTTCATTTTAGTTTATTCCCTTTGGCACTGGATCTTAATTTCGTGCACTTTTTCTTTTTTATCTCGCGTTTTCTTGCCCTTTTTCCCCTCTCTCTCTCCCTCTCTCTCTTTTTGTTCCTCTCTTATCTGTCTATGTTCCTGTCTTTCCCTGCGTCAGACGCGGTCCCGTAGCAAACAGGGGTGGCGGAAGCCATTTCAGGATGGCGGGGGGGGGGGGGGAACCGTTCGAGGACCCAGCCGTCCCATTTGGAGGAACCGAAAGTACCCATAACTTTTTATTTCTCATCGGATTTCGGTCGCTTTGTTTTAGGTTTAGACGACACATGACAAGACATTTTTTTGACGCACGGTGATGATGAAAGAATCATTGGACTCCTCCCTATCCTCCGATAGAGTAGTTTTAGTTCATAATGGGGTTTTATTAACTGATCACATACTTTTCATATAAACCAGACGCACCCAAAAATATATCTCTTTATTTGACAGAGGTGGCTTGGTCCGGCGCGCCGAAGGTGCGAAACTTGCGGTTTGAAGAATAATAGCTAACCTGGATTTTTCACCAGCGCACAACCGGGGGTATGGCTTGTCCCGTCTTTCATGGATTTCTCGACAACCCTCCCACCATAATGTCGGGCATTGTCATCATCAGCACTATCACCGGGAATGATCAGGTCACATAAGATAAATGTTTTGCCTTGAACGCTCCGTGGCTGCTCCCAATCCGCATCTGTAGAAAACTAACCTCTAAACAAAGTAAAAAAATGCTCATAAATCGCTCGGTCAATCCGTTGTCTGCGGTGGATCACCGCAGACCTTAGTAGTGGCACAAAGTGGCATCTAGAATAACTTGTGACTGATAGCCATCTAGAAAACTTTGCTGGGAGCTAGCCTGTGTGATAAACTTAAAATTCTAAGGCTGGTATAGCGTAGGTCAGGCCAATCAATGTCAACCAACATTACATGATTTACATGTTCTTACTTTTTCTTCATCCGCATTCATCCATTCTCAACCACACTTTGTGGCCAGTTGGTTCATAGGATTAGTGTACTTACCCCGAATCATCAGTTACCTAGTCTATCGAGGTCAGACGAGCTCAAACACTGGAAAAGTGGCATTTTACAAATGATCCAAAAGGAAATTTAGTACAGAACTTGACTACATGATGTATGGAGATATGTCAGAACTCTGAAAGCTCCATATCGATGAGCACTGAAACTTTATCAACACTGCGCTGTTTGGTTTTGAGAATGAGCATCGGAGAAAGTACATTATGTCATATCCCCGTCAAGCAGATTGTACGGGACTGTTTTCCGGCTACGAACAAATTACTTACCGCACCCAATGATATGCTTTCTGAGCTGTTTTTGTCACCATACACCCGTAGGATTTGTGACCTCTGCCTCACTCTTTCTTAACCTTTCTCCTGCGTGGGGAGAGTTTCAGAGGCCCCTTCTCTAAGTTTTTTTTGCTTGCCATTTCTGGGATTTTTAAGTGCAGCCTTATGGAGCTTCAAGGCGTGATTGTTTCTATCTGGTATGTCAAGTTTTGCAATGTTATTGGATCGAGGGACGGAGCAAAGCCAGTTTTTGAACGGAGAAAAAAATCTTTTGGGAAGCACCTCAAACCCTGTTTGATACAGTTGGACGTAAAAAAGAATGCGCACCAAAAATAGAGATTTTAAGACAAAACAACCTTACACGATTGAACAGGACAATTGCCACGCGCACTGGAAAGGGGTATTTTTGTGCCCCCCCTTACCTGTTTTCTTGAATATCTCGAGAACGGATGAAACAGAGTTGTTGCTACTTTTTGCAATTTATGGCAACTGAATAACTCGTCCATTGACGCAAAAAAACGAAAATTGGGAGGAAATTTGTGAAGTTTCAAGCATTTGAAGTGAAACAAACATAACGGAAATAACTATTGACGTTGAGAAATGGGAACTTTGTCAAGGGAGTTGCGTTCTACCTAAGATTACCATTTCAACACAACCAGGAGACGTCATTCGGACATAAACGATGGATGTACCAAGACTAAAGCCAGGAGAAACAGGGCCAAGGTTATCAGAGGTCATGGTCAACCAGCTTGTGACCTGATACGGATTTGCTTTACATGATATAGGTTTGCGAGGAATATGAATTCAAAGGCCCCTAATAAAAACACGTGTCCGCAAACGGATGCGCTTAGGGAGTCATGGACGCTTTCTGGAGAATGCGAATTTCGACGTGGTCATGTACTGCTCTGATGTCCTTCATAATGTTTTAGACAGTTGAAAGAGTCCAAATGTTTGTTATATGCACACTTTCAAGTATCTTTTAAGGAATATGTCGTTCAGTATCGGATCCAGGGTTATGGAACAAGGGATATTATGTTCTTTGATTCTTGAGAATGTATGACGTATGGTATGAATGAAACCAAACTAACTCGATACATATCTGTCACAATTTACGGATATAATTCACCTACATATGCTTACCTTTGGGGGCTGAGTTACTGGTTGGGTTACCGGCTTTTCACGTCATTAGTTACCCAAGAGTGAACAAAAAATGCATATGGTACTAGACGACCAGGTCCGATATTACCGATTGCCGTCTGACTCAACCAGATCGGGCAATTGGTTCCCGAGATGGACGGGGTCGGGAGTTAATCCTCACCCATCCGGGGGGCGGGCCATGGGTGGTACGTTTCGACGCCCTCCAACCCTAAGGGCTTATGGTGACAGCGAAACACCAGCACGCGTAGAGCGCTGAAATTCTCGGATTTATTTATACATCCTTGGTGCATATCCCGTAGAGTTTCTAACATCTGGTCACGTCAGGTCACTGACCTAGATCACGTAAAACAGGTCAGCTTCCGATAAAAAAAAAAGTTTCTACAAACTACGCCGAACGAACGATTGACCTGAAACCTTCAAGAAACGTAGTCAAGGACATTCATAAGAACTGTGATATCTCGAAGCTGTTTTTAGGGTCAAGGTCAATTATCTGAGCTTAGCTCAATGCTCGCCCTATTTTCCTACTTCTAACGGTATAGAACAGTTTTTTCGGCATGTTAGTGCCTGAATTGCACTCCCGGGGCGACAAAGTCCCTGAACACGACAAAGAATGCTTACCCACATGAAAGGTCATGAAATAAGGCCAGGTTACGTTTGGGGTGAACTTGCAAAAACGACTCTAAAAACCCGTTTTGACTATGCCTGGGGTAAAAATAGGCAATGAAGTCAATTCTATAGTTCAAAAATTGCACAAAAGTGCTTCCAAGATGCGAAATGACAGGTCATCTATGGCCATGCGAGGTCATCGTGGTAGAAGCCGATTTCATATAGATATCCAGCATTATCTTTCTGGTTTCTTTATGAGACAATGAGAAATCTAGGCATAAAAAGATGAATGCCAAGTGCGCTTCAAATCAGGTCATGACCTTACGTCAGGTCAGGCGATATGACCGACCTGATGTAGCACCATATTGATGACGGTTGTGGAGCACTGAGAGTTTTTTCCTGAGAATTTAATCCGACGTTCAATTCGCGAGATAGAGGGTTGGGGTCGCGAGAGGGCGTTTCGAAGGATCCGTCTCTGACCACCCACGTCAGGGTGCCGGTTGGACAAGGGCTAAATGCTCACTTCCCTGTCTCTCCCGTCCGGTCAGTGATGGAAAATGGAGAAATAAACACGTCATTGCTGAGAGTAAGGTGACCCTCTCGCACGCGTGGCCAGTCAAATGTAATGCGTTTGGATGGAGGTTGTTAGTTTAGGATGTAATACGTTGGGGTGGAGGTAGTCAGTTTAGGATGTAATGCGTTGGGGTGGAGGTAGTCAGTTTAGGATGTAATGCGTTGGGGTGGAGGTAGTCAGTTTAGGATGTAATGCGTTGGGGTGGAGGTAGTCAGTTTAGGATGTAATGCGTTGGGGTGGAGGTAGTCAGTTTAGGATGTAATGCGCTGGGGTGGAGGTAGTCAGTTTAGGATGTAATGCGCTGGGATGGAGGTAGTCAGTTTAGGATGTAATGCGCTGGGGTGGAGGTAGTCAGTTTAGGATGTAATGCGCTGGGGTGGAGGTAGTCAGTTTAGGATGTAATGCACTGGGGAGGAGGTAGTCAGTTTAGGATGTAATGCGCTGGGATGGAGGTGGGGTCAGTTTAGGATGTAATGCGCTGGGATGGAGGTAGTCAGTTTAGGATGTAATGCGTTGGGGTGGAGGTAGTCAGTTTAGGATGTAATGCGCTGGGATGGAGGTGGGGTCAGTTTAGGATGTAATGCGCTGGGATGGAGGTAGTCAGTTTAGGATGTAATGCGCTGGGGTGGAGGTAGTCAGTTTAGGATGTAATGCGCTGGGGTGGAGGTAGTCAGTTTAGGATGTAATGCGCTGGGGTGGAGGTAGTCAGTTTAGGATGTAATGCGCTGGGGTGGAGGTAGTCAGTTTAGGATGTAATGCGCTGGGATGGAGGTAGTCAGTTTAGGATGTAATGCGCTGGGGTGGAGGTAGTCAGTTTAGGATGTAATGCGCTGGGGTGGAGGTAGTCAGTTTAGGATGTAATGCGCTGGGATGGAGGTAGTCAGTTTAGGATGTAATGCGTTGGGGTGGAGGTAGTCAGTTTAGGATGTAATGCGCTGGGATGGAGGTGGGGTCAGTTTAGGATGTAATGCGCTGGGATGGAGGTAGTCAGTTTAGGATGTAATGCGCTGGGGTGGAGGTAGTCAGTTTAGGATGTAATGCGTTGGGGTGGAGGTAGTCAGTTTAGGATGTAATGCGTTGGGGTGGAGGTAGTCAGTTTAGGATGTAATGCGTTGGGATGGAGGTAGTCAGTTTAGGATGTAATGCGTTGGGACGGAGGTAGGGTCAGTTTAGGATGTAATGCACTGGGGTGAAGGTAGTCAGTTTAGGATGTAATGCGGTGGGGTGGAGGTAGTCAGTTTAGGATGTAATGCATTGGAGTGGAGGTAGTCAGTTTGACTCCGCTCCTTTAAGATCTCGGAAACTAACAGAGCTAAAGACACGCCACATTTACAGTGCAGATGCATCCCTAGAGGTAAACTGTTCTTTTAGGAAGTCTGACGTTTCAAGGTTGTGCTTGTCGGTCAGATGAGGTTTACTACGTTAAAATTTGGAGCGGCTCGCCGGACTTTCGCCTGTTTCGCGAAAACCGTTGGTAATAGCCCTGAAATGGACAGTTTCATTTTTACAGGCCACAGAACACTGCAATACATCAAGTATAATTTATGACGCTTGTCTAAGTATGTATGTTTAAATTGTTACTCCAGCTGAACTTAAGTGATATAGTTTTAATTTCGAAATTTTAAATTACTTTAAAATTATTTAATCTTTATTAATATTTGTATTAATTAATATTTTTTATATTATATATTATATATATTTTATGTTATATATTAATATTAATTAATTAATTTAATAATTAATATTTTTATTAATATTGAATAAAATTATTAAAAATTAAATTTAATAAAAGAAAAATTCCGAAATGTTATATACCTTGTTTGTGATTTCTCCGGGTCCATTCTGACGCTCATTGGAAATATCGCACACAAAATACATCACAACCCAATGTTCTATTACAAATAACGCCAAGGTCAGCTGAGGGTAACATAAGTCACAAACCTAAAATCCTCGAAGAAATCACAATCGACAAAACACGCTGAACAGAGCGAATTACTGTCGTTTAATACAATTGTTCTGCTAATTCAAGTACCTAGCACAGCCAAATGAAAACTTTACTGCGTTCTGGAGCTTTCTCACATTTATAAGTATGAGGAAAACTGACCACTCTTGATCGGACTGAAAACTGCCTGGATGCATTCGGAGCATGTGGTATTCCCTTCGACACATTTACATTAAAAACTGAAACATGACGGCATTAATCCGCTTTTTCATGGTTCGATCTGAAACGATTCCAAACGCCTTCCTTCTATCTCTCCCCACGTTCGCTCACGGAAAGCCCCACACCTCTTTTGTACCACGACTTGATGGCGGTGAATCTCTAGTATCTGGTTCCCGTTAGACTCGTGCAAGCATGACTGGTAGATGGGCGGAAAGACCATGCCCAGGGGCTCTTGGCAACACAGTGCAGGTATATATAACAGCCGTGGCCGCAAACAGCACCCAGTCGTCTGCCCAGCCACGTCGAAGCCACCGTAGCGGGTAAGTTCTCTTGTGCCTCGTGCTTTCTCCAAGCGTCAATGGCACTAGTCAATGGTAGTGCTGATGGCAATAGATAATGTTGGTAAACTTTAATAATCATGATGTGACTGTTATAGTGAACATGCCATCCGTTTGAAAAAAAACTGGCAGATTTGGTCGTCATTGCCAAAAAGGTAGAGTTTTGTGATTTTACGCGGAAATCAATAAAAGGTGATTGCTGGCACAGTGCTTCAAGGTCATACCTCGGCTTGAAACAGCAGGGATAACCTTTCTTTAGTTTTTGAGCTTCTGACTACAACTGAACGAAATGTGGCGTTTACAGCCACTGTCTCCTGACATTATCAGATTTCGGCTGATCAACCGCTGGTGTCAATGTTATTTTAGTCATGGATGTTGATATTTTGACTACGACACACCCATGTGCGAAGTGTGACTGAGCGCCGCAAACTGCAAACTTTTGCGAATATCGCGAATCGAAGGTCTCGTCATACTAAACACTGGTCATCTCACGAGTTTAGTACCGAAATTTATAATACTTGTTGGTTAAAGCATCATTAAACTATTTCCGTACAGCGATGCAGGACTAATACTAAATACCTCAAATTCGGAAAGGCAGTTAGGGTTTCATTCCCTATTTTTTTGGTGCTTCTGCTCCGACGATATTTTGGTGATTTTTTGCTGCTTAGTCGTAGTGACATCGAAGATTTTCATTGTACCGACAACGATGCTGGATTACAATTATCACTTTACATGATTTTCGTTCATCATGCTATTGCATCGATTTCCCCAAAATATACATGAGGGACAAATTTTCTGACATATGACATGTCTGACGCCAGCAGTCTGTGCGCAGCCAGCCGATTAGTGAATCAAAAAAAGAGTACTAAAAGCCAGCAACCAAAAACCAACCTCAATGCCATCATTCCAAGGAACCTGCACCATTGCGAGGGGTAAAACTGTTGGTCAGACCTATTTTCTTCACCAAAGTTTTTTTTTCTTTTTTTGAATTTTTTGCTTCACAGACCTTCAAATAATAATGTCAAACAATACCTCGACGAAAAGAACAATTAATCTAATCAGTTATTGCATTATGTAACCGCAAAAGTGAAGGGCGATGTGCTGTTTTGACAAGTAGGAAAATGTTAGTGAAGATGCAGGAAAATGAACGGATGCTTAACGCATGTGAGATAGACCAGAAAAACAGACCACCGAACTGTTGATCAATAACTCATGCCGTAGCTTTGACACTAAATGCTGGCTCCTTGCAGATCAACATGAAGAGGTTCGTCGTCCTCCTGAGCGTGTTCACCGTGGCCAGTTGCGGCCTGTCGTACGGCAACCGCGGTAGCGGAGGCGGAGGCGGAGGTGGCGGAGGCGGAGGTGGATTCGGTAGTGGTGGCGGAGGTGGCGGTGGAGGTGGCGGCGGCGGCGGCGTCGTTGGAGGAGGAAGCGGGTCTGGTTTCGGATTTGGCAGCGGCAGTGGCGGCGGAGGCGGCGGCGGCGGCGGGGGTGGAGGTGGCGGAGGAAGCCATCTTGGCGGGGCTGTTGGAGGCGGACACGTCGGCAGACCAGCAGTAGGAGGAGGTGGACTTGGAGGAGGGTCTGGCGTGGGAGGAGGTGGTGCTGTCGGAGGAGCTCACGGTGGTGTAGTCGTGGGAGGAGGTGGCCTTGGAGGAGGTTCAGGTGCAGGAGGTGGCCTTGTTGGGGGAGGCTCAGGCGTAGGAGGTGGCCTTGTAGGGGGAGGCCACGGTGGTTCCCTCATCGGAGGAGGTGGCGTCGGTGGAGTCGGGAGTCACGGCAGTGGACTCACCGGTGGAGCAGGTGGACATGGTGTCGGACTCGTTGGTGGAGCTGGTGGACTCGGCAGCGGACTTGGTGGAGCTGGTGGACACGGAGGAGCTGGAGCTTTCAGCTCGCAGTTCGGAGGCTTTGGATTTGGCGGATCTGCCCAGGGAAGCGCTGGAGGCAACGTCGCTACCGGCCAGTCACAGAGTCATGGCACACTTACCTCAGTCACTTCCGTCAGCTCGCATGCCCAGGTGAGTCCAGTTCACAGGTGTTTGAAAAATCGCGCGTCCGTTGTGGAGCCTAAGTTTTTAGCGATAGCTCTATCAGACGAACTGCAACATATTCTGCTGAGATTTGCTCTAAATGTGCACTTGGCTTATTGGGTTCCTTAATGTATGCTTCAATCCATTGCGTTGTTTTAGTGTTTATCAGGGCTGGGACATTTTACAAGAATATAAGATTGGAGTACGAGAAATTCGTAACACTTAACGGAGGTATTGGGTAGGTTTTCATGACTTCCAACATCCCCTGACAGAACTGGCCCCTGTTAACTCGCTTGGGAAATATCATCAAACGAGTCGTAACAGAGCCTGGGGATCAATTCAGCAATGCCTCACGCATTCCCGTGCTCCGCTCCAGGGATCTGCCTCTGGTGGTGGTATCAATACCAGCGCTGGACAGGCCAGCCACTCCCAGTCTAGTGGACTCCTGGGACAAACGTCCCATTCGTCGACTGGCAGCGTCTCTCACCAGTCCACCGGCGGCCGTGGAGGAGCGTACTACTAGCCGCAGACACCTGTGGCGGCTGAGAATATAGGACTGAATACGCAGTCTTTGTGCGTGTACATCATGGATTAGAAATATACAACTGCACGGACCAAATGTCTTCATCTTCACCTCAGAGTTCCAAAGGCGTACGAAACCACTAATTGACATAAGTATGAGTTTGTTGCTAATGCGTGTAATACGCAACTTGGTGGGCAGCTCATAATTACACCCACTGGTAGTGCATACGTTGCCCCTTTTCCTCCTGATCTGTTCAACTGATGGCTGAGAAATGTGATGTAGAGGCAGTCTTGATGTCGGGGAAGTCTTTGACGTGAAACTTGGCA
The DNA here is from genome assembly GCA_030062745.1 of Capitulum mitella. Classification (NCBI taxonomy): domain Eukaryota; kingdom Metazoa; phylum Arthropoda; class Thecostraca; order Pollicipedomorpha; family Pollicipedidae; genus Capitulum; species Capitulum mitella. The sequence continues at coordinate 4,188,928 of CP099851.1, read as the reverse complement.
TGACGTCAAATAAATGAAAGCCTTTCCTGTTTCTAACTCTAATGCACTTCAAAACCTACGAAAATTCTTACGTCCTTTGACGGTCAACCCGTCGTGACTGCCACTGTGCTGCAGTCTCCATGATTAAGGGGAAGAGGGAGACTGCAAGAGTCTGAGAGAGGGGGAAGGAGAGAGAGAGAGAGGTAGGGAGAGAAAGGGAGGGAGGGCGAGAAGGAGAGAGAAAGAGAGAGGAAGAGGAAGAGCCAGAAGAGGAGAGGGCGGAGAAAATGGGTTGGAGATAGAGATGGAACAAAGGAGAAAAGGACAGAAGAGAGGCTTACATTGCTGTTAAGGTCAGGCCATACGTCTGCCCGAATCGTTAAGCCGGGAGTCCACTGGCACCGTTTGGCGTGTCGCCGAAAGGCTGGACGACGGAAAGCAGGTGCCGAAATGCAAGACACTGCAGACTGGTTCTTTTGACGCGTCGAGGGATTTGCCGTAATTTTTATCAAGCAACACAACAAAAGAAGCAGTTCTTTTCTTTTAATGCATTAGCAATACTATTAACAAAAAAAGGATTCGTTCAAGATGCTTTGTATATTTGGGACCTGTTCAAAGAATCTCGAACACGAAAATGGAGCTCCGCCCCAGGTGATGAAAGCTGCTTCATTTCATTTCATTTCTTTTATCACAAACGTGCCTCCTCGTTGAACTGGGACTATTACGCACCCGGAAAATAGCTTGGTGGGGGAAAGTGAAAAGTATAAACACGATAAAGGTAGTACCAGCAGCGAGAGCTGGCAGTTGGAACAAAGTGTGGGGATATGACAGCAAGTGCCCTGCCGAACATTGCATTCGGCAATGTGCTGCTCTCTGGCCCGGTACACGTGCTGAAAGAAAGGTAAGGATAAGGATACGATAAAAAAGTCCAGTGCAAGTCACTGCGGTCATTCTGGCACTGCATTTCACACGAGGACTCAAGATGAACGGTGAATGGTGAAAGACTGTGGAGGGAAGGAAAGGTTACGTGCTCAAATGAAGCGCGAAAAAATTGTCATTAAAAGATGGAAATACGATTCGGCTGTTTGGAGGACGAATGCATGTTCACAGCGCCACGTGTTTTATGTCTTGTCATCAAGACAGGCATGATTTGATGTCTTGTCAACGGCGTATTTTTATTTCTAGTCCATTGGCGATGTCGGCTTTAGATTTAAATTCAAGCTTGAAATTTAAGACTTTAGGACTGTTGTTACTGACAACCGCCTAAAAAAGCAGTAGCACGAAAAACAACATTAATTGCCAAAAATAGCGAGCCAGAAAATGAAACAATGTTTCTGTGGTAAGCCAAATCTTAACGATGGACGCGAATTTTTCTCGAAACTATTCCAAAGAAATTTGTGTGAAGATATCACGCAGGTGCAAGATATAAAATCGAGTGGAAGTTTGGTTTGCGTTGAGAGATTTTATCTGATTGTCTGGCTGTCTGACTGTCCAGTTGATTATAGCGTTATTCAACATGCTGCGGCCATGATCTTCCAAAAAATCTACTGAAGCCACGGGATTTGTGCCAAAAATGCTTCCTTCCTTGTCCTTGCATCGGTTCGACACAATTCATCAAGCTTGCGTCACGATAGGTGTTTGCCGCCGAAAGGCCGGAAGCGACTTTTCGGTTCGGCGCCGAAAAGTTGAGCGCGCCAACTGGCGCATTCCGTCGTTCGGCGTCGGCTCACCAGCATTTCTCAGTGGCCGTGCGTTAAATTCCGTCGTCCGGTCATTCGGCGAGACGCTGAATATTGCCAGTGAGCGGCCGACTTTAGTGCAACCCACCAGCCTCCATGACGTCACCACACTGCATATTCTACCGCGGTATCTACGAGCGGCTGTTGATTGTCATCGGGAACTGTGAACGGGTTCATCGTACAGGGACGCTGCAAATCGTGACCGTTAAATGAAAGTGAGCACATCTGAGATCACGTCATTCCTGCAAATTGGCAGATCATTTGATCATTTCAAGGTAATGGTAGGTGGGGCGGGGCATCACGGGAATTATACAAGGAGGTGTGTCATGCCGTTTCTGTGAGAGATGCCGAAGGACCTTTGCGACGTTTTTTCCTTCCTCTCAACAGCCAGTGTCGGTTGGGTAACATTTGGCGACCTTTTGAAACGGAGAAGATAATGGGCAACCTACATGGATGTTTCTTTACAGTAAAGATAGAAAAGGATTTGTAATTTTCATATAATTTTTGACAAGCTATCCGCGTATTATGAAATAAAGTATTTTAAAGAACAGTTACAGGTAAACGGCCTGCTTCATTATCTGCGGTTCATCATTAACAAAGCAGCGTATTCTTACATGTTTTTCACGACAAGAGAAGTAGGCATATGCTATTACTCTATGCGTCATCGCCAGCATTCCCCTTTTCGCCACCTCCAGCAGTACATGGGATCGGCACGTCGTCCCAGTTTTTTTCCAAACGCTGTCTGGTGGAGTAGCAAACCCCAAAAAAGAGAAAACGGTATGTAGTGTGATCGTGTGGCTACACGCCCTATCCGGTTGGACACTTTTTAAGTAGTGTCGTTACATTACCAGTTACCTCAAAGAAGGTCTAATCATTGGATTCTGGGTCTCCATTGAATCCCAAGGGACATAGCCAATGGGGTCACTTTTGAGAGCTCCAGAATGACGGATTACCACGAACTGAGATACTTGAAAATACTGTTACTATGCAATTCAGCGCTTCTCATCATTGCATGACTTCTCCGAGGTTCGCAGAATGTCATTTTGTTTAACTATTTGAATTCATGATTTAATTTAAGATGACGCTGACCCAAGTAAGGATCAAAGTGCAGAAGTAACTGGAACTGCAGTCGTGTAGCTCAGGCGGTAGAAATCTGGTCTCTCCGTCCTGGCAAGATGGGTTCGAGTCGCCACGGCTCTTGATATTTGGCCCACGGGTCAACAGGCAACCGGTCAACATAGGATTACGCTGACTACCACACGGTCTTATCGCACGATTAGCGGCACGTTAACTTTTCCCGTACCAGGGGGGAGTCAACACCCCCTTAAGGTTTTCTGCGACAGCGGAAAACGGCAAAACGGAAAGCCGCCGATTTTCAGTACCTTTTTACCATCCTTAGCACATATCCTTGAAAGAAAATCCAGCGTCGGGTCAGGTCAGGCGACTGACCTGGGTCTTGTCAAAGTGGACCGTTCTGAAAAAAATATTTGACTAGTCATACCTCTGCGAAACAACAAGATAACGATTCGAAAAAATACGTATGAGTAAAACAATACGTGGGCAATAAAACGTAGATCTCCAATTTTGTGGCCGGCATTAGGTGACTGAGCTAGGGTCACGACGATTTTTGCCTTTTTTCTAAGATTCCATCATTTTGGACAACTTTTGCCTTTTATTTTGGTGTTCAGACAGTTTGGTAAGTTATACTCCTTTGGGACAGCCTCCCTGAGCTCTTGAATGACCTCCGTGGAATGACCTGGGAACAGATTATTTCATTGTATAACTTCAAACGGAAAGAAGTGTCTTCTTCGTCACGGCGTCACCAACCTAAGTTTTTGGGAGATCAAGTAGCCTCTCTCCACTGAAAGCTGTTACGATATAATCCTCGAAAGAGGCGGACACGATGTTTCCGAACCGTGGTAAGGGGTCGGCTGAACTTTCGACACAAAATCAACCGTTACCCGGAATTGCGCGATCGGTTGTGGGGGCCTGAGTCCATGCAAAAAGCTCTCTTTTGCACGGACTCAGTTCCCTAACATCTCCCTGTCAAACAACTCTAATGGAATACAGTGAAAAACTAGGGGTGACATACATACGTGACAGTGATTACTTTCAGTTAGTTTTGAATACAGCATGGTATTTCGCATGCACCTCTCACTAAGGGGAGCATTGGTTTGCCGACTGTCCGTCTCAACAACCGATGGTCCAATTTCGACGAGTGAGATGACAACTGACCGGCCGCCATTCTGAGACCCCAGATATTTTCCGTCTGTTGACCTTAAAGTCACCGATATCACAGCTCAGGTTACATTCCCAAAACGTTAGTGGCCGACAGCTTCAGGACATCATCGAGGCAAACATAGTTTCAGTTGGCTTGCACAGTATCAAGAGAACTCATTTGGCACGGCAAACAATACGTTTGCTGAACGCATCCCCACGTGCACCTACGTCACGGCGTCAACTTAGATCAGGATCCGACATTTGGCCTGTTAAATGTTCTGATGTACAATTCAACAAGAATGTAAAAAATGGCATTTGTTTCCCAGTAGTTGCAATCTTTTATTCACTAACGCCAGTTCTGTACAGGAGAAAAGCTAAACCGACTCTGTGCAAAGCTAGCCACTAACGATTGATCTTACTTGAGGTCATTTATGGCGCATAACTTGATATTTGGTCTTTGTGTCATTTATAACGAGTTTGTCATCATCCATGTCAAAAGAAAGGGACAGATCTGGAGTAACAATGCTTAAAAGCAGAGTCCATTATTCAACTTTCGATATTGTGTGACCTGACCCTGCATGACCAATGTGGTGGTCAGCAATTTTGTGTTGAAAAGTAGTTGAATTGATTAAGAAGGGGTGCTGGAGGTTTGGACCGCTGGCGTTTGTCGTTCGGAAGTGAAGCCAGAAAACAAAAGAGACAATAAACTAGCGCACTGCCGAGGGTTAACTAGACGGCCACTAAAAGAAGGGGGAAATATTGCATTCTTTGGACGGTTCTGCAATGCGTGTGACTGAAGATTCCGGCATATCTAGCCCCGACACATTTGCTCGGTGTCGCACACTTTCTCAGGGGCTTGTCGAAGAACGAAAAGAATGGGAGGTAACACATGGATAAGAACAAAAAGATATTCATGTAAGATATAGAGACAAGGCCAATCCATTTGTCCTGCGTTTTTCCGCGTCTTGGATTCCCTTTTCATGTGCGTTTACTGGAATTGCGACAAGAAAAAGCGCTCCATATTTGTCCACGACAAAATGTATTCGACACTAGATAGTAACAAACAGCAATACGAATGAAACCTTATCTCTGCTGCTAGCGTCATGACCACAGTTTTTCCTTTACTGGCTAATAATACCCGTTGAGCTGGCTGGACGATGCACCGGGGTGAGCGACAGACTGCTGTTGATCTCTGACCCCATGCAGCTGACTACCTCCGACCTGACCGAGACCGATACCGGACCCTCCGGCCACAGACGGACCCTGAAAACGGCATAGCTGTCAACACCAGTGCAACTGGCAAAGAAATAAGTAATGGAGAACATGGATCATCGACAATAAACACAAAACAAATCTCCACAAAGGAAACAAATCACCGGCATCGAAACTTGTCACGGTGCACAGTCAATACCTGCACCTTATGAAAGATGTTGAAACAGAACGTGAATCGTGAAATTCGATACGTTGTCAATTAGATACTCATCTGTTCCAAAAATTCACACAGCCTTTCCCATTTACTGGCCGAGCTTACCATTCACACCTGGTCGACTACAGCAATAGCTGAACGAAAATTGTTAGCCGAGTATCGCCGTTTACCTGCACGCTGGGTCCGACAGAGGTGACAGAAGTCGAACTGGCGTGTCCGGTCGAGAAGGAGTTGTCACTGCCAAGTCCTGCAGCGGCATTGACACCACCGGTACCAACACCACCCAGCTGGCTGGTACCACTCAGGTGACCAGCACCACCTAGCTGACCAACACCACCCAGCTTGCCAACACTGCTCAGGCGATCATTTCCAATGATGGAACCTCCATGGACCTGGCCACCACCGATGGGACCTCCGGCGACCTGGCCACCACCGATGGGACCTCCGGTGACCTGGCCACCACCAATGGGACCTCCAGCGACCTGGCCACCACCGATGAGACCTCCGGTGACAAGGCCACCCCTGATCGGACCTCTGTGGACCTGGCCACCACTGATGGGTCCACCATGGACTCTGCCACCACCGATGGTGCCTCGGTTGCCGTAGTGCCTGCCACAGCTGACCACAGCAGCAAGGCTCAGGACGATGACAAACGTCTTCATTGTGGTAAACTGGGAAACAAATACCAAGTTTCAAGCAACCAATGGCTGGTGAACAGAAATCTTGCCAGTATGATTTCAAATCGAACGTTACCGTAATTATCTGTTTGATGGATATGGCTTTTGCCCGCTACTAAAACAATAAAATCTTGCTCATCGCTCACGGTCGTAACGTGCAGACAAATGACACCCAACCATTTTTGCAGTTTACCTTGAGGGATGCACTTGATCGCAGACCGAGCTTCGTCAGGACGAGAATGCTGTCCCTTCCTCGAGACAGAGTTTTATATGCAGCATAAGCCCGGCAAGCGTTATTTCCACCACGACTTTTCCTGTAACAACGATCCTGAACAACAGCTCTTGTCTTCCGGAAATCTGGAGCAGGTTCTGCCATGTTCATTTTTACTTTGATTAGCGCAGTCGAGCTGCACACGACGGCTTCATGTGACGTTATACAGCCGGTGGGTGACGGCTGCTGTAGGGGAAAACGAGTTTTCATTTTGCAAGAATTTGTGGCTTGCCACGTGGAATGACTTGGCGTCCGGCACGTGGGATATCGCAGCCGCGCTGACTGGAAGATTGAGATGATTCAATTGTCTGACGATGGAGTTGCAATCCTCGCCGGACATTGACTAGCCATCGCCGGACAAAGGAAAGTTGCCATCCATTCATGAAAGCTTTCTTTGAAGAAAAAAGTGCCGGTGAACAGCTCTCGTCAATTGTTTGAAATCGTCAATAGCTGACCTGCATTTTTTATCCTTTCACCATTTGTTCCAAAACGAGGTCGTGTCAGGCCATCGACCAATAACGTCCTTCCTGAAGGAGTGATAACTGACATTAATTTCCAGACCTCAGTCACGTTTTGGTTTCGTCCTCGGACGTCTGAACAGATATGGGCCAAATTCCAATACAGCATTACCTGTACACGTGATTGAGACCATTTTGGGTTTCGAGAAGCTGGTGACCCTTACAGGGCCATGTGTCAACCGCTCATGTGTTCACAATCGACCCTGTGTGAACTGAAAGTGGTTTTGAGCTTGTTGTGAGGTAATCGTCATCGTTGATTTCAGCAGTGACAGTGATCTTACCTTGTCCAATGACCAGAACTCCACTCCATGATCATCACGCCTCATTTTCTTGGGAATTTTTCACATATTGGTTCCAAGAGAAGTAGCGTGAGGGATACGGTAGCAGAAATATGCTTTTTCACCTGGAACGCAGACGAAAATCCTTGCGTCCGTTAACGGTTAACCCGTCGTGACTACGAACCGTGTTAACGACCTCCATAAGGAGCGAGACAGAGGGAGAGCATGAAAGAGGGAGAGGAAGAGGTGAGAGAGAGAGGAGAAACACTTAAGCTACCGTTAAACTAACGTCATACGCCTGCCACAGCCATTGGTGAAGCTTGCGAATCTACCTGACGTCATCGCACGCTTCCACGGCGATATTTACGAGTGGCTTCTGATCGTCGTGAAGATTTGTAAGCCGGTACATCGTGCAGGAGTTCACGCTGCAAAACGCAACCGGCACGTGGCACTGAGTGCACCTGCCATCACCATGCCACTGCGAGCTGGCAAATCCGTTGACCGATTCGCAGTGGATGAGTGTGGGTGTGAGACATCCAGGAAACTACACAAGGAAGTAGTTTTGTTCTGCCGTGAAAATCGTTGGTGTGCCTGAGGCGTTTCTCCTTATTCTCAGTGGGCCGTACCGTTTAGGTAATGCGAAATGAGTCCAATGCCATTTTGTCACTGATGTCATTGGAGGAAATTCGACGTCTTGGGTTTAGTTGATCGGATGAAAAATCACCAATGACATTTTGCCCTTTTTAATGTTCCTAGTTCTGTCTATGACAGAATTATGCAAACACTGGAGTGCGATTTGTACTCGTTACGTCTAAAATGACCAGTGAAAATTAAAAATATTGCGTTTTATGCCAATTCAGATTTAAAGAAAAATATTTCCCGTCTGAATTGCTATGATCGCCTATGAAATTCTCTATGACTAGCTCCCTATTCATGCATTTTGTTGTCTCTATTAAACTTCAAAGACCTAATCCAAGGTCAATGACCTCGCTTCACTTCTTTTGACCTTGAGAAGTTTAATAAACGCTAGAAGTGACGAAATGCGTCGATTTGGTTATCGTCACTAGGAATATGCCAAAAGATGAATTTAGCTTCCTTATTTACAGTAAAGCTACACCAGCATCCCGTGGTTTTAGGGAATGTTTTTGGAAAAATTCAGTAGTCATCAGTCTACACGATTGCCGGATCTTTATCCGCGAGAGCCTGTTTATTTCCAACATATGCATTTTTTTGATACTATGAACTTTTTGGTATTCTTCGAAACTTTGCGACCCAGTTCTGCCATTTTCTTTCTGATCTCAGTTATTCTTCGTCGATTTTGATGGCAGTGCATTTTGGCTGATAACACTTATGCGTGACCTGACCTCAGGTCAGTGGTCGGAGGTCATTAAAACTTTGCCCATTGACGGAAATTGGATGTCTGCATCTCCCCACACTGAAGTTGTAAAAAATTCTTTAATTTCCGAAAAACGACTACGTATGTTGAAAAACGACTTAACCGCAGGTCAATGGTCCAGGAATTTCCGAGAAATCCAAGATACCAAATTTGCTGCATTTATCGGAATCTCTAACCCCAAAATTTTGTTGTAATACGATCGTTTGCGAAAAAGTTATGGGGCGCTGAGTTTTTTTGGACATAGGTCTACCTGACCTGACCTAGGTTAGACAACATACTTGACCTGAGGTAAAAAATTTGACACAAGATGTAAAGTGATCAAGCAAAAAGTACACGAAGTTTCGTGACGCCGGGTTTGTTCGTTCTTTCGCAATCTTGGAAAAACCTCAGTGGGCGTTGAAGCATCCTAAAACGGGAAGGGTTAACGGCTGTGGAATTCAAACCTGAAATAACAGAAAAGATCAAAGGGCTAAGCAAGAAATGTTTCCAAAAATTAAAAAAAAAATCCTTGGGTATTAATTCTAGGCGAATGTGAAGTAATCACGGTTTGGATATGGTAGTATTCAGTAAAGAGGATGGGATTTTTTCCAACCGTCCTGCGTCACTAGTTGCCATCTCCGTTCAACGTTTTGTCTCAGTAACCGTGCATCATAGGAAACTTTTAATCCCGTAAAATCAGGAAAAACTTCAGTCAACTGAGTAGAAATGCTGTTTCATACTCATGTGGCAATTAAAGAGCTTTGACTGCACTTTTAGATTTCTTTTTTTCTTATTCGTAGTTACATGTATTTATCTCCACATCTCTGGGAGTAATTCTCAGTCGCAGTGTTCGTCGGACGTGCTGCTGAACGAGTAGTGAATGTGCCGCATCAAAAGTCAGTAAAGTTCCATCTACGGATATCACTGTATGTACATGGCAATTTTCGGAGCGCCACTGTGCGCCATTCCCGAGATCAGAGCAAGCACCTCCAGCCGGAAAGACGAATCTCAAGGAATTTATACATGTATGTTATGTAATACGTGTGATTGCTTGAAGACTGGTGTATTCAATCCTGACTCATCTCCTCGAAGTAAGACACTTCTCCATGGCAATGTTGAACAAAGGAAATGATGAGGGATACCAACTGGGAAATGATGAGATAATCAAGTCAGACGCAGTTGGATGAAATATGGAAACACGAACAAAACAGCTGTCCTGGATCTCCTCTTCCGTCTTCGGGTCTCCCTGCTGCGCTTTAAACTCCGACTGCGACCACAAAAAACAGTTCCGCATTTGTCCACCACAAGATGTATTTAGCATCAGTTAATAAACGACACTGCAGTAGAACCATATCACTGTTTTTTCCTTTACTGGCTAATAATATCCGTTGAGCTGGTTGGAGGACGCACCGGGGTGAGCGACAGACTGCTGTTGACCTCTGACCCCAGACAGCTGACTACCTCCGACCTGACCGAGACCGATACCAGACCCTCCGACCAGAGCCGGACCCTGAAAACGACATAGCTGTCAACACCAGTGCAACCGGTAAAGAGACAGGCAATGATGACCATGTGTCATCGACAAAACACAAAGCAAATGTTCACAATTGAAAGCAATCACCGGCACCGAGACATGTCACGATGCACAATCAATAAATGCACATCATAAAGATGTCCAAATAAAACGTGAATTGTGACCGTCGATACTGTGCGAAACATCAATTTCAGAAATCCACATAATTGTTTCCATTCACTGGCTAAGCTTACCATTGACACCTGATCGACTCTGGCAATAATTTAACTGCACTTGACTACACGAGTATCGCCGTTTACCTGCACGCTGGGTCCAGCAGAGGAGACAGAAATCGAACTGGCGTGTCCAGCCGAGAAGGAGTTACCACTGCCGAGTCCTGCAGCAGCACCGAGACCACCAGCACCAACACCACCAAGGTGACTGGTACCACCCAATAGACTGGCACCACCCAGCTGGCTGGCACCAACCAGCTGACCGACATCACCCAGCTGACCAACACCTCCCAGCTGACCAGCACCACCCAGCTTGCCGACACTGCTCAGTCGACCATTTCCAATGATGGAACCTCGATGGACCTGACCACCACCGATGGCACCTCCGGTGACCTGGCCAACACCAATGGGACCACCTGTGACCTGGCCGCCACCGATGGCACCTCCGGTGGCAAGGCCACCACCAATGGATCCACCATGGACTCTGCCACCACCGATGGTGCCTCGGCTGCCGTAGTGCCTGCCACAGCTGACCACAGCAGCAAAGCTCAGGACGATGGCGAACGTCTTCATTGTGATATAACTGTAAAACATACACCATAATTAAATCAACCAGTAGGTGCTAAGCACAAAGCTTGCTAACCTAGGTTTATACGGAACATTAACCTATCAGGCATACTGATAAATGTGGCCTCGATCATCGCATCAAATCAATCAATGAAACTGTGATTGCACATCAATGAAGCATCGTAAAGTGCAGGCAAGTGATGCCCGACTGTCATCATTGCTTACCTTGAACGATCGTAGACCGCGCTTAGTCGGGAGGAGAATGGTGCCTCGAACTCGCGGCACCGTTTTATATGCACCATGAGCCAGGGAGACGTTATTTCCACCACTCCCTTTCTAGCTATAAACGGTCCTAGACTACAGTCTTCATCTTCCTGAAATCTAGAGCAGGTTCTGTCGTGCTCATTTTTTCTTGATTGGCGCAGCCGAGCCGGAGGAGACAACCCCATGTGACGTCATACAGCCGGTGTGAGGCGGCTAGTGTAGCGGAAAACGTGTTTTCATTTCGCAGAAGGACGTGACGTGTGTCGTGGAATGGCCTGGCGGCAGGTGGTTTACGTTTTGCAGCCGCGCTAATTGGGAATTCAATATGTGTTACGTGACTGACGATGAAATTTCAGTCTATGCCGAACATTGCTTATCCTTGCTGGACGAAGAATTCCAAACCATTTATAAAGTTTTTCTTTTAAGAACCAACAAGCGGCAAACGACCTTCTTCGCCAAGGACCTTACATTTGAAGTGTCTCACCTAACATCCCTTCCACATTTGGTCCAAGACATCTTATTATCAAGTCATGTTACGAGGGAGATGGCAGCAGTAGCCGAAGCGCTGTTTAAAACCCAGTCATATTAAATCACCTAACTATTACATCATTGCCCAAGGTTTGTCATCTTTTTTTTGAGATCCCAACCAAATTTGGGTTGTTCCTCGGACGTCTGCCGAGATAGAGAGCAAGATTTTGATGCAGGACAGCTTATACATATGCTTTACAATGTATAGGGGCATGGGACATTACCTACATTTTCCCACGTAGCCTTCCAAGGTTACGTGAGGTGTCTAACCTCATGTGAGCTCCAAATGACTTTGCACGAGATATAATGATATTTTTTCGATACTTTTCAAAAATGGCAATAGTTTTTTATTTCGCAGTGATCTGAATACCATTCTGTGATAACCAAGAGCTACTTGTAGACTTTTTCACACCTTGATTAAGACAGAAATGAGATGGGTTGGCAGTGCCTTCATTTTTATTTCGTGTGATATATTTGGAGGATTTTTTGCACTACTATATGCCATTCCGTCACGCACCAAATTCCAACTTCATGCGTAGTTTTTGTGAAGATAAGGTTGTGATCAACGTTTGCTTTAGTGTTGCTCGTTGGTGAAGTGCTCTTTCCTCTTCAAAAGCAAGGGATGATACAGCATCACGATTTTAATCAATCCTACAGATAACGGTAGTCATTGGAGCTCCTTTTTCAAGGATTTAAAAGGGGTAGGGTTGCTGATCTCAAGAGTGTTTGTTGAACTGTATTTTCTAGTGTTTCATTTCTTACTGTATTAACAGCAGTCCAATAGTTCCTTGAGTTGAAATGAATTTAAAGTTAACTGGAGAAAAACCATCGTGACTACCAGGAGTGGCAACGTGACAACGGCCCGCATAATAACGAAGAGAGAGGGAGGGAGAGAGAGAGAGAGAGAGAGAGAGAGAGAGAGAGAGAGAGAGAGGGAGAGAGAAAGAGAGAAAAGGAATGGAGAGACAGACAAGTAGGGAGAGGCGGAGAAAAGGGTAGGAGAAGGGGAGAAAAGGAAAGAGGAAGAAGAGCACTAAGCCAGCGCCAGATCTCCCCGAGCCGTTAGTGACAACTGCCAGCTTCCATGACATCATCGCACTGGGTATTCGACGCGATTTTTAAGACTGGCTGCTGATAGTCACTGGAAATTTGTAGGCTCGTTCATTGTTAAGACAGACTGCAAATCGTGGTCGTTTAATGGTAATCAGTGCACCTGAGATCACGATTTTACTGCGAGTTGGCAGACCATTTACCGATTCATGGAAGATGTGGGTGGTGCAAAGCGTCAAGGGAAATGTCCAAGGTGTTCTAACAGTAAAAAACATCGTTGCGCGTTTGTGGTCCTTTTCCTCAGTAGCCAAAAGCCGCTTATCGCAATAAAAACTTCCGCCATGGCTTTGCTACGGTTTCAGCAACCGAGGCACCATTGTTGGTGGCACAATCTGGCCAAGTTGCTGGAAGTTCCATCGGTGATGGCCAGGTCCATGAACGTCCCTTCGGTGGTGGCCTGGTCACCGGAGGTCCCATCGGTGATGGCCAGGCCCGCGAATGTCCCATCAGTGGTGGCCTGGTTACGGGAGGCCCCGTCGGTGATGGCCAGGCCCGCGAATCAGTGGTGGCCTGGTTACGGGAGGTCCCATCGGTGATGGCCAAGTCATCGATGGTCCCATCGGTGGTGGCCAGGTCCATGGAGGCTCGATCATTCGAAATGGCCACCTGAAAAAAACATTTCAAACAACAAACATTGGGCCAGTTCGGTGGTGCCGGTCACCTTGGTGATGCTCAGCGCAATTTCCGTCCTATTCCCCTATTTCTAGCCTGTTGGGCCGTTTCTTTCGCTTGTTCGTGCCTGCAATGCATTCCTGAGTCAAGGAAGTCACTAAATATGACAACCAGTGTTAATCGAAATGAGGTACCATGAGATCAGGTTAGGTCACATTTGGGTAAAACGGAAAAATTTACAAAGGTTTCCAAATATTTTGAGTGCTTTGGGGCGTACTTATGACATACTCATGACATACCTATGACAAAAAGTTTCATTTTTCTCTGGCGTTCCGTTCGCGAGATGGGGGGTCGAAACGCCCCCCCCCCGAGCTTGCCGGTTGGGGGCGGGGTTAAGAACCTCCAATTAGCCATAATTGCCTTAACATCTTTTCTGCAGATCTTCCCAAAACGTTATTTGGTCTTGTCAGGCTTCCCAGTTACGGCGTCATCACCGATCGACTCTGGCAATAGCTGAACTGCACCTGAGTACCTGAGTAAAGCCGTTTACCTGCCTGCTGGGTCCGGCAGACGTGGCAGAAGTCAAACTGGCGTGTCCCAGAGGAGAAAGAGTTGCCACGTCATGTCATGTCATGTCCTGCAGGAGCATTGTAGCCACTGCACAGGAACCACCCAGCTGACCGACATTACTCATTTCCAACGATGGATCCTCCATGGAACCAGCCACCGCCGATGGGACCTTCGGTACAAGGCCACCACCAGTGGGCATTCCAGTAACCTGGCCACCAAAGATGGAACTTGCGGTGACCTGGTCACCACCGATGGTGCTTCCGTTGCCTTATTGCCTCTCTAGCACGGCTGCGGCGTAGTCGGTTTCTGCGATCTTGGGCCTATTAGTATACTATACGGTCTTCGTTCCCCTCTCGCCGTCCTGCTCATCGGCCCGCCGCTGCGTAAGCGTCCGCGCGTGGGGAGCCGCTACGCGTGCCGTCGCTACGGTGGCCGGTGCCTGCCGAACGGATCCGCTGAAATGTCCTCCGACCCGCCGACCGCCTACGGAAACGGTGTACAAATTGCTGAGGTGGTCAGTTCTGGTCATGCATACGGACAGTGAGTGACGCGGGGTGAGACGTAAAAAGGCGTGGGGGAGGCATTCTGGGGGGTAACTTCGTATCCGGGAGCCTTTTACTCACCCCTTCCCCCCGGCTACCTATATGTCCTCACTTCGCCTCGAAAGCCATATTTAGTCGTCAGGTAGACAATGTGTTGATGTCATTTTATTTCACTGTAAGCCGGCACAGGACGCTTGCTGGTTTGTTTTAAAATGACGTAGCTCAATTTTAACACTGCGCGACAAATGCGAATTGGTTGTGACGCACGTTGGCTAGTACTCCGTTGGTCGTTAATTACCTTCCCCAGTTTTACTCGCATGCCCTCCTCTGGTGACGAAATTCACCCTCCCCACCTGGATCTCTCTTTTCAGCTCCAGTGACGTCAGTTTCCAGCTCCGTGCCTTGTCAACACCCGTTGCAAAACGTCTGCGGCTGAGACTGTTTCGTCCGTAGGCCAGACTTTCCTCCCGTCAAATTTAATCTCGCCCAGCGGGCCTTTTCACCTGGTCAAATGATCCAGTATCATGTCAGTGGCTGTCCCCCCCCCGCTACCGGTGAGCCCGGGGCCCTCAGGGTTACCCGCCCGTGATTTCCTTTTCTGGACTGCCGTGGCCGCGGTCAGGCCAGTCCTTGCCTCAGGACTTTTGGCTACCGATCAATTCGGTCCGAACCTTTCGACCTGCCGGCCTATGTCCCGGTCTTACAGCCGTCCACGGTCCGTTCGAACAGGTCCGGACAGCTGCCTGGCACTTCGTTGACTTACGCGAAGAAAAAATTAACAAAACATGTTTTAGATGACAGCTCCTTACGTTAGCGTTGCCGGGGTCCCCGGACTTCCGGTCAGCCGGAGACCCTGAGGGCTGCTCGCCTTTTTTGAGCGGCCGTGGCCTCGGCCAGCTCAGTCCTTATCCCGGGACATTTGGCTACCGATCACAGCGGTCCGAGCCTTTTTCAAAATATCGGCCTACTTCCCATTCTTACAGCCGTCCACGGTTCCTTTACCCAGGTCCGGACAACACTGTGATGCTCCTTGGCAACGGCGATTAAAGTTTTTGTTTTCGACTATACACGCCGTATGAATTAGCCTTCTGCCCGGATTCGAAACAGGAATTTTTCTAGTCACTCACCACCGGTTGTTATTGAGCCACTTCGCGTGAGAGCGAGGCTACGAGTCTCAGCCTCATTGCCCCCGGGGTTTGTATATTTTATAGTACGGACATCAGCGTACCCGACCTGTCGTCTGTACTGCTAGCCGATCATTGTTCGGCCCGCGCCGAAGATGCCTGATGTACCGAGCCGCGCCCCGGCGTCAGCGATGGTGGCTGGCCGTTCTCGCGTATAATGGTGTTGTTTACGCGCCACCTCCACGCTTCGGGCACTACACAGGTGCCGCCGGAGAGCGGAGGAACTGGGCTGCGGCGACCGGGCGGCGGACAGCAACCGACCTGCTCTATGGCCGCGGCTGGGCGGCGGCGCCCGTTCGGATCCATCTCTGCCGGCCGCGTCAGGGGCGGCGGCAGGTCGCACCCGCGCGTGTTAAGCGCGCCGCGGCTCGGCGTGCGGAGTCCTCTGCCTCTGCGCTTGACCGGCCGCGTTTGCGGCGGCAATGGGGATGTTTGTGTCACCCCACCGCCCCTCCCTTTGGCAGAATTATCATCAGCATCAGCAGAATCCCAGTGGCCTTTCCAGGCTTCTGGCCGTTGTGACCAGGGCCGCAAGGAACGCCACCGTAACGGTGGCGTCTGCACCTCTGGAAAACTGGATCCGGTTACGTCATATTTTTTTATCAGCTGCAAGCAGTGTGGGCGATTCTTGTGAGTCCGGTTTTCACGGAACGGGCGCCACCGGGAAGGTGTCATGTGCTTGCAGTAAACGTCTGCGTGCAGAGATGGCGAGTTTTGAGCACAGAACCTGAATTCCTCGCCATCTGGGATACGGCTTGCCCCCGCCTTTAATGGAGTTCACGAGAACCCTCCCACCATACTCTCGGACATTATCATCATCAGAACTATCATTGTACGTGATCAGGTCACGCAAGGGCCAGATCACGTTTCGCCTTGAATGTTCCACGACCGGCCTAAATCCGCATTTGTAGAAAACTTACCACAACCCAAAGCCGAACACCCGCACTAAGAATTCGCTCGATTGATCCACTGTCTTTGGTAGATGTCGGCATTCGTGTCAAGCCGTAGGACAGGCACAATGTGTTATCTGGAATGGTCTGTGCTGGTCAGCCTTCTGAAAAATTTTGCTGGTAGTTAGCCTGTCTGATAACTGAAAATCCTACCGCACAGACAACGTAGGTCAGGCCAATCGAGGTAAATCAACATGACATAAAGTATATGGATATCATTTAGCGAAAGGCGCAGCGTTCTCCAATTTTGAGTACCTATCGATACCTTAGTTTTCTGTGCTTTCGGAAATCTGCATTAATCATGGAGCTAAGTTCCCTATCAAATTCCCTTATGGCTCATTTATAATTGCTACATTTCCAGTGTTTGCTTTCGGCTGACTTCGATCAATTCATATAGGTCTTTCATGCTTTGCGGTACGTACACTGACTCTACGAACTAATTCATCACAAAGTGCATTTGGAATTGGATGAATAGGAATGAAAGACGTGACCTCGAATTACTTGTCCTAAATCAATTTGACATTGCGCTATGCAAATTTATGATCTCAAAAAAGTTTCCGGCTTTGATGGAAAACAGTCCAGTGGGCCTGGAGATAGCAAAGAGTAGATGACTTCTCCCAGATCATTCGGTTTCTGAGAATTGTAAGACTACTACCCACGCTGCCTCCACATCCCGTTTCTTTGCCGTCCGTTCAACAGATTAGGAGAAAGAGGGGCAACATATTCCCCATCAGTGGGTGTAATTTTCAGCTGGCCGCCAGGGCACGTGTTACTCTCACAAAATAACATTGGCTTATTTTTCTGTCAATTAGTGACTTCGTACGCCATTAGAACACTGAGAGGAAGATAGAAGACATTTAGTTCGTGCAGCTGTTTATTTTCATTCCACGATATCCACTCATCACAATAGTGTAAACAGCCGTCTTCACAGCCGCTACAGGTTTCTGCGGCTAATAGTAGCCTCCTCCTCGGCCGCCGGTGAACTGGTTAGAGACGCTACCAGTCGACGAATGGGAGCTTTGTCCCAGGAGTCCACTGGACTGGGAGTGGCTGGCCTGTCCAGCGCTGGTATTGATACCACCGCCAGAGGCAGATCCCTGGAACGGAGCACGGGGATGCGTGAGGCACTGTCCCACGTTCTGTTACGACTCGTTTAATGATATTCGCCAGGTGAAGTAATATGGGCCAAAGCTGTCAGAAGATGTTGGGAATCATGATAATCAGCCATTGCGTATAGCATTACGAATTTGTTACACTCCAATTTTATTATAACATTGTAGAATGTCCCAGCCCTGATCGACATTAAAACAACACAGTAAACTGAAGCATGCTTTCGAGCACCCAATAACCACGTGCACATCTAGCCTAAATCTCACCAGGACATGTTGCAATTCGTCCCTGATACACCTATCGCTAACTGCTTAGGCTTCGTCACGAATTCGCGATTTTCAAACACGTTTGAGCTGGACTCACCCTTGCATTGGAGGTGACGGAAGTGATCGAGGTAAGAGTGCCATGACTCTGTGACTGGCCAGTAGCGACGTTGCCTCCAGCACTTCCCTGGGCAGATCCGCCAAATCCCAAGCCTCCGAACTGCGAGCTGAAAGCTCCAGCTCCTCCGAGTCCACCACCTCCACCAAGTCCACCGCCGAATCCACCAGCTCCACCAACGAGACCGACACCGTGTCCACCTGCTCCACCGGCAAGTCCACTGCCGTGACTGCCGACTCCACCGAAGCCACCTCCTCCCACGAGAGAACCACCGTGACCTCCCCCAACAAGGCCACCTCCTAGGCCTGACCCTCCTCCAACAAGTCCACCTCCTACGCCTGAACCTCCTCCAACAACTCCACCTCCTATGCCTGAACCTCCTCCAACAAGGCCGCTGCCTCCCAGAAATGCACCACCGTGGGCTCCTCCAACAGCACCACCTCCTCCCACAAGGGAACCACTGTGGCCTCCCCCACCAAGGCCACCTCCTAGACCTGACCCTCCTCCAACAAGTCCACCTCCTCCCACTACTGGTGCGCCGACGTGTCCTCCTCCGACAGCCCCGCCAAGATGGCTACCGCCGCCACCTCCACCCCCGCCGCCGCCGCCGCCGCCGCTACTGCCGCTGCCAAATCCGAAACCAGATCCCGCTTCCTCCTCCACCGCCGCCTCCGCCGCCGCCGCCACCACCACTGCCGAATCCACCTCCGCCTCCTCCACCTCCACCTCCGCCTCCGCTGCCGATGTGGCCGCGGTTGCCGTACGACAGTCTGCAGCTGGCCACGGTGAACACACTCAGGAGAACGACGAACGCCTCTCATGGTGGTCTGTAAAGAACCAACACATAACGTCAGAGCTCTGGTACGAGTTGCTGGTAAGTATTCAGTGGCATGTTTTTCTGGTCCATCTCACATGCGTTAATCATTCGTCCATTTTTTCACATCTTCATTAAGATTTTCCCAACGATCAAAACAGCACATCACCCTTCACTTTTGCAATAACGTAATGCAACGACTGGTTACATTGATGGTTTTTTTGTCGCGTTATTGCTCTGCATTATCATCTGAGGGATAATGAAGCCATAACTTAAACATCTTTTCTTTGTGACGAAAATAAGTTTGACGAATAGTTTTGCCCCTTGCAATGTTGCATGGTTCCTGGAACGCTACTTGTGCCTCAGTTGGCTACGGACAAGCGGCTTGCGTCAGATATACCATAGTTTCCGAAAATGCGTATCTGATGTATGTTTAAAGAAATTTATGCAATAGCGCAATTAACGAAAATCATGCAATGTCATAATTGTACGCCGTCATCGCTGCCGGTAAAATACTTTTTCTTGTCGTCACTACGACAACGACCGGAAGTAATACCACGGTTATCAAAATATATTTTCCCTTTCTTAATTTGCGAAACTTAGCGTTAGTTTTGTAACGTTGTATGGCAAGGATAGAATGACAATACTTTCATGAATAACTCTGAGAAAGACAATGCATTTGTTTGACGAGACTTTCGGATAGCGGTATCCGTAAATGCGTGCAGTTTCCGGCACTTAGTCCCACTTTATACACGGGAGTGTCGTAGTGAAAATATAAACATCGACGGCTAAAATAACATTGACAGCCGCGACTGAACAGTCGTCAGAAACGTCAAGAGATGGTGACTGTCCACGCCACATTTCATTCGATGTTAATCAGAGGCTCAGAAGCTAGAGAAAGG
This sequence comes from Capitulum mitella, assembly GCA_030062745.1. Lineage (NCBI taxonomy): Eukaryota > Metazoa > Arthropoda > Thecostraca > Pollicipedomorpha > Pollicipedidae > Capitulum > Capitulum mitella. The sequence goes on along the minus strand of CP099851.1, from coordinate 4,169,165 downwards.
TTACATCTGTTGTTTCGTGCCGAGGTAAGATGTTGAAGCATTGTGTCAGCAATCACTTTTTGGATTTCTGCATGAAATCACAAAATACTACTTCCATGTCAGTAACTATCAAATTTCCGAATTTTTAAACCTGTATCGCATTCACCTAACACTGACATCATAATTATCACCATTTACAAACATTAAGTATTCCCATGAGCACAGCCATTGACTAGTACCACTGACGCTTGGAGAAAGCGCGAGGCACAAAAGAACTTACCCGATTCGGTGGATTAGAGGTGGCTGGGCAGAAGACTGGGTGCTGTTTCCAGCCACGGCTGTTATATATACCCGCCCTGTGTTGCCGAAAGCCCCTGGGGCTTGGTCTTTCCACTCATCTCCCAGTCACGCCTGCACTTGTCCAACGGGAACCAGAGACTAGAGATTCACCGCCATCAAATCCTGGTACAACAGGGGTGTGGGGTTTTCCGCGAGCGGACCTGAGGAAAGACGGAAGGGATGCTTCGGATTTACTTATTTTTATCGGTTTATAGACGTCACGGGGCAGCTCCTACAGTATGGCCTTTCTGAGCCTTGATACGAGCATATAGCAAAACGGCGGGTCAAATGGTGACGTTTACGCAAAGCAAAACTTACACTATACACAAAGCTGCCTAGTCACGACTTCCTTGTCGTGACCATTTGTTGACTTCTCAGCATGTAGCTTCGTACCTAAGTCTTGAAGAACATTGGGCCCACGTCACGAATGGTTGTAGGCAAGTCATTAGATTAAGTCACGATCGAGTATTTCACCTTTCGCCTTCCGAAGTCGGAGCTTATCGGAGGAGTCGCGATCAGATTGTCTTGTGGTGCGGTGATGAATGCATGCCTGGTGATAAGGTCGCGAGCGATCGTCTCTGGTCAAGTGAAGCGGTCAAGTGAAGTGATAAAAATTTTGTTTCAACGCGCACTGCAAGGCATCTGAAAACTACTCGCCCTGGAATGGAGGCTGCGTCATCCGCCTTCCCCCTCTCTATGACCTCAGCAAATATAACGCTAAAATCAGAACATTTACACCTTGTAAATGTTCTTTGATCTTTTCTTTGGGTGGGATCTTCGAGTAGTTTCATTTGTGTAAATTTGGTGGCCTTAGGTCATTTTTATCGAGGTCAAATAGGTCAGTGCGTTTTGTGGCCGTTTCTTTAAATGATGTTCATGTTTAATGTGTGATATCGTGCAATGACACAATACAGAGATGGATGACACAGTTAACCACAAAAGCAGCAAAACGACAGAAGTGTATGACCGCAGGTCACGCATGTACGTAAGTAATTACATGATGCATTTCATGAAAGCGGCTCATTTCGGTAGTTTTTTGGATGAGTCGTACAGTAACAGTCCTAACAAAAGTCGCTATAGAGCTGGTTGGAATGTGAGGTCTTCTTAGGTCATCGGACACTGCGAGTGCTGTTCCACGTTTGGATAATAAACGTAACTTTTGCGCAATGTATTGTCCTTACCACGATTCTTCTGGTTCGCCCAGAACAAAATGAAAGTGATCAGGCACAACAGCAATATATTTCATGAATAGCATATCAAGCCCAGCACAGATCATGCAATAGTGCACAACGCAGTGTACGCAAAAGTACACGCGCGCACATATGCATATACATATGCTGATATGACACACACACACACACATATATATATATATATATATGTATATCAGTTATATTGATCAGTTGCGAACGTGCTGGTAGCGCCCGATGCCAACACTAACAGCAAGGGTACTCAGCCATAATGACAGCCGAAAAATCGAGCTGGATTTGACTTGACATAGGCTTAGCTCAATGACCTTGCATGATCTTTACATTTACGTGTATACCATTACATGTGAGAAAGGCAGCCTTCATTATCAACATATCTGCAGCACTTATATATTCTCAGTATTCTTTATCGTTGATTTGAACGTGCTACTCCACTAGGCACTTTTGGCTTAAATTGCGCTTTCTGGAGACTGCGAACTACGACGTTGTCATGTACTATTTTGAAGTCCTTTGTAGGGTCACGAACAGTTAATATGATAGAAATGTTTGTCATCTGCACACGTTCAGGTATTCTTAACAAAAATGCTGCTCAATGGCCGGCCCGTAGGGAATGGAGAAGGGTGGTTATATTTCCTTATTCCTAAGCACTTATGATCTATGATATGAATAAAACAAAGTTAACATGTAATATAGACATATTTACCCTAATTTACGCATATAATGCGCCTATATTTACTACCAGGGGCGTTTCGAGGCATCGGTTTCTGGGGTGCATATTTCGTCCATATTTCGCACATGTTCTGTGCTTTAACAGACATCTGGTCTGTGTGACTGATTTTGGAAGCCCCGAATATATTACGACCAAATTCCATATATTTCAGTGAAAATAAAAATCAGAGGTGGCTCCAGGGTAATGTAAAATGGGTATTTCGTTTCTTCTTATTCGTGAGAGATTTTGACTCAACATACGGAAGAAAACACAGCTGTCATCATATGGTTATTGACCCTTATTTTTCCAGTGTACAGGAGAGTTACTGAAGGAACACACAACACGTTGTGTGTTTGTCCATTAATTCACCTGTACAGTGATATCAATTTTTAAGTTGTATGTTAAAAACTTAAAAATCCATCTTGAGAACTTTTTGGTTTTTAGCCATCTTGTTTTGCGTTCAAAAAATTCGAAAAAAGCGTCAAATATATATAACATGTTTCTATTTAAATATTATTTAGAGATATATGCAAATCCCAAAATCGTTTTCCTCCGCAATAAGAGACCTTTTCCCTTCCTAGACAAAATAGTATTGTGAAAAGTTGACATAATACGTAGTAGGAATGGGTAGGAATCAAATATATAATATATTTGTATATGTAACATATATAGAAATATATAAATCCGAAATTGTTTTCCCCCCAAAATAACTGACCTTCCCCCTTCTGGGACAAAAAGAATTGTGAAAACTTGACAATACTGAGAAAGAATAGATAAGAACTAAGCTTTAAAAGCTCCTCTAAAAATCGTGGGGACAGCGAGGAAAAGCTGGGGTGGGAAACTTCTGAAGCCGGCAAGAATAGAATTTATCGCATGGTGGAAGAAGGGGTGGTCTTTTTGTGCTCCCATCTGTTTTTCTTGAAAATCTCAAGAACGGGTCGGAGCTGGCTGCTGCTTGTCTTTTGACATTTACGACAATGCAATCACTCGTCGACTGACGCAGAAAAATCGAAAATGGGCCGGAGATTTTTGAAGTTTCAAGCATTTGAAGTCAACTAAATATAACGAAAATAACTGTCGTCGCTGGCAAATGGGAACTTTGAGAAAGGATTCGCCTTCTACTTAAGATTATCGTTTGAACACAATCCGGCGAGGTCATTCGGGCATGAGTGATGGATGTACCAACACCAAACCCAGGGTCCATAAGGGTCAAGGTCGTCGAAGGTCAGTGTCAACCAGCTTGCGACATGATCCAGATTTGCTTTGAAACACTGGTACGCTGATGTGCTTAAATATACCATGATCAGTGGAGGTCAAGGTCATTAAAGTTCAAGGTTAAATATCTTGTGACCTGGCCCAGATTTGCTTTGCGACATGTCGTTTTATATGAAATATGCATTCGAAGACCCTAATCAAAACACGTGTGCGGACATGGATACGCTTAAGGTCAGAAGTCCAAGGACAACTGTTTTGTGACCTGGTCCGGATTAGTTTTACAATATGTCGATTTGTATGAAATATGCATTCAAAGACCGTAATAAAATCACATTTGACACATTGGTACTCATATGTATATAGATATATACATGTGCATGCATAAATATGTATATAGATGTATAATTTTTACGTTTTACATCGCTCAAACAGTGCAATTGGGTTCATTATAACGAAACAACTTTAACGCAGACAGTTGACGTAAAACTTACTTTGGGTAAAAAAAACCTCATCAAAGGTCAATGACCTCGCTTCACTTCTTTTGGCCTTGCAGAGGTTAGTAAACGCTAGAAGTGATCAAATGTACCGATTTAGGCTACCTTCACTGAAAATACGCCGAAACATGACTGTAGCGCCCTTATTTACACTCAAGCTATTCCATGTTGCTCGAAATCTGATCTGCAAAAGATGAAAAATGGCGCCATAGGTTAATGACCTGACACGACCTGGACACGAAAGTCTCAGTCAAGTCGACAAATGGACGAAATCGTCGTATTCCACGTTTTATGCTCAAACAAACACCCTTTTCCCCTTTCGTTCGAAAGGTCGTAAAGAACAGCCTGTACTGGCCAAGAAAGTGTTCTCATTTGACCTTTCCGACCCCATTTGCCCCTGAGATATTGACCTACGGTCATGGAAATTGCGCACAATATAAATCGTTATGACTTCACCCTGTCCATAAAATGTCATATCTCTAGCTCTTTCCATTTCCGAGATCGTAGGGGAGGCACTTTTGTGCCCCTTCCCAATTTTCACCGCGCGGTAGCTCGAAACCCCATTCCACTGCACGTACTAAGAAGGATAAAGACAAAGGTCACAAGTTTACGGATGTGCGGAATCCGTTGGAGACAAAAAGAAGAATTCAGAGAAAAATATCATTTATTGGCACTAGTCACTTGTCAATAGTCGGGAAACAATATAGCACGATTTACTGGCAAGGGCAGATGACGTCACGCACTTTTTCCGCAGCACAGCTCCTCAACCAAAAGGCGCAGCGTCGTCAAATTTTGAGTAGTTATCGCTACCGTAGTTTTCTGTGTTTCTTCGTAGTTTTCGGCTATCTGTATTGATCGTGCAGCCAAGTTCTCTACCGCATTCCCTTATGGATAATTTACAGAATGCTCCATTTTCAGAATCTGATTTCGGCTGACCTCAATTAATCCATCTAGGTCTTTTATGCTCTGGGGTACGTACACTGATTCCATAAACTAATTCCCCACGAAGTCCTCTAAAATTAAATGTATAGAGACGAAGGAAAAAGATGTACAAGTACTTTACGTTATGTTGAGTGACCTCGATAAGCCTGCCCTAAGCAGTCGGTGCCTTAGGATTTCAAGTTTATCAGCGAGGCTAGCTCCCAACAGTTTTTTGCAGATGCCTCTCCGGCACAAACTATTCCACCTACCACATTGTACCTGTCCCACGGCTTGACACATGTGCGGACGTCCACCAAAAGACAACGGATCAACCGAGCGGTTTCTGAATATCTGGCTTTGTGCAGTGGTTAGTTTTCTACAAATGCGGATTTTGGCCGGTCATGGATATTCAAGGCGAAACGTGGCCTGACTCTTGCGTGACCTGGTCATGCCTGGTGATAGTTCTAAAGATGATAATGACTGAAATTATGGTGGAAAAGTTCCCGTGAACTCCATGAAAGGCGGGGGCAAGCCGTATCCCTGATTGTATGAAAAATCCAGGTTCTGGGCCCAAAACTCGTGACCTCCGCAAGTGGGGCGAAATTCGTCTATGCCCACAGGACACCTTCTTCCTGTTGTAGCCCGTTATGTGAAAACCGGACTCACAGGAATCGCCTACACCTCTTGCAGCTGATTAAAAAATATGACGTAACTGGATCCAGTTTTCCAGAGGTGCAGACGCGACCGTTATGTTGGCATTGCTTGCGGTCCTGGTCAGAACGACCAAAAGCCTTGAAAAACCACCGGGACTGATGTGCATAAGTTTTGCATGCATGTGCACTGCATTAGGATGTCCACAAGATTCCGATGCATTGACGTTTCCACGAGTCAATGGAACACCAGGTTCGTTCACCCATCGGGTTGAGCTTAGACTGCCGCCCGTTGCTGAGCAAAGCTGCCGCATATCTGGATGTGCCAGGTGGTCATGAGATAAAGCCAGTAGCTATGGGATATTTATTTTTGTATCTTGTGACGATTGTACTAGATTGTCACTAGAGATTCACAGCATTGTGACTTTTTGTTGTACAGTTATACAACGATGAATACCCTCGCCATCATCCGGAGCTTTTGAAATTGTTGTCAGCTGTGGCAGGCACTACGGCAACTGAGGAACCAACGGCTGTGGCAAAGACCTCGGAGGTTCCATTGGTGGTGGCGAGGTCACCACAGGTTCCATTGGTGGTGGCTTGGTCACTGGAGGGCCCATTGGTGGTGGCCTTGTCACCGAAGGTCCCGTCGGCAGTGGGTAGTTACATGGAGGATCCATCGTTGGCAATGAGTAGGGTCGGTCAGCTGGGTGGTGTCGGTCAGTTGGGTGGTTCCGATGGCGGTTGCCACAATGCTCCTGCAGGACTTGACAGTGGCAACTCCTTCTCGTATCCCCTGAACTGTCAAAGGCGGCCATAAGGCGAGTACTGACGACTTTTATCAAGTCATTGATTGGGCCATTCCGTCACTTTACACTCACTGGGAAGGGGAAAGGAGCGTTTAACACCCTCCTACCCTCTCTATCTCGGTAACCAGTCCCCGATTTCGTCGATTTTAACGCCATTCGGTCGGCGTAGTCTAGTAACATATAATTTTTTTGAGCTTCCTGAACGCTCATGATGTCACAAGTAAGGCAAAACCACCCAAAACTTACCTTGTCTCAAACTGACTGTGCCACAATGGAAAGCAGAGAGAGATTAAAGTTGTTTTGCGATATACCTGTCAGGGCTCTTGATATCATATTCTGAGTGCCACCTGGCCGACGTTACAGAACTTTCTAAGACATAATTATCACAATTTCCAACCAGTCGAGAACTTCTGACATGCATTTTTTGTGTCTTCGGCTCGTAGAACAGGAACTAAGTTACGTGTGAAACAGTTGTTGCCGATCATTCAGCTGCAAAACATTATAGGGAGTACGTGTGTGTGATAAATTTACAACCCATAGGCACACGTGGCATTGGTCAGGTCAGTTGAGGTCAGCCAACATGAAGTGATGAACATAAGGCACTTTGTCTTTTTCCTGCAGATCTATTCAAGCGATCTACCCAAATGATCTCAACGACATCTAGTCAGGATGCGTCTGGTTGACTCACTTACTGACTTACTTACTGGTGAAAACTCCTCACATGGTTTGTGGATATAAGAGATATTGTATGATATAAGTTTTTCTCTAGGTATATGTCAGTATAAATAATAAATAAATATATACAGAATAATATGATACAAGTGTTGCCTGCTTAATAATAACCCACCAGGCTGCGCCACGGTCCAATTTGTCAACATGCATTTTCATATACTGAACTGACTTGACCTCGAATCACTTGTCTTAAATTAATATGGCATTGCCGCGCGAAAATTTATGACTCTCAAAAAAGTTTCCGCCTTTGGGGGTGATAAGTCTAGTAGATCTGGAGATAGAAAAGAGTACTATTTGTTCCACGTTGCGCCTCGCCTGACCTCGATGACTTCCCCTAGATCATTCAGTTTCTGGGAATTGCAAAATTGTTATCAAGACTGCCTCCACATCACATTTCTTTACCGTCCGTTGAACAGATTAGGAGAAAGAGGGGCAACATATTCCCCATCAGTGGGTGTAATTATCAGCTGGCCGCCAGGGCACGCGCTATTCCCACAAAATAACTCTGGCGTATTTTCCTGTTAATCATTGACTTGGCACACCATTGGAACACTTACAGGAAGATGGAAGATATATTTTTCCTGCAGCTGTTTATTTTCATTCCACGATATCCACTCATCACAATAACGTAAACAGCCGTCTTCACAGCCGCTACAGGTGTCTGCGGCTAATAGTACCCTCCTCCTCGCCCGCCGGTGAACTGGTTAGAGACGCTACCAGTCGACGAATGGGAGCTTTGTCCCAGGAGTCCACTGGACTGGGAGTGGCTGGCCTGTCCAGCGTTGGTACTGACACCACCGCCAGAGGCAGATCCCTGGAACGGAGTATGGGAAAACATGAGGCACTGTCCCACGTTCTGTTACGACTCGCTTAATGATATTCGCCAGGTGAAGTAATATGGGCCTATGATGTCAGAGGATGTTGGGAATCATGACAATCAGCCATTGCGTACAGCATTACAAATTTGTTACACTCTAGTTTTATCATATCATTGTAGAATGTCCCTGCCCTGATCGGCATTAAAATAACGCAATAAACTGAAGCATACTTTCAAGCATCTAATAACCACGTGCACATCTGGCCTAAATCTCACCAGGACACGTTGCAGTTCGTCCCGGATACATCTGTCGCTAACTGCTTAGGTTTCGTAGCGAATTCGAGATTTTTCAAACACGTTTGAGCCGGACTCACCTTTGCATTCGAGCTGACGGAAGTGATCGAGGTAAGAGTGCCATGACTCTGTGACTGGCCAGTAGCGACGTTGCCTCCAGCACTTCCCTGGGCAGATCCGCCCAATCCCAAGCCTCCGAACTGCGAGCTGAAACCTCCAGCTCCTCCGAGTCCACCAGCTCCACCAAGTCCACCGCCGAGTCCACCAGCTCCACCAAAGAGTCCGACACCGTGTCCACCTGCTCCACCGGCAAGTCCACTGCCGTGACTCCCGACCCCACCGAAGCCACCTCCTCCCACGAGAGAACCACCGTGGCTTCCACCTACAAGGCCCCCTCCTAGGCCTGACCCTCCTCCAACAAGTCCACCTCCTGCGCCTGAACCTCCTCCAACAAGGCCACCTCCTCCCACAAATGCACCACCGTGGGCTCCTCCAACAGCACCACCTCCTCCCACAAGGGAACCACTGTGGCCTCCCCCACCAAGGCCACCTCCTAGACCTGACCCTCCTCCAACAAGTCCACCTCCTCCCACTACTGGTCCGCCGACGTGTCCTCCTCCAACAGCCCCGCCAAGATGGCTACCGCCGCCACCTCCACCCCCGCCGCCGCCGCCGCTGCCACTGCCGCTGCCAAATCCGAAACCAGATCCACTTCCTCCTCCACCGCCGCCTCCGCCGCCGCCGCCACCACCACTGCCGAATCCACCTCCGCCTCCTCCACCTCCACCTCCGCCTCCGCTGCCGATGTGGCCGCGGTTGCCGTACGACAGGCCGCAGCTGGCCACGGTGAACACGCTCAGGAGGACGACGAACTTCTTCATGGTGGTCTGCGAGGAACCAGTTTTTAGTGTCAAAGTTCCGGCATGAGATACTGGTAAGTATTTTAGCAGCATGTTTTTCTGATCATCTCAGATGTGTTAATTATCCGTTCATTTGTGTGTATTTTGATAAACATTTTCCCAACGGTCAAAATAGCACATCACCCTTCACTTTGGTAGTGACATCATGCAACGACTGATTACATTGATGGTTCTTTTTGTCTCGGTACTGTGTTGCATTATCATCTGAGGCATAATGAAGCCATAACTTAAGCATCTTTTCCCAAGCGACGAAAATAGGCTTGACGAACAGTTTTGCCCCTTGCAGTGTTGCACAGTTCCTGGGAGGCTGCTTGTGCGTTAGTTGGCTACGGACAAACGCCCGGCGTCAGACATGTCACAGTTTCCGAAAATGCGTGCCTGATGTATATTTGAAGACATTTATACAGTAGCGTGATCAAGGAAAATCACGCAATATCATGATTGCACGCCATCATCGCCGCCGGTAAAATGGTTTTCCTTCGCGTCACTACGACAGAAACAGAAAGTAATGGCACAATTATCAAAATATCTTTTGAGCACGAACGATAGAAAGAGCTGGGGCTGAGAGGGCATCTGCCCTTTTTTAATTTGCGAAACTTAGCGTTAGTCTTGTAACGTTGTATTGGAGGAATAGAATGACAGTACCTTCACGAATAACTCTGAGACATTTTGGCAATGAATACTTCGGATGACAATACATTTGTCTGACGAGACTTCCGGATCGCGGTATCCGCAAATGTGTGTAGTTTCCGGCATTTAGTCACACTTCATACACGGGAGTGTCGTAGTGAAAATATCAACATCGACGACTAAAATAACATTGACAGCAGCGACTGAATAGTCGTTAGAAACCTCTGGAGACGGTGACTGTCCATGCCACGTTTCATTCGATGTTAATCGGAAGCTCAGAAGCTAGAGAAAAGTTGTATCTGTTGTTTTGAGCCGATGTAAGACTCTGAAGCATTGTGCCAGCGATCACTTTTTGCATTTCTGCATGAAATCACAAAATGCTACTTTCATGGCAATATTGACCAAATTTACCGATTTGTCAAACTGGTAGCGCATTCACCTAACAATGACATTATGATTATCAGCATTTACGAACATTAAGAATTGCCATCAGCACAACCATTGAATAGCACAAATAACGCTTGGAGAAAGCGCGAGGCACAAGAGAACTTACCCGCTTCGGTGGCTTCGACGTAGTTGGGCAGAAGACTGGGTGCCGTTTGCAGCCGCGACTGTTATATATACCCGCCCTGTGTTGCCGAGAGCTCCTGGGGCTTGGTCTTTCCACTCATCTCCCAGTCACGTCTGGGACATGTCCAACGGGAACCAGAGACTACAGATTCACCGCCATCAAATCCTGGTACAGCAGAGGTGTGGGGCTTTCCGCGAGCGAATGTGAGGAAAGGCGGAAAGAACGCTTCGGATTTATTTATTTTTATCGGTTTATTGACGTCATGAGGCAACTTGAACAACATGGTCATTCTGAGCGTTGAAATAAAACGGCGGGTCAAATGGTGTCAGTCGCGAACAACAAAGCCTGCACTCGGTGATATCCAAAGTCACCTAGTCGCGACTATCTGGTCGTGACTACTTGTTGACTTCTCAGCATGTAGTTTCGCACCTCAGTGTTGAAGCCCGTTGTCAGTGTTGAAGCCCGTTGGGCCCACACCATGAATGGTGTGGGCCCAACGTCATTAGATTTAGTCGCGATCTAGTATCTGACCTTTCGTCTTCCGAAGTCGGAGCTTATCGGAGGAGTCGGGAGCCGATCAGATTGTCTTGTGGTGCGGTGATGAATGTTGTGCCTGGTGATGAGGTCGCGAGCGATCGTCTGTGGTCAAGTAAAGCGGTCGAGTGAAGCGGTCAAAATTTTGTTACAACGAGCCCTGCAAGGCATCTGAAAACTACTCGCCCTGGAATTGAGGCGGCGTCATCCGTCTTCCCGCTCTCTACGACCTCAGCAAATATGACGCTAAAAACAGAGCCTTTACAGGGTGGGCGGGGACTTGGAGTAATTTTCATTTGTGTAAATTTGGTGGCCTTAGGTCATTCTTATCGGGGTCAAATAGGACAGTCCGTTTTGTGACCGTTTCTCTAAATGATGTTTATGTTTCATGGGGGATACAATCCAATGACACATTACAAAGGTGGATGACACTGTTAACCACAAAAACATTTAAAAAACAGAAGTGTATGACCTTGGGCCACGCATGTACGTAAATAATAACATGATGGTTTTCATGGAAGCGGCTGATTTCGGTCATTTTTCGTACAGTAACAGTCATGACATGACAACGATTTACTGGCAGGGGCATATGACGTTACGCACTTTTTCCGCTGCACTGTTCCTCAGCCAAAAGGCGCAGCGTCGTCAGATTTTGAGTAGTTATCGCTACCGTAGTTTTCTGTGCCTTCGGCTATCTGCGTTTATCGTGCAGCCAAGTTCTCTACCGCATTCCCTCATGGCTAATTTACAGAGTGCTCCATTTTCAGAATCCGATTTCGGCTGACCTCAATTAATCCATTTAGGTCTTTTACGCTCTGGGGTACGTACACTGATTCCATAAACTAATGCCCCACTAAGTCCTGCTAAACTTGGATGTATAGCGATGAAGGAAAAGGATGTACAAGTACTTCACATAATGCTGAGTGACTTCCATTGCCTGCCTTACGCAGTCTGTGCCTAACTATTTTAGGTTTATCAGCCAGGCTAGCTCCCAACAGAGTTCTGCAGATGCATTTCCGGCACAAACTATTTCAGATACCACATTATGCCTGTCCTACGGCTTGACACGCATCGGACGTCCACCAAAGAAAACAGATCAACCGAGGGATTTCTGAGTGTCTGGCTTTGTGTAGTGGTTAGTTTCCTACAAATGCGGATTTAGGCCGGTCATGGATATTCAAGGCTAAACGTGACCTGACCATTGCGTGACCTGATCATGCCCGATGATAGCTCTGATGGTGATAATGACTGAAATTATGGTGGGAGAGTTCTCGTGAACTCCGCGAAAGGCGGGGGCAACCCATACTTCCTGGTTGTACGCTGGTGAAAAATTCAGGTTGTGGGCTGAAAACTCGCCATCTCCGCATGTGGGGTGAAATTTGTTTGCGCGCACGTAACATCCCTCTTCCCCAGCGTAGCCCGTTACGTGAAAACCGGACTCACAAGAATCGCCCACACTGCTTGCAGCTGATAAAAAAACATGACGTAACCGGATCCAGTTTTCCAGACATGCAGACCACCGTTACGGTGGCGTTGCTTGCAGCTCTAGTCATAAGGGCCAGAATCCTGGAAAGACCAATGGGAGTTATGTGGTTTGCATTAGCATATCCACGAGATTTTGATGCATTGACGTTTCGGCGAGGCATCGGTCCATCAGGTTCGTTCATTTGCCGCGTTGAGCTGAGACTGCCACCCGTTGCTGAGTTAACCCGCGCAGTGGAAGGAGGTTTTGCGCTCACGCGCACTGGAAGGCGTGATGGACATAAATGTGCCCCCTTCCAGTCTCTAAAACGGAATGAGCTAGAGGCATGACATTTTATGGACAGGATAGGGTTATAATGATTTACATTGCGTGGAACTGTCATGACTCTAGGTCAGTATCTTTAAGGTCAAATAGGGTTGAAAATGTCAATTTTGGACACTTCTTGGACCGTACAGGTCATTTCGTACGACTTTTGGAACGCAACGGGAAAACGAATGTTTATTTGGCCGTTAAAACGTGGAACACGACAGTTTCTATTTATCTGGCGTTTTGACTGAGGATTTTGGGCCGAGGCCATGTCAGGTCATTGACCTATGGCGTCATTTTTTCACCTTTTGCAGATCATGATTTCGAGCAACACGGGATACCTTGAATGTAAATAATGGCGCTACACGTGTCTTTTGTCGTATTTTCAGTGAAGGTACCCAAAATCGATACATTTGGTCACTTCCAGCGTTGATATTTATGCGTGTATGTATATGCATATTATGTATATACATGTGAGTATCAATGTTCCAAAGTGTTTTTAGTAGGGCTTTTGAATGCATATTTGATACAAATCGACCTACTGCAAAGCAAATCCGGACCAGGCCACAAAAAGACTGCCCTTGACCTCCCATGACCTTGACCTGAAATGACCGTGGTATATATGAGTATCCATGTGCGCACACGTGTTTTGATTAGGGTCTTTGAATGAATATTTCATACAAATCGACATGTCTCAAAGCAAATTTGGGACAGGTCGCAAGATATTTGACCTTGACCTTTGATGACCTTGACCTTGACTGACCGTGGTATATGTAAGCGTATAAGTGTTCGCATACGTGTTTTTATTAGGGTCTTTGAATGGATATTTCATACAATCCGACACCTTGCAAAGCATTTTTGGATCAAATCACAAGCTGTTTGACCTTGACCTTTGATGACCTTGACCCTTATTGGCCCTGGCTTTGGTCTTGGTACATCCATCGCTTATGCCTGAATGACGTCGCCGGACTGTTTTCAAACGGTAATCTTAGGTAGAACGCTGGTCCTTTCTCAAAGTTCCCATTTGTCAGCGACAACCGTCGTTTTCGTTACGTTTGCCTCACTTCAAATGCTTGAAACCACAAAAATTTCCGGCCGATTTTCGATTTGTCTGCGTCCAGTGGAAGAGTTATTCAGTTGCCATAAATGTCACAAAGTAGCAGCAAACATCTTCCCATTCGTTCTCGCGATATTCAAGAAAAACAGAGTGAGGGCACAACAAAACCCACTCTTCCAGTGCGCATGTAAAGCTGCTGCATATCTAGATGAACCAACTGATCGTGAGATAAAACCAGTGGGTATGTGATATTTATTTTTCTGTCTTGTGATGCTTGTACTGAATTGTTACTAGATGATGAACCATTCGCAGCATTTTAACTTTTGTTGTACAGTTATGCAACGATGAATACGCTCGCCATCGTCCGGAGCATTGATGCTGTGGTCGGCTGTGGCAGGCACTACGGTAACCGAGAAACCAACGGTGGTGACAGAGTCCACGGAGGTTCCATTGCTTTTGGCCAGGTCGCCGCAGGTCCCATCGGTGGTGGCCTGGTTACTGGAGGGCCCATTGGTGGTGGCCTGATCAGCGAAGATCCTATCGGCAGTGGCCAGTTCCACGGAGGATCCATCGTTGGCAATGAGTAGGGTCGGTCAGCTGGGTGGTGTCGGTCCGTTGGGCGGTTCCAGTGCCGGTGGCCACATTGCTCCTGCAGGACTCGGCACTCGCAACTCCTTCTCGTCTGGACACGCCAGTTCGACTTCTGTCACTTCTGCCGGGCCAAGTGCAGTCCAACTATTGCTAGATTCGATCGATGGTGATGCCATAACTCGGAAACCTGACAAGAACAGGCAATGAACTTTTCGGAAAGATATACGGAAAAGATGTTGAGTTAGCTATGGCTAACTGTAGGTTTTTAACCTGCGCCCAACCGGCACCCCGATGTTGGCGGTCGGAGCACGGGGTGAAGGCATTTCGGTCCCCCTTGTATCTCGTGAACAAAACGCCAGAGAAAAATGAAGCCTAAATCACCGGAAAGCTCGTCATGAGCATGTCCCAAAACACTCAGGTCAGCCAAGGAGACTGTTCAAAATCGTTAGAAACAGGGAAATAGGGCGGATATTGAGCTGACCTCATTTTATTGATCTTAACCTTAACAGCAGATTCGAGATAGCGGAATCATTAGGAATGTCTCTAACTACTCTCCTTGAAATTTTTAGAGGTCGATCAGTCGCACGGTATGGCTTGTATAAGACTTTTTTAAATCGGAAGTTGACCTGTTTCACGTGACCTAGGTCATTGATCTGACAGGACCTTCGACAGCAGATAGACAAAGGATGTAAGGAAAGACAATGAAAACTTCAACAATTTCTCCAAAAATTTCGTCGAAACGCCACACCCTGTTGGGCACGGGTTAACGAGGGTCGTCCCCGGCAGTCTCAGAAAAACCTCTTGGTTTTTAGCTACCTTTCGTCCACTGCGTTTTCTACTACTACGTCAGCTACTCTTTCGTCCGTTGAAAGTAAACGTTTGCCGATGCTGGTTTTTGGACCCATGCTGAGGTTTTTCCCACGTTATCGTCCCATGAATTTCTGATGGCTTCTATAGTTTGCATACATATTGCTTTCGGAAACCGTTTCCAAACTGTCTGAAAACTGGACATAGATATCTTTACAAACCGCAAACTTGTGAACCTCAGATACAAACTTCAAACCTCCTCGGCGGCATGTCGCAAAGAAATCATGACAAGCCTACGGTTCTCATCGAACGGCAAACGTCTGTAAGTGTTAAACGGTACTCAATCTGTTAGTGTTAGTTAAAGTGTTAAACGTCCTAATCAGTCTAAAACACGGGTGTCAAACATCGTTTAAGTGACCTCTTCACTTGGATTCTTACTTAGTTCAAAGTCATCTGATGTCAAACTCTTGAATTATAATAGCTGTTCCTTATGTGTTTTATTGGCATCGGAGGGGTCTTGAAGTGACCAAAAGTTTGACTATTCGTCGTCAAAAGTCAAAAGTTTTGGGGCTTGGAAAAACGCCGTATATATTACGTCCGGTAGGAACGAATGTAAACCAGAATGAAACATGATCTCTTCTCAAGCAATCGGTAGACACTGAGCTATTAAACAAACTCAAAATGAATATCATCGTGTAGCCACATGACCGAGAGGTACGAGTAGCCACATGATACGAGACCGTACGAATAATCTGTACGAGGCGTTGGCGCCCTCTGGCTGTCGATCTGCGGCACCGGCAGGGCCGCTGTGGTGATTGGCGGCCTCTACCAGGACGCCAATAACAAAATACATAAAAACGGGCAACAAGTTATTGTGTGCGTGCGTCTGCTATTCGCGGTTCCTAACTTTATAGCAAGACTCTTAGAAGTCTGAGGTCAAACTTGTTTGGAAACAAGATATTATGTGTTTGAATTTAGCCGTCATAAGATGGGGATGATAGTGGTCTGAACTATATCAAACTGGATGGCTATATCTATTTCAAGCTGGGAGTTCTATCTGAAAAGTTCTGCTTTTGGCAGTCATTTCTACTACTTTCAGCAGTGCCAAAAAGGCCTTAGGCACCTCCCAAAAACGTTGGTTGGCTCTGCCGGCCAAATTCAAACTACGGAAATATGGTATAAAACGGAGGGAAAGTCATGCAGTTCCGTGAAGTTGCTCCAAAAACCCTGCAGATGGGGAGCAGAGAACCGTAGGAGGCTTCTGAAGTCCTTTCTTCCTACGGGAGTATGGTTTGAACTCAATTTGTGCCAGTAGTTTGAAGTTTACAATCAAATGGCTATTTCTTAAAACCATGAGCTGTGATCCAGTCTGTCTTTATAGTCATAAACGGCCTTGACGACCGGTAACAGCAAAAGATCTCCTGGACAGTATTTGTATAAGTGTGTTAAATGTGGCTGACCGCGCAGAACCGTAAGAGACCTATTTTGGCAAAAACTTCATGAGGGGATCAAGTTGACAGCATACCCACTTCTCACTAGACCGTGTGTTAGTGCTTCATAGATGAGTGGGGATTTTGCGTGAAAATAGCAAGAAAGTAATTGCTTTGATTCCGTAATATCATGCTTCTGAAAAAAATGCACGTGCCATAATTAAGGTGCCATAAAAAGTTACTCTATAAGAACTGCTTTCAAGAGGGCATGCTTTCGCATTTTTGTTGTCCTCGTGTCGAGCCAAGTTTCACGGCTGGGGATGGAGAGGACACGATGTAAATAACACCACTGCAGTTGTTTTACTTCAGGTCGAGGCCACCAAACGGGGCCTTCAAGCGTGACCACCCAAACACTTCCGGGCATATAGCTAGGTGAGTGTTGTCCGGAACGGACTCAGAACTTCACAGATGGATTCGGAGATTGCGACACACCTTGGACATTTATTTTCATGTGTTATTATGAAGATGATGATGATGATTATTATTATGTATTTTTATCTATCATCTCCTTATTTCTGATATTACATCGAAATGTGAACCATGATTGTGTCAATTTGCCATCTCACGGTTCGATTTAAAACGGTTCGAAACGTCCCTTCATCTTTCCTTAAGTGTGCTCACGGAAAGCCCCACACCTTTTGTGCTGCGACTTGGGGGCGGAGAGTCTCCGACAGTTCGCTCCCGTTAATCCTGTGCGGGCGTGACTTCGTGATGAGTGGAAAGACCAAGCCCTAGGAGCTTCCAGCAACAATGGGCGGGTATATAACACAGTCGTGGCTGCAAAAAGCATCCAGTCATCTGCCCAGCCACGTCGAAGCTACCAAAGCGGGTGAGTTCTCTTGCGCCTCTTGCTTTCTCCAAACTTTAATAGTAGTAGTCGATGGCTATGCCGATAGCAATAGTTTATGTTTGTAAATGTTCATAACCGCGATGTGGATGTTATGGTGAAAAGTGCTGGATCATTACTGCCGAAAACGTAGTATGTGATGATCTTATGAAGAAACTGATAAAAAGCGATCACTAGCACAACATTTATCATAACATCATGATCATAACATCATGATCATATCAGTGATCATAACACAACATGGACTCGGAACAACCGCTAGATACTTCTTGTAGCTTTTGAGCTCCTGATTGCAGTGAAATGAACGTTGGGAAATGCAGTCATTGTCTGCTGAAATAATCGGGTTCTGGCTGTTCATCTGCCGCCGTAAATGTTATTTTAGTCACGGAGGTTGATCTACCGTATACGAAGTACGACTGACTGCCGGAAACGGCATGCATTTACGAATACTACGAGCCGGGTCTCGTCACAAAGCGCGTTTTAATCTCAAGCATTTAGTGCCGAAATTTTTCAGAATTAGCCGCAAAAATATTGCAAACCCATTTTTTCCACACAACGCTACCAGACCAAAGCTACATTTCCCAAATTAGGAAGAAACAATTGCGTTTTTAGCTCCTGCTCTTTTTAACGTTCCTAGTCGAAAAGATATTTTGGTGATTGTGTCAATACTTTCTGTTTTTGTTGCAGTGACGTAAAAAAGAGATATTTTACCAACAACGATGGTTGGTTACAGTTACGCTATTACGTGATATTCCTTGCTAACACTATTGCATAGATTTCTTCAAAATACACATAAGAGAGACATTTTCCGAGACTATCCTATGTCTGACGCCAGACGTTTGCCTGTTGCCAACTGAGGCACAGGTAGCGTCCCAGGAACCGTGCAACATTGCAAGGGGCAAAACTACCCGTCAGACCTATTTTAGTTGGTAAGAAGAAATGCTAAATTTATTGCTTTATGAAATGCTTTATTCATCGTTTATCGGTTGCTTCATGTTTCTTTTATTGCTTCACAAACATGAACGGACAAATAACGCATGTAAGGTAGACCAGAAAACAGGCCACTGGACTACTCATCGCTAATTCATGCCGGAAGTTTGACACTAAATGCTGGCTCCTCGCAGACCACCATGAAGAGGTTCGTCGTTCTCCTGAGCGTGTTCACCGTGGCCAGCTGCGGCCTGTCGTACGGCAACCGCGGCCACACCGGCAGCGGAGGCGGAGGCGGAGGTGGAGGAGGCGGAGGTGGATTCGGCAGTGGTGGTGGCGGCGGCGGCGGAGGCGGCGGTGGAGGAGGAAGCGGGTCTGGTTTCGGATTTGGCAGCGGCAGTGGCGGCGGCGGCGGCGGCGGGGGTGGAGGTGGCGGCGGTAGCCATCTTGGCGGGGCTGTTGGAGGCGGACACGTCGGCGGACCAGTGGTGGGAGGAGGTGGACTTGTTGGAGGAGGGTCAGGCGTGGGAGGAGGTGGACTTGTTGGAGGAGGGTCAGGTCTAGGAGGTGGCCTTGTTGGGGGAGGCCACAGTGGTTCCCTTGTGGGAGGAGGTGGTGCTGTTGGAGGAGCCCACGGTGGAGCATTTGTGGGAGGCAGCGGCCTTGTTGGAGGAGGTTCAGGCATAGGAGGTGGAATTGTTGGAGGAGGGTCAGGCCTAGGAGGTGGGCCTTGTAGGTGGAGGCCACGGTGGTTCCCTCGTCGGAGGAAGTGGCTTCGGCGGAGTCGGGAGTCACGGCAGTGGACTTGCCGGTGGAGCAGGTGGACACGGTGTCGGTCTCGTTGGTGGAGCTGGTGGACACGGTGGTGGACTTGGTGGTGGACTCGGAGGAGCTGGAGGTTTCAGCTCGCAGTTCGGAGGCTTGGGATTTGGCGGATCTGCCCAGGGAAGCGCTGGAGGCAACGTCGCTACTGGCCAGTCACAGGGTCATGGCACTCTTACCTCGATCACTGCCGTCAGCTCGAATGCAAAGGTGAGTGCAGCTCAAACGTGTTTGAAAAAATCGCGAATTCGCTACGAAGCCTAAGCATTTAGTGATAGTTGTATTAGGGACAAAGTGCAACATGTCGTGGTGAGATTTAAGCTAGATGTTCACATGGTTATTGGGTTCTTGAAGGTATGCTTCAATTCATTGCGTTGTTTTCATGTTCATCAGGACTTCGACCAGGCTCACATCAGGCTTTCTACAATGATATAAGACTGGACTATAACAAATGTGTAATGTTGTACACAATGACCGACTGCCATGATTTCCAACATCCTCTGACAGCATTGACCCCCATTACATCGCCTCGCGAATATCATTAAACGAGTCGTTACAGAACGTGGGACAGTGCCTCATGCTTTCTCGTGCTACGTTTTAGGGATCTGCCTCTGGCGGTGGTATCAATACCAGCGCTGGACAGGCCAGCCACTCCCAGTCCAGTGGACTCCTGGGACAAACCTCCCATTCGTCGACTGGTAGCGTCTCTAACCAGTTCACCGGCGGCCGAGGAGGAGGGTACTACTAGCCGCAGACACCGGTAGCGGCTGAGAAGACGGCTAATTACGCTATTGTGATGAGTGGACATCGCGGAATGAAAATAAACAGCTGCAGGAAAAAAATGTGTTCTATTTTCCTGTAAGTGTTCCAATAGCGTGCCAAGTCAATGATTGACAGAAAAATAAGCCAATGTTATTTTTGTGGGAATGACACGTGCCCTGGCGGCCAGCTGAAAATTACATCCACTGATGGGGATTATGTTGCCCCTCTTTCTCCTAATCTGTTGAACGGACGGCAAAGAAACGTGATGTGGAGGCAACCTTGATAGCGATCTTGCAATTCTCAGAAACTGAATGATCTAAGAGAAGTCATCGAGGTCAGACAAGGCGCAACGTGGAACAAATAGTATTCTTTTCTATCTCCATATCTACTAGACTTATCACCACCAAGGCCGAAAACGTTTTTGAGATTCCTAAATTTTCGCGCAGCAATGCGAAATTGATTTAAGACAAGTGATTCGAGGTCAAGTCAGGTCAGTATATGAAAATGTTTTTTAACAAATTGGACAGTGGCGCAACCAGGTGGCTTATTATTAAGCAGGAAACACTTGTATCATGTTATAATATACATATCTATTTATTATTTATATTGAGTATTTATCTAGATAAACACTTATATCATACAATATCTCATATATCCACAAAGCATGTGGAAAAGTTTTCATCAATAAGTAAGCCAGTAAGTGAGTCAACCAGACGCATCCTGGCTAGGTATCGTTGAGATCATTTGGGTAGATCTAGATGAAAAAGGACGACTGCTACATTTTTACTACTTGACCTAGGATGACCTCAGGTGACCTTGCCTAGTTTTCCTGTACCTAGAGGGATTTGAGCTCGTCATGCAGTCAAAGTCCCCATCAAAGTCTCGCATCTCCTTTACAACATACCGAATTATCAATATCTGACCTAAGTCAGCCTCTGCTGACCTGACCTGGGTTATTTGTGTTTTATGTCACGTATATTCACCTTGTAGACTAATTCCTCACATAGGTTCTTTGAGATAGCTTGAATAGATCTGCAGGAAAAAGGGCAGAGTGCCTTATGTTCATCATTTCATGTTGGCTGACTTCAATGGACAAGACTGACCAAGGCAACGTGTGCCTATGGGTTGTAAATTTATCACACAGACGTACTCCATATGTTTCGCAGTTGACTGACCGGCAACAACTGTTTCACACTTAGTTCTTATTAAGTTGTTTCACAACTAAGTTCTACGAGTCGAACACACAGAAAAAATACATGTCAGAAGTTCTCGACTGGCTGGAAATTGCGATAGTTATGTCTTAGAAAGTTCTGTAACGTCGGCCCGCTTAGGTGGCACTCAGAATATGATATCAAGAGCTCTGACAGACACATCGCAAAACAACTTCAGTCTCGGTCTGGTCTCCATTGTGGCAAAGTCAGTTTGAGATAAGGTTAGTTTTGGGTGGTTTTGCCTTACCTGTGACATCATGAGCGTTCAGCAAACTCAACAAAATTATATGTTACTGGACTGCGCAGACCGAACGACGTTAAAATAAACGAAATCGGGGACTGGTTACCGAGATAGAAAGGGTAGGAGGGTGTTCAACGCTCCTTTCCCCTTTCCAGTGAGTGTAAAGTGACGGAATGGCCCAATCAATGACTTGATAAAAGTCGTCAGTACTCGCCTTATGGGCCGCCTTTGACAATTCAGGGGATACGAGAAGGAGTTGCCACTGTCACGTCCTGCAGGAGCATTGTGGCGACCGCCACTGGAACCACCCAACTGACCGACACCACCCAGCTGACCGACCCTACTCATTGCCAACGATGGATCCTCCATGGAACTAATCAACGCCGATGGTACTTTCGGTGACAAGGCCACCACCAATGGGCCCTCCAGTAACCAAGCCACTACCAATGGAACCTGTGGTGACCTCGACACCACCAATGGAACCTCCGTGGTCTTTGCCGCAGCCGTTGGTTCCTCAGTTGCCGTAGTGCCTGCCACAGCTGACCATAGCAGTAATGCTGAGGACAATGGCGAGGGTATTCATTGTTTTATAACTGTACAACAAAAGTCACAATGCTGTGAATGATTCATCATCTAGTGGCAATCCAGTACGAGCGTCACAAGATAGAAAAATAAATATCCCATAGCTACTGGTTTCATCTCATGACCACCTGGCACATCCAGATATGCGGCAGCTTTGCTCAGCAACGGGCGGCAGTCTCAGCTCAACCCGATGGGTGAACGAACCTGGTGTCCCGTTGACTCGTGGAAACGTCAATGCATCGGAATCTTGTGGACTTGCTAATACAATGCGCATGCATGCAAAGCTAATGTGCATCAGTCCCGGTGGTCTTTTCAGGCTTCTGGCCGTTATGACTAGAGCTGCAAGTCCACCGTAACGGTCGCGTCTGCACCTCTGGAAAACTGGATCCGGTTACGTCATATTTTTTATGAACTGCAAGCGGTGCGCGCGATTCCTGTGAATCCGGTTTTGACGTAACGGGCTACACCGGGAAGAGGGTGTCGTGTGCGCGTAAACAAATTCCGCCCCAGTTGCGGAGATCACGAGTTTTCAGCCCAGAACCTAGATTTTCCACCAGCGTACAACCAGGAGTATGGGTTGCCCCCGCCTTTCGCGGAATTCACGAGAACTCTCACACCATACTTTCAGTCATTATCATCATCAGAACTATCACCAGGCATGATCAGATCACGCAAGGGTCAGGCCACGTTTCGCCTTGAATGTCCATGACCGGCCTAAATCTTTTTCTTTAATCTTTTAAATCATTTGTAGAAAACTAACCACTACACAAAACTAGCACACTCACACTGAGAAATTGCTCTGTACATCCATCGTCGTTGGTGGACGGCCGCACGCGTGTCAAACCGTAGTACCGGCACCATGAGGTATGTGGAATAGTTTGTGCCGGAGAGACATCTACAAAACTTTGTTGGGAGTTAGCCTGTCTGATAAACTTACACTCCTGAGGCAGAGACTGCGTAGGGTAGGCCAATCGAGGTCAGTCAACATTACGTCATGTACATGTACGCATTTTTTCTTTATCGCTATTCATCCAGTTTCATGAACACTTTGTGTTGAATTAGTTTATGGAAACAGTGTACGTACCCCAGAACATAAAAGACCTAGATGGCTTAATTGAGGTCAGCCAAAATCAGATTCTGAAAATGTAGCATTCTGTAAATTAGCCATAAGGGTATGCGGTAGAGAACTTGGCTGTGCGATCAACGGAGACAGCCGAAAACACGGAAAACTACGGTATTGATAACTCCTCAAAATCTGACAACGCTGCGCCTTTGGGTTTAGGAGTTGCGCAGAAGAAAAAGTGCGTGACGTCATGTCCACCCTCGGTCTGTAAATCGTGCTATATTGTTTTCCGACTATTGACAAGTTACACATGCCAGCCAATGATATGCTTTCTGAGTTTTTTTTCACCGACAGCTTCCGTACAACCCCAATACTTGTGACCTTTGTCTTTGTTCTTATTAACTCTGTTCTTGCATCACTGGGATGTTTTAGAAGTCTCCCGCTCCAGACTTTTGCTCGCCATTTCCACGATTTTTAGAAAAAGCTCTGTGAAACTTAGTTCCTATCCATTTTTTCTACATATTCTGTCAACTTTTCACAATCTTATTTTGTCCAGGAAGGTGGAAGGTCACTTATTGAGGGGAAAACGATTTTGGGAGGTACATGAGTTATAATTATTTTGCCCACGCAATTACAAAAAATCGATTTTGGGAGGTAAATGAAGCCTTTTCGACCTTGTTGCATGAAGAACGCAAAAGATGATGGCTAAAAACCAAAAACTTTTAAGATAGATTTTTACGTTTTTAAGATCAAGCTTAAAACTTGGTATAAGTGTACACGTGAATTACTGGATTTAGGAATATAGTCGATTCAGGTGAATGAAATCCTTTTCAAACTCAGCGAAATAAACCCATGGCAATTTTTATGCAACTGAGGTCATTTAAGGTGCCAAAGGTCATAATCTGACCTGACGGAGATGGGACCACGACAGTTCCCCTTTTTAACTACCTGTCACCGCCTATGCCAACATAATAGAAACAATGCAAAACAAGCTGCACTTCTGAAGCATAAAATGAATATATAATAGAATATGAAATGAATATAATAGAAATAAAAGAAGCTAAAAAACGTGTTTAACTTTCGTGTTACTTCAGTTTTCCCTTCCATTTACCAACCGTTGTGCAGGCCCATGGATTTTTCCAATATTCTTAATTTGTGGGCGGAGGAGGAAAGTTCCCTCGATTAGTTCTTGATTCATCCCAACTTCATCAAATCGGTCAATGAACATCGGAGTTCAGATGAAAAATACCCTTTTTTATCTGTTTGCCCTATATCCACCCCTTAAAAAAAAAACATAAACACGTTGTTTACGTCATGGCGAATCGATTGCCGTTTCATGCAATCAGATCGGACGGATAGTTTTCGAGATCTCAAGGGGAGGGCCAATTAAGCCCCACATGCAGGAATGCGTCCTTACGTTATGGGTACGGCAGCAGGGTTGACCCGGCGTTAACTTGAGGGCGTTTAACTCCACCATTAAACTGGTAGGTTTGTTTGCGACTTGGTGTTCAGTTTTAGTTAGTTTTTTTTTGTGCATGTTCTTATACCGCATGATGTCGTTGGTGTGTATTTCACATAAGTATGACCTGAGAGTTCCATACAGAATACCCCTTATCTCACGTTAGGTTATCTTAGATCATAAGAGGTTTCTGCTTTACCGGTCCCATGAAATTTTCTTCTGAAAAGAAAGAAAAGGAAAAAGCATGTGGCCGGATGAGCTGATTTTCGAACATTGCAGGATGGACGGACTAATCTTCTTGCGAGAAAAGGCACATACAACTTCCACAGCTCATTCTTACACACTACAACAATTTTTGCTGTTTTGACCTTTGGCTGCTTAATGTGCGTTTCAGTTTTGCAAGCGTAATGGTGACGTCGTAATGGTGACTTATAGACGTAAGTCTATAAGTTATAGTTCACGATCCGAATTAGCAGTGCAGATATGCCGGTTACTGTATCGCTGTACAGCATTGAGAGAAAATGTGCAGAGTGGACCAGACAGAGAGGGACCCCACTAGCTTGCTCACGATATTTCGAACATGAAGCTGGAGAACGCCGCAAGACATGTGCATGGTAATCAGAGTTACTTCAAGTCTGTATTTGTGTACAAAGCTCTCTCACGACGTCATTTCGGCATATCCTTGTCAAAGGAACAAGGAAAAATGCATGGCATGAACCGATAGCACAAACTTTTAATATTACTTACCTGTGACTAGTACCTGTGACTATGGGTTTTAATGACCTTGGACCAAGTGATACTAATACTATGATGCCAAACTTTCTAATGCATATTGGCATGCTAATCTCAGTATGAGGCTACCTTCCGTTGTGAATATGCGACTCTGAAGCAAAGGTTTGCGTTTGGGGGTTTAACGTAGTTTGCGAGCTTATCACTTACTAAAAAATGAAAAAGGCATGAGTCATCAAACACCGCGGTTAGGCGCTATCGATTGCCGTTTGATTCAGCCAAATCAGGGCAGTTAGTTCTCGAGACAGAGGTGGCCGAGAGTTAAACACCCACTCACATGCACCCACCCCCTCTTCCAGTCAGTGATGGACAGTGGAGAAATGACACAGTAAATGGCGCACTCAAGGCCGGTGAAATGTAACTCGCTGGGGTGGGGGTGGGGCCAGTCTGACCCCGCTTCCTAAGATCTCGGAAATTAACAAGGCTAGAGACACGATGTTTACTTGGTAAATGCAGTTCATATGCCCGGCACTTGCTGGATGGGGCGCCAACTTCGACTTGTGGGGGGCAAAACGTTCCCACCCCATAACTTCAGAACCAATCAACTGACTGCGCTGATCTAAACGGCAATCGGTAGTTTGCGATTGCATGACCTTGGTAAATGCGACATTGTTGAGATTGGGGTCGCAAATGAGGCCATAGGTCAAGGTGAATCCCCAAATATCGAAAAAAAAATCGATCTCGCTTAATTGCAACTGCAAAAGTCACCGGAGTGCCAGCTACGCCTGTTTGCATGTTGGAGGTAGTCTATAGTTTTTGTTTAGACGAAGCAATACCAACGGATATCCAAGGTCAAGGTCAAGGTCAAAGTAGAATTTGTTTTTTAATGTGAAGTTCCACGATGCATATATTCTGGGTCAATTTTGGCTGAGAACTCCATGAGACGCGTTCAAATACTGATACCGGTATCAGAAAGCCTTCAAATGGTTGGCACAATGCGAACATTGACAGCATATTTGAAAATGCAAATCGTGACTGTAAAATCTGACATATGATGACCTTTGATGAGTTCCTAGGCTGCCTGAATTGTTCTCTCGTGACACTGTGACCACACTAACGTGCCACTGAATATTCCTACGTGCACCAGAAAGCCCTTAAACGGTTGCTACAACGTGCATATTGTCATCGCGTTTTGTAAAATGGTGATTGTAACATTTAACCTATAACGACCTTGGGCGAGGTTATCGGTAATCTACTTTGACCCGTCGTGACACTGTGATCACACCAACGTGTAGATAAATATTCATACGCGCACCAGAAAGTTTTCCAATGGCTGCGACAACGCGCACATTGACAAGGTATTTGAAGAAATCGTGCTTGTAAAAACTGACCCAAGGTGACCTTGGGTGATGCTATGGGTAGTCGACATTGATCTGTCCTGGCAATTTGATCTGTACTTCAAATTGCAGGCATCTTGTTGTCGAAGACCAGCGACTAAGTTTAAACAAAATGGAAGGGACGGCAAAGTCGTAAAACATGGTTTTTATTGTGACGTAATTTTTATATGACCTTGGACGACGTCGTGAAAAAATTTCACCAAAATGTGCAGGACTAATGTACCGATTGCTATTGAAAGTATGGTGCAGCTGCGCCGCCACAAAACAAAGCTACAGCGCGGCAAAGGAGTGTGGGTGTTTAACCTCATCTACCCCACCCCAGCAACTGCAAGCTAGAGGAGCTTTCTCCTGCAGAAGTCTGATGTTAACTTCTAGATTGTGCTCTTCGGTAAAATGAGAACAGGTCTATGGCCGGTGCGACTCGGCAAACTTTCGCTTTTTTGCGGGAGCCGTTGGTCACAGCACTAAAATGCATAACGCCGTTTTTGTAGGCCACAGAACAACAAAACAGCATAACGGAAAACGAATAATTTGTTGCGCTTGATTCAGTATTTATGCTTAAACTACTATCAGTATTAGTATTTAACTTAGTTGACGCGATTGGCTATCATTTCACGAAATGTTATCTGCGTTGTTTATGGCGTCTGAGGGTAAATTCTGACGCTCAGTTAAAATATCGCACTCAGAATACACTACACGTCAAATTTCCACCACAAAAAGCCAAGGTCGTTTGAAGTCAGCCAATGCAAGCGACCTTGAGTGACATCGACAACTGAAAATCGCAAAAATGCGCTCCACATAGCCAACTAACGTCACCTGGTATAATTTTGCCGATTCTCCCACTGTGCGGAACCTGCATGTCGTGTTTGATCAGTGCATCATCTTTTCGGCACTCAATGACGACATTGCACGGCGGTGTACCGGTATGCTCTGTGCTCTTAGTCACGGCAAGCACAGCCTACCAGTCCACTTTGGTCACGCCAGTAGTGGGATGGGTAACACCGCGGACACGAGACTATGTTGTCGTCAATGGCGCAAGCCACAACAGGCAGTTAGGCCGGCTTGAGAAGCTTCTGCGTTTTGCTGCCAGAGTTATCTCCAGCCGGAAGAAAACATGACCGTGTCAGCGATGCTTTGCAGCAGCTTTTAAGGCCGAGAACATGTACGTGTGCAACGGCCTCACCCTTCTTCACACGCAATAAAAGGGGATGGGCGAAGTCCGTCCCTTTCTCCGTTTTCTGTCAATGACTTGCAAACGAAAACACCTACTGGACGGCTTTTTGCCTATCATGCGATAAATGAGAAGCGCGTTGTTAAAAAAAAATGGCCAGCAATTTTTCCCTGGAGGGTGTTTCGCGCCCCCACGCTGGGGACTTTTGATAATAGTAAGGAAATGGTTCGGGGAAAATTTCATTACCTTTTATTACATCCTTCGCACATATTCTGTGGCATTCTGAACTTCCAGTTATGTCAGGTCAATGACCTATGTGACGTAGAACTGGTCAACCCCCCGTTTTTTTCAAAACGTCTTCTACGAACCACGCCTTGCAATTGATCGGCTTCAAACTCTCAGGAATGGTGATACAGGACGTACCTAACAATTGTGCTATCTCGAACTTTTCCCAAGGTCAAGGTCAATAGCCAAAGATTTGGTCAGCTTCCGCCATATTTCCTTATTTCTAACGGTTTTGAAACGCTTCGTAGGTTCCTTTGCGCCTGAAATGCATTCCTGGGTCAAGGAAGTCACTAACCATGACAAATAACGTTGACCCTCATGAAGGGTAATGAGGTCAGGTCAGATCACATTTGGGGCAAACTAACAAAAAGAGTCTCAAACCCCGTTTTGATGATCCCAGCTGTAACATTAGGCCCTAAAGTCGAATTTCCAGTTCAAAATTGCACCAAGACGCTTCCGAACCGTGAAATGACCTTATGTCACCTGAGTTCATATGAGCCCATTGTAGCAGAAGGTAAGTTCATATCCAAGTGTCCATCTTTATCTGTCGGGTCTTTTTATGAATCAATGGCATATGTAGATCTGAAAGATGAAACCCAAGCGTGTTTCAAAACTTTTTATGGTCCCACGTCAGGTCAGGTTGATTTGAGTGACTTTATTTAACACCCTCTTAGTTACGGTTGTGAAACCCAAGGAGTCCCAATCCAAACATCCTCTTTACGATTTTTTTCCATTGTTATTGATCGTGGACAAGACGCGAAACATAGCAAAGAAAACTACTGAATGTTAGATCAGGTCAGGTTGGATCAATGACGTTCTAGCCTGGCGGCATTTGAATAAAATATTCGTGCAAATCATCTTCAGCGTTTCGGAATCATATATTAACCCTATTCCCGGAGGGCTAGACGGTATGGCCGATTCCCGGCAGGGGGGGGCGGATTCGGCCCCCCCCTGAGATCTCGAGAACTACTTATCCGATTTCATCGCAACAAACGGCAATCGATTTGCCATGACGTGAACTACATTTTTATAAAAAGAAATTTTCAAAAGTTTGAAATTTGTGGATACAGGGGGGCAAAAATGTCAAAATGGGGGGTACTTTTTGACTTCTTATAACTCCGTTGTTTATGGACCGATTTCGATGAAACTGGCATCAATCGAGAGATTATAGATAGGGCTTTTACCATGGGTATGCAAATTTGAAATTTTGAGAAAATTCATGGGCGTTCACAGGGTTTCAAAAATAGGGGGATTAGTTTTCCAATAACGAAATGAACAAAAGAGGCCAAAACACTTTTTTAGCTTCTGCTAGTCATGTTATGCTAAAGAAGTACAAATCGCATTACAATGTTTGTATAATGTTAGCATAGGCGGTGCCAGGGACATAAAAAAGGGGGAACTGTCATGGTCACACGTTTCTCAGATCAACTTGTGACCTTTGACCTTAAATGACCTCCAGTGACCTTGGGGTCACCTGGAATGATGTCGTGTGCATTCAATATTGTCTGTAAACGTTTTCAATCGTTTGAATTCACTCTATTTCAAAAAAATCATTTTTTGGCTTTTGCGATATAGGGTACGTGCACTGACATTTTAGGTCATAGCTCCGTGACCTGACCTGATATCAAGCTGAAACTTGGTACACAAGTAGAGGGCATGTTTCTACGTCATATATATTCCGGGTTTGGCATTTGAAAAAACGGCGCCGAAATTATTGCGAAAAAACAAATTTTGACTTTTGACCTTGACCTGACCTTGTAAAGTGACCTCAGATAAACAAAATTACACATGCACATTGCCCAACTATTTAGCTATATATTCATATAAAGTTTTAAGTTCTATCTTAAAAACTCTGTTTTTGGCAGACATTTTCCTTTTACCCTCAACATGGCCAAAAATGACCTGAGGTGCCTCCCAAAAACGTTGCCTGGCTCCGCCCCTGAGCAAAATAGAATTTCGAAATTTTGTCACGGCGCGTAGAAGGAATAGCTAGGAAAAGTCACCAAGTTTCGTGAAGCTGCGTCAAAAAGCCTGGAATTGGCAAGCAAAAAACCCGAGGGGGGGGCGGATTCCGCCCCCCCCTGCCGGGAATAGGGTTAACAACGATTCACCAAGAGTATTGAAAAATTTCACAACTAAAATAAAATGAAAAATGGCATTGTATCAGGTCGCCTGATGCGACATACGAGTGTATGCGCGCTATAAATTTTAAGTCACCGTAATTTACGTTCTGTTAGTTTTCTATTAACGTGCTCAGAATTGCTCTAGGTTTATTAAAGGATGAGTTAGAGTTTCCGTTGTTAAGTCCTATTTTTGACATATGTAGATCAGATGATATATATACATTATCTTAAAAAATATTTCTGGAATTGTACGCGTTTTAAAACGCATTCATGGCGAGCTTTCTGTTGATATAGGTTCCATTTTTGTCCGACACTTCGTTCGCGGAGGAGGCACCCTCCCCCGACTCCGGCCACCCACTACAGGGGGCCGGTTGAGCGCTGGTTAAGCCAAAAGCACCGAGCGAAAAAAACGCGTTCAAATCGACGATGGAGCACCCTGAGAATATTTCTAAGTGCTGTCTTTATGTTGATAGTGAACGCTGCCTATCTTACATGTAATGGTATACATGTAAATGCAAAGATCATGCAAGGTCATTTAACTCAATCTATGTCAAGGTCATGCTAGATCAAAGAGTCAAATCCAGCTCGAATATTCGGCTGTCACTATGGCTGAGTGCCCATGCTGTTGGTGGGGGCATCTAGCGCGTTTGCAGCTGTTCGATGTAACTGGTATACATATGAATATGTGTGCGCGTGTAAGTATGCGTACACTACGTTGTTCGTGCTTGCCTGATCTTTGGTGGGCTTCGTATGCCATTCATGAAATATATTACTATTGTGCCTGAACACTTTTACTTTGTTCTGGATGAACCGGAAAAATCGTGGTAACGACAATACAGTGCACAAAAGTTGCACTTATCGAAACATGGCACATCAATCGCAGTATCCGATAACCTAAGCAGGCCTCACATTCCAACCATCTCCATAGCGACTTTTGTTAGCATTGTTTTTGCCAGACCGCATTCAAATAATGATAAAGTAAAATTATTACTGTTCGACTCATCCAAAACCGACCGAAATGAGCCGCTTCCATGAAATACATCATGTACAAGGCCCTACATACCAGACACAGTGATCGGGAGATTTGGCCATTCCGTGACGTTGCGCGTGACGACACTGGTATTAACGGACCCAAACTGCCATTGCGTTTAGTGGTAAAAATACGATTAAAATCTCGTCATATTTTCTGAACAAAGAGAGATGAAACGATTTAACAACGGCCATGTGATAGAGCAACCTTTGGTTAACAAAAAGTTATGGGCCGTTTTTGTCTGCCTTTCGCCATTTACACCATACATCGTGTGGTATCGCGTCGTGCAGATTCATTGCGCTTAGTGATGACAGGCAATCGAAATGTCGCCGTATTTTTTCTTAACCCTGTAGGCGACCACACCGTCTAGCCGGAGGGCTAGACGGTGTGGTCGATTCCCGTCAGGGGGCGGATTCGCCCCCCCACTGGGATCTCGAGAACTACACATCCGATATCATCGGAACAAACGGCAAACAATTTGCCATGACGTGAAGGACATTTTTATGAAAAGAAATTTTCGAATTTTTGAGAAGTGTGGATACAGAGAGGGGGCAAAAATATCAAAATTAGGGGCATTTTTGGACTTTCTGTAACTCTGTTGTTTATCGAACGATTTCGATGCAGCTGGTATGAATCGAGCGATTATGGATAGGCCTCTTACCATTGGTACACACATCTGAAATTTTGAGAAAGTTCATGGGCGTTCACAGGGCTTCCAAAATAAAAGGATTAGTTTTTCAACAACCGAATGAACAAAAAAGGCAAAAGCACTTTTTTGCTTCTGCTAGTCATTTTGTGCTAAAGAAGTACAAATCGCATTACAACATTTGCATAATGTTAGCATAGACGGTGCCAGGGACATGAGAAAGGGAGAACTGTCCTAGTCACGCGTTCTTCAGATCAACTTGTGACCTTTGACCTTAAATGACCTCCAGTGACCCTGGAGTCACTTAGAATGACCTCGTGTGCATTTAAAATGAGCTGTAAACGTTTCTAATCATTTGAATTCACGCTATTTAAAAAAATTCATTTTATGGCTATTGTGATATAGGATACGCGCACGGACATTTTAGGTCATAGCTCCGTGACCCGATCTGATATCAAGCTGAAACTTGATACACAAGTACAGGGCACCGTTCTACGTCATGTAGATTCCGGGTTGGACATTTAAAAAAACGGCTCCGAAATTATTGCAAAAAAACTTATTTTGACTGTTGACTTTGACCTGACCTTGTAAAGTGGCCTCAGGTGAACAAAATTATATCTGCACATTGCTCAGCTATTTAGCTATACATTCATGTAAAGTTTTATCTTAAAAACGCTGTTTGTGGCAAACATTTTCCTTTTACCCTCAACATGGCCAAAAATGGCCTGAGGTGCCTCCGAAAAACGTTGCGTTGCTCCGCCCCTGAACAAAATAGAATTTTGAAATTTTGTCACGGCACGTAGAAAGCTGCACCTCGCGAATTAGTCACCTTTTTGAATGGTCGGTAGAGGACGACCCCGGACTGAGCGACCACTACCCAATTCACATTAACCCTATTCCCGGCAGGGGGGGGGGGCGGAGTCCGCCCCCCCTCGGGTTTTCTGCTTGCGAATTCCAGGCTTTTTGACGCAGCTTCACGAAACTTGGTCACTTTTCCTAACTATTCTTTCTACGCGCTGTGACAAAATTTCACAATTCTGCTTTGCTCAGGAGCGCAGCCAGACAACGTTTTTGGGAGGCACCTCATGCGATTTTTGGCCATTTTGAGGGTAAAAGAAAAATGTCTGTCAAAAACAGAGTTTTTAAGATAGAACATAAAACTTTATATCGATGTATAGCTAAGTAGCTGGGCAATGTTCACACAAAATTTTGTTTATCTGAGGTCACTTTTCAAGGTCAGGTCAAGGTCAAAATCAAAATTTGTTTTTTTGCAATAATTTCGGCGCTGTTTTTTCAAATGCCTAACCCGGAATATATGTGACGTAGAGGGGTGTCCTCTACTTCTGTACCAAGTTTCAGCTTGATATCAGGTCGGGTCGTGGAGCTATGACCTAAAATGTCAGTGCGCGTACACTATATCGCAATAGCCAAAAAATGAATTTTTGGGATAGAGTGAATTCAAATGATTGAAAACGTTTATGGATAATAGCAAATGCACACGAGATCATTCCAAGTGACCCCAAGGTCACTGGAGGTCATTTAAGGTGAAAAGTCACAAGTTGATCTGAAGAACGTGTGACCATGACAGTTCCCCCTTTTTCATGTCCCTGGCACCGCCTATGCTAACATTATACAAACATTGTAATGCGATTTGTACTTCTTTAGCATAGCATGACTAGCAGAAGCCAAAAAAGTGTTTTTACCTTTTTTGTTCATTCATTTGTTAAAAAACCAATCCTCCTATTTTTGAAACCCTGTGAAGGCCAATGAATTTTCTCAAAATTTCAGATTTGTGGACCCATGGTAAAAGCCCTATCCATAATCTCTCGATTCATGTCAGTTTCATTGAAATCGGTCGATAAACAACGGAGTTATAAGAAGTCCAAAAGTACCCCCCCCATTTTGACATTTTTCCCCCTCTGTATTCACAAATTTCAAAATTTTCAAAATTTCCCTTTATAAAAATGTAGTTCACGTCACGGCAAATCGATTGACGTTCGTTGCGATGAAATCGGACTAGTAGTTCTCGAGATCTCAGGGGGGGCCGAACCCGCCCCCCTGCCGGGAATGGACCATACCGTCTAGCCCTCATCGAGCGCATGGTAAACACACGCCTCCGACACTTTTTGGAAAACAAAAAACTGCTCGACGAACACCAAAACGGTTTCAGAAAACACAAGTCCACCGCAGACAATCTCATACGCATAGTACACGACATCAAACACGGCATGAATTACAAACGCACCACAGTAGCAGCATATTTAGACATCACGGCCGCATTCGACCGAGTCCACAAGTACGCACTTGTACACAAACTCTACAAGCTAGGTCTACGCGGACACCTAGCACATTTTCTACTAAACTTCCTCCGGGATAGAACAGTACAGGTCAGATGCGGCAACACCACCTCCAGCTATGGAGCGCAGGATCAGGACCTTCCACAAGGAAGCGTCATTTCACCAGCACTCTTTCTCATCATGATTAACGACATGTTTGACGATTTTCATTGCAGAGCACTACACTATTCACTTTTTGCGGACGACGTGGCCATTTGGGCCACTAACCACTGCTTCTTCAAAGCCGAAAACGCCGTTCACGCCGGACTAGACCCCATTGCAAAATGGTGTAACAAATGGGGCTTCACCCTGTCCGCAGAAAAAATCCGCAGTAGCTGCATACGCTCGCGCCACCGGACCACTCACTCTCAACCTGAATATCCATGGCGAAGCCATAGAGCAAGTTAAAAGTTTCAAATTTCTCGGAAGCCACCTCGACGAAACACTTACATTCCAACAACACATCAAAGACATCACGAAACGATGCGCAAAACGCACCAACATCCTCCGCTGCCTCTCAGGAACAGACTGGGGCGGAGACAGACAAACCCTGCTCAAACTCTACAAGGCCATCATTCGACCCATTTTAGAATACAACAGTTTCATTTTCAACAGCATCTCTCCGTCCCTAGCACAAAAACTAGAAGCCATACAAAATCACAGCTTTCGAGCAGCCACTGGAGCATTACACAGCACCCCGACTGTCAGCCTTCTGGCCGACGCGGACATGCCATCCCTACAGATCAGACGAACACAACAACTGTGTCGGTACTACATGACAGTCCAGACTACAGAAAACCATCCGGCACAGTCTTGCTTCAAACACGACAGACTAGACAAGAGCCGTGCAGCACGCAAACGCCCACCTTTTCACGTTCAGATAAGCACGGCTCTGGCAGACCTTCAGTTTGCCGTACCATCCACTACATCCAGACCGCTCCTCAGGCCATTCTGGATTCACAAACCACCCACTATCGAATATCTTCTCACAGAACGTAAAACAGACATAACTCAAACAGAGATGCTCGCCAAATTCCTCGAATACGCCACTGTCAACAACCACAAATCATTCATATACCCAGACGGGTCCAAAATCGACGACAAAGTCGGATTTGGACTCACATCGCCTGGCTTCGAGCTCGGCAACCGCCTCCCAGACCAAACATCGATCTTCACTGCAGAGGCCATGGCCATACTGATAGCCATTCGCATGGCAATCAGACACAACAAGTTAACGTAGTTGTCTGCTCCGACTCAAAATCGGTCCTACAAGCCATCAGCAATACGGCCGACCCATCACACCACATCATTGATTGCATACAACAGCAAGTGTCCCCTAACGTAAACAACATTTCATTCCTTTGGATACCGGGACACGCTAACATCAGAGGCAACGAGCGAGCAGACCAGATTGCGAAACAATCACTAGCATTCGACACATGCTTTGATACCAAATTTTCACTAGACGACTGCAAGGCCGCCCTGCAACAACACATCCGTAAACACCAACAGAAAACCTGGACACAAAATCACCACGCACACTTGTACCATATCAAACCCACACTTGGCGCCTGGGACACATCAAATCAAAAAGGCAGGCGTCAAGAAGTCGTCCTCACCAGACTTAGAACGGGTCGCACAAAATACACACAACCACTCTTAGAGGACGGCTCTTATCAAGTACCACAATGCCACACATGCAACGCACCACTTAACGTAAGTCACCTCCTGCTGGAATGTAGGGATTTTGAAACACAAAGACGACCCATTAAGGCCTTCTGCCAAAAAAAGAAAATTCAGCTTACCCTGAGTACTCTACTGGGTAATCAGCACCCAGACCTACTCCAGCTGCTATTCAGATATCTAAATGACACACACCTAGCAGGAGAACTCTAACGCCACACCACACTACACAACACTGCAAATCTTTCTCACCGTCCTTCCTTTCTTCCGCAACACCCGGCGTGAGAGGGTGAACGCTTAGCCAGCGTGAGAGGCGGTGTGGGCAGTCTCCTCCTAGCCTGCACGATAAAGACTCCTCGGTGCTTTTCGTGAGGAGTAGGCCACGTGCCGGCACCTTGGCAAAATCAAACGTAAAACATAACCTAAATTCCTTGCTTTTCAGGAGGGCTAAATAATAACGTAACTGGCATAAGTAAAGGCAACGATTCCCTTCCTCTTTCCCCTGCGCGTCTTGCCCCCGCTTGACGGAGGCCCATCATGCCGATATTATCAGCGGCATCTAAATTTTTCTCAAACACACAACTTGACGTAAAAAGCACTTGTATCTCTTGTATCACTCTTTCAACCTGTAACGTTACATGAACCACTTGCGCTATCTTTAAAATCGCCACATACACTCTAACGTAACGTAGCTCACACAGACTTAACAGGCGGCGCATAATGACCAAAAGGTCGAGGCACGCCTCAAAACCCAATATCAGTCAATCAATCAAAATAAAATTTTGAAATTTTTTCAACGCATGTAGAAAGAATAGCCAGGAAAAGTTACCAAGTTTCGTGAAGCTGCGTCCAAAACCCTGGAATTGGCAAGCAAAAAAACTAGAGGGGGGCGGATTCAGTCCCCCTGTCGGGAATAGGGTTAACAAAGAGAGATGATGTGATTTGAAAAGGACCAAATGACAGCATAACCCTTCGTTAACATAAGAGCCAAAGGTCGTTTTTGTCTAACTTTTACTGTTTACCAGTGAGTGTATCTACGTCCTAGAAATTGCGAGGCTGTGGAAGCAAACCAGAATCTGGGTGGACGGTCAGACCCGAAGTCTTTTTCTTAATGGGGAACTGAAAAAACACGTTGTTTCACTTTTCGACATATTTTTTGGGGGGAGGGGGCGGGAGCAGCGCCAAAGCACATTTTAGGAGGACTGAAGTAGGCATGTCTGCCCTAGCGCCCCTCCCGATGGTTACACCTATGATTTACCTCATGCACCGCGTCAAACCGCGTAATGCAGATCCATGCGGATTTGCCCTTGACACTCATGTTATTCCGTAAGCAATGAAAGTGAGCTCGGATGAGGCCGGCGACGAGCGCGGAGTAGGCAGCCCAGCCGCGCTAGTGTCAGAACCTTATTTCGTGATTTACGTGGTACCGCTACTACACATCTCTTTTGGAACATATCGCTGATGACTGCGGCAGCGAATGGCGGCTGTCCGCGGCGGAGAGCCGCTAACGTGCAGTCATCAGGGCTTATGACAAATGACATACACGATATACCGGGACGCGTTACATCAACAGCCGATTGATCACTGCTGCCAGCTGATCAGTTGTGATGCTCATTGACTGTGCCGTTGTTTAAACCGGAGTTGCACAGGCAATGACTCATGGTACTCCCCGCTGCAGGATGCCATGGCCGTTGCACCCCGCGCGCCGCGTAGCTCACTGTGCCCGATGATGCATTTATCGCCAGATTTCTTTGCCAGTGCGGTAGTAGTCACCAGGGTGGCGGCCAGAGTTCACAGCCCAGATGGCCCGTTCCGTGATCCTGGCCCGCGTGCTGGTCCGGCGGACCTGTTGGACCCGTTTTCCCGTTGGACACGTGCAGACATGACTGGTAGATGAGTGGAAAGGCCAAGCCCCATGGGCCGTCGGCAACACAGGCCGGGTATATATAACAGCCGTGACTGCAAACAGCACCCAGTCTTCTGCCCAGCCACGTCGAAGTCGCCAAAGCGCGTGTTCTCTTGTGCATCGCGCTTTCTTCAAGCTTCGTGTCCGGGGTTTCCCGACAATGTAGCAGATATTCCCGGATATTTCTCATTATCATGATCTACAAAATATTTTCTCCGAAAATATCCCGGAGACTAGAAATACCATCGAAGTACCGCTCCATCTCATCCCATCCCCACCGTTTTGCATGCACCTGCCTAACTCCGGAAAGGTGTTGGAACGACGGAAGTGCACGCCATACAATTTGACAAACAGAGACTAGAAGCGAATTGGCCCCGTTCTTCTCCTACTAGATATAAACTGCATTAACAAAATTGCTATGTGCCATTGTCCGTTCTTACCAGCATGAATATATAACAGACTAAGGCATCACGTTCATCGCGAATGCTTGCGGTACAAGCCAGTTCTCTCTGTCGATGAATTACCAGCTCGGTCGCGGCAAACAGCATCCAATATTCAGCCAACGCACTTACATCGTGCTGTCATCAAAAATTACTGCAACGCGCGAAGCCTGGTGTAGGCTGCGGATGTTCACGCTGAACCTATTCACGAGCAGAAGAACGCCCACAACGAACGCCGGGCCCTCCTTTGGCACCTGCGCCAAGAGCGAACAACGTCAGCGGCCGTGCCAGCAGCCAGCAGGCCGGCCGCGGCCCGCCTGGCCGTCTCCGGCCAGCGGCTACGCTGGGAAGCCCCAGCCGCCGGCGACGTGCCGCCAACCCGGAGCCGCCGGCGGCGGTGCTGCAGCGCCAAGCGCTGCTTCATTCAGAAGTCGTGACGGGACGCAGGTGGCGGGAAGGCCGGCGGGTCAGCTCCGTATAAAGTGGCCCGCCGCACGGGACAGGTGCATCCGACCGGCGGCAGCTGCAGCAGGAGCCAGGCGCGGTCTCTCGACAGCAGCGGCAGCAGCAGCGACAGAGCGACAGGTGGGTGGCGACAGAGGAGACGGCAGCGCAGTGGACGACCTGCTGTCGATTCAGATCTGGGGCTGGGATAAATTTTAGCGGTTGGGCCATTCAGCGGCACATTCATCTCACACGCAGCCTGTGTGATTAACGGCACTGATTGAAACCTCTCGCGGTGCGTTTAATAGGGATCCTATGACGTGGTGGAATATGAAATTCATGCGGTGAGCGTTTAAATATTTGACGTTGCTTGGTTTAGCGTTTAATTTGCTATTGATTTTATCCTCCTTCATAACCAGCAGTGCTGGAGCAGTTTGCCACGGCGTAAATATTCTGCAGCTTTGTTCGATGTTTCTGAGGACAGGAACCTTTTGTGAAGCGATACCACAAATGTTAAATGTTAAAGGGGATAGTTCACCTTGGTGGTAATCCAAGAGATAATGTGCAATGACTAAACAGAGTATACAGATAACGATTCCGTTATGTTTTTGTCATGAAACCCGACAAATGTAAAAATGTTGATAATGAAACTATTCAACACCATGACACCATTTTTAGGAGAGACGCCACTCATAAAATGATGTGACATCACGCCGCCAGCATTTACGGTGAACCAAGTATAGGCGAACGATGCGCTACAAAGGCAAATCGTGCAGCATTACATTGACAACGGCATCTGCATTGCACTGACAAATACGAAAAACAGTCCCCGTGGCATCACACACGTAACATTGCAACCGCATGACTCGGGACTCAGGCCACCATTACTCCCACGAGGGGCAACCGCTTGCAACCGCAACGAAGTCAACACTCTTGTTCGAGGTTAGCCAAGGTCACCATTAGTACTGTGACGTCACCGTGCATCTGGCACTCACCCAAATCTGGCGCTTCCCTTCAGAATCGTTCACTTAATCTGTCTCAGCATTGTAAAGGAAGAGTTTTGAGGCAAACGAACTTTGGACCATATGATTTCTACACCTAAGCTACAACACTGCTATCTCAGTTCATAACACCATACAAGCGTGAACAGTTCCTTTAAAAGTGTGCTCGTTTATGCACCACTCGGGCAGCACTACGCGTATATCAGCCATCCTAAGAGGTCTTAAATCCCATAAAGCGCTCCTCGCGTATAAATTACAACCACGACAAAATCAATGACTGGAAATCCTGCGTGTTTCATCGGAAGCGAAACCGTTTTCGTCGTTTCTGTTGCGTGAGGATTTGTCATCCAGCATAAGCGTTCATTCTCGACTCTAACCGCGCCGCGGCCAGTCCCCGCTTCACATGCGGACCACTTGGGACCAGTACAGGCTAACGCAGGACATTGATTCAGGGGTCTCTTAGTCAGGGACGTAAACTGACGTTTCCGTTGCAGTCGATCCATTTCCGTTCGGCACGGCAAGCTTAGCGCGCCTCGGCAGGCATCGGAAGCTGGTTTAAGCTCCAAGTGCGGAGGGCTACCAGATGAGTTTCTGCCGCGAACCGAACGCTGGGGCTTCCATATGAACTGAGCTTAACTAGTGGCCAATTCATGTCAGTGTTTACTGGTCTTTCGCCAGATTAGGAAGGAGTGTTCAATTTCTTACTGTCATCGCCCGACATTTAGTCTTCCCTTATGGCCATGGCCCAGTGTTTATTAGAACTTACTCGAGGACTTACGAAACCCGGAAAATGTTTGCATATCGTTATGAGTTCTGTGATGTTTGAGTCTTCGATAAAAGGAAATGAAAGATCATTAGTTATTCAAACGAGAGGTAATTCTAGACGTCATTCGCTCAACATCAGGCCATAAACAATGTTTTTCTTTCTAACTTGGCCAGATATCAGGCCGCTTTATGTTTCATCACTAGTAAATAGCTAGCAGTCTGTTATCATTACGTCATACGTGCATGTGCAAGATAACCTACACACCAACACACACCACGGATACATGCTCCTTGTGCAGTCGCCTTGAACCGATCTTTCTCTGCGTAAGCCAGTGGCCGATGATCAGAGAAGCGTAGAGAGACATCTTGTGTTGTGGCGTTATCGAATGCCGACGAAAACGCTAGTCACATTCGTTGTCATGTTTAACACCAGCGTTGCGCCAGCTGTTGGCCAGTCCTCGGTTGATGTTATGCGCCGTCCAGGAGTTGTAGTCTCCCAGGCTTTGACATGACGTCCCCGTGGAGGAACGCAACTTTTATTTCGGTATTATTTTCGGCGCTGTCCAGCATTTTTCTAGATCCATGCGTGATGGTTGCGGCAGCACACAGCAACGCAGACGGCATCTTACAGCAGTGGGATGGCCGGGATTGTCATCATTAGCAAAGACGAGAGGTTGAAAGGTTGAAAATATATCTTCCAAATGAGAAACGTTTGCGTTTTTTTCACGCGTTTTACAGTTTTAAACGGTTTGCTCCGGCCTGAAAATTAATTGTGGAAGATTCAGATGCACATTTTAACGAATGTAACGCTCAACGAATACAGCAACAAGTGAAAGTGATGATGCAAATGCACAAAGAACATCCTCTGACGTCTAAACAACACCCTCCCTCCAGCCAACGGCTTTGCCATCCGCGCCAGAAGGTGGCACTACCGCCCTCTAGACGCCGGCCAATTATGAGTCTTGAGCGTCGCAAACGACGGCTCACCACGCGGTCGCGCCACTGCGGCCGATTACCGGATCCCACGCCGTCCCCATTGACCGATGGGCACTCCCCGCGCCCCCAGGCAGCCATGTTGCGGCTTCTCCTGCTCCTGGGCGTGGTCGCTTTGGTCAGCTGCGGCGGAGGGAATTACGGCGGCCGCCGGAGGGGACGATTCTCCGGAGGCCGGCGCCGCGGCCACTTTGGCGGCAACAGTGGCGGCTTCGGCGGAGGCGGCGGCGGCGGCGGTGGCTTCGGCTACGGCGGTGGCGGCGGCGGCGGAGGCGGCGGTGGCGGAGGCCTCGGTTATGGCGGTGGCGGCGGCGGAGGATTCGGCTACGGCGGCGGCGGCGGCGGTTTCGGCATTGGAGGTGGAGGCAGCAGGATCGTCGGCGGATTCGTGAGTGCGCTGCTCCCGCTGTATGATTTTTGTCCTGAGCCGCGGGATGGCGC
The DNA here is from genome assembly GCA_030062745.1 of Capitulum mitella. Classification (NCBI taxonomy): domain Eukaryota; kingdom Metazoa; phylum Arthropoda; class Thecostraca; order Pollicipedomorpha; family Pollicipedidae; genus Capitulum; species Capitulum mitella. Next base: position 4,127,305 of record CP099851.1, on the reverse strand, counting down.
AACGCTTGAAAGTGCTTGGGTAAAAACCGCACTGAAATTAAAGCCAGGCCTGTATGCACAATCTTCGCACTTTAACCTAGTCCTCTTCAGAATTTAACGTGGTACAAACCTTAGTTTTTGCATCGGGCGGAAAAAATGTTATGACATGCCGATGGCCCAAAGTACATCGCTACGGTGCGCGTATTTTCAATGATTCAGACATCAACGTAAGGTCCTGTGTGTGCTGAGGAGGTAAGGGATTCTCCTGTTCACATCCTCTTCAGTGCCGGAGGGAGAAAAAGCCCTGCACTTCACTCGAATCAGCTCCCGCTCCGCGAGCTCGTTTCAACGTCGGCATCGCACTTCCGACAGGGAGGTCACCGAGGAGGAAGCCGGCGCGGCGGCGGCTACGGCGGCGGCTTCCAGCAGGCCGGCGGCCAAAGTACATTAATCGGCTCCGGTTTCATCGGTGGCGGATCGCACGGCGGCCAGGGCGGCTACGGCGGCGGGTCCCACGGCGGCGGGTTCTTCGGAGGTGGTCTCCTTGGCGGCGGAGGTGGTGGTGGTTTCGGCTACGGAGGCGGCGGCAAGGCCACCGGCAACGCCCAGGGCAACGTCATCTCGGCCCAGAACTCGAATGGACACGGCGGCCTGAGCTCCATCAAGGTGGTCAGCGCCTCGGCAGGGGTAAGCAGCGCGCCCTGCTGCGGTCTCAGACGCGGTCCCTGCTCCTGCTAATGACACATTTTGCGGAGGAGCCATTTGACTGCATTTGGCGATGGATAATCCCAAACCCACGTGCACTGAGCCTGAGGGGGGACCAAATATGCTCGCAGTCCCCGTCTTTTAACCTTCGCCCTCTAGTGTCTACTATCCGAGAGTTTTCTTTTTTTACTTCTTTAAAGCACCATCGTCGACATTTTCAGGTTTTTATTCTATTTTTTGTAGTCATTTAGTGAGAATGACTATGCAAAATACTCACTTTTCTGTCCCCCCGAGCTTTTTGACAACGAACTTCAGAGATGACGTCAGAGCCACAGCGCCACGTCACAGGCCGCGTCGTTTACAGGGCTCCGCGTCCAACGGCGGCTCCAGCTCCAACAGCGCGCACGCCACCAACGCCGAGCTGGGCGGCCTGCTCGGCTCCGGGTCGTTCTCCAACTCCGGCGCGACCTCCAACCAGTACGGCGGCCACCACTGGGGCGGCGGAGGCCGATAGCGGGCCGGCCGGCGGCAGGCCCATCTGATCGCTGCCCCGCGGACGGGCAGGCCGCTCCTGTCGTGCCGCCGAGGCCGCGGCTTCACCGCAAAGTCCTCCGCGCAAGACCGGATTCCATGAATACAATCAAACCGTTCACATCGCCCGCTTATGCATGCATGACAACGTCGAATGTTTGGTACATGAAATATACATGAACTTACGTGATCAAATTGTCCGACGACCAAACCCAGGGGACCAACTAAAGTAGTCTGGGTACTTTCTTTTATGCTAGCCTTGATGCGTTCCATCTGGTTTATGACATGATGACATTAAGCCCGAGAGACTCCTTCGTAAAGCAATTTGAAAGCATCGAGGCAAAATTGTTATGTAGCGTGCAGTGCAATCTTCATGTTCCAATGCAAGAAAAGCGGTTCATTAGGGTTCAACAGACAGAATGCGTATTTTGCACGTTCCGTTGTTTTTAATCTGCTAAGAAGGATGTATCTGCAAATTTTTCAGCCATTGTTAGGTACGCACACCACCTTTGTTCTCTACAGCAGCATTGTCTCATTTATCGGAGCAGCAAACTCGTCCGCGCTTTCAGCAAACCACAACAGTATCGCAGTGGTTAAATTACATTGGTCGGAGTAATTTTAAAACAATCTGAAGACTGTTCACCAGATAAAGTTCCCAGTTATTATCTACAGTTTTGAAACGAAAGCATGGATTCGTTAATACAAGAGAATTTCCAACGACGTGGTGCAGATTGAACCCCAGCCGGACGGGCCTAAGGATTGTTCTAAGCCATGAATTCATCCGATCCCCTCTCTTAAGATCTTTGAGAACCAAAGGTGCCGCAAAAAAGAGGGAAAAACACCGACGGAAAGACTTTGGTAACGCTAGCAGAAAGCACGATACTTCGTAAGCAAGTCAGTATTGAGGTCACAAGGGATTATGTTAGATCATATTGTATGCGGAGAACTTGGGCGGAAACCTTGTCAAGCTTAACCCTATTCCCGGCAGGGGGGCTGAATCCGCCCCCCTCCGGTTTTTTTTGCTTGCCAATTCCATGCTTTTTAACGCAGCTTCACGAAACTTGGTGACTTTTCCTAGCTATTCCTTCTGCGTGGAGTGAGAAAATTTCAAAATTCTATTTTGTTCAGGGGCGGACCCAGGCAACGTTTTTCGAAGACACCTCAGACCACTTTTGGCCATGTTGAGGGTAAAAGGAAAATGTCTGCCAAAAACAGAGTTTTTAAGATAGAACTTAAAACTTTATATGGATGTCTAGCTAAAGAGTTGGGCAATGTGCAGATGTAATTTTGTTAGTCTGAGGTCACTTTACAAGGTCAGATCAAGGCCAAAAGCCAGAATTTATTTTTTTCAATAATTTCGGCGCCGTTTTTTCAAATGCCCAACCCGGAATACATATGACGTAGAACGGTGCCCTCTACTTGCGTATCAAGTTTCAGCTTAATATCAGGTCGGGTCACGGAGATATCACCTAAAACGTTAGTGTGCGTACCCTACATCGTAATAGCAATAAAATGAAATTTTTGAAATAGAGTAAATTCAAATGATCGAAAACGTTTACAGATAATATTAAATGCACATGAGATCATTCCAAGTGACTCCAAGGTCACTGGAGGTCATTTAAGGTCAAAGGTAACGAGTTGATCTTAAGGACGTATGACCATGACAGTTTCTCCTTTTTCATGTCCCTGGCATCGCCTAGGCTAACATTATACAAACATTGTAATGCGATTTGTACTCCTTTAGCATAACATGACTAACAGAAGCCAAAAAAATGTTTTTGGCCCTTTTGTTTATTCAGTTGTTAGAAGACTAATCCTCCTATTTTTAAAACCCTGAGAACGCCCATGAATTTTCTCAAAATTTCAGATATGTGTATCAGTGATAAAAGTCCTATCCATAATCTCTCGATTCATGCCAGTTTCATCGAAATCGGTCCATGAACAACGGAGTTATAAAAAGTCCAAAGATACCCCCGATTTTGAGATTTTCGCGCCCTGTATCCACACCTTTCAAAATTTTGATCTTTTTTATCAAAATGTAGCTCTCTTCGTGTGAAATCGATTGCTGTTTGTTGCGATGAAATCGGATGTGTAGTTCTCGAGATGCAGGGGAGGGGCGAATCCGTCCCCCCTGCCGGGAATCGACCATACCGTCTAGCCCTCCGGGAATAGGGTTAAAAGATGAATGGTCTTTTCAAAGTCAAGTGAGGTCACTCACCTTATATGGCCTGAAATCGTTTTCGGTAATGGAAACTATTTCACGCTTCTCGATGATCACTACTCTATTGCGTGATAATAAGGCATATTTTGGTGAAGCTACAGCGTTGTAAGTTTGCAATAATATTTCGCCCTTCATTTACCTGACCTGGAACCAGAGGAAAAGGCAATTATTGGCTTCGACGGGTGAAGAATTTGGAAGTAAATTCTACATAAAAGCGTAGTTTGAAGGACGTTTTTCCGTAAATCTACTACGCTGACGGCGGAGACGTCAAATAGTAAACAGCATCTTTTGGTGTGAACAAAGTGTGCTTATCAGGTGCCATGAAGGAGGAAAGCAGGCATCATTCTGATCAGAAAAAACGTACGACCCTTTCGTTTTTGTTTCATTGCTCTCTCTCCCTCTCTTTCCTTCTCTCCCTCTCTCTACCTATGTATCTACCCATCTATCTATTCGTCTATCTCGTATGGGGCTGCGGCGGACATCCAGCCGGCCGGCCGCTCGCAGGGGCAGAGACTCCGGCGGGCCGGCCGCTCCGGGTCGTCATGTTAACCCTGCGGGCACGTTTATTTCTCATGTAAAAAAGTCACGTTCGGGTCTTGTTCATTTTTTTCTTAACATTTCATTTTGCCCATGCCCTCAGTTTGTTGCCTGATTCATGGCCTTTTACTTCGGTCAGCAAATATTGTCATCCCTATGTTGCATCTCGGTGGGATTTGGCGATTTATGAGTTGCGAAGAAGATATTTTCCTATACCTTCAACAGGGGCAAATTTCTGCTTCGTCTTTCAGGTTGTCTGATGCGACACGTACCCATCGGAAGCCTTTGCCCATGGGTGGAGCTTGTAGCTCGGTTATTTTTCTACCGAATAGGTGGGATTTGTCGCCGATTTGACATTGGCATCCCGGTGGGAATTGGCAAGATGCATAGCCACACCTTGCATCATGCCCGAGAAGGTTCATCGTTTCGTCGCCAGGCGTCGCTAGCTGTACGGTTCGGCCCATGTTATGTCAGGTGATCATGGGCGCGTTCAGGGAGTATTATGTGCGGCGGGATGCGTCCAATCTGATATTCTGAACTCGTTAGCAGGTGCGCAATGTCTGAACCTTTTCGTTGCCATGACGGGCATCGTCAATGGAAAGTGGGGTCCGGAGGACCACGACCCATGCCTGGACCGTTTGGCCCCCTCCCCCTGGCGGCATCGGGGACCTCCATCACTTGCCATGCGTTCGGACCTGTTGCATGTGGTTCACTCCAGGTCAGCCCCTTGCCCACCCGTTCCTTTCTTAGTCGCCGCTTTCCCCTTATATTTATATTTATATTTTAACAGAATAAATCAAATTATAATGGTGAGATCAGCTGCTGTTTAGGCCTCCAAGAAACAGAAGGGACAGACACGCGACTTAATTTCTTTTTTTTTAATAACATGCCAGCATCTCCCTTCCATTCAACTGTGTACGTAAACTTCTGGTTGGGTGGGTTTTCTCAAAGCTTGCGTCGATTATACGGGCGACGACTCAGAAATGGTTGCCTGGGCCAAAACACCTGAGGCCCCATGGGTGTTGTTTCTATGTCACTGTGACACCCTACGCATATACAACATTGACTGATTCTTAATCGTGGCTCAGGTGCCACGCTGGCTGGTTCGGCATCCCTGGTTCCGGAAGAGGAGGAAGAGGGGCTGGAGGCGACGCGCGTTTTTGTACGTACGGTGATTAATGACCGACTAGGTATGTGGGAGGGGGCACCCCGCGGAGAGCGGGGAAACTCGGAAGAGGACTTGGAGTGGACCACATGCAACGGGTCCGAACGCATGGCAAGTGATGGAGGTCGCCGCTGCCGCCAGGGGGAGGGGACGAAAGGGTCCAGGCATGGGTCATGGCCCTCCGGACCCCACTTCCCATTGGCGATGCCCGTCATGGCAACGAAAAGGTTCAGACATTGCGCACCTGATAACGAGTTCAGAATGTCAGATTGGACGCATCCCGCCACACATAATACTCCCTGAACGCGCCCATGACCACCTGACATAACATGGGCCGAACCGTACAGCTAGCGACGCCTGGCGACGAAAAAAACTCTGTCCGCAGAAACACGTACATCAGTGCACGAACGGTGACTAGTTACGAGCAAAACGTTAGCACGAACGCACGAGTACAAGCAGCCAGCCGATGCGACCGCAGGAGGCGTTAGCGGGTGCGGCGTCATTGTAGCCGGAGCGCGAGTCATGGCGCAGCCGGAACGCAGTCCAACCCCGCGCAGAGGCAGGCACAGCGGGTTGGCAAATGAAGCAGCCGCCGGAGCCGCAGCCGCAACGGAAGCAATAGGAACAGCACACTCCCGTCCGTCCAGACGGAGCAGCAGAGGAGACAGGGCAGGCCGCGGCAGGGTAGCAGCAGGTGCAGCGGCCGTCGCGATGGCAGAGCAGCGGGTGCCGGCCAGCAGAGCCGCGCAGGTCGCCAGTCGTCGTCGTCCGCCGACGGTCATCCTGCCACGGAAGCAGGGTCCGATCCGCAGGGTGAAGTGGACCAGATGAAACGAGGCAGACCAGTAACTTTCCATAAGCGGTTAATGGACCACTTTTGCGTCAGATCTACTGTTCCGACTGATGCGGTACGTGACACCAGAGAGTCGCTTTTTGATCATGTGTGGCCCCTCCCAGCGAGACATGAGCTTCGGGCTCTGACCCTTCTTTCTTCGTGGATTGTACAGCCACACTTCGTCGCTTGGTTCGAAAACAGTGAGGGAAGGCTTGACGTCCATTCTCAGCTTCATCGTTTGGGAAGACGCCGCCAAGCGGTCACGCACTCTGTGTTGAACATCAGTCAGGCGGTCTCGGAGAGCCATGGCATACCCAGTCGTAAAGTGACGAGGCGCTTCTTCAGAAGGCCGGTCCAGACCGGTAGTCGGAGTTCCCGTCCCAGCATAAGCATGGCTGGGGTGTACCCGGTTGTCTCGTGCTCCGCCGAGCGATACGCCATGAGAACAGTCGACAGTTTCTGATCCTAGTCCTCCTGACCATGCCTGCAAAGTTTCGCCAGCTCCTGGCTGAGAGCCCGGTTAAATCTTTCCACCATACCGTCGGACTCAGGGTGTAGTGGCATTGTTCGAGTCTTACGGATACCTAAGAGCAGGCAACATTCCTTGAACACGTGGCTCTCGAAATTGCGGCCCTGATCTGAGTGCAATTCGTTTGGGACGCAAAACGGGAAAAGAAGTTGTCGACAAGAACTTTCGCAATGGTGAAGGCTTCCTGGTTTGGAACAGCATACGCCTCCGACCATTTAGTGAAGTAGTCCATGGCCACCACTATATACCTGTTGCCGGACGACGACAACGGCAAAGGACCCGCAACATACACAGCGACGCGCTCCATTCGCGCCCCAACGGCGCAGATCTGCAGAAGGACACACGGCTTTGACGCTGGGTCCTTCTTCACTGAGCAGGTATCGCATGTTCGGCACCACTCCTTCATGTCATTCCGCATGCCGATCCAGTAAAAACGCTGCCGGATGCGCTGCAGGGTTTTCTTGGTACCAGTGCCCACTCGTGACAGATCCACGACATCCAGCCAGCACGGCTTTCCTCAAGCCACGAGGCACCACCGTCAGCCACCTCTCAGATGAACCATCAGCAGATTCCCAACGACGCTGGAGGGTTTCATGATGAAAGCGTAATGCATCCCACTGTGCCCAGTACTGTTTCAACACAAGGCTGAAACCCCTCACCCCGTCCCATCCAGGTCTTCCACCGGTTTCCTGCAAAAAAGACAACAGAGTGGACATATCAGGGTCCTGTAGTTGCGCCACTCGAAGAGACATCGGCAGCTGGTCGCTCAACAAATCTGCAGATGAGAACGTTTTACCTGGGCCTGACAGCAACGAAGATGGCTGCGGTATCTGCTCAGCCGATTCCTCTTGCTCAGCGGGCGGAGGAGGAGAATCCTTGATCGCCCTAGCCTGAGTTCTGGTTGTGGCCATACAACAACGTCCTGCTGCTTCTTCTTTCCGGCAGCAGAGTGGGCAGTCAAGTCGACAAGGACGCCGACACAGCCCGTCTGCGTTCTGGCGCCGTCCACCAGGTCTGTACAGGATAGTATAGTCATGCTGTTCCAATCTTGCCAACCACCGTGCTAACTGCCCTTCAGGATCCTTAGGGTGCTTCAGCCGCGGCAAAGCGGCATGATCCGTGCGGATTGTGAACTTCGAGCCGTAAAGAAAGTGATGGAAGTGCCTGACGGAACCATCGATGGCCAGTAGTTCTCGTCGGATAGTGCAATAGTTCCTTTTTGGGTGGGAGAGGGACCTGCTGTAGAATGCGACGACGCGCTCCGTATCATCCATTTCTTGAGAGAGGACAGCGCCGATGCCGCACCGACTAGCGTCAATGTCGAGGATTTGACGTGTCCGGGAAGAGAAGAACAGTCGAAGACGCAATGGTCTGCTTCAGATGCTGGAACGATTCCTCACAGCTCTGGTCCCACATGAACTTGCAGTCCTTTTTCGTCAGAGCGTGGAGTGAGGCAGCAATCGAAGCAGAACTCCTTACAAACTTCCGGTAATAGGTGCAGAGGCCTAAAAAACTTTGCAGCTGCATTTTGCACATCGGAGTGGGCCCATCCAAGATGGCTGCGACCTTGGTCGGATCTGTCCTGACGCCTCCGTGCCAAACGATGTGGCCGAGATAGCAGACTTCTTTGCAAAAGAGATGACACTTCTTGGGATTAAGTTTGAGATTTGAGGAACGGAACCGTAAGAAAACCTCCTCCATATGACGCATCTCCACCTCGAACGCGCGACCGAACACTATGACGTCATCCAGACAGACGAGGAGAGATTTCCAGTGTTGACCAGACAGCACAGCTTCCATGGGACGTTCAAACGTTGCAGGCGCGTTGCACAGTCCAAAGAACGGAACACGAAACTGCCAGAGCCCGTTACCGGCATAGAACGCTGCTTTAGGACGATCTTCCTTGGCCACTCTGATCTGATGGTAGCCAGACTTAAGATTTAGCGTGGAGAACCAGCGAGCTCCAGATAGTCCATCCAAAGTGTCGTCAGTGCGAGGCAGAGGGTATGAGTCCTTAACAGTGGCAAGATCGAGGGCCCGGTAATCGACGCAGCAGCGGAGAGTACCATCCTTCCTCTTTACGCATGACAGGATGACTCGGTGGCAGGATGACCCTCGTCGGCGGACGAGTGGCGACCGGCGCGGCTCTGCTGGCCGGCAACCGCTGCTCCTGCGGTCGCGACGGCCGCTGCACCTGCTGCTTCCCTGCCGCGGCCTGCCCTGTCTCCTCTGCTGCTCCGTCTGGGCGGACGGGAGTGTGCTGTTCCTGTTGCTTCCGTTGCGGCTGCGGCTCTGGCGGCTGCTTCATTTGCCAACCCTCTGTGCCTGCCTCTGCGCGGGGTGTGACTGCGTTCCGGCTGCGCCATGACTCGCGCTCCGGCTATAATAGCGCCGCGCCTGCTAACGCCTCTTGCGGTCACATCGGCTGGTTGCTTGTACTCGTGCGTTCGTGCTAACGTTTCGCTCGTAACCAATCACCTTTCGTGCACTGATGTGCGTGTTTCTGCGGACAGAGCTTTTTTCGTCGCCAGGCGTCGCTAGCTGTACGGTTCAGCTCAGGTCATGTCAGGTTATCATGGGCGCGTTCAGGGAGTATTACGTGCGGCGGGGTGCGTCCAATTTGATATTCTGAGCTCGTTATCAGGTGCACAATTCCTCAACCTTTTCGTTGCGATGACAGGCATCGTCAATGGGAAGTGGGGTCCGGAGGACCACGACCCATGCCTGGACCCTTTCGCCCCCTCCCCCCTGGCGGCAGCGGCGACCTCCATCACTTGCCATGCGTTCGGACCTGTTGCATGTGGTCCACTCCAAGTCCTCTTCCGAGTTTCCCCGCTCTCCGCGGGGTGGCCCCTCCCACATACCTAGTCGGTCATTAATCACCGTACGTACAAAAACGCGCGTCGCCTCCAGCCCCCTCTTCCTCCTCTTCCGGAACCAGGGACGCCGAACCAGCCAGCGTGGCACCTGAGCCACGATTAAGAATCAGTCACTGTTGTGTATGCGTAGGGTGTCAGAGTGACATAGAAACAGGACCCGTGGCTCCTCAGATGTTTTGGCCCAGGCAACCATTTCTGAGTCGTCGCCCGTATAACAGACACAAGCTTTGAGAAAGCCCACCCAACCAGGAGTGTACATACTCAGTTAAATGGAATGGAAATGTTGGCATGTTATTAAAAAAAATAGGTCGCGTGTCTGTCCCTTCTGTTTCTTGGAGGCCTAAACAGCAGCTGATCGCACTATTATAATTTGATTTATTCTGTTGAAATATAAATATAAATACAAGGGGAAAGCAGCGACTGAGAAAGGAACGGGTGGGCAAGGGGCTGGCTTGGAGTGGACCACATGCAACAGGTCCAAACGCATAGCAAGTGATGGAGGTCGCCGCTGCCGCCAGGGGGAGGGGACGAAAGGGTCCAGGCATGGGTCGTGGTCCTCCGGGCTCCACTTCCCATTGACGATGCCTGTCATCGCAACGAAAAGGTTGAGGAATTGTGCACCTTCTAACGAGTTCAGAATATCAGACTGGACGCATCCCGCCGCACATAATACTCTCTGAACGCGCCCATGATCACCTGACATAACATCGGCCGAACCGTACAGCTAGCGACGCCTGGCGACGAAACAATGAACCTTCTCGTGCACGGTGCAAGGTATGGCAATGCATTTTGCCAATTCCCAACGTCAAATCGGCGACAAATCCCATCTATTTGGTAGAAAAATAACCGAGCTACAAGCTCCATCCATGGGCTAAGGCTTCTCATGGTTACGTGTCGCATCAGACAACCTGAAAGACGAAGCAGAAATTTCCCCATGTTGAAGGTATAGTAAAATACCTTGTTCGCAACTCATAAATCGCCAAATCCCACCGAAATGCAACATAGGGATGACAATATTTGCTGACTGAAATAAAAGGCCATGAATCAGGCAACAAACTGAGGGCATGGGCAAAACCAAATGTTAAGAAAGAAATGAACAAGACCATCCCGAACGTGACTTTTTTGCATGAGAAATAAACGCGCCCATAGGGTTAACATGACAGCCCGGAGCGGCCGGCTCGCCGGAGTCGCTGCCCCAGCAAACGGCCGGCCGGCTGGATGTCCGCCGCAGCCCCATACGAGATAGGTAGATAGATAGACAGAGAGAGAGAGAGAGAGGGAGAGAAAGAAAGAGAGAGAGAGAGAGAGAGAGAGAGAGAGAGAGTGCAATGAAGCAAAAACGAAAGGGCCGTACGTTTTTTCTGATGAGAATGTTGCCTGCTTTCCTCCTTCACGGCACCTGGTAAGCACACTCTGTTCACAGCGAAAGATGCTGTTCATCGTTTGAAGTCTCCGCCGTCAGCGTAGCAGATTCACGGCAAAACGTCCTTCAAACTACGTTCTCATACGGAATTTGTTTTCAAATTGTTCACTCGTCGAAGCCAATAATTGTCGTTTCCTCTGGTTCAAGGTCAGATAAATGAAGGGCGAAATATTATTGCAATCTTGCAACGCTGTTACTTCCCCAAAATATGCCTTATTATCACGGAATAGAGAAGTGATCATCGAGAAGCGTGAAATAGTTTCCATTACTGAAAACGATTTCATTCCATATAAAGTGAGTGACCTTACTTACCTTGAAAAAACCATTGACCTTTTAAACTTGACAAGGTATCCGCCAAAGTTCTCCGCATATAATATGATCTAAGATAATCCCTGATGACCTCAATATTGGCTTGCTTACAAAATATCATGCTTTCTGCTGGCGTTACCAAAATCTTTCCGTCGGTGTTTTTCCAGTTTTTTGCGGCACCTTTGGTTCTCAAAGATCTTAGGAGAACGAATCGGATGAATTCATGGCTGAGAACAAACAGTCCGTATGCCCGCCTGGCTGGGGTTAATTCTGCACCATGTCGTTGGAAATTTTCTTGTATCAGCGAATCCATGCTTTGGTTTCGAAATTGTAGATTATCACTGAGAACTTTATCTGGTGGACAGTGTTCAGATTGTTTTAAAATTACTCCGGGCAATTTAATTAAGCTTCTGCGATATTGTTGTGGTTGGCTGAAAGCGCGGACAAGTTTGCCGCTCCGATAAATAAGAATGCTGCTGCAGGGAACAAAGATGGCAGATGAAACAACGGAACGCTCAAATTACACATTCTGTCTGTTGAACTCTAATGAGCGGCCGCTGTTCTTGCATTGGGACATGAAGACTGCACTGCACGCTACATAACAATTTTGCCTCGATGCTTTCAAATTGCTTTACGAACGAGTCTCTCGTGCTTAATGTCATCATGTCGTAAACCAGATGGAACGCATCAAGGCTAGCATAAAAGAAAGTACCCAGACTACTTTAGTTGGTCCCCTGGGGTTTGGTCGTCGGACAATTTGATCACGTAAGTTCATGTATATTTCATGTACCAAACATTCGACGTTGTCATGCATGCATAAGCGGGCGATGTGAACGGTTTGATTGTATTCATGGAATCCGGTCACTCGCGGAGGACTTTGCGGTGGAGCCGCGGCCTCGGCGGCACGACAGGACCGGCCTGCCCGTCCGCGGGGCACCGATTAGATGGGCCTGCCGCCGGCCGGCCCGCTATCGGCCTCAGCCGTGCTAGTGGTGGCCGCCGTACTGGTTGGAGGTCGCGCCGGAGTTGGAGAACGACCCGGAGCCGAACAGGCCGCCCAGCTCGGCGTTGGTGGCGTGCGCGTTGTTGAAGCTGGAGCCGCCGTTGGACGCGGAGCCCTGTAAACGACGCAGCCTGTGACGTGGCGCTGTCGCCCTGACGTCATCTCTGAAGTTCGTTGTCAAAAAGCACGCGGAACAGAAAAGTGAGTATTTTGCGTAGTCATTCTCACTACATGACAATGAAAAATGGAATAACAACCTAAAAATGTAGACGATGATGCTCTAAAGTAAAAAAAAAAAAACTCTCGGATAGTAGACACTACAGGGCGGAGGTTAAAAGACGGAGACTGAGAGCATATCTGGTCTCTCCTCAGGCCCAGTGCACGTGGGTTTGGGATTATCCATCGCCAGATACAGTCAAATGACTTCCCCGCAACATGTGCCACTGGCAGGAACAGGGGCCACAGCAGTGCGAGACCACAGCAGAGCGCGCTGCTTACCCCTGCCGATGCGCTGACCACCTTGATGGAGCTCAGGCCGTCGTGTCCGTTCGAGTTCTGGGCCGAGATGACGTTGCCCTGGGCGTTGCCGGTGGCCTTGCCGCCGCCTCCGTAGCCGAAACCACCACCACCTCCGCCGCCGAGAACACCACCTCCGAAGAACCCGCCGCCGTGGGACCCGCCGCCGTAGCCGCCCTGGCCGCCGTGCGATCCGCCACCGATGAAACCGGAGCCGATCAGTGTACTTTGGCCGCCGGCCTGCTGGAAGCCGCCGCCGTAGCCGCCGCCGCGCCGGCTCCCTCCTCGGTGACCTCCCTGTCGGAAGTGCGATGCCGACGTTGAAACGAGCTCGCGGAGCGGGAGCTGATTCGAGTGAAACGCAGGGCTTTTTCTCCCTTCGGCGCTCAGGAGGAGAATCCCTTTCCTGCACAGCATACTAAGGACCTTACGTTGACGTCCAAATCATTGAAAATACATGTCAACGTTTCGATGTACTTTGGGCCATCGGCAGGTCATGGCGCTTTTTCTGTCCAATGCAAAAACTAGGGAGGTTTTGTGCCGCGTTAAATTCTGGGAAGGGTTACGGTAAAGTGCAAAGATGGAGCATGCAGGTCTTGCTTCAGTTCCAGTGCAGTTTTTATCCAAGCACTTTCAAGCGTTGCGCCAACCCGTGGCTCAAGACAAAAATCGTACAACGGGAGCAGCGCACTCACGAATCCGCCGACGACCCTGCTGCCTCCACCTCCAATGCCGAAACCGCCGCCGCCGCCGCCGCCGCCGTAGCCGAATCCTCCGCCGCCGCCACCGCCGCCTCCGCCGCCGCCGCCACCGCCGTAGCCGAAGCCACCGCCGCCGCCGCCGCCTCCGCCGAAGCCGCCACTGTTGCCGCCAAAGTGGCCGCGGCGCCGGCCTCCAGAGAATCGTCCCGCCCGACGGCCGCCGTAATTCCCTCCGCCGCAGCTGACCAACGCGACCACGCCAAGGAGCAGGAGAAGCCGCAACATGGCTGCCTGGGGGCGCGGGGAATGCCCAGCGGTCAATGGGGACGGCGTGGGATCCGGTAATCGGCCGCAGTGGCGCAACCGCGTGGTGAGCCGTCGTTTGCAGACGCTCAAGATTCATAACTGGCCGGCTTGTAGCGGGCGGCAGTGCCACCTCTGGCGCGGATGGCAACGCCGTTGGCTGGAGGGAGGGTGTTATTTAGACGTCAGAGGATGTTCTTTGTGCATCTGCATCACCACTTTCACTTGTTGCTGTATTCTTTCAGTGTTACATTCGTAAAAACATGCATCCGAATTTTCCAGATTTTGTTTTTCAAGCCGGAGCAAACCGTTTAAAACTTTAAACGCGTGAAAAAACGCAAACGTTTCTCATTTGGAAGATACCTTTCGTCGTCCCCAACCTCTCGTCTTTGCTAATGGTGACAACCTTGGCCATCCCAATGCCGTAAGATGCCGTCTGTATTGCTGTGTGCTGCCGCAACCATCAGCGTGGATCTAGAAAAATGCTGGGACAGCGCCGAAAATAATACTGAAATGAAAGTTGCATTCGTCCCTGGGGCCTCATGTGAAGGCCTGGGAGACTACAACTCCGGGTCCGCGCATAACATCAACCGAGGACTGGCCAACAGCTGGCGCAACGCTGGTGTTAACAATGACGAGTCTATCTGGCCTTTTCATCGGCTTCTGATAACGCCACTGCACAGGATGTCACCCTGGACTTCTCTGATCATCGGCCACTGGCTTACGCAGAAAAAAGATCGGTTTAAGGCGACTGCAAAAGGAAGCATGTATCCGTGGTATGTGTTGGTATGTGTAGGTTATCCTCCACGTTCAAATATGACGTAATGATGACAGACTGCTAGCTATTTACGAGGGATGAAACATAAAGCGGCTGATATCTGGCCAAGGAAGAAAAAAAACATTGTTTATGGCCTGATGTTGAGCGAATGACGTCTAGAATTACCCCTCGTTTGAATAATTAATGATCTTTCATTTCCTTTTATCGAAGACTCAACCACCATAAACCTCATAATGATATGCAAACATTTTCTGGGTTTCGTAAGCCCTCGAATCACCATTCTCATAAATAGTCGGCCATGGCCATAAGGAAGGACCAAATGTCGGGCGATGGCAGTAAGAAATTAAACACTTCTTCCTAATTTGGCGAAAGACCAGTAAAAACTGACATGAATTGGCCACTAGTTAAGCTCAGTTCATATGGAAGCCCCAGCGTTCGGTTCGCGGCAAAAACTCATCTGGTAGCCCTCCGCACTTGGAGTTTAAGCCAGCTTCCGATGCCTGCCGAGGGGCGCAAAGCTTGCCGTACCGAACGGAAACGGATTGGCTTTCGCGCAAAGGCTAGTTCGCGTCCGTGACCGAGAGACCCCAGATCGATGTCCTGCGTTAGCCTGCATTGGTCCCAAGTGGTGCGCATGTAAGCGGGGACTGGCCTCGGCGCGGTTAGCGTCGAGGATGAAAGCTTATGCTGGATGACAAATCCTCACGCAACAGAAACGACGAAAACGGTTTCGCTTCCGATGAAACACGTAGGATTTCCAGTCATTGATTTCGTCTTGGCTCTAATTTTTATGCGAGGAGCGCTTTATGGGATTTCAGACCCCTTTTGGAATGGTTGAAAAACGCGGTGGCTGCCCGAGTAGTGCATAAACGAGCACACTTTTAAAGGAACTGTTCACACTTGTATGGGGTTATGAACTGAGATAGCAGGGTGTAGCTTAGATGTAGAAATCATATGGTCCAAAGTTCGTTTGCCTCAAAACTCTTCCTTTACGATGCTTGAACAGATAAAGTGCACGATTCTGAAGGGAAGCGCCAGATTTGGGTGAGTGCCAGATGCACGGTGACGTCACAGTACTAATGGTGACCTTGGCTAACCTCGAACAAGAGTGTTGACTTCGTTGCGGTTGCAAACGGTTGCCCCTCGTGGGAGTAATGGTGGACTGAGTCCCGAGTTATGCAGCTGCAATGTTACGTGTGTGATGCCACGGGGACCGTTTTTCGTGAGTATTTGTCAGTGCAATGTTGCAAATGTCAGTGCAATGCAGATGCCGTTGTAAATGTGGTGTTGTACGATTTGCCTTTGTAGCGCATTGTAGCGCATTGTTTGCATATGCTTGGTTTGCCGTAAAAGTTGGCATCATGATGTCACATCATTTTATGTCAGACGTCTCTCCTGAGAATGGTGTCATGGTGTAGAATAGTTTCTTTATCAACATTTTTACTTTCATCGGGTTTCATGACATAAACATAACGGAGTCGTTATCTGTGTACTCTGTTTAGTCATTGCACATTATCTCTTGGATTACCACCAAGGTGAGCTATTCTCTTTAACATTTAACATTTGTGGTATCTCCTGACAAAAGGTTTCTGTCTTCAAAAACATCAAACAAAGTTGAAGAATATTTACTCCATGGCAAACCCTTCCAACACTACTGGTTATAAAAGAGGAGAAAATCAATAGCAAATTAAACGCTAAACCAAGCAACGTCAAATATTTAAACGCTTACCGCATGAATTTCATATTCCACCACGTCATAGGCTCCCTATTAAACGCACCGCGAGAGGTTTCAATCAGTGCCGTTAATCACACAGGCTGCGTGTGAGATGAATGTGCCGCTGAATGGCTCAACCGCTAAAATTTATCGCAGCCCCAGATCTGAAGCGACAGTAGGTCGTCCACTGCGCTGCCGTCTCTTCAGTCACCACCCACCTGTCGCTCTGCCGCTGCTGCTGCCGCTGCTGTCGAGAGACCGCGCCTGGCTCCTGCTGCAGCTGCCGCCGGTCGGATGCACCTGCCCCGTGCGGCGGGCCACTTTATACGGAGCTGACCCGCCGGCCTTCCCGCCACCTGCGTCCCGTCACGACCTCTGAATGAAGCGATGCTCGGCGCTGCAGCACCGCCGCCGGCGGCTCCGGGTTGGCGGCACGTCGCCGGCGGCTGGGGCTTCCCAGCGTAGCCGCTGGCCGGAGACGGCCAGGCGGGCCGCGGCCGGCCTGCTGGCTGCTGGCACGGCCGCTGACGTTGTTCGCTCTTGGCGCAGGTGCCATAGGAGGGCCCGGCGTTGGTTGTGGGCATGCTTCTGCTCGTGAATGGGTTCAGCGCGGAAATCCGCAGCCTGCACCAGGCTTCGGGGCGTTTGAGTAATTTTTGATGATACCACGATGTAAGTGCGTTGGCTGAATATTTGATGCCGTTTGCCGCGACCGAGCTGGTAATTCATCGACAGAGAGAACTGGCATGTACCGCAAGCATTCACGATGAAAGTGATGCCTTAGTCTGTTACATATTCATGCTCGTAGGAATGGACAATGGCACATAGCAATTTTGCTAATACAGTTTATATCTAGTCGGAAAAGAAGGAGGCCAGTTCGCTTCTAATCTCTGTACATTAACCCGCGCACGACCGTCGGTCCGTTTCGAACATCGGCGACTGGGGGGGGGGGCAGTTGACTGCCCCCCCCCCTAACTCACCAACGGTTGGTCGCACGATAAAAATAAGCACACCGTTGGAAAGCTTGTGACGAAACTGATCTCATTTTTAGTTTTAGATAATATGTAAGCCAATTTACGCTGTATATATTTTTTCTCATAGCCGACTGCATGAGACCGAGAAACGGCCTGAATCTCAAGGGCTATGACTAATAACGCATAGGTAAAGGCACCAGCGCACAAGTAAAGGTCCGCGGATGCCGATACACGTCTAATTTCCCCAGATTTGTTCAACACATACGTCGAAACGTTGAGTTAAAGACAAGGTAATTCTCCCGCCAGCTGTCGGAGTGCGCCGCTGCCGTATGCGGTACCAAATTGACGGGAACTGGTTTCAGCGTTCCTTTATTTTCGCGAAAAAGACAATCTATGCATATTTTATTCATCTTTGTGGTTCTTGTGATGGTTTCTCATGTTTAAATTTTGGAAAAATTCATTAGTTACTAATCTACAAAATTGGCGGAGCTTTATTCGCGAGAGCCTTTTTATTTTCAAAACATGCTGCTTTTTCAAACTTTTTGAGGTTCCTGGTATTACTTACGTCTGTGCAAGCTAGTTCTGCCATTTTCTACCCATTCTTAGTAATTCATCGCCGATTTTGACGGTGGTACATTTCGGATCACTACAGTTATTCGTGACCTGACCTCAAGTTAATGGCTGGAAGTCATTGATACTTTGCCCAATGACGGTAACTAAATGTCTGCTTCACTCCACACTAAAGATGCTAAGAAATATTCAGTCACTTTCCGAAACAACGGCGACATGTTTTAAAAATGGTCTTGACCTTAGGTCAATGATCCGGAAATTTCCCAAAAATCTGAGATGGCAACTTTGTTGCATCCATCACTATCACTAATCCCTGAAAGTATTATTGAGATATCTTATTTTGCGAAAAAGTTAGAGGACGCTAAACTTTTCTGGACATAGGTCTGTTTGACCTGACCTAGGTCAGGTACCTGACCTGACCTGAAGTCAAAATTTCGACACGAGATGTAAAATTGATGGAGCAAAAGGTACACGACGTTTCATGACTCTGTTTTTGTTGGTTCTCTTGCAAATCCCAGAAAAACCTCAGGGGGGCAGTCAACTGCCCCCCAGTCTGGGACGGGTTAAATTGTATGGCGTACACTTTCTTCCACTCCGTTGCTCCAACACCTTTTTGGAGTAAGGCAGGGGTATGTGAAACGCTGGGGGTGGGATGATACGGAACGGTACTTCGGTGGTGTTTCTACTCTCCGGGATATCTTTGTAGAAAACATTTGGTAGATCATGATAATGAGAAATTTCCGGGGTTTCTGCTACCTTTTTGAGAAACCCGTAAATGAGATCCTGGCAATGATAATAAAGCACTACAAGGAATACGGTAATTAAATACCTGATAAGTTTCATAGACTCAACTCTTAGGCCATGCATATCCTACGAATTGCACCTATGAAGTTAATCCTAATACGTGGAGCATGCGGAAGACTGAACTCATTTAGGTTGCTGGTAAATATGAGGAATAGTCCGGATGAAAAGGCACATTGGTATGCAGAGAAAAAAACGCAAAAAAACTTTTTGCCCTGGGTTATCCTTAGAAAGAATTTGTTTTGCGGCCCGCCCACCAACTCCTACGGCCACGCAGCGTCGGAGTCTTTGACATAGTTTGCTTCTTCGATGATGAAACATCCGATCAGCCGGACCACAAACTGGCTGCTAACGGATAGAAGGAGTTTGTTCCTACCATCAGTGGCGGCGGAAGCGCAGGGACAACGGGAGAAAAGCGCACCCCCCGTCCAAAGACATGGGGTAAACATATCTTTTTGTCTCCACAAACATGGCTGCGTGCCTAGCACAAGGTTTTGGAAGCCGAGTCTTGAAATAGGAAACGATTGTGGCGTTACGCAGTTTCAGAATGTCACTGCTTTCATTGCTGCGCCACTAAGTCCCTTGATCAATCCCGTACATAATTTAGAAGATAATTTGGTCGTATTTCTTTCGGGTTGATTCATATGAGAAACTATAAAAGTTCTGCATGACATTTGCGTGTTTTTGCCGATTACGAACCAAACCACCTCATTCTGTTTACGGCTGAAATGACATTATTCGACGGTGCTGAGTTTGAGGCACCCTCCGACTTTGAAGTTTCAAAAACGTTAAAAAAAACTGCCTCTAGATAGAGATGAACAGAGACGAACCAAGGAAGGCAGGGACCGAAAGGCGGGCACTGGACTAGAAAAAAATGAGAATAAGATGGCTTCGTTAATGATTGTACGTACCCGTATGCCTCTCTGTGCACAAGTGCCTGAACCAGTAGCGTAGCCAGGGAGGTCCCCAGCGGTCCCCTGACAACTCTGAATTTTCGTGGCACACGAAGGGCCCCCTGGCATTTGCTTAACCCTATTCCCGGAGGTCTAGCCGGTATGGTCGGTTCCCGGCAGGGGGCGGATTCACCTCCCCTGAGATCTCGAGAGCTACAAATCCGATTTCATCACAACAAACAGCAATCGATTTGCCATGACGTGAACTACATTTTTATAAGAAAGAATTTGTTTTCAAAATTTTGAAAGGTGTGGATACAGGGAGCAAAAATGTCAAAGTCAGGGGTATTTTTGGACTTCTTATAACTCCGTTGTTTATGAACCGATTTCGATGAAATTGGCATGAATCGAGAGACTATGGATAGGACTTTTACCACTGGTACACACATTTGAAATTTTGGGAAAATTCATGAGCGTTCACAGGGTTTTAAAAATAGAAGGACTAGTTTTTCAACAAATCAATGAACAAAAAAGGCAGAAACACTTTTTTGGCTTCTGCTAGTCATGTTATGCTAAAGAAATACAAATCTCATTGCAATGTTTGTATCATGTTAGCATAGGCGGTGCCAGGGACATGAAAAAGGGGGAACTGTCATGGTCACACGTTCTTCAAATCAACTTGTCACCTTTGACCTTAAATGACCTCCATTGACCTTTCAGTCACTTGGAATGATGTGTGCATTAAATATTTTCTGTAAACGTTTTTAATCATTTGAATTCACTCTATTTCCAGAATTTCATTTTATGGCTATTCCGATATAGGGTATGCGCACTGACATTTTAGGTCATCGCTCCGTGACCTGACCTGATATCAGGCTGAAACTTGATACACAAGTAGAGAGGCACCTTTCTACGTCATATATGTTCCGTGTTTGGCATTTGAGAAAACAGCGCCGAAATAATTACAATAAAACCAAATTTTGACTTTTGACCTCGGCCTGACCTTGTAAAGTGACCTCAGATGAACAAAATTATATCTGCACATTGCCCAACTGTTAGGCTATACATCCATGTAAAGTTTTAAGTTCTATCTAAAAACACTGTTTTTGAGAGACATTTTCCTTTCATCCTCAACATGGCCAAAAATGGCCTGAGGTGCCTCCCAAAAACGTTGCTTGGCTCCGCCCCTGAGCAAAATAGAATTTTGAAATTTTGTCACGGTACGTAGAAAGAATAGCTAGGAAACGTGACCAAGTTTGGTGAAGATGCGTTGAAAAGCCTGGAATTGGCAAGCAAAAAACCCGAGTGGGGGTGGATTCAGCCACCTGCCGGGAATAGGGTTAAAGGTGCCCTTCTAGCCGCGAAAGGCAAACTCGCAAAAGCTCCTCCGCAAAAGGCTTCCAATCCACAAAGACCCCTCTGGCGGGTAAGGGGTGCCCTCTGACCACAAATATTTGTCCCCGGCACGTGCGTATCTACAAAAAGGCACATGCGAGGACCGTTAAGGAAGTTCCTCCGCAAAGGAGCCGCCAGCCAGAAAAGATCCTCTTGCCATAGTATGGTGTCGGTGTGTCGGAAAGGGAACCAGTGAAGTAAACCAAACCACGGGCCCTAGTGGTCTTATCACCTCAGCTTCAGAAATTCTCAGTTCCCAACCAACCAAATTCTTAATCATTATCACTAAAATACACAAAAAGATGTTTTGGACATCCTTTTAGATAGGTGCAGATATAGACGCGCCCAAGAGCGATTTCTCGATGAGAGGAGGGCACTTGTGTCTGACTGCAGTCGCACCCTCAAGACAAGTCCTCGAAACGTGAACAAGGTAAAAGTATGCCGACCGCACTCTCCAGCTACTTGCCGTGGAACGACACAACCACTCTATGAATGTCACCGTAACGCCGGTACGCTGCGCCGCCACCCTGCCCTGTAACTCCGCTGGTCATCAGCACTGCGCAGGGAGTCAGCAGCTCTGCTGACACTTCGCACCACAAACCGGGCTTGGGCGTAGGTACACCCCGGGTTGGAGATACGTATGAAAAAGAGGACAGTATTTTCAAGATGTTCATTATGTAATTTTTGCACTGTGAAAACCAGATCAAACCGATGTATCGCCGAAATGTGGTAGACTAGACGTAAAGGAATTTCGCCCTGGACGTTTTTATGTGCAATTTCAATTCAAGCATACCTACCTGAGGGCCATGCTCAGGGACAACGTTCATGATCCTGGACAAATCCCTGGACAACATAATCAAATTTGGTCGCAGTGACGTAAAACGCAAGTAACTTGAATGGCGCTGAGCGTATTCAGAGTCTTTGAGATGCGTGATGCACCGGTAGATAAGGTAGAGACGGTTCGAAACCTCGCACAGCGCGGGCCAGAAGTCATACATATGGAATCCCCATATGTTTTAGTGCTCTCAACCACACTGATTCTTAATAACATTGAAATATAAGTACCAAGTACCCCTAGTGTTAAAGCCATGGAACACTCGTAACTCTCAAAGGGCCCTCTCAGTGTTGGGGCCCCCTCATTCGCAAGGCTCCCCCCCCAGAAAAAAATCCGGGCCACGCCACTGCCTCGAACCGCTTTACTGGTGTTCAAGATACCTTTCGAGGTCTTGCATTTTTTGTAAAAGTATTGCGCTGTGTCGTAAATGCATCCGAGCCCAATAAAGCCATTTGAAACGTTCGCTTGCAGACTGCAGTCCCAGTGCTTCCTGCACTTAACCCTATTCCCGGAGGGCTAGACGGTATGGCCGATTCCCGGCAGGGGGGGGCGGATTCGGCCCCCCCCTGAGATCTCGAGAACTACTTATCCGATTTCATCGCAACAAACGGCAATCGATTTGCCGTGACGTGAAATACATTTTGATAAAAAGAAATTTTCAAAATTTTGAAATTTGTGGATACAGGGGGGCAAAAATGTCAAAATGGGGGGGGTACTTTTTGACTTCTTATAACTCCGTTGTTTATGGACCGATTGCGATGAAACTGGCATCAATCGAGAGATTATAGATACGGCTTTTACCATGGGTATGCAAATCTGAAATTTTGAGAAAATTCATGGGCGTTCACGGGGTTTCAAAAATAGGGGGATAAGTTTTCTAATAACGGAATGAACAAAAAAGGTAAAAACACTTTTTTAGCTTTTGCTAGTCATGTTATGCTAAAGAAGTACAAATCGCATTACAATGTTTGTATAATGTTAGCATAGGCGGTGCCAGGGACATGAGAAAGGGGGAACTGTCATGGTCACACGTTTCTCAGATCAACTTGTGACTTTTGACCTTAAATGACCTCCAGTGACCTTGGGGTCACCTGGAATGATGTCGTGTGCATTCAGTATTATCTGTAAACGTTTTTAATCGATTAAATTCACTCTATTCCAAAAAATTCATTTTTTGGCTTTTGCGATATAGGATACGTGCACTGACATTTTAGGTCATAGCTCCGTGACCCGACCTGATATCAAGCTGAAACTTGGTACACAAGTAGAGGGCATCTTTCTGCGTCATATATATTCTGAGTTTGACATTTGAAAAAACGGCGCCGAAATTATTGCGAAAAAACAAATTTTGACTTTTGACCTTGACCTGACCTTGTAAAGTGACCTCAGATAAACAAAATTACATATGCACATTGCCCAACTATTTAGCTATATATTCATATAAAGTTTTAAGTTCTATCTTAAAAACTCTGGTTTTGGCAGACATTTTCCTTTTACCCTCAACATGGCCAAAAATGACCTGAGGTGCCTCATAAAAACGTTGCCTGGCTCCGCCCCTGAGCAAAATAGAATTTCGAAATTTTGTCACGGCGCGTAGAAGGAATAGCTAGGAAAAGTCACCAAGTTTCGTGAAGCTGCGTTAAAAAGCCTGGAATTGGCAAGCAAAAAACCCGAGGGGGGGCGGATTCCGCCCCCCCTGCCGGGAATAGGGTTAAAGCCAGATGAAATCCTGGCGTAAATGACAAGAAATTACGTAAACAAACGCGGTTAATATTATTTTTTTAAGTGGCACGTTTCGTGCCCTCGACGCGCCAGACCAAAACAACTTTATCAAATGAAGCGATATAGCTTTGCGTACGTGTGGCTTATGTGTAAAGCATGCGGTAAATTAATAAGGCCTCATTATAAACTAAAAGTACTCTAACGTAGGCTATTGGTGAGTTCATTGATTCTGCCGACATCACCGCAATGCGTCACATATATTTCTCGTCATGTGTGGTCTGGGCCTAAAACAGAGTGGCCGAAATCTGAAGAGAAATAAAAAGTTATAGGTACTTCTACTACTACTATAGGTACTCGTACTTCAGGTCCCACCGAATGGGGCGGCGGGGTCTTCGAACGGTTTGCCTCCCCCCATTCCGAAATGGCCTCCGCCGTCCCTGCTTACCACGGGAGCGCGTCTCATGCAGGGAGAGAACATAAACAGGTTAGAGAGGAGACAAGGAGACAGGTAGAATGAGAGAGAGAGAGAGAGAGAGAGAGAGAGAGAGAGAGAGAGAGAGAGAGAGAGAGAGAGAGAGAGAGAGAGAGAGAGAGAGAGAGAGAGAGAGATAGAGAGAGAGAGAGAGAGAGAGAAAGAGAGAGAGAAGAAAAAGTGGCGAGAAAACGAGAGGTAAAAACAAAAAAGGACGAAATTAAGATCCAGTGGCAAAGGGAATAAAACGAAAGGAAATAAGACCAAAGAAAGAGCGAAGATATTCAAACAAGACTGAAGGCGAAAGGCGGACAGAAAGATACGTGCAGAGGCAAAACATTAAAGACACGAGGCGCCGGCGGCGGTGATGAATCGTTTTACGCGCTTGTGACGCGTAAAATAAAGATTAGTGGCGTTCCGCCTCGGCGAACTCCTCTCAGAGGTCGTGACGGGCAGTCAAATTCCCGACCCCGTCGGCTCGGGCCGGCCCGGGACGCTGCAGCCGTATCGCAGGCATCAGCGCGCAGACGGCGGGAAGGCCGGCGGAACAGCAGCCGGACGTTGTCCTCCATCAGGTCTTGCTGCGACTCCTCCCCTAATCGCGTGGCGAGTCGTCGATGGAATGCATGCTTTCTATGCCCTCTATGGGACGGCCCGAGGGGAAATCCGAAGACGGTTTTCTGAATCCGGTGGGTACTTGAGACGGATTTCCCCTGCAGTGCACGGTGTCTGGGAATTTCGACGATGTCGGCTTACCTCATGTTTAGCACTCCCCTGCTGGTGGCCGCGGACCTGCCCCGCCTACACAACGTCGACGGGAACTAATGAGATGCTACACCTCCTCACGACTCACTGGACTCGAGATACGGACAGTGGTCACGGCTTCGGGTTTGGCATACGCCACGTGGATGGGGACTTTATATGCGTGAAACGTCACGGTTCGAATTTTTCATTATTCAAACGGCCGCAAAACAACATGTTACCCTGACATTCTACTAAGAAAAAATCATAATTTGGCATATTTTTTCCATCATTATTTTAACATTTTAATAATTTAAATGACTTGGAATTTTACCGGGTTCTGCTTTCAGCCTGGTCGACCAATCCAACGCGCAACTCTACAGTCACGTGACCCAAAGGCTCGGGCCAGCCGGGTCGTCGGCCCAGTCACGTGACCTGCGAGAGGTGCGGTGTGATCATGCCGCACCTATTTCCGGGTCGGCAGATCCCTGTATGCCAAGGGAATGTCGAGATCGTTGTCTTGTTGCTTCGACACGTGATGTTTTGCAGTTTTCCAAGGTATTGCTGCATCGGAGATCGTTCATGCATCCACCTGTGGAAACTATTATGTTTCTGAGTGAGAAGAATCTTCTAGATTAGAGAACTAGCCAATCATTCTCCCACACCGTCGACTGGATGTAGTGATTTCATCGCCGCTGTTGGATTCCTGAATTTCCTTTAGAATACAGTTAGCACTAAGTGCTGGAAAGGTAACGATGGGACCAGACTTTGCGCTGAGTCGAGCTTGTTGGGCGAGCCCTGATTCCGCCATTTTGACATTCTCAGACACGCAGTAATTCTCCTTCAGGCGCCGAAACAGATGACGCTGGAGAATCTGCATCGTGCCGCGCAACGCCACGGTAAGGCCGTCCCGTGATCAGCGGACTCTTTCGGTATAGGGCCAAATACAGGAGCCCGTCCTGGGACGCGAACTCAATACCTACGACAGACGGAACGGTTGGCCGGCCCGCAGCCCACCACACCACGGCGTTTTGAGTGTACGGTTTACCCGTCACTGACCGTGTCTCTTTTAGTCTGCTGACTTAATGGGCCATTACTGACGCACCATAACCCATAGTTACAGTGGAGACTCGGACATAAAAGTGGTACTCAGATCTCGAAATCCAGAAATCCTCAGGACTCGGTAAACTGAAGGGGTCGTAAAACCGGTTTATGCTGATCATTAGCCAGATATGAAGCGCTCATATGTGCATTACTTAAACCTATTCTCCGGGGGCTAGACGGTATGGCTGATTCCCGGCAGGGGGAGGCGGATTCGCCCCCCCCCCCCCCCGAGATCTCGAGAACTGCAGACCCGATTGCATCGCAACAAACGGCATCGATTTGCCATGACGTAAACTACACTTAGAAAAAGAAGTTCTCAAAATTTTGAAAGGGGTGGATTCAGGGGGCAAAAATATCAAAATAGGGGGTACTTTTGGACTTCGTAAAGGGAGTGCGTCTAATCTTCTCGTTTTTCCAAAAAGACAGTCCAGCGGATACTCATGTATGCTCAGACGACTGACTGACGCCCGACGAGACACAAGACTTGACCGGTGAGCTCCGCTTTGATCGCCGTGTTCATTTTGTATGTTTTAGTACAATAAAACATGCGGAAACCTCAAAATAACTGTAAGCGCTAGGGGGAAGATTAACAAATTGTAAATATTTTTTTATTTCATATTTTTCAGTTTTTCAGATTTTTTCGACTCAGTCTTTTTCGTTGCATTTTCAGCAACAAAAAGTGAATAAAAATGGGTAACCATAATATCCGGCCTGTAGCCGGCCGGATATCCGGCACCCCTATCCCTCATATTCGGTATCCGGCCGGATCACAATCCCGATCCGTTGCATCCCTGCTGCTACGTATTACCCTAATATTGGGTACCGGTAATGTGATCAGCGACATATTTTGGACTATCCGAATCTGTTTCTGAATGTTAGACCAAGGCGGAACATTGCAGTCTCGAAATGATGCACCAATACAGGAAATACCATATACGAAGATATTCCAGTTAATGTGGCAAGCTGTAACGAGGGCATACATATGATGCGTTTTACCGATGCCACAGTCTCTAAGAAAACATGACGTTTCACGCTAACAGAAAAAGCGAGCAAGCTTTAAACTGAATTGAACATTTCCTTACTTTTTATTATTTTAGCTTGAAGTAAATGTTAAGCTGAATTAAATGTTTCCCACTCTACCCAAAATACTTTTAGACTACACAAACAATTGCCCGAAAAAGCAGGTTTCCTGTCGTTTAAGTTATAACATTTACATATTTTACACGTAACCAACAGCCCCAGGTCATGTCAGTAAGAACAATGATGACATTTTCAAAGACATACAATGTGGTTTTTACAAGCCCTGAACTCAGCAACGTAGCTTCTGCCTGAACAGTCTGACGAGGAGTGATGACAGCTTACGGTTCTTGTTGAACATGCATCAGGTTTGAAGAGACGTCTCGTTCACTTACATAACGTCTTGGATAAACTTTTCTCATACAGCGGCACTCTGAAACATTTCTGACATTTCCGGTCTTAAATGATCAAACAGAGTACGGTTGCTGTGAAGTGAAGCATGTCACTTGCTCAGAGTTAATTTACTTTTGAATTCTGAACAGCGGACATGCAGTTTGCCAGACCCGCATGTACCGGTTCGTGGTTAAAAATCGTTACGTCCATTGTATGTAGCGGAGGGGGGGAGGCGACAGCGACCAAGGTGGCAGCGAGGCACTGCTTACAAAAAGTGCGAAAATAACACAGACCTAAGACGTCATCGGTTTTAACTTGTGACGTTGGGTGCAGACGTGGAGGTATATCCGTATGCAGACATGCGAAAATCGCGAGGAGGCCGCAGAAGGCTAGTGCAAGGGTCTGTCGGCGACAGGGTTCGTCCCTTGCCATCTCAGAAGATTGATATTGGGATTTACAGGTTTGGAACGCGACAAAGCATCGATCAGAATGATTGCGGTGCTTAATGCGCATCAGGGCTTGCACAATGCGGAAGCTGCAGTTGGCTACACTGTTTAAAAAAAAAAAAAACACACATTGACTTACTAAGGAAATCATGCTTGAGGCGAGATGTTCCATCGTTACCGTTAACGTTTTGCTTCTGCAACCACCATGAACAGTCCAAAATTGCTTCACTCACGAGCATACCTACCCAAGGGCAAGCTATCTCAACGTGTGTGTTGTTGTCTGGGTGAGTCAGGTCATGGACGGTAGAGCCTGCCCTCATACTCTTGACTCCAAACTACCAGCACGGTCAACCAGCCCCGAATATCTAAACATCCCCACTCCTCAGGGCAAAGGAGAGAGCGGAAGGAGAGAGGGAGAGAGCAGCGACGGCGCGCAGCGCGTTCCTTGCCGGGAAGCCCGCCAGCCACCCACCATGGAGCATGATAGCGCATCACAATCGCTCCCGAGCCGGGCCGGGCCTCCTGCTGTCCGGGAGACGCCAAATCTGAGTGGGTTTTCCACGACCAGGCTCCATCAATAAGAGAGAGGGAGGGATGGGGAGGGGAGAGAGAGCAAGGACAGGTAGACAAATACACACTCGATGGACCGGGCGGAATGACACCGCATAATTTTTCTTCAGAAATTCCTGACATAAGTGGACCTGAAGAAGCCACATCGCCACAGAATCATGACTTTGTTCGATCTCGGCCACTTTGAAACTCAGAAAAAGCATGGTCGTAATGCACGCCCATTAATCATGATGCTTGGACCGTGATTCTGATGTAGCACAAGCGGTGCAGTCGGCCCACGCGTTCATCTGCAAGTCAAAGCATCAGCGAATGTGACAAAAGCAGTCATACCGGTACGGCACTGTGTTCCTCATCACCCTAAAACGTTCCCTTTTTGCGTCTTGAGTGTGCTAAATGAAGCTTTAAACCGTCCTGTCTTGGACGGCGGATGGGGAAAAAATTGGCCTCAAGAGTGTTTCTTGAGAACTGTTTTAAAAATTAAACGTACGTCTGTGAGAGAGGATCACCGGAGAATTCACACCTGGATACGCATACGGCAGTGTAAAAATACACAAGGTCGGCAAACCCCCTACGCCCTACCATATCGCAGATCCCCACACCGACTTACGAACTGATGAAACGATTGAACCAACTTCTTTCACCTTACACATTGGGTACCTACAGCATCAAATCGACGGATCAGTTCGTCAACATTCTGACAACCACCCATCCAAAAGAGCTCATGGCATCACTAGACGTGTAAAGTTGATTTACGAGCGTTCCTGTGCAAGAAACAATCAACATCATCATCGACAACATCAGTCATCATCCTACGCTTCCGCCGCTCCAGATGTCGAAACCACTGCTGGAGAAGATGTTGCAAGCATGTATCAGTGAAGCAGTGTTCACAGGTCCTGATGATCACCTGTACCGCCAGATCAACGGTGTGGCGATTGGCTTGCCTCTCGGACCGCTCTTCGCCAACACCTACATGGGTTACCCGGAAAACGCAGCTTTAGAAGACATCTCACTGCGACCAGCGATGTACTGCAGATACGTCGACGACATATTTGTTGATGTAGCAGATGAGCAGCACCTTCTGCGACTTCAAACAGCTCCAAAAGACAACTCTGTGATGAACTTCACCACCGAGATGAGCGTCACAAATATGATCCCATTCATGGACGTCGACACTGACGCCGCTAATGAGACCTTTACAACCAATGTCTTCCGGAAGCCAATGGACGCGGGTCGGTGCCTCATCGCAACCAATGAATGCCCCGAACGATACCAACTATCCGTCGTCAGATCCTACGTCGGAAGAGCAATAAAGACCTTCTCAAACCGGAGACTGGTAGATCAAGAACTTCAACAAGTGAAGCAGCTTCTGGTGAACAACGGCTTCTCCAGCAAGACCACTGACCAAGAGATCAGGACTTTTCTGGGCAAAAACCGCGACAACATACCAAACGAAGGAGAGAGGACGAAGACCCGCCAACTGGTTTACTGCAATCAAATGTGATCAACTCAGAAGACAGACGAAAAAGTCATCCGTCAAATACTGAAAACTAACAAAAAAAAAATGCATCAACGCAGACCATTAGTTAAAGCCCGCAACCCACTATAAGAACAAGATTACCACGCACTTCATCATGCAGAACACCACCACCAAGAAACACGGACATCTCAAATGCACCAAAGTAGTCTACTAGTTAACCTGTCCATATCAAGATTGTATACTTCAAAACTCAGACTAAGTTGGTGTTACTACAGCACTCTCAAGACGTCTTACCATGCACTTGCAAGGCGGAGCACCGAAGACACACATGCAGGACACCCACGGAAGCATTTTTACCGAACAGCAGCTCACAGACACATAAAAATCATCACATCTACAACCGACCGACGAAAACTCCACGTCCTCGAAGCTATATACACCAGACGATTCAGTCCAACACTAAACAAACAAGTAAACGCGGGAGTATCCCTGAAGCTCTTCAAATGATTTTGCAGAATGCGTGGGTAAAATTAGGTATGGGTTCTTCGGCCCTTCAGAACTGTGTGGGTGATCCTGTGTTGATGTAACATAAATAACGGAAGTGTGGTAGCCGAGGAGCGAACGCGCATTGCGGTTTATTTCAAACCCAGGTGAAATCGGGATGCAGTCTCACTGTTATTTTGAAAATGGATAATGCTTCATGCGAAATGTTAAATCAAACCCATTAAGAGTAATGTCGTGCTAAACGTGTACATTCGGCCCAGTTTTACACTGACTGAATGATGAACTGAAACGTATAGTTCGAGCCATCAAAAAAAAAAAAAAAACAGATGAAAAACTAATGAAAGCAAAGTATGCCCTAGTGTTAAAAAAACCTGCGTCAAAGAAAATATCCGGTCCAAGTATACCGATATATACATTTATACATATATATATATATATATATATATATATATATATATATATATATATGCATACATACATATATGGTCATAGTTACTTCAGACAAATCCGGTTGTCATCTCATCGGCACCCTTCGGCAGACACAGAACGATCAGCAAAAATCGTGACCTGACACGACTTCAGATAGCTTTCGGGTGACTTTCATTTGACATGCCATCGCACGCTGAATATTTCAACCGTATTACAGTTTCTAAGGAACGTAAAACCACCAAACACATAAAAAGTGGTGGTCCTCAAAGTTTTTTTTTTGTAAGCATCCATCCTCCATAACCTGCCCGAAAATGTAACTCGCAAAGATGGCCAAATGGGACGGTTTTCAAAACACCATGGAAGATGCTATCCAGTCGTGACGTTTATAGTCCACGATCATCATTCGTTTGGATTTTAGCAAAGGAATATTGTATTACAGGATTTTAGCAAAGCAATATAACTCCCCTTATAATAACGTGTGCGGGCAAGAGCACCATAACAAGCCGGGTTACATGCCTATAACATCAAGGCGATGTTGCACCTCCAGCCTTATTAGGGAAGAGACTAGAGCCACAGTTTCCATGAATTTACCCGTGACATACACTGGTGAGAGACTCTGCAGTGGTAAGTGCACCCACACTAGAGACAGTTTGGTCAGGCCCGCCGCCGGGTGCGTGGCTGGCGCCTTGGCCCGAGGTCGGGTCCACCTTTAAACGCCCTGAGGTCAGCTGGCTGTTGTCGAACGGCAGGAAGGGGCTGGTGCAGAGCTGACATTTACCCAGTTTACATGGGCAGCCGGAGAAAATCCGAATAATGAAAGGATCGGGTAATGCGACTGTAATCCTTCCGTCGTAGTGCGTTTACATGGGCGAAAGCGGTTTGACGTCGGCTTAATCGCGAAGAGTCGTGGCTTCGGAAATCCGGATCGAGAAACGAATTATCTGCAAAAATGGCGCACTTACGACAAACCTGAAACAAACTAATACATTGCCCAGCCCACGGCGCATGTAGCGTTCAGGCGATTGACGGAGAAAGTTAGTAGTTAGTAGTTAGAAAGTTACAAGTAAAAACAAAGTTGGATGCAATTTACCAGAATGGGCTCAAGCATCATTTCAATTTCTGATTCAAGTTCTGTTAATTGAAAAGAACAATGCAGTTGAAGTTCAGCTCGTGGCTGAAATTATCCAGAGGTCCCTAACTTGCGATGCTCATAATATCACAGACGTGCATGAACTCTGTGGTTCATATTCCCACAATTATGTGTCTTAAAATACTTTGTTTCCAGATTGCACTCACGTGGGCATTCCTATGGCGTTTCCCATCCAGAGCTTTAAAAATCTGCAAGTCTTGGATCATCTCGGGCATTGTAGTTATCTCTTCTTCTTCCCAGTCTTTATTCTTCTCTTTGGTGGGTCTGTCTTGAGCTTCCATTCCGCTTTTTGTTTCATATGCACCCGCCGCCCTGACCTTGAACTTCCCGCAATCTTCTCGCATGTACCAACACCCCCAAACAGCTGATCAAACGAGAAAACGCGCCGTACAAAGAGGTAGAAAAGCAAAAACGTGGTGTGGAAGCAGTACAGAAAAACATTATTAGCAACTCTCTCAAACATCGAAAAAGATGCTTTCCTGGAATGGTAAAATATCAGGATGATAGTAATGCAGTAATGCATACATATCTTTTTAGGTAGTCTTTTACCTCAGCTCAGTCCAAATAAAATCCCTTCCTGAAGGGATAATCCCTCTTCGGGAGAGGATTTCAGTCGGCGCGTGATTCGAATTTACCGAACGGCTTACATGCGTTTACATGGGACACTAAACGCGACTCTGAGCCGACCGCATGGTCCATCCGGATTTCGGCTGCCCATGTAAACAGGGTTAGTGATTCATTACAGATACTCTCTGGAGGGCCACGTGATAAGCAGGAGTAGGTAGGCACAGATCAAATCCGACTGGTCTAGACGGTTGGACATTTTGCGGTACGATTTACGACAGATTCCAGAGTAAATTAACGAACCTCTCGTATGTGCTTTATTTAGATCGCAGAAATGTTTTTCTTGTCGTATCCGTGTCCTCGCTTTCCTTTCAGCAGGTTACCCATGTCTGACAGCAATGCCTTATGGAATGTTGTGCTCGGCTGGACACCTGCTGTTATACCTACATCTTCTATTCCCACGCGCACTTCTTATACCACCGTCATTGTGTTCAAAGTTTGTCGTGCATTTTTTCGCCACGTTGCTTTTCCCTGTGCGTAACAGCCCCGGTTCCACGAGGATACGAACGTGTAACACGTAAGTTGAAAGAATGGTCAGGCTCACCGCAACGCGTAAATAAAGGGATGGATATTAATAACTGACTGCAAAGGACGCTTTGATGAATTCTCGCGGCGCTGTTCTGTAGTCGAAAGAAATCATAATGTACGCTTCATTCTGTCCTTTGGAAGGCTGGGGAAAGCTGCTGGTCCATCTGCCTACGCTGAATCTGTTGCTGTTGGCAACAGCAACAGCAGCTCAGGACCACAGCCTGCTGCCCCGATCGCGCCAGCCACTGCACTGCCCAGCCAGCCAGCCTGCCTCCCGACCGTCAGGGAAGTTCCGCCACCTGCCGCTGCGTGGCGCTAACAGGCACGTCAGCGGCAGCTGCTGGCAACCGATAGGCGGCGACGACCACATCACAGGCTGGCGAGCCTGCGATGCTTTAGCCCTTGCCGAACTGGAGGGATTTTCATTCGCAACGATGACGAGGAGGGGTAGGTACCGTCCTCGCCATTTGGCTCCTAACTGAGCTAGCGCCTAGGGTCAAAGAGCGATCGGTGGCTGTGTGCCCAGGCATCCAACGATACTACGGTCGACCTCCGTTAGGTCAACCAATGTCCTTCTAGGTTAGGTAAGGTTTACTGTTTTTGAACTATAAATCGATTTTCTGGAGGTGAAAACGATGCATTTAGGGCCAAAATTGATATAAAAGAGTCTTCTTTATTCATATTCAGTGGCAACAATTCGTATAGAAAATATCTAAGGTCAAAAAGGTCATATTATGTCACCGACCTTTTGACCTTCAAAAAATCTATTAAAAATGACCTGTTCGCATGTGGACTATCATTTTGAACCGATTTCATGCCCATCATCTGCCGTTTATGCATACCTGTTGCTCTAAAACATAAAAAACAATCATTTGGCGCAAAACTCGGTCTGCAGGCCTTCAGTAATGATGTCATAGCTCGGTGACCACAGATGACCTGGAATCACTCTTTTTCTCAAAACATAAGCGGTGAATGTATCCTCAGCTATGCTAAATTACACGGCGCTGTCGTGCGCCGTATTGCCGTGGTCCCGTAAACTCTGCTTGAGGGTGGTATCCAATGCTTGCGCGTAAACAATGTTTGGGGATGCAAAGGGCAGACGTAATACGGCGAAAATACGAGGATGTTGAGGCGGCAATGGAACAGGTATAATGGATTTCCAACGAAGCACAACGCCGGTTTTCGTTCCGTAATTCGTGGAACACTTTTGCAATCTTTATTGCCCTAAGCGGCAACCTGTGCAACACCATAAGACGTAATGCTATATTACATTGTCATTAACTGTCTTGTTGTCGCCCAAACAATCCTCCTTGTATCCCGCTGCAGCGCAGGCTGAAGAACGAAAAAAAATTACGAGGGGAAGTTTAGCACTTATAAATCTGGGCCCTCGGCCATCTTCAGGTGCTTGGGGAAGGGTCAGAAGAAAAAAGGCATATCTTCCCTTAGGTCTTCCTAGCGGGCGGGGATGCAGCAAGATTTTGCGAAGAATCGTCTGCCGTTGTAAATGCTAAACTAGAGTGCAGTCATGTTTAATCAAATGCAAATCTCTTGCTCGGGTGTTTGGAAGCTAGTGACGTCGTGAATTTAATCGTATTGAACGCGAAGTAGTTTAAAGTCAATCAACGCTCTCAGGATAATCCGGCTGTTTTGGATCTATTTGGCGATATTAACACTAAAACAATTGAGATGAGAAGATGCATTGCTCGTATAAATGGAAAGTTAGATGCATTTGAAGTAAGGCGGTTGCCTTTCATTACTGGACCACTGCCCCTAGAACTGTGAGCAAGTTCGGTGACGCAAGGCAAGAGAGGCGTTGCTTAATGGAAACACATGTAAGAAGTATATTGCCATGCAACCATGACGTGTGTAGATGAGAAAACGTGGACGTGGTATGTGGCGTGAGAGCTTTACATTGTGGAAGTGAACATGGTCTGACTAAACGCCTTTTGTTTTTGCGTACATAATGGTTTGTTGTAATGATAATGTCATATTAATATACCTGTCATATTAATATACCCCGGCGGAAGCTTGAGTAAGCAGAAAAAGGTATTCCTATTGGCCCTGCAGGTCCAACTGCCTCCCAGCGGAGAACGCAGGGAGCTTTTTCAAAACGCACCAGTCCTCTCCAGAACTGGCCGTGGCTCGGATCTGCCTTTTTTCTCCTCGCCGTTCGCCTGACACCTGCACGTGGGCTGGGGCTCAGCTTTGGAAGTGCTTCTTCTGTTCACGATTTTCTTTTGTTACGGCTTGCACTGCGCCGAAATCCTCTTGTTTCCTTGTTGCCCGTGAGCTAGTGGAGTTTATTTGGTCAAAACAAAACAAACGGCATAGCAGTATACTACCCTCAAAAACACTTCCACGAATCCCAGTGTCGGTGGTGTTTAATTGGCGTCACCCAAAATACATGCGCTAAGTGATGTTGTGGCCACAGACGGAAACTAATTAGGGCTCTTTCCGATTGACACTGACGGCTTTATGTCAAGGACTTTAAAACTTTACGCTCCGATTCTGCTTCACTCTCTGAATGATCGATGACGGGGTTTGGCGGTGCGTCGCTGAAAGCTCGACTTCACGGAGGCTGGCGGGACAGCTCCTGCTCCACGGCACAGCTCCGTATAGCCTGGCAGAGCAGCGCGGGACCGGTGAACGATTCCTGTGGCTGCAGGCGGGAGATAGCAGCGTCAGGTCACGTACAGCTCCCTCTCTCTCTCTCTGTCAGTCTGGAACAGCATCCTCTTCCCTTCAGTCAAGAACGGTACCAGAGCGCCCCTGTCCGCCAGCCTGGAGCAGTACCAGTACTCCATCCGCCAGTCTGGAGCGGTGCCACTATTCCTTTTCCTATTACCAGTACTCCCTCTCCCCGTCAGTCTGAAGCAGGACCAGTGCTTCCTCTCTCCATCAGCCTGGGCGATTCCAGTACTCTCTCTCTCCGTCAGCCTGGAACGGTACCCTCTCCCCGTCAGCTTGGAGCAGTACCAGTACCCTTCTCCCTGTCAGCCTGGAGCAGTATCAGTACCCCTCTCCCCGTCAGCCTGGAGCGGCACCATTGCTTCCTCTCCTCGTCAGCCTGGAACGGTACCATTACCCCGCTCCCCGTCAGCCTGGAGCGGCACCATTGCTTCCTCTCCTCGTCAGCCTGGAACGGTACCATTACCCCGCTCCCCGTCAGCCTGGAGCGGCACCATTGCTTCCTCTCCTCGTCAGCCTGGAGCGGTACCATTACCCCGCTCCCCGTCAGCCTCGAGCAGTATCAGTACCCCTCTCCCCGTCAGCTTGGAGCGGCACCAGTACCCCTCTCCCCGTCAGCCTGAAGCGGCACCAGTACCCCTCTCCCCGTGAGCCTGGAGCGGTACCAGAGCGCCCCTGTCGGTCGGTTCGGGGTCGGAGTCCGCCGCCGGCGCAGGGTCCGGCCGACGCCGTCGGCCGCCGCGGGGACGCGATCAGTGTGTTTCACTCTGTCGGCTGGCCCGCGGCCGTCGGCGTCGACGCTGCACACCGGCCGTCGGCGCCGACTGTGGTCACCGGCCGACGGGAGCGCGGGCCGGCTCCAGCGCCGCGGCTGTAGCGGCACGTGTCCGGAGCTCCCGCAGCTCCACAAGTGTCGAGTACGAAGAGGACTTCATTATCACCGACATTTATTAGGGATACAGGTTAGTGACAACGTGGGATTTTTTCACATCGCTGCTTTTGCAGTCTGTGAGGATATATCCAGTGATTCAGTGAGAATTAGGTGAATGTTTTTTCGTGTGATGCAGCTGATCATGCCGTTTTTCCATGCCGTTTAATATTTATCTCAGTGCATGTTAAAGCAGTGCTAGATCCTGATGCGTAAAAACAAACTCCAGTTTCTCCATAGTTTGAGAAATTACGGTTATCACAATAAGTCTGTCATATGGCGAAATTGAGACATATAGAGAGACATATGAGACATATATGGAGAGAGACTTCGCCCGAAACTTATCAACATAATACATGCAATCGCAAAAAGGAGATGTAGGGCGTATGGCTCCGTGCTTTGGAATTTCGCGTTGCGAGCTATTTCATTTTAATAGACCTAATAAACTGAGTTCACCTGAGTTTGACCACCTGTGGTCAAATTCAAGCACCCCTACCTAGACAGATTCTCTGTGGGCTCTGCACTGCCGATATGCTTTGGAGAGGATGATTGGGTACAGAGATTTTGGTTACAGACTTGAAATGTCGTGCACCCCTTTCATTTGTAACAGAAAGGGGTTAAAACAACTTGTCATTTGTAACAGATCCGTCCGACAAATTTCACAATTTGCTACGGGAGCATTGAATGACGATTTCGAGTTTTCCGGAAGAACTTAACACTATCTGCTGATATTCGAAGCAAATGCAGTGCAAATTTCATCATATCTAGTCACCAAATTCCTTGAATTTCTCAGATTAATGCCGAGAAAATGTTGCGAACCTTCTTATGGTCTTCTGATGAGCACAGAATGTTGGTACATATTTTTAGATATATATGTTTCAATAAAAACAGACATTAAAATGTGTTACTGAACTGATCCGCTATGTAGGTTTTCGGAACAGTATTCGCATACGTCAACGTTATGGATTGTTCTTAATTAACCCTATTCCCGGCAGGAGGGCTGAATGCACCCCCTCTTTTTTTGCTCTCCAACTCCAGGGTTTTTGGCGTAGCCTCACGAAACTTGGTGACTTTTCCTATCTATTCCTTCTACGTATTGCGACAAAATTTCGTAATTCCATTTTGCTCACGGACGGAGCCAGAAAACGTTTTTTGGGAGGCATCTCAGGTCATTTTGCCACTGTTGAGGGTAAAAGGCAAACGTCTGCCAAAAACTGAGTTTTTAAGATAAAACTTAAAACGTGTTATATGGATGTATAGGAAAATACTTGGGCAACATACAAATTCAATTTCGTTTGTCTGGGACCACTTCGCGAGGTCAGGTCAAGGTCAAAAGTTAAAATTTGGTCTTATGACTACAATTTTAACGCCATTGTTTTAAATGCCAAACACGGAATATATATAACGTAGAAGGGTGCTCTATGGTTGTGTACTAAGTTTCAGCTTGATGTCAGGTCAGGTCTCGGAACTATGACCTAGAATGTCGATGCCTTATACAACAACAGCCGTGAAATGAAATTTTAGAAAAAGAGTGAATTAACATGACTGGAAACGATTTCAGATAAGATAAATGCACACAAGATCATTCCAAGCAACTCTAAGGTCATCAGAGGTCATTTAAGGCTAAAGGTCATAAGCTGACCTCAAGAACATGTCACCATGACAGTTCCCCCTTTTCATGTCCCTGGCGCCGCCTGTGCTAACATTATACAAGCATTGTAATACGACTCGTGCTTCTTGAGCAAAACATGACTATTAGAAGCTAAAAAAAATGTTTTTAACTCTTTTTTTATTCAATTCTTGAAAAACTAACCCTCCTATTTTTAAAACCCTGTAAACGCTCATGAATTTCCGCAACATTTGAAATAAATGGAACAACGATAAAATTCCTATCCATAACCTCTCAGCTCATGCCAGTTTCATTAAAATCATCCCAAAGGCAACAGAGTTATAAGAAGTCCAAAAATATGCCCGTTTCGACTTTTTTTGCTCCCTGTATCCACTACGTTCAGAAGTTTGAAAACTTCTTTCTATATAAATGTAGTTTATGTCGTGGCAAATCGATTTCCGTTTGTTGCGATGGAATCGGATGGGTAGATCTCGAATACTCGGGGGAAGGGGTCGAATCCGCCCCTGTCGGAAATCGACCCTACCGTCTAGCCCTTTGGGAATAGGGTTAAACGATTTTAAACGCACTATAAAACACCACTGCGAGCAGAGAAAGAGAAAGAATGGAAATGACGCTCGAAGGGAAAAAACAAAGACGGAGCGAGCGCAACTAAATCTCATGACATATGCACAATAAATAGTAAGCCGTTTAAAGATCGTCAGGTCACCATCCAGAAGAGCCGTTTAAAAATCGTCAGGGCCCGGACAGCGGTGATTGTTGGAGGCAGATGATTCCACGTCATCACCGCCCGGTGCCAAAAGAGAAAACCATCTGACGGGCCACCAGTGTCAGCGAACGGCCAGCGAACTGTGAGCTTATCTTAAATCTGTACTAGAATCGTGTCCTTGGTAAATGTTAGGAAGACATATGTTTTAGCTTACTGGGCATTTCTGTGGACGAAGTTGTATTTTTCAGTCTACTCCCATTTATTTTCTCACTGCATCACTGGAAAATGTGTTGGACACCAGTTTATGTTTAAAGGTGAAGCGCTTTCGTTTTCATTACCGACCGCAACAATCCCCAAAATCCTTACGGTGATCAAAGTCCAGCCTGCCTCGGCCGATAACTTTCAGCGCCATTCAGTCCCGGAAACCCCACTTTCAAGGTCTGGAGATAGGCGTCCCGAGACGTCGTCCCCCCTCGTGACGTCAGCGATGCCGTCACGTCGTGCTGCTGCATTTTGTCCCCCCCACACTGATGGAATGTTGTACAGCTCTCACCG
The DNA here is from genome assembly GCA_030062745.1 of Capitulum mitella. Classification (NCBI taxonomy): domain Eukaryota; kingdom Metazoa; phylum Arthropoda; class Thecostraca; order Pollicipedomorpha; family Pollicipedidae; genus Capitulum; species Capitulum mitella. Next base: position 4,088,025 of record CP099851.1, on the reverse strand, counting down.
GAGTGGCTGCTCAATCTTCGTTCCACCATCGGAACGGCCTTCTCTCTGGAAATGTGCCTGAGACAGCTCCATTACGGCCAGAACCATTCGGAAAACCAACTGCCGTTCGGCTTACGACCGTGGTGACAGTATTGGGTCGTCGAATGTGAAACGGAAGACTGGAAGAATTCGAGTGGATGATGTTGCAGACTATGCCAAGCAAGTTGGCCTTTTCTTCGCTGTGCCCATCGTCAGCGGATCCGAAATGGTTAAAGAGAAATGTTCACTGGAATGGTTTCCGCAGCTTTAACACGCGCAGTGGAAGGGATGTACACTTCCCCCACCACCTGCTTTTATTGAAAATGTCGAGAACGGATCGGAGCCGGCCGCTGCTGCTTTGTGCATTTATGACAATCCAATAACTCGTCGATTGACGTAGAAGAAACTAGAAATCGCCAAGAAATGTTTGGAGTTTGAAACATTTGAAGTCAAATAAACATAGCAAAAGTAAGGGTTGTCGCAGACAAATGGGAACTTTACGAGAGAGCAAACATTCTACGTAAGATTGCCATTTAAACACTATAAGTCGACATCATTCGGGAATGACTAAGGATGATGGATGTGCCAAATGCAAAATCAGAGTTAGTGAAGGTCAATGTCATCAAAGGTCAAGGTAAACTGGCTTGTGACCTAATCCAGATTTGCTTTGGAATATGTGGAGTTGTATGGAATATGGATTTATAGAACCTAATGAAAACGGATTTGCGGACATTGCTACGATTTTATATATATATATATATATATATATATATATATATATATGTCTATATATATACCAACATATACCTATGTAAAGCCCGAAATATATTAGGTTGGTCCTTATTAGACCCGAGATTTTCAGAGAAGTAATGGCTTTGCTCCCAAACTTATATTGCGTTCTTCAACACCTAAAGTATAATTTACTTTCACTTCGACTGAACAATTTAAGCCTGTCGCGCAGTGGACCCAAAGATGTGCCTCAGCACCTCAGCACCGACGCTCGGCGTTGCAGTCTCCGTAGGCCGCGCAGCGTCGGCCGCCGCAGCAATACCAGGCGGCGGCCGGTGGGCGGGCGAAAGCGACCACTTATAGGAAAGTAGTGCTTTCCAACGGTTTGTGAAATTAATTCCTACGGATGCTAAGTAGTCTGGGCCGTGGATTTTATCTGTTCAATATTCAGATTGATACTCTGAACAGATTAGCAATTAGCAATTAGTAATTAGCACCACGAACATCGGTACGACAGGATCGACGTAATGGCGGAGATCGTTTTCTGTATGTTCCAATCCGCTAAATGGATTAACGTGAAAATTGCACAGGTGATACATATGTATGCAGAGATGATGCATATGACAGCCCAGAAAATCGTTGCGAGGAATCCAGGTGGCGAACGACAATGCAGAAAGCGCGTCGTAGTTCTCCTCAAGGAGCACAACGGCGAGATCAGGCATGACGAGGAACAGCCCCAGTTCCTTCTGCCAAGTTGTTGCTGGACATCGCTCGCGATTTCCTTGTTAAAGAAAGACAACTCTCACTCGAACTAACAAGGCGTAGCAATCTGTTCGTCCCGCAGAGAGAACTGGTTTGATGTTATCCGTGTTGAACACAACAAAAGGTTGGGTTCGAAACCATGTCTTTGGAAAATATTTCAGGTCTGATAAGGACCACCCTGCTGCTAATCTCTTCTCAGTATCAATCCAAAAATCGCACATGTGAAACCCTCGACCACAGACACTCAAGACCCGCGCCAATGGGTTCCATAAAGCATTCAAAAGCGTTAATTTGCTATAACTGGTCGTTTTCGTCCGCCAGCCGGCCGCTTCCTGGTGTTAGCCGAGGCGGCCGACGCCCCGCGGCCTACGGAGACTGCAACGCCGGGCGTTGGTAAACGTGACTTAGTAAACATGTGCGCAACCGCTAAACAGAGAGTTATTTCCCCCCCCCAAATTTCGTGGTGGCATTTTCTTGGCACAGAGAACAGCAAGGAGGGTGGGACCAGTCATACTGTGCAATTGTTTAGAGGACCATCCTAATATATATATATAGATATATATAGATATATATATATATATATATATATATATATATATATATATATATACACACATATATATACATATATATGTATCTCTTTCCGCCGTTCATATTTCTTTTACTATATTCTTCACTTATAAAAATTGTTCATTTATACATACCTTTCATACGCGTATACAAATCTCGACGTTTCGACATCATATGGTGAAATCTTCAGGAGAGCAAAACTGATAGGCATACAATGAATCAGCAAACAGTGCAGGATTCGCGTCAGTGCGAACAGAAAAAGACGAGTCGGACATTCGCGCAAATAGTTGGTAGCCACCCACGTTTAGGAGAATTTAAAATATAACTTTCAGTGGAAATGATGAAACCATGGTATTTAGGCTGGGCTGCTCTTTTGAAATCTATAACGATTGAAGAAAACGTAAATCTAAAGTTTTGCTTGATCTTGCGAATGACAGTAAAATTGTTGATGCTTACTAAGGAGTCACCACATACAGAATAATCTCTAATTGGCAGAGGGATCTGGTAGGGAAAGGAGAGACCTATGCGGTCAGACCCGCCTAAATGCTGCTGGAATCCTGAAGTGGAGATCACGAAAGGTGGACGCAATGTAAGAGGCCCCACACAAGGCGCAACAGAGCCGTCAAACTAATGAGGATTGACAGCTTTTAGGCATATTCTGTCCTTGAATTTAAACAAGGACACTGTGGTGAATGAACAGACCGAAATAATTTCAGAAGTCAGGTAGGGGTGAGAAAGTGGCGGATACCTTCGAGACATCACACTTCATTCGCCCGGAAATTGTATGACAGGAAGGCACGAAACATTTGTGCAGTTTTGTGACTGTGAGAGCCAGAACAGGTGGACGTTATTTCAGGTCCAAGGAACCTCTTAAACAGGGAAATTAAATACCTGGACTGGATAGCCGTCGTATAATGAAAAAGGTCCTCAGTAAAGTTGCTTCTTTATGAAAAACTGGTACGTTGACTTCAGGTGGAAAGCGCGAAAAATAGCCGACTTGATTACATACCTTTCTATGTGACTGGGAGCAAACCTCAAAAAAACTGGTAGCAACACCAGCAAAAGTGGGCTCATGACACACAGAGATTGATAGTTTACCGTCACCCCCATGAATCATAATGTTTTTTTCCTGTTCGCACGGACGCTAACTTGTACCGTTTTCTGACTGAATGTTTAATACTAATTTTGCGCGCCTGAAGATGACATCATATGATGCCGAAACGTCGAGATGTGTATATGCATGAGCAGCAGCAGCATATATCACGAAGAAAATGGGAACCAAAAAGTATTTCTGGATGTAATATCCAAAAAAAGCTGAAACTATACATCTATATGTATATATTCTATATGTATAGTTATATATAGTTATATATACATGACTACATATATAGTTACATATAAATAACATATAACTATACATATTCATAGATATATAAACGTTTCCGTTTTACGACAATCAAGTTGTGTCTTTGGGCTCATTGTAACGAAATAACTTTGGTACATACAATTGAACACAAAACTTACTTTGGGCTTAAGAACTTAATCAAAGGTCAATGACGTCGCTTCACTTCATTTGACTTTGCGGAGTTCAATGAACGCTGAAAGCGATCAAATGTGCCCATGTTGGCTATTTTCACTGGAAGCATGCTAAATCACTCGTTTAGCGCCCTTAGTTACGCTCCCAAGCTACACCAGCATCCCGTGTTGTTCGACATCTGATCTGGAAACATAGAAATGGCGTCAAAGGCTAATGACCTGACATGACATCGACCCAAAACCTTAATTCCAGACGTCAAATGAATCGAAGTTGTCGTGTTCAACGTTTTAACGTTCTAACACGCGCCCTCTTCCCGTTTCGTCCGAAAAGCCCTACGGAAGGGCCTGTACTGACCGAAAGTGCTCAAACGTTGACGTTTTGGACTCCATTTAACATTTGAGATATTGGCCTACGGTGGACAAAATTGCCCATGACATAAATCTTCGTGACTTTTCATGTCTCTGGTATTTTCCGTTTCCGAAATCGGAAGGAGAGGTATAAAAGTGCCCCCCTTCCAGTGCGGGTTAGCGCGAAACCCCATTCTACTGCGCTTGTTAAGTTTCCATTTGAAATGTTCATCGGTTTCGTGAAGCTGTTATGAGGTGTTTCTAAACTAAAATCAATAGTTTTGTATACGATGTCAGTCATTTTACTTTGATGTCAGTCAAAGTAAAATGACTGTTTTACTTTGATCAGTCATTTTACTGTGATGTGAACCTATGGCTTTTACCCCGAACCTTCCAGAAAGCCAAAGCTTAAAAGCCTTTGCAAAAGTCCTTTGAAAAGTTCTGCGCTGCTTGCAAATTCTCCACAATTATTGCCGGTGTTGACTTTCAGCTATTTAAACGCAAAAATTCCTGCCATGTATCTATCCTTTTCTGTCTCATAACGAAGTCGAAAGGGTTTGTCGGGACCTGCAGTCATCTGCTCCAAAGAAGCTCCGTTGATGTCGGGACAGTCTGCATAACCCACACTAAAAAGGTGGCGCGTTTGAGAACCATACCCTTGCCGTATTCGGAGGATACTTTTCGTACCCCAAGTCAGGACATTGGCTTGACGCTCACATCGCAAAAGTGGGACCATTTTACCTCATATAAACCAGCTGGGATGTAAACATGATGAAGGAATAGGCATTCAAACTTGCGCGTTTCCGTGGCTGGATGGTCGTCAAAAACGTTCGAGGTGGGAAGATTAATAATAAGTGCTCAGTAATTTTTCATGGACTTACCCATGAGTAGATCTACGCAATAGCGCGGTTTGCAGGACTGCACATGAAAGTTGCTCCTTTTTGGAACAGGAACAGATGAGTATGCCTGGTCAATTTTGGGGAAAAAGAATTTATTGGCCTCAAACATCGTACACGGGTATAGCCAAAAGATGGCTGCACCAGTTTCAAATACCGGTCCTCTGCACATGCTGTGACCTTTAGAAACAATACTGTACTGACCTTTACAAACAATACTGACCTTAAGAAACAATACTGCCCATGGGCCCCATACTGGCCGGACTGGCTCGGCGGTGCAGAGATGACGTCACTGCCCGTAATGGAAAGACGCCCAGGCGCACCATGCGTTCCAGCGCGCTACCAAAGCCATTATTAAAGAAACCAATCTCACTTTTGCAGTCGGTAATTTGCAAGACAAAATATACGCATGTCTTTTAGAGAGGCAGCTACTCCCAAAGAAACGATTTTGATACTTTGCGGCGTTTTCTTGTCTTCTAAATGGGAAGGAAAAAGCACTTTAGCGGAAGTAGAATCAGATGGTAAACATAGAATATCGCTGAAACTTTGAATGCAAGGTCCATACTTTTTGTAATCTGTGGAAACCATTTTCTCCTTGGATAACGAGAATAATTCCGCGTAATTTCAGTCGTACCGGTTTTCAGCACTCCGCTAAAGCGGTCATTACTTTTCACTCAAGAAGGGTTAAATAACGAATCTGTTTCCACCAATGGTAGCGAGATGACGTATGACCTGTATGAGATTACTTACAAAAAATATTTTCTCTTGCTTTTAGGGGACGTAAAAAATTCATGCACAGGAAAATTAAGCGGTTTTTTTGTTATGTGTTGGCGAAGAAGTGAAAACATCAGGCGCATCGTTTCGTAACCTACATCGCATGACACTCATAATTACTTAACCCGCGCACGACCGTCGGTCCGTCCCGAACATCTGCGACTGGGGGGGGGGCAGCTGACTGCCCCCCCTCTAACTCACGAACGGCTGGTCGCACAATAAAAATAAGCATACCGTTGGAAAGCCTGTGACGAGAAGAGCTCGAAACTGGTCTCATTTTTAGTTTTAGATAATATGTAAGCCAATTTACGCCCTATATATGTCTCCTCATAGCCGACTGCATGAGACCGAGAAATGGCCTGAATCTCAAGGGCTGTGACTAATAACGCATAGGTAAAGGCACCAGCGCACAAGTAAATGTCCGCGGATGCCGATACACGTCTAATTTCCCTGATTTGTTCAATATATACGCCGAAACGTTGAGTTAAAGACACCGTAATTCTCCCGGTCGACCGTCAGTGTGCGCCGCTGCCGTATGCGGTACCAAATTGACGGGAACTAATTTTAGCGTTCCTTTCTTTTTGCGAAAAAGGACAATCTGTGTCAATTTTATTGATCTTTGTGCTTCTTGTGATGGTTTCTCATGCTTAAATTTTGGGAAAATTGATTAGTTGCCAATCTACAAAGTTGGCGGAACTTTATTCGCGAGAGCCTGTTTATTTCCAAAATATGCTACTTTTTCAAACTTTTTGAGGTTCCTGGTATTACTTACGTCTGTGCAAGCTAGTTCTGCCATTTTCTACCGATTCTGAGTAGTTCATCGTCGATTTTGACGGTGGTACATTTTGGCCCACTACAGTTATTCGTTACCTGACCTCAGGTCAATGGCTGGAGATCACTGATACTTTGCCCAATGACGGTAACTAGATGTCTGCTTCATTGCACACTAAAAATGTTATGGAATATTCCGTCAATTTCTGAAAAAACGGCGATATGTCTTAAAAGTGGGCTTGACCTTAGGTCAATGACCCGGAAAATTCCGAAAAATCTGATATAGCAGATTTGTTGCATTTATCACGATCACTAATCCCTGAAAGTATTATTGAGATATGTTGTTTTGCGAAAAAGTTAGAGGGCGCTAAACGTTTTTCGACATAGGTCTGTTTGACCTGACCTAGATCAGGTACCTGACCTGACCTGATGTCAAAATTTTGACACGAGACGTAAAATTAATGGAGTAAAAGGTACACAAAGTTTCGTGACTCTCTGTTTGTTGGTTCTCTCGCAATCTCAGAAAAACCTCAGGGGGGCAGTCAACTGCCCCCCAGTCGGGGACGGGTTAATGGTTTCGTGACCTAGCATGACTTAAGGAGAAAGCACAGAGCAAAGGCGAGAAAGGAATGCAACATCGACTGCTTCAGACTCTGGGCTCAAACATTGTCGACATAAAACAACTATCTGCGGACGGAGGCCAGAGGTGGCAATATTCAGACGGTGTAGCGGACATGCCGTGCCATAACCACGTCGTGAAGTGTTCTCTCCCTCTTCCCGGCCAGTGCTTACGGCACATGGTTGGGTCCAATGTCCGTACAGGATATAGTAAGATGAAAAAGGCGATAGGTACATACTTAGAGCTTCTGTATGCCACACGAGGAGGAGAGTCGTTTTTGTCGAATCCCGTTAGGTACCAGCAGCCCACCACTCCGTATCTAAGCCAGGCGCTTTGCATCCCAGATATCGGCTGGCACTCTCCAGCGGCTACTAGTTGTGTGAAGTGTTGTTTGCTACTTAGAGAACGTCTCTTAACATGTGGTATGCCACCTCTGGAGACCCCCTCTCTTGCGCAAAAACCTGAGTAAGGCTGAAAAACGGGACTGGTTGCGTAGGCGAGCGCGGCGAAGCGTTTTGGAAACCCTTCGGTCGCGAACGGGATCAACACTGTCTTTGAAGTGTGATGCGCCTGACTGCCAAAACCGTAATGCTTTTGCCCTGGTTCCATCTCTAGAACGGGGCGGAATCGGTGTGAACTAGAAAGGCTAGTTGTGGCAGTATGCTGTGCTTTGCTGAGGATGGATCGCTGGGCGTCACGTAACAGTAATATGGGATATGTGCATAGTATTTTTGAGATACATAGCCACTGAATATTTATATCCTGCGTTATTTGTCGCTTGCGTTTTTGGTTTCACTTTTCGTTTGCACAAAAATGTACTGAAATGATCAGCATGACATATTCATGCACTTTCCGAGAAACATTGCTGCGAAAGAGTTCGATAAGCTCAGGAACATTTCCAATACAACTCGTTACGTGCTTTTCGGGAAATCGTATCGCCATTTTTGCGCTTTGTCATGCATCCATATCAACACATCTCCCGCTCGCATATCTCATCATCGTTGATAATCGCCACGTGATCACGTGCTTGTGTGGTAAGATCCGGCACACGACATCATAATTACGTACGATCGATCCCGAGTCACGCAACGCAAAGCAGGACTGAGAAGAGAGCCCGGTGCTAAAAGCAATCGTCTGCTGCTGGCACTGTCCGCCGCTGTAAAGAGCCCGGTGCGTTCCCACCTGTTGCCAGTTTCGTTGGCGGCGGTAGCTCGGCCACGCGGCAGGCAGTCAGCGCTGCGGCCCTAATGGTCCGGCGCAGAACCGCCGCAGGCTAATGACTCGGCTTTACAGCGGCGGCCGCGGTCCCCGGTGGCACCTTTCACGCGTCGCTGTGGCCGGAGCGGGCCCGCGGGAAGTGGTGCGGCGCTGGCCGTCAGCGGAGCGTGGGGTTCTCTGCGGCCACAACAGGCCCGTAGCGGAGAGGGGGAAGGGGTGGGGCATTACTGCTGTGGAACTGAGAGTTACGACCCGCTGCTGCCTGGTGCACTTCGCTGGAGTTGTAGCAGCATCCTAATGTGCGTCCTGATGCAACAGCAAAGCAAGGACTCTGTGCTAAGTGACAGCACTAATGAAAAGGATAACAAATGGGAGAATCTCGCAGGCCCAGTGTCGTGAATTTTCTGTTCCTCAAAGCAGACTTGGCCACACTGTTCTGAAGTAGTCCGCGTCGCGAACATCAAACGTTCTTGTTCTCAGACCTCCTGACGATGTTATGCATTACATGATTTCCGATGCCAATTACGTTGACTGGAATTGTTGCCTCGCAGATAACAATGACAAATTCCTAACGTCTTCGAACATCACAACGAGTTCTGTTGCTTATCCCTAAGTCAGTTCTTCTAAAACCCTTGCCCGGTTACAGAAAATTTTAGCAATTAGATGTCACAAATCTCCTGCAATAAGCTGCGTTGAAACGAAACAAAAACGTGCATGTTTTTTATGTTTCTCTTGAATAGGTGCTAGATGGAACTGACCTGTTAGTTCGATCAGAGACTCGCCACCAGCTTCGTACAGCGGTGCAATGTTTTGGCACAAACCGGGCCGCTAAATGAGTAATTATTTCGAAATGTCCGCTACTTCAAATAATGTGGCTCATGTATTTCCGTTAATTGGATGCAATCACAAGCGAGAGACGAACAGCTACAATGACATCCAATATCCTAGCGTGTGGATGCTGACCCAAATGCTCACAGGGGCGTGCAATGAAAGTCCCCAACAGTGTGAGACGCTTTAAGAGGGTTCGGTGCAGTCCGCCGTGTTCTTGGGAAAACCATGGAGGACTGACAGCCCATGTCCGGTCGTTTGCGGGCTAATGTTTGAAGTTGAGAATACTTGAGCTGGAGCCCACAGTACTTTCCCCAAAACTCAACGTGAGATCTTTACTGGGCGCGGTTACTGTAATTTACTCAGACTCCTGTTCGCAAGCTCTGACGCAGCGTTGACATCCGACGCACACCCTGGCCGGTGTGAGGTTGCACCGAAGTGTCACATTCCGACTTACGTTCGCTGGCATGACGTCGCAGTGAAGTGTCATCTGACTGACGCACGCCCCTGCGTGGACAAGCGGGGAATGAAAACAAGCGACATATGTAAAAAGGCGTTCTTCTTCCCCACGGGTAAGCGAAAGGCGATTCGAACATTCCGGCGTGCGCGGGTTAAAACTTCTCGGGGGGGGGGGAGGAGGAGCACAACGCTTACACATTCAGGCTGAGTCCAGTCTCACTGACTACAGTTGACGTGCTGAACTAAGTTCTACTTCCTTTAGACCCCATCCCTCGCATAACTTCACAGCAACAGGACTTCGGCAATGCAAAATCCCAGTTAGGTTATATGGATGTATAATGTCATTTTCAAAGGCATGTCCTAAGATTTCACAATTTTTCGTGCAAACTAACGCACTGCTTGTTGCACAATGTATCATATTTGGTCAGGGATGTTCCAACATCCCTGACCAAATATGTTCTTCTAAGGCCTCATGATCTTTTGTGATCTTTCATTGGCCAGGTAACTTCAGTAATCTGTTTGATCTTTTGGGTCATATTGAACATTTCCGGTACCACGGAGCCCTTCGGCATAGCCAAAATTTCAAGGGGGCCAGAGCAAACCTAACTCAGTTGAAAACCAAAAGCTCCTCGGATTTCTGCCACTTCGTTTTAACCCTATTCCCAGCAGGGTTATCCGCCCCTCTCCTTGAAATTCTTTTTTATTTGCCAATTCCAGGCTTTCCAACGCAGCTTCACGAAACTTGGTCACTTTTCTAACTATTCTTTCTACGTATCGTGACAAAATTTCAAGATTCTATTTTGCTCAAAGGCGGAGCCAGGCAACGTTTTTGGGAGGCACCTCAGGCCATTTTTGGCCATGTTGAGGGTAAAAGGAAAATGTCTGCCAGAACTAGCATTTGTAAGATACAACTTAAAACTTTATATGGATGTATAGCTAAATAGTTGGGCAATGTGCAGATATAATTTTGTTTATCTAAGGTCACTTTACAAGGTCAGGTCAAGGTCAAGAGTCAAAATTTGGTTTGTAGTAATAATTTCGGCGCTGTTTTTTGGAATGCCAAACCCGGAATATCTATGACGTAACAAAGTGCCCACTACTTGTGTATGAAGTATCAGGTTGATATCAGGTCGGGTCATGGAGCTATGACCTAAAATGTCAGTGCGCGTACCCGATATCGCAATAGCCATAAAATGAAATTTTTGAAATAGAGTGAATTCAAATGGTTGAAAACGTTTACAGATCATATTAAATGCACACGAGATCATTCCAAGTAACTCCAAGGTCACTGGGGGTCATTTAAGGTCAAAGGTCACAAGTTGATCTGAAGAATGTGTGACCATGACAGTTCACCCTTTTTCATGTCCCTGGCACCGCCTATGCTAACATTATACAAACATTGTAATGCGATTTGTACTTCTTTAGCATAAAATGACTAGCAGAAGCCAAAAAAGTGTTTTTGCCTTTTTTGTTCATTCAGCTGTTGAAAAACTAATCCTCCTGTTTTTGAAACCCTGTGAACGCCTATGAATTTTCTCAAAATTTCGGATGTGTGTACCAATGGTAAAAGTCCTATCCATAATCTCTCGATCCCTGCCAGTTTCATCGAAATCAGTCCATAAACAACGAAGTTATAGAAAATCCAAAAATATCCCTGATTTTGACATTTTTGCCCCCTGTACCCACAGCTTTCAACATTTTAAAAATTTCTTTTTATAAAAATGTAGTGAACGTCATGGCAAATCGATTGCCGTTTGTTGCGATGAAATCGGATGTGTAGTTCTCGAGATCTCAGGGTGGCCGAATCCGCCCCCCCCCCGCCGGGAATCGACCATACCGTTTAGCCCTCCGGGAATAGGGTTAAGGTTGCATACATTTGCCTGCTGTAATTTGTGTTGCGTAAAAAACGTTAAATTTTTATTTCCTCCCCTTGGCTACACATGACGAAGGCAACCAAAATGGCAGAGGCCGCATGGTTAGGCTTAAAAGTCACGAACAGGTTCCATAAGGGTAGGTAACATCAGTTCGAAGCATAACGTTACGCCTCTTTGACAATTTGTTGCCGTTCTACCAACTACTCGAATGCTGATTCAAAACCCGACCCCAGATGCCCATTTGACCTAAGGTACAATCATCATGGGGTCCAAAATAAGTGCAAAGCACCATAAAAAAATTACATGGCTCTCTCACGTCATCAGTAGTCAAATATAGCGCATTCATGCGAAAGACGAAAAATAATGACCATTTTGAACGTGCTGCCCTAACTTGACCCGGACGACAAGGTCAGCGGTGAAAGCTATATAAAAATATTTTGGCACATATTTTCAAAGAAGGAAAAAGCTACGAAATGAGTTATATCCGTACGTTCTGTCTATATTCGGGGGAGATAGGTCCCGCTCTTGTTGGGCGCGTTAGTAAAAGTGTTCATCAGGGCGATGTTTAAAAGAGGGAACGCTAGAATCCGACTCACCTCCAAATAGAAGACATACTCAGACTTGGCCCACTCTCTCTAGTTGGTTCTACATGTGGGTAATTTTGTACCGCACTAAACCAAACAGCGATGGGATATAAAATGTTTCAGCGGCACTAATCGGTTCCTGCAGGTTGGCAACTGAATAAACTCATCGCTGTTGGTTTTCCTCTGGGGCTCTTGGTGGGACATCTTGGTATTTCCCTTGGTTCCGTAAAAGCCACCGGCCGCCCAACGCATGTCTGGCTAATGCTGCTGGTGTCGTGACTGCCTCCCTTTTTCACTGAAGCACATGCAGCGCAGCCATGGAAGCCCAGATTATAGTTAGAATCAAACCGTTGGCCTGTGAGCTCGACGACAACACAGAAGTCGCACGACGTCGCCGGATGCTCTCTTCTGAGCTCAGTCCAGCTGTTACCAGCATTCAGGCCGATAGATGCACCACGTGGGCCGAGCGGGCCATCTCCGGAGAATCAGTTCGTGCCATCGGCCAATCACGCCAGTCGACCCCGCCACTGACCGATCAGAGTCGAGCATTCGATTGGGGTCTTCTTGCTGCCCTTCCTCGTCTTCTCTGGCCAGTGCCTTTCGGCTGTACTCCACGAGCCTATTACACCAATGGGAAACTTCTTTTTTGGCCGTTTTGAAAACCGCAGCGTTCAAATTTATGAGTCTGTTGCACAAACTGTCCTAGTCCTTTGCGTTACAAGTTACACGCGCGTTACAAGCGCGCAAAATTGTGACCCAAATCAGAGCTTCAGGTGGGAGCAACGCCACGAAACAAGGGAACACACTCTGCCTTCATCACCGGCTTCCATCTATCCGGAGGTTTGGCGTTGTTCCTATGTGCCAGCCTAAGATCTCTTGCCTCCATTTCACTAAAGTGCAAGATATCTTTTTGCCTGCCCATCAGAGCAGTCAGCTCTCTCTCTCTCTCTCTTTCAATGCATGTCTCGTTCTCGGAAAATCCGTGAAGCAACTGGATTTGGAGTACCGTGCGCCAGAGGTCTCCGAAAGTTGGCCGAGGTCCGTGGCTGTCCGAAGTTTGTGGTCTGACCTCATTTCATTCCTTGCAGACACGAACCTGTAAACTCACCGCGATAGCGGTGGACACGGGCTTTATACAATATTCACCCAACTTCGATGATGGTGGCGCTGCACTGTGTTTCAGGTGGCCTAGTTTGTCTGGGAGATCATCTTTGGTTTGACCTCGATTGTTTTGCAACACCAGTTACACTGCAGCACAATCGGCGCAGTGTCCTTGCCATTTATCGTATTGGGAAAGGGGTGCGAACCATAAAGTCAATGAGGCAGCGCAGTTTTGTTTATCGCGTTTACGCCGCTCAAACGCGGCTGAGTGAGCATGAATCGCTGACTCCAGCTGCATGAAACAGACACAGCTTTAATCGAGTATTATTTTACAAAGCAGAAAGGGAAGACATTTTCAAGCTATCGTCGAACATTTCCCAGAGGAGAAGATGTTCTACGGCTGGAGACATCTGACCCACAAACCTCAAGACCATGGGGCGTGCTTCCCATGATTTGATCTAAGATACAAACATAAGGAAAGAGTTATCGCGGTCAGGACGAAATTACATGGCAATCAAAGAGATGGTCTGTCGTCGGCAGCGTTGTGAGGCAAGGGCGCGGGTTAGAGGGCTTTACACTTAAAGAACTGCGGTTGCAAACGCTGCTTGTAGACGCCGAACTAATGACGTTTGAAACGAGAGAGGTATGATGGCAAAAGAAATCAGAAATATTTCGGATTTATTAGCATATTCTATCAATACCTACGGTGTAGCGCATTGGCTACCCAGCTCGCCGTATGACCGAAAGGTCCCGGGTTCGGATCCGGGTAGGGACGACGTCCCGCCGTTCCCCAAGACAATTGACCTGAAGGTTTACGACGCGTAATGACCCTGGCAGTCGAAAGCGTCGATAAATATCTCAACCAGGCAGTCAGTACCTGCGCCGCAACTCCTCCTCATGGGAAAGGGCATGTCATTCTATAGGCCAGCTAGTTACCCAAACAGCGAATTGGCTCTGGTTCTCCGTTATCTTTTATGCGCCAAGAGGAAAGTTCACGGCTAGATCGATGAATGATGGTTTTCTCAGTGTATAAAATCGGTGGATGTCACCGCAGCACCACCTAGTTTGGGCCATGTTGACATGTCGTCGTCGGGGATGAATGGTTTTTTATTGTGACGTCAAGCTCGATACTTTGAACTCATACCATGTTGACAGAGAGAAACCTTTTAACTCGAAAAACTTTTTCCACCGTCATTTTAGTCGCTATATCAAAGGCGTTAACAAAATTCAAAAAAGAAGCTACATCAGGAAAAAGGAATAGCGTTTTTAAACTTTATGTCGTTTCTAAATTGCTTTTCGTTACGATTGGGCAACCATGGGGAAAATGATAATCTTCGAGTGTTTGACATGAGCTGTGACGTAATCAATGACCGAAAAGAAGAAACAGATGTCTCAGGATCGCACGGTTCGGCACTGTCGATTGGCGTTTGAATCAGCCGAATCGGGCAACTGGTTCTCGAGATTGGCACCCAATCAATGCCGGATTGACACGCGCAGTGGAAGGGGGTTCCGTGCTAACGCGCACTGGAAGGGGGTCAAAAAGTGACCCCCTCCGATCTCGGCACCGGAAAGACCTAGAGACATGAAAATTTATTGACAGAGTCGGACTATAACGATGTACATTCTGTGCAATTTTCATGACCTTAGGTCAATATCTTCAAGGTCTAATGGAGTTAAAAATGCCATCTTTTGACACTTTCTCGGCCCGTACAGGTCATGCCGTACAACTTTCCGAACAAAATGGGAAAAGAGTGTTTGTTTGGGCGTCAAAACGTGGAATACGACAACTTCCATTCATCTGGCGTCTTGCCTGAGGATTTAGGGTCGAGGTCATGCTAGGTCATTACCTATGGCGTCATTTTTCCATCATTTGCAGATCAGATTTCGAGTAACACGGGGTAGCTTGAGTGAAAATAAGGGCGCGACACGTATCTTTTGGCGTTTTTTCAGTGAAGGTAGTCAACATCGATACATTTGGTCACTTCCAGCGTTTACATTGTGTACGTATGTATATGTATAGATGTATATACATGTATCAGTGTGCCAGACGTGTTTTAGAAGGGTCTTTGAATGTATATTTCATACAAATCGACATATTGCAAAGAAAATCTGGACCAGGTCAAAAAATAGTTGCTCGTGACCTTTGATAACCTAAACCTGAAATGACCTTGGTATATATGTAAGCATATTCATGTGCGCAAACATGTTTTTGTTAGGATCTTTGAAAGCATATCTCACACAGATCGACATGACGAAAAGCAAATTTGGGCCAGGTCACTAGATATTTCACCTTGACCTTCACTGACCGTGGTATATGTAAGCGTATCAGTGTGTGCACACGTGTTTTTACTAGGGTTTTTGAATACATATTTCATACAAACGGACATGTCGCAAAGCAAACCTGGATCAGGTCACAACCTGTTTGACCTTGATCTTTGATGTCCTTAACCCCTATTGACCTCGACTTTGGTCTTGGTACATCCATCACTTGTACCCAAACGCGGTCGCGTGATTGTGTTCAAACGGTAATCTTAGAAAGAGTGCTGGTTCTTTCACAAAGTTCCCATTTGTCAGCGACAATCGTTTTCGTTATGTTTGCCTTCAAATGCTTAAAACTTCAAAGACTTCCTGCCGATTTTCGATTTTTCAGCGTCATTCGGTGAGTTATTCAATTGCCATAAATGTCACAAAGTAGCAGCAAGCAGTTCCGATCCGCTCTTGAGATATTCAAGAAAAACATGTGGGGGGGGGGGGGCGGGCACAAAAGACTCCCTTCCAGCGCGCGTGTTGACCCCGCCGAGCACAAATTTACCACAGGCAAACCAACACGGCACTAGGTTTCCGTGCTTGTGGGAAGCCCGGCGAAGTCGAGAGGCCGATCACGTGGCTGAATGATCGCTGACGGCGGACGGCCGCGCACGTGTCGGGCCGTAGGACGGGCACTATGTTACGTATGAAATAGGTTCTACCAGACGGCAAGCTGCAAAACTTTCTCAGAGGGACACCGGCGTGCGTGCCAACCCTATTCCTGTACCCGTAGCGCTAGGAAACTATCCGCCCGATTTATTCTTCTGTTTATGGACCGATTTTGATGCAACTGGCATAAATCGACAACTAATCAAATCGATTAGGTCTACGTATGGGCCAGTGCGAGAATTCCCATCGATGAGAATTTTCTCACTGGCTGATAAGTTCGGAATTTTTGAAAAAAATCAATGGCGCTGTTTTCCGTTAAGAAATCGGACCAGTAGTTTTCGAGACCGCGAGATCGAGATCGAGATAACATCTGACGTCCCCAGCATCGAGTCGCGCGTACGGGCAGGATCATGGCATGGGATTAATGTCTTCATTACCATGGCTATAGCTGCGGCACGTCCGCCTGACATTTCTGAGAAGGCTTGATGCGTCGGGTATTTGGAAGCATACGTTTCCAGGTACTGGGAACTGAACGTGACTCGAGCACGCAGCCACTCAGCGCCATTTTCGGCCTGTTGCTGGGCCGTGTCGCCGAGGGACAGCGACGCTGCGGTCTGCGCAGCACTGGCCGAGACTGATCCATCCCCGCTGCCTTGCGTTCTCCCCTGAGAAGGTCATTTCTTCCGGCCTGTCAGGACGTCGTCCGGCCCCGAGCGAACAAACAAGGATCAGTCACCTGGGCACCGGGGCCCAACGACGGGCCACAGGAACCGGAAACCCGGGCACCGAGGGCTGGTGCCCTCTACCGGCCAACAGGGATCGGGCAGCCGGTGTAGCAGAAGACGTGGGCGCTACACCGGGCACAGGGACTGGTCAGCTGGACGGGTGACCTCTGACGGGCACAGGGACCGGGTTCGGTCACCGGCAGCCGGAATAACCGACACAGTTAGACTCGCTGCCAGACGGCACCGAATGTTTGCTGAGTAGCCTTGGGAGTGAATAAGTCGTGACGGCGCGGCATTGAATTACACGGCTACAAGCAGCGCCGACTGGGAACGTCAGCCCGGACCGGCGAATAGCACGCCTGGAAAGATGAGCAGACGATAATCGTCCGCTCTGGAGGCGCTCGAGGGTGCCGAAGCGCCAATGCTCTGGCCGATCCTATTTCGCCGGCGGGGATTTATCGAAGTTTTGAAGTTTGAGCGGGCTGTTTGTCAGCCGTGCGAGGCTGGGATCTTTCACGAAACGCGGCGAATTCGCGGGCCGGCGTCGAGGCGCGTTATCCGTGACTGTTAAATCATCGACACGCACAATTAATCCTGGGAAAATGGTGCAACATCGCATAATTTTAGGGCAGTATAAAACATTGCAGTTTTGTTATGTCTGTCAGCATTATGCATTGTACGTTCTTTTCAGTGACGTGCATATGCATGTGCCTTCACCAACATTTCGTTTAACAGTCACGTGTTCCGGCGCTAGTAAAGACGAAAATTTACATGTCTGAGGAACTTGCTGATGCTCTTTTTCAGTGACGTAATAAATCATAAGGACTAAATTACATAGTAACGCACTCTGTCTTTTCTCGCGGAATCGTAAAACTGTTTACAAAGAGGTGCAGTGACCGGTTCCCACTTGATGGTTATTCGACATGTTTTCCGCGCTTGCTATAAAGAGAGCTAGGGGGCGCCATTACGTTCTAATGCATGGTTGTAACCCTGATGTGACCGGTCGACGCCAAACCTAAGCATCCTCATCGTTGAAAAGCACTAGAGTAAAACTGCGTCCTCATTAAAGCCAAAAGCGAACGAGGCGTGCGGGATAAATTACCCTTAAAGTAAGACCCACTTCTGCCGTTCAGGACGGCTCTGGGGCGCTGCATTGGAGAGGGAGTGGGCTCCGTCCCCGATCACGCTGCCGCGGGTGGCAGGACCGCTGTCATCTGGCCCCGGCGTCCGCCGCCGCCGACACAGCCTCTGTCGCACTGGGGCAACGCAAAAGTCGGTCAGTCGCCCGTCAAGTCACGGCAGCCGCGCGCCCAACAGTTGCACGTGCCGCCGGCGGGCCTCAGTCCTGGGCCGCACTTCCTATTTGACGTCGACAGCCCGTGCCGCAGAGAGCGTCAGCCGCAGGTAAGCGTCAGGTGCCCCTTCTCGCCAGATGCGCATCCAGGAGGGAGCTTAATGGGCTGAATAGTCCCCCTTAGGCACGTAGGAGATCCCCTCCGGCCCAAATCAGTGACCTGCGGCGTGCAGCACGGAGGCGTTTCCTGGCTACTCTGCATTGGGGCCGCTCGGGCATGGGGCAACATTATGAAGGCGTGGTCTTCTCGTTAAAACACCGGACCCTTGCAGCTCTATTTCGGGGCAAAGACGTCGCACCTTCCCTCGCTCAGCCTCGCCCGCGCGGCCCGAACTCAGCGTCAGGAATGCCGTCCGCCGCGACCCGGCGACCCGGCGACCCGACGACAGCCGCATATTACGAGACCACTTCCTGCCCCAATCCAGATCGCACATCCCCGGGGTCACGCCGGTCAAGGTGACCCTCCGCGCATCCCGATGCTGCGCCGCCCGATGCCGCGCAGCCTGCTTACATTTATTAGTGGCGCTTTCTACTAAGGGACTACGTACTAGCTACGCCTACTTCTCTAGTAAAGGGACTCCTGCTGGCTTGTGCGGAATGCCCCTTCTGACCAGAAAAAGGGGTCCCTGCCAGTTTGTAGAGGGCCCCTGCCGGGCTGCAAAGTGGTCTGTGATGGCTCCTGCATGTCTGTTCACAGACCCTATAAAGGGGCCCCATAACAACTCGTAAATGGTTCCCTGTCGGCCCATTGAGGTGCACCATGCCGGCCTATGAAGGACCGCCTGTAAAGGCCTGCAAAGGCCCCTAAAACCTCCTGGCCCATAAAGAAGCAATGTTAGCTTGTATGAATGTTGTTCCGCCTCCGGAACTTGAGATGGTCAGCTGTTGGGATCGAAAGGAGTCCCTTGTCGCCGACTTAACAGGCCAACGTGACGTCCTGTTGGCCTGTAGAGGGGCAGCATGCCGTCCCATAAAGGGGCACTGTGTTTCCCTGTTGAAAGGCCCTTGCGGGCCCTTAAGGTACCGCTGTAAAGTCCTCCAGCTGGTCCCTAAAAGGTCCCCTGCACGTTTGTAACTTTAAAGCCGCAACACTTGCAGAATCAAATCTCCATCTCCCTTACTCAAATCTCACTTCGTAGCTCGCGGTTCCGAAACAAAGGCAATACAGGCGGCCGCATGACGAGGCTCGGTGAAACCGAGCACCCCTTAATCCAAAACCGAACCCTCTCCCTTCCTTCGCCGCCGGTCGCGAAGGAAACGCATTGCATGCTGCCGAACAAAGAGAGGTTATAGGATCGGAAGCTCCCCGGCCAAAGGCCTAGCCCCTCACGCCCTCCCTTCCTCTCCTTCCTCTTAGGAAGCTCCTCCTCGCTATGAAGCGCCCCCCCCCCCCCGTATTAAAGTCTTTGCGCCGCTGATTCTCGCAGTCCGATGCTCGCTGCGATATTAGATCCGCCGTGGTGTTGACCGTGAGACGGACATTTGAATTCAGGAGGATCATGGGCGACTGAACGGTCTGAAATGTGGAAGTTATCCAATAACCCTGCCAAGCGTAGGATCTTCTCTCTGAGGCACTTTCAAGTGGGCGGTAAGTACGTAAGGGGGACAGGGTCGCCAAGCGTACACCCTGCACTCCAGATGTCAACGCGATTTTGATTGAAAAACTTGCCGTCATTGCATATAACAAACGTCCAATGTTGAGTATATCGTCGCCGACGCACTCAGAGTTTGGTTACCTGGTCCGAGTAACCAATATGCAGCCACCGTTGCATATTGCGCTAACGTATACATTAGTGTAATTAGCAGGAAAATCTATTTGACCGGTCAGCCCGTTCTGCGCTGGTCCAACCTTGCCGGGCCGTGACGCGTTTTGCAGGCTCGTGATTCGGCAACTGTAAGTCCTCAAATCATGAAGTTCTGTTTTGAACATGCTCAAATCTTTACAGTTTTGCATTTTCATCCACATTGTCGTAACCCGTCACTGCCTGGGGGTATCGTTTAATGCTCTCTCGCTTATTTGTAAGATGTCTCATTAACGAATAAATACCGGGTTCCCTGAATTTTCCGTACATTTTCTTACATCAATTTTACACATATTAACAAAAATTTGGAAATGAGATCTTCTCAGGTCATGTCCTACCACGTGCACTGGAGGGGGCTACTTTTGTGGCCCCACCTGTTTTTCTTGAAAATCATAAGGCAAAATCGGAGCTGGCTGGTGCTGCCTTTTGACACTTATGACAATTTAATTACTTGTCGATCGACGCAAAGAAATCGAAAACCAAACGGAAATTTTTTTAAGTGAACGGGATCTTTGTAACAGGACAAACCCTCTACATCAGATTGCCGTTTGAACATTATTAGCTAACATCAATCTGGGATCACCGAGGATGATGAGTGCACCAAGAGCAAAATCAGGGTCAGTGAAGGCCAAGGTCATCAAAAATCAAGATCAACCAGTTTGTGGTCTGATTTAGATTTGGTTAACATCATGTCGAATTCTGCGAAATATGTATTCATGGACCCTAATAAAATCACGTTTGTGCACATCGACATGCTTACATATATGTATATATATATATATATATATATATATATATATATATATATATATATATATACATATAATGTTGGCATGTTAGAACAATCAAATGATGTAACTGGGTTCATTACAATGAAATAGGTTAAGTGCAAATAGTTGACATACAACTTACTTTCTGTCAAAAACCTCATCTAACGTCAGTGACGTCGCTTTACTTCATTTGACTTTGCGGAGTTCAGTGAAGGCTGAAGGTGGCCAAATGTGCCGATATTGGCTATCTTCACTGAAAGTACGCTAAATGATGCGTTTAGCGGCCTTATTTAAAGTCAAGTTACACCAGTATCACGTGTTGCTCGAAATCTGATCTACAAAGATAAAAAATGACGTCGTAGGCCAATGAGCTGACATGACCTCCGTCCGACATCCTCATTCAAGACATCCTATGAGTGGAAGTTACCGTATTCCGCGTTTTAACGCCCTAGCATGCGCCCTTTCCCGTTCTGTCCGAAAAGCCGTACGGAAGGGCCTGTAGGGTCGGTAAAGCGTCGAAAGTTGACCGTTTCGACCTCATTTGACCCTAAAGAAAAGATATCGACCTAGGGTCACGGAGATTGTGCACACCGTAGCTTGCTATAGTCTTATCCTACCGTACAAATTTCTTGTCTCTATCTCTTTTCGTTTCTGAGATCGGAGGGACCACAAAAATGCCCCCTTCCAGTGTGCGTCAGCGCGAAACCCCTTTCCACTGCCCGTGTTAATGACATCATAAAGATAACCATGTTTTGCGATTCAACGTTCAGTTTTACTTCGCCGCTATATTGTCAGTTTTTTTACAATATATGGTGACTGTGGCTTCCATTGCAACTGCATATGCATATCCATAAGGATGACACAAAAGCTCGGCATGGAACATCTCTAGCCTAATGTTAGGTCATCCTGGGTCAAATAAATATTTTCGTTCTTCCGGGTCCAGTGAGAACACATTTTAGAAAAGGAACACGACAAACTGTTTTTGGATACGGACAGATAGATTATCGAATTTTCTTGCAACAAAGTGCACATAGAACTTCCCAGCAGTTTCTTGCAACGGTACAACATTTTTTCCTCGTTTGACCTTTGATAATTTTATACAGATTTCAGCTTAGCGAGTAAACTGATGGAGCCTGTTTGGCGTTCTGGGTGACCGGTGTGGAGATATCGGCGTTTTCACTGTTGTGCAACACTCCGTGGAAATGTGCGCACGCGGAACAAATTGACATTGTAGCATCACCAAGAGATGTCAGATGGAAGTCACCAACGTTCTCGTGGCAGTCCTAGTTTGAAACTGGAAAATGTTGCAATATTGCATGTGCACAGTAATTGGGACCATTTCAAGGCTTTTCGTGTACTCAGCTCTCTTTAAATGTGTCTTTTTTAGAATCTCCATGTCATATTGGCCTGGAAACAAGTCTTGCGTGATACGTTATAACGGACGTCAAATTTGACTCAACCTGTTACCTTGGCCTTTTTCGGTCAGGTGGCATTCAGAATATAACACCAAGCTGTCAAGAACATACTGGCACGCCAACTTCAGTTTCGGTCTGCTTTTCCTTACGCTTAGGCAGCTCTGGAGAAAATGGCCACTTTTTCTTCTTTGACCTGATCTGTGGCGTCATCGCTGACACGAACGTAAGTAATGTATATGTCACAGGGCTGCAAGAAGCAGCACTATCGAGTGCCCTTCAAATAATCAAAATCGGGCGATTGGTTCTCGAGATAAATGGGGGGGGGGCTGGCGTTTAATGCTCCCACCCCAGACAATGAAAGGTGGCGAAATACCATAATCAATGTCGGGTTAACTTGTACGCTGTGTCCGTTTAGCTCATCCGGGAATAGTGTTTTTGGTCTTCGACGTTTGTACGTCCTTGAGCCCCTCCATGATGACAGCTGACAGCACTGCGAGTCGCGCGTACATTCCAACTCACAGTTCCTTGGATGGGAGATGCCGGAATAAATTGAATCCTTCTGTATTGACAAATGCAACAAATGAAAATAACCACGTTGTTCAGTGTCTAAAAATGCGCGCCCAAACTTGTTTGGGCGCGCATTTGGAAATCACAGTGGACTGATCAGGACCGGTGGTCGGTGATCATCACAGTGCAGCGATCAGGACCTGCCCAAACAAAGGACAAACGCACTAGCGTCTTTCGACGTACACCCTACAAATCATCTTAGTTTACTGGTGCTGATTTTCTTTTCAGGCAAGCCAATATTCGCGATTTGACTATCAATGCAAGAGGAGAAAGCTGGTATGACTCCATAGCCATTTCCTAACCTGACGTGCTGAAGCCTCGAAGCAAAAATGAGTGTGCAACATGGCCTTTTAGCTTCACGAGGATACTCTGTTTGGCCATTTTAGGCACAAATGACCTCACAGGCAACTTGAAATGATGTCATGGCAGCGCTTCCCATTTGAAATTATATTGGATCCTATTGCACGTAACCAATAAAATGATTTTAAGTTCCCCAAAAGGACTTTTAAAACGATAAAGAAGGTCTCATGACATCTTTTGTAGGCAACTCAGCGTCTCTGATTTTCGTGTGTCCCTCTGAGGTCGATAAAAGGTCAAGGAAGGTCAATGGCCTCAGATCACGATTTTGACTTAAGATGATAAGACGAGATAAGATAAGATCCATACCACAAGTACCACAATGCAGGGATCACTGACGCCACGGGTAACGTCCATGTATCAAATTTGTTTTGACTGAGTATCTTAAGACGCCTAAAACATCTGCTGTCCGATGAAGACTGTCGCCGTAATGTAATTTTCCGGCGGCATGCCCTCGAGAAAAGACCATAGGTCAGTGACCCGCCAAGGTACTGGCCGCTAATTCTTAGGCAATATGTAAAAGGGGCGAGCACTCAGTACGTAAAATGTCAGAGCGATTGAACCTGTCGTTCTGGAAAAAAAACTTGCACAAAACCTCGGGGGGTTGTGCCCCGCACTGGCAAGGGATAATGATGGTCTGGAGCAAGCCCTATTGATGTCTGAGAACCTAATTCTAGGAAAACTGCTTGCTATCGGAACGCAATCAGGCTCAGTTCCTTCAGTGCGCTTTTTTCGTCATGTCTAGTAACATCCTTAACAAGACTGGATTGTGCATTTCTTTGCGTCCGCAAACAGCATTCCCTTACACCCAATGATCGCATTCAATGAGCCTGCGAATGCGCTCACGCAGAATTCGCCATGTTCGGGTTTTGGATCAGCATCCCAGAGGAGTCAAACAGAAGCCTGAACGCAGAATGAGCCTCCAACAGGACGGAGCACCCGGAGGAGTCGAACAGGGATTGTCATCAAAGCCGAGGAATTCAATTACGTATCGTCTCGAGCTTTGATTACTGAGCACCGTGCGCGCGGAGGTCTGGACAAAACGATGTGCGTCGTGGAGGAGTTCCGTGCTGGAGGCTGGCAGACTTCCTGTGGGTTTCAAAGCTGGCATTGTTGATGACCGTCAGAAACTGAGAATCACGGAGTGCTCTCTATCGTTTCTAAGAAAGCAGGAATTTTCGTACTGGAACTTGAGCCCCATTACCATGCAGACGCTGTTTCCGCAAACGCGGGGAACTTCTGCAGATGGGCCCTTCACATTTACATAAAGCCGTGACTATAGAGGCGGGCCGGATGTTGGTAGTGCCTTTTCGGATTGCCTCGAGGAAGTGCTGCTTCATGCATTCTCAGGTGCAACTGCAAACATTGGCGGAAAGAATAAATACTAGCCCGGGTACACACGAATTTAATTTCTCACTCAGTGAAACTCAACAACGATGAGCACAGACAACTTTCTTAACTCGCGCTCAACCGGCACCCTGATGTGGCGGCCGGAGCCCGGGGGGTGTTTCGACTCCCTCCTCTGTCTCGCAAACTAAACATCTGAGAAAAATGGAACTTATGCCAACGGAAAGTTCGCCATAAGCGCGTTCCAAAACCTACGAAATTTTTGGGAAATTTTGAAAAATAGTGCAACTTTATGGGCTAGATATTGAAAAATAGGTAAAGAAGAGTTCTGGATCCGTCCTAATAAACCTAGAGTAATTCTGAGCATGCCAGTGGAAAGCTGATAGCATGTATATTGCGGTGATCTATGATTTATAACATGCGTGTGATCTTATATTACATCAGGTGATCTGATGTAATGCCATTTATCGATGTTATACCATTTTCATTCCGCTATGTTTGTGATAATTTTGGGCGTTGCTGGCGAGCTGTTGTCTATGTATGCTTCGAAAACGATGCAAACGATTTTTGCGACCATTTTTTTGGTTCATGCCGACGTTTCAAAATGCTAGTACCCGGCGTGACCCGACCTGACCTTATGACCTGACCTAACATGCAGCTGTTTTCTTTGATTTTTTTTCGTGTTCCGTCGAAGATAATTAACAATGCAAATAAAGGCGCAAGAAGTACAAACTCCTTGGATTCCACAACCGTGATCAATAGGACGCTGTATGACGTCGATCATAAGATCCTGACCTGACTTTACATCATGATCTGGTTTAAAGGACGCTTGGGTTTCATCTCTTTACGTCTAAATATGCCATTGACTCATGAAATAAACCAGAAAGATAAAGCTGGACATCTGGCTATCAACTCAGCTTCTACCACGATGACCTCGCATGGCCGCATGTGACTTAAGGTCATTTCACAGTTTGTAGGCGTCTTTATGCAACTGCGGACTGAAGGATCGATTTCAGTGCCTATTGTTACCTCGAGGATCATCAGAACAAAGTTTTAGACCTATTTCTCATAGTTTACCTCGAAAGTGACCTGACCTGGCCCCATGACCCTTCACAGGAGTCAACACAGTTTACTGTGTCCAGTGACCTCCTTGGCCCAAGGAACGCATTCCAGGCACTAACAAGCTGACGAAACTGTTCAAAACCGTTAGAAAAAGGGGATTAGCGAAAAACCGAGTTGACCTCCTCGAAACAGCAAAATTCTAAGGAATGTCCTTGATTACTATTTCTTTACGTTTTAGGTCCATTAGTCGCACGGCGTGGCTTGCATAAGGCTTAAAAAATCAAAGGTTCACCTCTTTACGTGACCTGGTTGGTTATTGGTTTATTCAACGACGCTCTGATCTCTCAGGGGCATTTTGCGTCGCAACCTCTCACGCCGGTTCTCGCGAGGGACAACGAAATGTCGCTATTACCCGGACTCGAACCGACGGCCTTTCGGCCACAAGGCGAGCATGGTAACCACTACACTACGCCACCCCCTTTCACGTGACCTAAGTCAGTGACCTAACACCATCGGAAGTTAAAAGAGGACATGCGAAAAGGGTGTAAGGAAATACATTGAAAATGTCAGCGTGCTGAGCGCTGATCATCAAGAGTCCTTAGGGGGAGGGGTGGCGAAACTTCCCCTTCGCCCTGTTGGGCTGAGGTTAGGATATCAAGCTAGCCAATGCGCAGCACCATTGTGAAAATTCTGTCCATGGACAGTGGAACAAAAGTTCTCCACAGCAATGCACTTTTTCTTCAGTCCTAAGCATATTTTTATCATTATAATTGTTTATTTTGATTGAGCACCAGTGTGTTGAAGTGGCTGGGACTGGGACCAGAGTCAAGCTAATCCGAACTTATTGCTTGACCCTGACCTCGCCATCTAAGTATTCCCAGATATGGGGTAACTTCTGTCCCCATATGTCAAATAATGTCGCGGAATAGTAGACAAGAATGAAATATCCTGGTTATCCGGACTTATTTTCCCATATTTTTGCATCGTGTTGGCATTTCGTACCTTAGTCAATAAGTGCTCAAATATTTCGCATATCATGCAACACCTGGATGTATTGCCCAGCCAATGACCTTTGACTGACATACTTACCTTAGCATCTTCCAGTTAAAGTCCATTTTCGTCTCGCACAGAGGAAATATCCAAGCGAGACCTCGGGTATAACGCATGTTTATTTTAGGTATCCAGTTTGGCCAAAGCAATTTCAGCTTAAGACATCGCACAACTTTTCAGTGCTATTTTTTTAATTTCTTATGATCGGAAAACCCATATTTTATATTTATATTTTTGGGGAAAACTATGGGTTTTGCTTTGTATTATTACGCTCCTTCCGCGATAAGAATAGGCTCAGTATTTCTTTGTTTTGTCCATGGCCGTTTTACACATTGTCGTTTTCCATGGCATTTTCCATACACATCGTCATTCCATGTCATTTCCAGGAAGAAACATGTTGCTCGACATTTTATACTCATAAATATTTGGAATCCCGTTCAGTTGCATTGGTACTGATCCTTTGGACTTTACAAAGGAAAAAAATAGATCACCTCTAGAACCTCGGATTTACATGCGATTGCCATGGGGAAAGGGGGGGGGGTGGTCGGATCTGACTCTTCCCTCCACTTTTTTCGCAGTGAATTCCAGAAGCGCTTGGAATGACGCAACCAAACTTCCAGCACCTGTCAAGTAATCAACTTTACACCTTTTGATAGTAAAACAAACTTTGGATCAGATCACAGAGTTATGACGTCATTGCCAAACGTCTGCACGACGTTTTGCTGTATTCAGCCAAGGCTCAGATTTTACCATAGCCTGCAGCACGTTTTGGTAATAAATCGGGACTTTAACCCGTCTTTAGTGGTTAAAAATGACAACCAAGGCATAGGTGTATTATGGGGTCGCTAAACAAGGTCATTTTAGGCCACCTTGGCCTTCCATGACCTCATAATTGGAATGTCGTTATTCATACATTTCTACTAGGTTTAGGAGCGAAACCACGCGGTGAATGCATGTTTTTTACTCCTGAAAATGTTCGCTGTGTCCTCTTAAACCTCACGGCAAAGACTGACCTGACCTTTTTCGACCTAGAGGTCACCACTTCACCTTTCTTTGATCTGCTCCGAATAACGGCATGCAACCACTCTTTAGACGTGTTAAATCACAACATGTTTGGTACGTATTTCGGAACTCTCAAAAAGAGAGTAGCTGAACCAGCCGTCCTTACCTGTACGACCTTGTCTTGACCTCATAAGAAGACAGTGTCTGATTTTCATGAATTGGAAGGTGGGGTCCAGGCTGTCTGCTTTTGATTTTTGAGTACCTGTTCTCCCAAAGTAAATCGGGATATGCTAGCCCAACTCAGTTCCTGCAATGGAAAGCTTAACCCTATTCCCGGCAGGGGGGGGGCGAAATCCGCCCCCCCTCTGGTTTTTTGCTTGCCAATTCCAGGCTTTTTAGCGCAGCTTCATGAAACTTTGTCACTTTTCCTAGCTATTCTTTCTACGTGCTGTGACAAAATTTCAAAATTCTATTTTGCTCAGGGGCGGAGCCAGGCAACGTTTTTGGGAGGCACCTCATGCCATTTTTGGCCATGTTCAGGGTAAAATAAAAATGTCTGCTAAAAACAGAGTTTTAAAGCTAGAACTTAAAACTTTATATGGATGTATAGCTAAATAGTTGGACAATGTGCAGACGTAATTTTGTTTATCTGAGGTCATTTCACAAGGACAGGTGAAGGTGAAAAGTCAAAATTTGTTTTTTTGCAATAATGTCGGCGCCGTTTTCTCAAATGCCAAACCCGGCACCTATATAAC
Organism: Capitulum mitella; assembly: GCA_030062745.1. Classification (NCBI taxonomy): domain Eukaryota; kingdom Metazoa; phylum Arthropoda; class Thecostraca; order Pollicipedomorpha; family Pollicipedidae; genus Capitulum; species Capitulum mitella. The sequence continues at coordinate 4,059,816 of CP099851.1, read as the reverse complement.
GTAGAAGGATGCCTTCTACTTGTGTACCAAGTTTCAGCTTGATATCAGGTTGGGTCACGGAGCTATGACCTAAAATGTCAGTGCGCGTACACTATATCGCAATAGCCATAAAATGAAATTTTTCAAATAGAGTGAATTCAAATGATTGAAAACGTTTACAGATAATATTAAATGCACACGAGATCATTCCAAGTGACTCCAAGGTCACTGGAGGTCATTTAAGGTCAAAGGTCACAAGTTGATCTGAGAAACGTGTGACCATGACAGTTCCCCCTTTTTCATGTCCCTGGCACAGCCTATGCTAACATTATACAAACATTGTAATGCGATTTGTACTTCTTTAGTATAACATGACTAGCAGAATCCAAAAAAGGGTGTTTACCTCTTTTGTTCATTCAGTTGTTAGAAAACTAATCCTCCTATTTTTGAAACCCTGTGAACGCCCATGAATTTCCTCAAAATTTCAGATTTGGGGACCCATGGTGAAAGCCCTATCCATAATCTCTCGATTCATGCCAGTTTAATCGAAACCGGTCGATAAACAACGGAGTTATAAGAAGTCCAAAAGTACCCCCCATTTTGACATTTTTGCCCCCCTATATCCACAAATCTCAAAATTTTGAAAATTTCTTTTTATAAAAATGTGGTTCACGTCACGGGAAATCGATTTCCGTTTGTTGCGATGAAATCGGACAAGTAGTTCTCGAGATCTCAAGGGGGGACTGAATCCGCCCCCCCTGCCGGGAATTGACCATACCGTCTAGTCCTCCGGGAATAGGGTTAAATTATGACAACATATTTGGTGCGTATTTCGAAACTCTCATAGAGTAGCTGAACCACCCATCATTACCTGTACGACCTAGTCTTGACATCATAAGAAGAGAGTGTCTGATTTTCATGAATTGGAAGGTGGGGTCCAGGCTGTCTGTTTTCGGTTTTTGAGTACCTGTTCTCCTAAAGTAAATCGGGATATGCTAGCCCGACTCAGTTCCTGCAATGGAAAGCTACATCGGTCGCGCCGCGATCGGCGGCTCTGTGATCGTTTTACAGTTTATTGGCAATGTATTTTGTTATGACGTTTGCCTTCTTTCGGTTCAGTTGTGCGACATGAGGAGAGAAAGAGGAAGAGAAACAAGGGTTAGTTGGCGGATTTTGAGATGCTACGAAGCAGAGTGGAGTTCAAATGACATTGATCTGATCATTGGCTCACGAGATATGAGAATGGGGTAAAGCTTGGCTTATTTTGACCTGCGTGTGAAGTCAGAATTGACCGAACTAAGGTCAACCGGGTGGTTTGGCATCAACTGGAGCAAAGCTGCCGCAAGGGACTTAAATCATGTCGATTTGATCATTGTTTAAGAGATATGAGGAGACAGGCCGTGTGTGACCTACTTTGACCTTACTGTGGTGCCATTATTGATCGAACTATGGTCCAGATTAGTTCTTTTGAGATAGGTCAATCCAGATTAGTCCAAACGGGGATCAAAATGGGTCAGATTTTACCTATTCTGACCTCCCCAGGGCATCACAAGTGGCCGAATTAGGGCAAAACGGGGTGTTTTAGGATGAGACGGACCAGGGTTTTCGAACAGTGTTTGATTTTCTCCAATCGGACCATTGGTTCCGGAGATACATCATCCGACCAAATCCCAAAAGCGGTCGTAGGTAGGAAAATACATCCATGCAGTGCCAGATTAATTTCTCCGAAGCTCTCATCTTGTCTTCATGAATCAAGCTTTTTCACGTAACGATGTGATGCTGAGGTCGGTTTATTTCCAGAAATTTTCTTCATCAAATTTTTCGGTCATGCCGTGTTTTTTCTGTTCTTCAATTTTCAGTCGACGTGATGCATGGTGGTGAATATTGATGGGAATCTATATTTATTGGAATCCATTTTTCCAAGCCTGGGACTGGTAAAGAACACCATCCACGTCAGACAGCAAATGTTCTCTTCAGGAACATTGGCTAGATTTGCTGACGGATAGCTCACATTCAGGTAAGTCGCAAGAGGCGTCCAAATTCTGGAGTGACGTCAGTCTTGTGATGTCCCGGTCATGCGATGAGTTTGTTCAGATGCACTCGACCGCGGTTGAACTTTCTGATATCTTAACTGGTGTTTAGAGGTATCGAAGTTGTATAAAGTGCCCATGTTTCTCAACACGCGGAAGTCGAAGCACTGCCGGAGAGGTGACCAGCTCCGGCGCGATAGTGCAAGGGACTTGACCTCGGAGCTGTGCCCAGTGACACGTGGAAATGGGACGAACTCTGCAGGCAGAAAACGCAGTGCTGATGCCGGATAAGGTCCCCTGATTTAGGGAAAAACATGGTCGCAGGACGGCCAAAGGAATGAGCCTATGACGGTGAAACCGGCCTCCGAATGCAGCTGCAGCCAGCCATGAGGTGGCAGCTCGCCCCTAAGTGCCAATTAAGTCGGCGACAGGAGACCCGTCGGACTGAAAAATCGCGGCCAGCACAGCCCTGCGAGCAGCTTGCCTCTCTCGCGCCGCGACGTGCGCTTTGTTGTTGTCGGTAGGAAAGACCTCGGGTCCATGATCGTAGCAGTCGGAACATTGTCTAAAAGGCACACAGCAGAACTTCCGCACAACGTCAACGTGGAGCTTTGTCTCGTTCCAGCTGTGTACCGAGTCTTTCTGGCGGCTGCATGCGGTATTAGCGCATAGCAGATCGACATTTTGAGGCTCCGGAACGGTACCGTTGTTGGTCTGCCGACGTCGCGGTGTTTTGCAGCTTGTCGGTGAACAAAACAGGGGACCACTGAAAGACGACCTCGTCGTTCGGAGGCTGGTCAACACGAGAGCCGTCTGTTGTCTGGAATTTGGAAACGCGACTCCAGACATTGTCTGAAGTCGTGTTTCCGGACAAAACGCAGAACGTTTCTTTTCCAGATATTGTTTGGAGAGGAAACGCGACCAAATTGGTTGAGGGACTGAGTGTAGTAACTGACATAAAAGAGTAGCTTTTTCGAAAAAAGTGGAATCTGTTCCTTTCGTGTAGCTGTTATGGAGAACACATTTCAAGACACTCCTCAGGAGGCCAAACTCCAGAGCGCCTGTGATCACCGGCAGTCGCGGCGGAAGAACGGAGACGAAGCCAACGCAGTATCAGACAAGACCCCAACGACTCCTGAGTCCTGTTTCTGATAGACGAGCAATTCTTGCCGGATTGTATTCAAACAAGGGCTCAACTCGATATCGTTTCGTTCGACCTTAAAAAGCTGCTCGTTTGCTGTGATGAAGCGTGTCAGAATCTAAGCTGACATGCATTTAATGGATAGTGACGTAACATACAGAAGTAAAACGTCAACTTTTCGATGCCGTAGGCCTTTCTGCGTGCTCGTATTCAGAGCCATATAGTTCCGTTTATCATTATTCAACATTTACGTTTTTAACGCAGCTCTGATAAGTCCCAAGTTGCGACCGAAATGTAAAAACTATTTCTGCCCCTATTTGCTCGCAGGTGCAGTGCTGACAGACGAGTGAGCTTCCAGCTATGGCTGGACAGCCTGGAAGTAGCTGTCACCTGCTGTTGGTCTCCCTGCATTTGGTCCTGGTTTTCATCAAATCAACCGCAGAATTAACAGCAGAAGCCGGTGAGTTCACGCCAAGATGAGCGACTTAGACTGCTGTCTGCTGTCATGTTTTTACCGACATTATTTGAAGAGGAAAGCATGTTACCGACGTGCTGTTTCCTGAAATGCATGGAAATGCTCTTTATGGTACTTCTTCGGCGCAAGTTGTCGTTCAACGAGGCTGTATGTTGCACACGTTTTTTGTTAAATACCCAGTCCTTTTGTTTGTTATGGTGGCCGTCTTCTGGCAATGGCGGCATTGGAATGATGGCACACTGCGTCAGCACAAGGAAAGGTGATCCGAGCTGCCAACTTTGCGCCTGTCGCACAAACGCATCAAGCATAGCCTGCTGACTTCTTCAGATCCATCCTCGGTAGCCGGAGATGTGCCGTGATTTTCTGCAGCCATCACGTGTTGAAGGGCAAAACAATGTGTTTCAGGAAACGTAAGCAGATCGAGATTACACACAATGATTCGGTCTACAAAATCGTCAGTAAAACCAGCTATGATCTAATTCACATCCCATAGTTTAGATTCGTTTCGTTGTTTGTGCCGTTCTCGATGAACGCATCAGAGCCAAATGGGTGGATGTCACGGTGGCTGGCTAAAGCTGACCAAACTCTGCTACCTGTGATGTTTTGCTTGCAGGAGGAGTTTTTGTTTCTTTGCAAACAGGAGGTAAAAAACCGGTGATGTTTCTGTATGCTTCTGCACCATTGTGGTCCTTTTTGTGCCATCAGACACATATGTTCATATGAGTTCAGCTACATATGACTAATGATTTGGTGCACTAATCTTACTTGTTACTTAATCTAACCCATGCCACCAGTCAAAATTTCTATAGCTGAATAACAGTACCAGGGGAATATCTCCTTTACTTAGCAATAGCCATTCTTATAGCGTTCTCATCTTTTTTTTGCCTCATTTGGTCATTCGTTTCCCTTTCACAACATTGATATTGTCAGCAAGGACTTAGAACCTAAATTCTTTTTTTACTGCACCAGTAAAAATACTCAGCACACAAGCCAATCACAGTGTGGTTATGTTACCACTCCCAACTAAAACACATTAAGGTTAGGTTGTGTATGCCACATACTTTTGGTGGTGCAATAAAAATGGAAAGACTGACATTATAAATCCCCTTGTGCTGGACTGGGTCACATAACACAAAATGATCACCACGCTGAAATCACCAGGTCCACTACGTTCCCGGTCTTTACTGACTTACGCTTGTCTGCCAATGATTTGCGAGACGGGCGTCCCGTCGTCGCTTGGTCCAGAGTTGTGTGATTCGGCGCCGGTGAACCTTGACAGCCGTGCTCGCTCAGGTCCCCCCGAGACGCCATCACCGTCGTCAGACGTCACCCCCTCGGCAGCCAACGTCAGCTGTGACGTCACGGGCACGAGCTTCCAGTGCTCGCCGCTAGAGTGCGTTAGCCGCAATTTGACCTGTGACGGCGTGCCGCACTGCTCCAACGGCGCCGACGAAGCGGTTCCGCTGTGCGGTTAGTGGGATTACAGGAGCCCTTGATAGCGAGCTTGTTCCCTCACAGAATAAAACGGGATTTCAATGTCTGCGTGCCCTGCGGTTGTCTCATGCAGACGGGGGGGGGGGGGGGAGGAGGGCAGATTCGTTCCTCACCCTTGAAAATTTTAAAACCTTGCGCAGTTCTGTGTATGGAAAGGAACCCAGTCAAAACCGCCATGGCCCATTTCCGTCACGGCGGCCCCTTGGTAGAGGTGCGAAGCTGAACGCGTTCTTTAAACGTTCACCATGACGGAGTCGTGAATATTAATCTTGTACTGTCTGTCTATCGAATCACGAAAAGTATTTCCAAAAGAGCCTTAAATGCATCCTTTTGTATCCCTTCAATGCATGCTCGTGTCGACAACTGGAATGGATTCAACGAAGAGAGACAAGAGGTGCATTTCAAACGAAGAAGAGTTGTGAACGTGCCAGGATGTGACATTTTACAGTTTACACCATGGTGTATTCGGACGGTTCATTGCGATGACCTTTAAGGGTTATTATAGAATGTCACCATTCGTTGGCAATTTCCATCACTATGTAACGGCTCGTAAAAGCCATTAAGTATCCGAGACAGGTTTACTGGCCTTGAACTGCGCCATTTACCGAGAAATCCTCGCTGGCGAGTTGCCGAGCCATTCAATTTAAAAAGCAAATCAACCCAGTACGCTGAACAGGATAAATCATGTTATGCGGGGTATTGCGGAACTACGCAGAACGTAGAACAGCCGGCTATGATGAAGCGACGTTAATTTATTTTAAGTGCTTGGCTGCACTCAATGCAACTCCAACTATGACCAATGCTGTATGCCATGAACTTAAAAACTACGAATGGCAGCAGGCTGGCTGCTTCTAGCGCTTGTCGCATGCTACACTTTCGATCAAATTAAGCTCATGCTAAAAATGGGTCTAAAACCAGGATAGATAACTCAAAATTATGCGTGCACCTATCATATATGCAGAAACCTCAATGGACGTACATGCTCACGTTAAAGCGGCTACGTTCAATGTTAAAGCTAATCGGGCCGTGGTCGCGTTTCAGTCTTCCCGCCGACCACGTGACCTCCTCATCTCCTGTCGTCAGGATGTCTGAGCAACGAATTCTCGTGCGGCAATTCGTGCATCGACATTCTAAGGCGGTGCGACACCAGAGATGACTGCCCGGACGGCCGGGACGAGCAGCGGTGCGGTGAGTTACCGACCTCTTGAGGCGGTGTGACACCAGAGACGACCGACGGTGGCGGTTGTCGTCGGTTGCGTGGAGAGGAGACAAACTACTGGTGGTGGATGCGAAATGAGGCCTATTGTATTCCGAGTCAAGCGCATCACTGGTTCTTTGGTTATGGCTGGTTTTTGCAGCACGCATATCAATAGCTATGGTTTGCATTTAAGACAGAAGTGCAAACAGGCATTTTGCATCGGATTCTGTCAAGTATAGATTATGGTTGGTAACTATGGTAACCACGGTCCCTTTTTGTCCCTCGAATCTACAACTACCAGCACTATATTGGGCATTAACCCCGCACGGCTGGCAGTCGCGCCGATCACGCTCGACTGAGCGGTGAATGACCACCCCCTCTAACTCAACAAGCTCGCCGAAAACAGAGCGGGAAACTGGGTTTCTCATTTTAGTTTTGGACAATATGTCAGCCATTTACGCCCTATATACGTTTTCTCACAGCCTCAACTGAAAAGCGGCCTGGATCTCAAGGGCTGTGATAAATAAAGTCTAGGTAAAGGCACCAGTGAACAAGAAAAAGTCCCCAGATGCGCATAGTTTCTCTGATTGATTTAATGTATACGCCGCAACGTTGAGTTAAAGATTTTTGCACCGACTGCGAGTGGCGCTGGAGCCGAACGCGGTATAAAATTAACGAAGACTAATTTGAACTTTACTTTATTTTTGCGACAGAGGCCTTTTCATGTGATATTTTTTATCTTAGTGGTTCTTTGATTTGCCATGTTTAAATTTTGGGAAAATTCAGTAGCTTTCAATTTACGGGATTGAAGAAGCTTAATTTGCCAGAGTATCTTTATTTCCAGCATATGCATTTTTTATTTTTTGAACTTTGAACTTTGAAATGTACGTGCCAGTTCTGCCATTTTTGGCCCGATCTGAGAAATCCATCGTCGATTATGACGGCGGTACATTTTGGCTCACGACGGCTATTCGTGACCTGACCTCAGGTCATTGGTTGGAAGTCATTGATTCTTTGTCCATTGAAGGTAAGCGGATGTCCGCATCACCCACACTAAAAATGTTATGAAAAATCCCGTCAAGTTGCGAAAAATCGACGGCGTGTCCTAAAAAATGGGATTGACTTTATGACCTTATGACAATTGACCCAGAAAATTCCAAAAAATCTGAGACAGGCAGATTTATTGTTTCCATTAAAATCTCTCATCCCTCAAAAGTTTTATCGTGGTATCATGTTTTCTCGAAAAAGCTTACAGGGCACTTAACTTTTTTAGACATAGGTTCAGTTGGCCTGACCTACGTCAGGCATCCTGACTTGACCTGAGGTCAAAACTTTAATACAAGGTGTAAAAACAATCAAGCAAAAGGCACGCAAGGTTTTCTGGCGCTGTGTTCGTCCATTCTCTCGCAATCTTGGAAAAGCCTCAGGGTTGGCAGTCCAACCGTCCCCCCCCGGTCCAGGAGGAGCGGGTCAACAAATCGTGGTTTGCCATTCCTCCTTTTTATTGAATAAGGACTTGCTCCGCCTTCTTTTTGCCACAGTATACTGCCGATTGCTACATAACGCACGACGCAACATACGTGAACTATCCGTCTGCCCTTCTGGTTCGTGGAACCTTTGCCATATCACTGCCTCGCTGCTCAGAACGGTCGTACGAAGAGTACGAAAATCACGACAAATAAGTGCCCAAGACAAGAGCAGAGAGCCTGCTCAAATACGTCACGCCTGTACACATACCATCTCAGTTGCCGTGGTCCGCACCCAGCAACACGTAGTTAGACGGCGCTTTCTTCCTTCGTATTGGCTTAACACGCCGCTGATGCCAGCTGGTGATATTCCGCGTCCGTAGCATGGGAAGCCGAATCTGCATTATCCAGCCGCTTTGGTTTGCAGTGATTGCACAGCATCGTTATTTCAATGAAGTCTGTAGCGGTCTATTTGCAATCGCATGACCTAGGGGGCAACTGTCTCCGAGAAGCGGCCTGCTGGAGGCCAGTCATGTGCCGGCCGCGAGCTCCGGCGAGCTCGCGAGAGTCCAGGAGTCCAAAGTGGACTCGGCGACCCCCAGGCGCGGGCTTTGACGAGAGCCGTATTAGAGTGTCTGTATAAAGGGACGCCGCGGCCCCGCTTTGCAAGCGGACCTCGTGGTGCTGGCGGAGCTGAGGCTGAAGCGGTGGCCGCGGAAGTTGGGATATCCCCGCACCAGACAGCCGGACTCTCAGACGTGGGGGTTGGAAAATGAGGGCTGTCGAGCCGGCAATAGGTGCCGACATCTGGCAATATTGGCCATGGAAAAAACGGACGGGACGTAATGAGCTTCTAGTATATTTGAGTAGTGTCAGTCATACCAGTCCCCAAGAGACGTTACCTTTTTGACTTGAATTAAGTTCAGCTTTGAGGTCTATGTTTCAGCACCGCAGCTAAGAGTCAGGGAACAATTTGCCTTACATCTCTAGTGTTAGGAGACTGACGAGCTGTCTAAGACGAGTCTCCCTATAACCAGGGACAGAAAATGTGTTCTGCTGCTCGCAAGAAAGTTCACTGGCTGTCGACACAACACGAACTTCGCTGCTGCTTCCTTCCACTGGACGGCCATGCCATGACGACCTGGATAATATCGTGAGAATGACGGTTGACATCCACAAGCCCTTATGCGGCTCGTTGTTGCTGTGGCCAGCAGTTTGCAGGATGGGCAGCACGGTCACGTATGGCGCATCACCACAGTCTTTCGGCGGTTGCGCTCCCAGTCCCTCACGCGCCTGAAAATGCCTGCGTGAGGATGCGGTGCCTTGGGAGCAAGAACTTGTGTCCAGCAAGACATAATTGTGGAGCGAATCTACTCGGCAATTTCGGCTTTGTTGGAGGATGGGTCTTACGTAACATGGGTTAACAATATGGGAGTTAAAAAGGTACTCTAGTTTCATTAACCCTATTCCCGGAGGGCTCGACGGTATGGTCGATTTCCGGCAGGGGGGCGGATTCGGCCCCCCCGAGATCTCGAGAACTACTCGTCAGATTTCATCGCAACAAACGGCAATCGATTCGCCGTGACGTGAACTACATTTTTATAAAAAAAATCAAAATTTTGAAATTTGTGGATACAGGAGGGCAAAAATGTAAAAATGGGGGTACTTTTGGACTTCTTATAACTTCGTTGTTTATCAACCGATTTCGATGAAACTGGCATGAATCGAGAGATTATAGATAGACCTTTTACCATGGGTCCGCAAATCTGAAATTTTGAGAAAATTCATGGGCGTTCACAGGGTTTCAAAAATAGGAGGATTAGTTTTCTAACAACTGAATGAACAAAAGAGGCAAACACCCTTTTTTGGCTTCTGCCAGTCATGTTATAATAAAGAAGTGCAAATCGCATTACAATGTTTGTATAATGTTGGCATAGGCGGTGCCAGGGACATGAAAAAAGGGGGCACTGTCATGGTCACTCGTTTCTCAGATCAACTTGTGACCTTTGACCTTAAATGATCTCCAGTGACCTTGGGGTCACTTGGAGTGACCTCGTGTGCATTTAATATTATCTCTTAACGTTTTCAATCATTTGAATTTACTCTATTTCAAAAATTTCATTTTATGGCTACTGCGATATAGGGTACGCTCACTGACATTTTAGGTCATAGCTCCGTGACCCGACCTGATATCAAGCTGCAACTTGGTACACAAGTAGAGGGTATCGTCCTACGTAATATATATTTCGATTTTGGCATTTGAAAAAACGGTGCCGAAATTATAGCGAAAAAAATAAATTTTGACTATTGACCTTGACCTGACCTTGTAAAATGACCTCAGATAAACAAAATTACGTCTGCACATTGCCCAACTATTTAGCTATACATCCATATAAAGTTCTAAGTTCTATCTTGTAACTCTGTTTTTGGCAGACATTTTCCTTTTACCCTCAACATGGCCAAAAATGGCATGAGGTGCCTCCCAAAAATGTTGTCTGGCTCCGCCCCTGAGCAAAACGGAATTTTGAAATTTTGTCACAGCACGTAGAAAGAATAGCTAGGAAAAGTGACCAAGTTTCGTGAAGCTGCGTTAAAAAAACCTAGAATTGGCAAGCAAAAAACCCGAGGGGGGGCGGATTCCGCCCCTCCCCCTGCCGGAAATAGGGTTAAAACGGTGGCTTGAATTCTGCCCAGCGAACGACCATGGGCGTTGTCTTCCGCAGATCAAGGCACCCCTTAAACTGAATTAGCGTGTCCCTTCTCCAAAGGGGGTGCTGGGGGACACTGCAGGAGTATGGTAACATATGTGGGTCACTGCCGGTAACATGGTAAATCCCGATCTCCGCCGAACAACGCTGCCTGACAATTAGCTCAGCACAAAGTTCGGTTAGGGACTCGGCACTGATCTCACTTACATTAATGCGTCAGACTCCGACGGCTAATGGGAAAACAGCCTGAGTGCGAAAGGTTCTCCGAAAATTTCTGTGTAGGAAATGTGCGCCTAATTTGCGAATAATGCTTGATACCGCTCGCTCGTGATTGATATTGATATTGCTATCGTTCGTGGGATTACACGAAAACGCTGCCAAAAGCAGTCATTTTACCATCATATGTTTCGCGGAAAAATCGTTTAAGCTTGCATCAGGTCTTCATTCATCTAGTAAACTCGATTTTGTTCCACGCGATGCACCGCTGAAGCCAGACCGTTGTTTACGTTCCCCAGAACCAGATGGTGCGGCGCTCACAAGTTCGCGAGTGTCGGCAAAAATTATGCTTTGCTTGAAAACAAGCACTGAGACGTGTGTGCCAGAGAAAAGATGAAGGTGATAGGGCGTAAATGGAGTGGGTTAACCCTGTTTTAACGCGAAGGTGATACGGCGTAAATCGAGTGGGTTAATTATGTTTTAACGCGATGAATGTCTGCTGAACCAGAATCACTGAAGGCTACTCCACTAAACACACTACATTACAAATGCTGTAATAGTATCTGAGGCTTGATTGTAAAAATGATTTAAATATGACCAAACATCCCAATGTCTCGGGATCCAGATCGTTTAAGTCATAGAAGATGATTTGGTGTATAACCGCCAGGGGGTGAACCCCAGTTTGCCAATCGTCTTTTCGATTTCTGGCTGTCCTAAGAAAACCGAAGGGAAAATGGTTTTTATGACCTCTTTCTTCGAATGTTAACTTGCATCATGGGTGACATGCATCACGATGGCTATTTTCCTTCGCAATCATAGAAAAATCATGACAACATGGGAAACAGGGCAGATGACTTTTGAGCCACCGGCCAGATTCGAACCTGCGTTTTCCGGAACGACTGGTCATCATCTTACCATAACACCATTTCCGCTGAACGATTCCGCCTCCTGTGTGTAGCACTCAGACTGAGGCTATGGTATTTAAACTTTTACCCATTGCTTTATTTAAATTATTGACCCAAGGGGAACCGGCTCATTTATGAATTATATAATACAGTAGCAAGAACCTTATCAGTCAGCTAAAAAGACAGTGGCTGTTCGTCAGACACCACAAATACTGTTACCCTGCGTTCACCCAGATTCATGTAAACCGTCCCTGCACATTGGCGAAGCAAACAGCGATGCTCCGGTTCGCCAACATCGACAAATTTCTGGTCTACGAAACGCCCACGACGAGATTTCTGAGATCGAGCTGTGTTTAGGGCTCTTGAATCGATCAGTGTATGTATGAACCTACGGACCTGGCCTCGCGACTAAAAATACTTGCGTCGCCACGGTCTGTCACAGGACGGTCACGGACCGCCGTGAAATCCTGGCAACAGTCAGGCATAATTCCTGCTATGTCATGTCATTCATGTGTCTCTTTTTGCGTTAAGACCGGATCCCTGGCCAGGAGAGGCGACTGCTAAGTTATGATATCTCGGGGCTATAGCTGAAACTGTCAAGCGGGAAAAAACCTTATCGACGACTAGCAGGAGTCCTTTGAATATTGGCAGCCAATAAGGTTTTCGGTCAACGAAAGGACATTCCTATGTCATTTCTGTCATTTATGTGATGTTATTTTCGCCACTGGCGTCATCCGTACATTCGAGGAGAATTTAGGACCTTTGCAAGACTGGCCACTCCTCTGCCGAACAAATAAGTAAACGAGCGCCGGCGATCGTTGCGTCGCTGCCTTATTCGATCACATGGGTCCTACCGATGCGACTGCGACGTGCCGCTCGTCCCTAATGCCCCTCGAGACGAAAACAATGCGATTACCTTTCAGTGAGGAATCTGCTCAGGGTCCCTGGGAGAAGACGGTCTCCGCGCAGAGACAGGTGGAATATAATAGAGCCGTTGCACACAACAGCCAGACGGCGCGTGGCGTGTGGGAGGCTATGACGTTAGTCTCCGCCGCCCACTGCTCTGTTGGCTGAGGTGGCTCGGTATGTATCTGACTGCCGACCGCTGACAGGGCAACGACATCGCCGCGATTTAGCCGGACCAAACCGGGGGCAGCGAACGTGATAGGCTGACCCCAGCTCCGAAATGTCAACCTGGCCCTTTCGGGCGGCGTTTGCCCGGAGGCAGATGACCTTCCGACCCCCCTGTCGCCAACCGGAACAGATGATCGGAGGGTGGCGTTTGGCAGAGATCGGCAGACAGGGTGTTGTGTGCGCTGTGGCGATTTAGTCTGTTGAAATGATTCGTGATCTAAAAATGTTATCAGAATGTCTTCACAACGCACATTGACACCGATGACTGACCATTTGTACGCCATTAGCTAACCATACGTTATTAGCATTAGGTAACCATACTGACAGCGATGCAATGCATTCAGCCGAGAAGGAAACGGTCGTACGAAGAGGTAAAAAAACTGTTTGAAATCTTTTAGGGCATCGCTTGTGCTTCCGCTGATCTGTTTGGCTTCATTAACCCAGACCCGGCTGCCCCCCCCCCCCCGAGGTTTATGAAACACCACGAGAGAATGAATAAATGCAGCGTCACAAAATTTTGTGTAACTTTTATTTGACCCTTTCTGCATCTTGCGTCAAAGTTTCGACCTCGGGTAAAGTGAGATCTTCGACCTGCCAAGTCAAATGGACATATGTCCACAAAAACGTTTAACCTTGGGCATCTTAGCGGGATTGGAGGTACTGATACGCGCAACAAATTTATTCCCTCAGTTTTTCTGAAACTCCTGGGTCATTGGCTTGCTGTGAAGCCCATTTTCTACGCATGTTTTTTTGGACACTGAAGGTTTTTTGCGACATTTTGGGTATAAAGTGATTCGTCTTTCAATGATCACTGACCTCCACACATTGGCCTGAGGTCAGATCACCAATAAGTGACATAAGAAACAATGCACAGGGCTCAAGATCTGTCATGAATAACAAGGAACGGATGGAAAATGTCAGACCTGGCTCTCAGAGTTGCTCTTTGCTCTAAAAGATATAAAAAGTTTCGTTCATGCATTCAAGTGCATAGGTAAATAGTTGGGCAAGTGTGCCAATATAGTTTTGTTAATATAAAGTCACTTCACAAGCTCAGGTCATTGTCAAAACTTAAAATTTGGTTTTATAGTGAGTATTTTGTAGCTTTTTTCTCCAAATGCCAAACCTAGAAAACATAGGACCTAGAAATATGATATGCATTCAGGATCATTCCATGTGACTTAGGTCACTGGAGGTCGTTTACGGTCAAAGATCATAAGTTCACCTGATAAAGAATGACCATGACAATTTCCTCTTTTTCATGACCCTGGCGCCGCCTATGCTATTTTCTTAAAATCTGAAATGTATGGACCAGCAGTAAAAACCCATTGCATAATTTGTCCATCCATGCCAATTTCCATCAAAGTCGGTCCATAAAAAACAGAGTTATAACGAGTTAAAAAATATCCCCATTTTGACACCGCCTGTATCCAACCCTTTCAGTATTTTGAAAACCTCTTTTTACAGAAATGTAGTTTACGTCATGGCAAATCGATTGCTATTTGTTGCGATGAAATCGAATTTGTACTTCTCGAGATCTCCGGGCGCCGAATCAACCCCACCCCCCCCTTCCCCGCCGTGAATCGGCCATACCGTCTAGCCCTCCGGGAAATAGGGCTAATGAATTCGTTAGCGCAAAATGTGGTACCGATTTTTCCACGTGTCTTGCAGCAGTCTATGAGCATTCTTTGAAACCCAAGAAAGCAAACTTGTAAAAACGCACTCAGCAATCCAAATTCCCGCCGCCTTTAGGACTGCGCCCAGTCGCTCACTAGTTCCCATACTAGTCGCTGCATATCTAGTCAACTAGTCGCTGCACTAGTTCCCATACTCCGTCTCAGAAGTTAAACCGTCTCAAAAGTTACGCTGCTCAATTCAAAAAGCAATGACACGGCAGAAATGTCGCATGTCTTGGCACCGAAGGCAGCAGATGGTGCCCGAAAATCACTTTCCCGTCGAACGAATCACGGACAATTCTCTGATTGCCAGTTAATCCTGCTAGAATGCTACTTTTGTAAGAACTTTGAAAAGTATTTTAATTAGTTTTAGAGGGCTCATGAACGAATACTGGTTTCAGTCCTTATGCTGTGTAAAAGTATTCCGGAACAAACGTTACCTGGTAACTGTATGGGTTCGTTGTTCCTCCACATTTTTATCTCTGCCATCTAAATGTCGATGTATCAATTTGCCACATGTTTTTCGGAGTAAGAGGGATTTTGCACTTCTGCTTTTTGTTACCCTGTTGCCAGGTTCCCGACAGCTTCTTTTGCCCAATCATCGCGACTGCTGCACAGCTGGTTGCACGTGATTTCCATTCCGGCTCAGCGTCCAGTTCCCCCTCCCAAACGAGGCCTTTGCCGGCCAACCGTCTGTTTTTGGTAGAAAGCTCACCGACGATGGAAGTTGAACGCAACGTGTTGGTTACCTGCACGAGGCGGACGGAACACCCTCGAGCAGTCGTGGGCAAAAGACCAACTGTCAGTTACTGGGACCAGTGTCAACGCCGCACATTGCAGGGGCCAAAGCTTTGCTGGCAACATTGTGGCCAGCGTTAGGTTTCCATACGTATCCGACGCTGCGTGGCCTGCAGCATGATGGACCGCGCCATTAGACATTAATAGTGGTCCTTTCTCTGTCGATCTTCCTCCTCCAAGGATCGTAATGAAGGTGCCGCAAATGGACAGTGTCGTTCGTGTTCCTTAGCAGTCTACCTGATGTCCCAGAACGGGTTACCCAGGCGAAAAATCTCGTTCCACGCAAAAAGCAAGTAATGAGACGACGTTTGTGTGTATGTGATGTACAACTTTTAGGGAAAAGACGGCGATGGTCTCACCAGGTATCTCCGTAAGACATGTTTGAGCTTTTAGTCATTTCGTGGACCTACAGAATCTCTCCAGATGCATCAACATGTCGGAGCTCAGAGCAGGGATTTCGCTGTGTTTGACATGGCCCACTTGGCTGACATAAACTGTTTTTGTGATTTTGCTCATCCCATTTGGTGATTTCCGTGGTGAAACCACCCCTGACGCCTGATGCTGGCAAGGCTATGTTTGATCATATCAAGCCGTCAACAGTCATAAGGCTCCGGAAAAGATTTCTCGGATTCATGTGGTAACGGTTATTTGACATGCATTTTGTTATTTCTTTGATTGGCAATTGAATCAAATTCTTGGAAGGTGTGCGATTTCATAGTATTACATCTAGGATACATGGCATCTATCTGGTCTAAAATATCCGAAGACAATCAAAAGTGGAAGCGACAAACTTCCAAATGAATGGGGTGAGAAGTAAAGCAGTGTTACATTGGGACGTTCCTTTGTGTTCAGTGCAAGAAATCGTTTGAATCGACAGCTGTGGGGTACTCACGTAACTAACCATTACTAAAAAAATACATTTTTTCGTGAAGTCATGCTTAAGGCCATCGAGTGAAACCCGACAAAGGAACTCAAGACAGCTCAAGTTTTACCAGCGAATGTAGACGACTTGCTTCATCAGAGTCGAACCTTTAAAAACATGCAGAAGACACATATCCAGAATGTCGTACCTTTAAACTTGATATACAGAATCCAGCGAAAGGCAAAAAAAGAGAACAGAATATGAATACTCCCGTTTTAACTGATGAATACTTCATTTACCTTTCCAACCTATCGCAGTCACCAGGTTCCTGATTTTCTAAATGCAAGCTTGAATCATTATTTGTCTCAAAACTCCCTCTTACGGGGTTCCGAAATTACTCCCCAAGATCTTCTTCTGTGTTTTATTCAACTGTTTCTTATTCTCAGCAATCAGATATGTCTATGGACAGCTGACCAAGGGAGAATATTCATTTTAATTTCTGTGGCAAACGTGTGCTTGTCAAGGGGCCATAGCAATCACTCCGACTAGCAGTTATTGCTAGCTGCTTCCTATGTTTCGGACGCTGAACTCGCCACTGTCCACAAATTATTTGTCAAATATATTTTGGGGGCCGGCCTCGGCTACAAAATGGAGATGTTATGCAAAACAACAACATTCCCAGAACATGTTTGGCAGATGTCTTCTGGCCAACCTCGAACTCCAAAGTGTGAAGAGGCTCTAAATAGTAAACTTGGAGCGTCATAGTAAGCAATGTGCAAGATGGCTTTCTGGATATTTGTTTTTGCATTGCAATGACGCGATTTGCATGTTTCGTGCGGTCCGATCATCTGAAAAGTTAATTCAGGCCATAGGCATTCGTCTGAGCCGCAGTCCATCTCAATGGGCACAGTGGATGGGCAAGTTTCGGATCGGATCTGGATATCGGATCGGATATGGAGGAAGCGATCGAGTGAATCGCGTCCTCCATATATGGTCACATGAGGTATAAATCACAAGAAAGCAGGGCAAAACAATTTCGCGAATGTTGATGAAAGTGCGTTAGTTCACCTCCGGTATACCTCTAACAAAGTGTACTTGCAAAAACCAACAGGAGCAAAAAACGGTGGCGAGAAGTCACAAAACGAAACGATGTCGATTAGTGAACGTATGTGTCAGCCCACTGTTGCTAAAATATACGCGTTCGTATGCAAACCCAACAGGAAAAAACGGGAAAGGGTTGAAAATGACCAATGTTATTTCCGACTGTTTTCCAGAACTTCACACCTGTCCTCAAACGCACCTAACGTGCAAAAATCACAAGTGCGTGCCTCCATGACGTCATCTGCGACTTCGTCGACGACTGCGGGGACGGCACGGACGAACTGAAGTGCAGTAAGTCCCTGCGAGAGGTCTTCTAGTGCAACGTCCTCGACGTTTGATTGCTCCCTGATGAGAGAAACGTGCGGATTCTAGTATACTTATCATGCGAAAAGGTACTCGATGGAATTCGGCATCGCAGATCTCCATGTGCTCCGTGATGGCGTAATTGATGAGAAAGTGGAAAGTTCCAAATTTAGGAGGAAACAGGCGCTGGCAACGATGAGCGCTGGCAACGATGGCATGAGGTCGGTCGTTTCATGTTCGTGCCGCAGATCGCCGCGAGTGTTGGGAGCAAGAGTTCACGTGCAACAACGGCCAGTGTATCTGGCTGGGGATGATATGTGACGGTCAGGGAAACTGTCACGACGGTTCCGACGAAACCAACTGTACCGGAGGTAAGTCGGTCAGGCCCGCCAACGCACACTGCACCAGAGGTAAGCCCGCCCAGGACATCAAACTGCACCGAATGCAAGCCGTCCAAGCCAGCCAGGACAGAGTGCTTCAGAGGTAAACCGCACGGGTTGTCAGGCTTCACCAGAGATAAGCCACCTGGGCCAGCTTGGCGATATGGCTGTGCCAGCAAAGAAAGTTGTGTGCGAAATGCTGCACCAATTCGCGTTATGTGGCTGACTGCACTCCCGTATGAATCGAGGTCGATGTTCCATTAATGCAATGTTCAGCACAGACGTTTAGGGAAAGGAAGTTTTCATTGTTTGATGGAGTATGGAAGGGGGAGGGTCCATGGGGAGGCCTTATCTTCCCAGCCCAAACCGGACGGATCTAAATAATCTGCTCTGAGCAGTATACCTCAGGCAGTGCTGAAGGATTTAATGAGTCGCGGTTGAGTTGCGACGGGTTTTAATTCCATTGCATGGGGACTAATAAGCAGCTCCCGGAATAGCGCCACTTGAAACAAATGAGATAATTACGTTTTTCAGCACAAATTGGGTGTGTTCGAGGCAAGCAACATCATCGCGTCTTCACAAAATACACGCAGCTAAATCGGATGAACGGGGCTGTAAAATCGCTTTTTTTTTGCTTAGGAGTCCATCTATGGTACATTCTTTTGTACCCCAAGTAACATAACCATCTGTACCAAGTAACATCACCGTACGGGCCTAAATTACCGTGAGTACCACCAGTAAGGGTCAATCAAAGGGCACGTAATCACGATGTGCTCCCGCTTGTCTGTTGCACCACTTAGTGGTTAGCTCGTATCGGGCGTACGATGTCTTCTTTCCGACGCCAATGCAAGAATTCGGCTTTGCAGATTGTTTTTGACAAACTGGCGGATCTTTGCGACTGACGCGCTGGTTGTATAGTTAACGTGTAGGAAATAGTTTGTTGGCAATGGACAGAATGATGTATATCGCTGATTACGAGCAGGGCCGAAGACCGAGAGAGTGTTACTCCAACGAGCGTAGAGAACTGAAATAGCTGCCCGGCCCGGCCTGGCCATGAACCTTTCTCAGGGTTAAATTATGTGTGTGCATTTTTAGTGTGTCAGTTCGCAAGTGCTGTTTTCCACTTAACTCCTCCAGGAATAATGTTTTATCTCGAACCATTTCTCCTGTGGTGTATTTAAACCGCTCAGTAACGCCAACGAACAACATTACGGGCGCAAATATGAGTTAAACTTGCAGGTCTTCGGATGCAAAGTACTGAATTCATCGATAAATATTTCGTCGTATTGCGAAATGCGTAGAGTGCAAGCAACGATGTTAGCAAAAACGAAGAACAATGTAGGCGTTACTCGCCATGCGCCCCACAGGACGTTTTACTGGTTTACTGATGCAGGTAATCCAGCATTTTAAACCATGTAGAAAACGGCATAGTTACGGGTTTTGCTATGGTTGAGACCAGGACAATGCCTCTGTGGTAGTGAAGCGGGCGCAGTCTCTTGTTTCCTATGACTGAAGACCATATTACATGACGCAAATCTGCCTGATCAATTACGAAACCAGGCAAAGGATTGTGCGAATCTGATGATGTTGACAGGAGCAATTCGACCGCTGCAGCGGTGATTTAGCCCGACGTCCTGTCTCAGCCTAGGATGCAGTCAGGTCTAGCCCGAGTCAGTTGAGCTGTGTCCGGACGGTGTCTGGAACATCTGTGGTCCGTGAGTGGACCGTGCTTGGGTTGTGCCTCGGCCGTGTTTGAACGGTGGCCACACTGTCTGGGCCGTGTTTGGACTGTGTATGGGTTGTGTCCGGACCATATCGGAAACTGCATGGTCCCTGTCTGGAACGAGCATAGGTTCTGTTTGAACCCTGTTTGAATTGTGTCCGGACTGTCTGGGCCTGGATGGACCTGGACCTGGATGTGTCTTGAACATGTGTGGGTCGTGTATGGACCGTGTTTAGATTCCATCTTGACTGTCCGTACTGTGTCTGGAATGTTTTTGGGTCGTGATTGGACCGTGACAGGGCGGTGTCTGTTCCTTGTCTAGATTGTGTCTGGACTACGGCCGGGCCGTGTCTGGATTGTGGTCCGACCCCAGATGACGGCCAGTGAGGCCACGTGCATGTCTCCCCACATGCATGACACAAGTGTACAGGAGCCAACTTTTCGACTGATAAGGCCCGTTCTTGAGCGAAAGTTGGATGCGCTCAATGGAGCTGAATCCCCGACTGGAGATTTGTGATGGTGCTGAGGCTGACTTTGTGAAAGTTAAAGTGGATGCCGGTCACATTACCAACGGGAGTTCAGAGCCGGGCTTTATCAGCTATTGTAAGATGGTAGCCTTTTTAACATAATACCGTTGAATTTTTTATGCTGGAAAATTGGAAACCATCAACAGGCATCTACACATTTTCACAACTTCCCGGTTATTTGCAGATTACGTTTGCTTCAGACTATCAACACCACTTGCTGGATATTGTTTGATGGAGATGCCTGACTGCTGTTTCAGATGATTTCGTCATCTGCGGCAACGGTGCCAGAGTTCATCGTCACTTCTGGTGCGACGACTGGCCAGACTGTGCCGACAACCACGCCGACGAAACTAACTGTAAGACAAAATGGAGTTCCTCCATCTCTCCCAAGAAATGTTCGTTGTTCAGCTCCTTTGACAGTGCTGACCTTCCACGGACTTAGGTTTTTTATAAATTTGATCCGAATGGTTTTTTGGGTGTGACATTAGGAATCGGAACCCGTATTAAGTAAAGCTTGCTGCACAGACCGCGACCCCTACGACCGATCGAGCAGTTCCGGGTACCAATTTTGTGGCGAAAGTTGAACGTGCCACCAAGGATGTGGCACGACTGTGCGGTAGTCAGGTTGACCTTTTGACCAGTTGTCAGCTGAACCGCGGGCCAAACATCGAACGTCGGAGCGACTCGAACCCTTGGCTTCGAGGTGTCTTGCCAGGACGGGGGGTCCAGCGCTCTACATAATGAGCTACCAGTCACGATGTTTGCCGTCTTGTTTAAGTCCTGCGATACATTGCCGTGTATCAGCACGTGTTGACCTTTTGCTGTTGAAAGTACTTTCAAATAGATGGCAGACCAATGCACATCACGAGAAGGTTTCGTAAGGGCGTAGCCATAAGACGTTCTTCTTTCGGGTATGTCTCTAGTTTTACGAAATTGGACCTCCCAGAAATGGCTGGATTTCCCGAGTCAGCTGTTGTCCGTGAGTGTTCGCCCTGGAAGCACACACCAACTCGCTCTGCCACACCACTGTCCGTCGCTCAGAGGACCTGACCGATGATATGCTATCAGCTGCTGCGGACCGTGATTTGTCTTTGTGACACAACCATTGATCTTCTCTTGAGGCGGTCTCTCATATTGCTCGCAACATTGTTGGAAATGATCAAAGGCGTCGTCAACAGGACGACAAGCACCGGAAACAGTCCGGAGGAACGGGCGATTGCGTGCAGTGGTCTGCGTTTCCAGTCTCAAAAGGTCTCTTCTAGCAGGGTCAGAGCTTGGAGACGCGAACAAACAGCGATTGTTCGTCGTAGAATTTCAGAGCCCGCGTGATGACCGCCGGTTATGAAAGCGATCTGCCAGGCCTTGAACTAATTTGAGCTCGTCATTTAAGCTGAAAACTTCAAGTTCAGATTGTGTAATAGGCCTTGCCTAAATTTAGTAGTCGACAACCGGAGTTCATCTTAGCTTCTAACGCTGGTAAAATGAAGCTTTATGTCCTCGGGAAGGAGGCATCGAAATAAGCGGATAAGCGATTTCTGGTTTCTGGTGCCACTTGCCATCATCGCAAGCCTCTGTGGCATTCAGCCAGGAGCGCAGTAGGATGTGGGTGTCCGATGTGTCCAACAACGGCCGAGTTCACGAACTGTGACCCCGGCCGTGTGGTCTGTGTGTCCGTCCCAGGTTACGGGTCCGCTGTACCCCTGTTGAGTGTCCGCCCTGTTCTGCAGGTGGGCCGTGCGTTGCGGACCGGTTCCGGTGTCCGAGCGGCCGCTGTATCCGGCCGTCGGCGGTCTGCGACGGGAACTGTGACTGCGTCGACAGCTGCGCCGACGAGAAGCAGCCGCAGTGCAGCCACCTCTACAGCGTCATCAAAGGTGAGCGCCCGCTGTCGGCGCCGCAAGGACATCAGCCTCAGGCAGGCTTGCTCGTAGATTAAACGTCGCCAGCGGGGACCATTCAGAGCCGGCGACAATGTCAATAACGACAAGTAGGTGCAGACTGCGCAGGCCCATTAACAAGTAAACGTTGTCAGCGGAGGGCGTTCAGGGCCGGCCACAACGCCATTAACAAGTAGACGCAGTCTCCGCCACAGCGTCGGGCAGTGTGAGCAATCACAGCCCTGAAACGACGTCATCAACGGTGAGATCATGCAGTGGCCTCTCAGGTGTTACAAGTGGTGAGCTGTCGCAGTCTGAGCCCAACCTGAAGATATAGTGCTGATGGTAAGGAAATTTAGCGACAGCTTGAACGCCATCGGCAGTTAAAAATCGTGATGTTCCACAACATCGTGATATCGACGGCGAGACGTTGCACTGGTTCTTAGCTTTACGCCATCAAGCAGAGAGCAGTTACGGTTTCGGCTGCGAGCCCAGAAAGAGTGATGAGCAACGGGTAACCGGCAGCGTTAAGTCCTCGGCTGCGAGTGAGTGTTGACGTCAGGCGATCAAGTTGAGGCCCTAGACGGTGAACGCTTACAGCCTTGTCACATCTTCAAATCATACGTTCCCTGTCAACAAGCGATTTGTTGCGGTCGGTAGCTGGGGCGGTAGATCAGGCGCTGATGTCCTGTTTCTGGTGAGGCAGGCACTTGTTGCCTTGTCGCTCGCTATTTGGGCCATGGGTCAGCTGGCAATGCGGCGACGGAGGGTCGCACTGGCACGACCGGTTTTGATCAACTCGGATACCGTTGGCCTTGCACTGCGCCTCGAGGTCTGAGTTTAGAGTCATTACAACAAGGTCTGCTTAGCCGGACTCTGACATCAAACATCTCCCTACCAAAACATTTAGATCAAATGCAGTGAAAAATGTCGGTGTCTTCCGTCTTAAGCGTCATCTGATCCGAAACAACCTGACACGCTTCCATGCAGCTGTGTTATGAATGCTAGCATGACTCGTCCCTGACTGACCTGTCACGTTCTCGGCCTACAGGCATCGTACAGTGCCACCGAAACCTGACGTGGCCGTGTTTCCCCCTGGGAGAAGATATACCGATGACCTGCATAGCAAAAAAATTCATCTGCGACGGCAAAATAGACTGTCTGCCGGAGGGTTCCGTGCATCTATCGGACGAAGAGAACTGCCGTAAGTATCCAAACGACCCGGACGTCTCTGATGCGTTGTGATGTTTCAGCAAGTCTTTGGTCGTTTCTGTAATATCCTCAAAACATCCTTTATGCGAATCGCTGTGCAATCACCGGAAGAAAGTTTGTGGTGTTTCTCCCGGCGTGTTTATTGGCTGTTTTCAGTGTTTCGGCGGTCGGTTATTGTTGAGCGCTGGCCTCGGTGTACTTTCTCCACAAACAGGGGCGCCATGGCAAACAGAAAGTCAACGTCATCTGTGGTGGTTGCAATTTGTGCCGTTTTTCGAGGCCGGCTACACTGCTACCCAAAGCAGCCTGGAAATGCAAAACTTTTTCCGCGCCCTGTTCGTCAAAGTTCGTAGTAGCTCGCATTGTGCAATGGAAACGGTTGAAAGGGTTTCAGGACTGAAAACGCGGTTTGCAAAACGCGGTCTCACAAAGTGTGTCGCGTCGCCGTCAGAACCTCATGATTTTCCTATCACATTTGTTCAGTATTCTACAATATTACAGCCTCCTTGTGAATAACCTTCTGCTGATGGCATCACCCATCACACACCTGCGGATACTCCACGCCGTTTCAACACAATGAATGGGCCAATCAATTATCTGGGAAACGCTGCTGTCGTGAGAAAACCTCGATGAAATAGTCCAGTTTGTCTCCGTGTCTGGCTGCACGCTGTCTGCTGCCGCACTCGAACGCCAGTGCCGTGTATGCTGACACGGGACGCCGTGCCGCCGTGTTCTTTTTCCGCGTCTGGACACCTGAAAAGAGGCGGCCACAACGCAGGCCGACGGGTATAAAAAACAGCGGCTGCCAGCCGGGCGTCGATCGGCGATGAGATTCCCTGTGACTGTCTCTGGCTCGGCCGCACTGGCGCGGCGGCCCAGGAAGGCGGTCCCGGACCAACGAACTTACGTTGTTCGCAGAACTCGCTGTGTCGCGTTAACTGACGCGAGTCGTACAGGCTGCTGTGTTCGGTTAGCTTAATTCGTGGTGGTTTCTCTGTCCACCTAGTTAACTCCTTTCATGGTGTCCAATCAGTCGCTCTGTCCCATTAGCCCCATTCACGGTGGCCGCTCTGTCCGCGTAGTTAACTCGTTCGCAGCGGTCACTCTGTCCGATAAGCTAACTCCATTCATGGTACCCGCACTGTCCGGCTAGCTAACGTCGTTCGCGGTGGCCGCGCTGTCCGGCCAGCTAACCCGGTTCACCGTCTGGCCGAGCTGGCGTTCAGCACCAATATGCCGCCCGCTCGCTGCCCTCCCTCGAGTCGCCACGACGAAATAGCCTACTGCTGGCGAGTTCAGGGGCCGCCCGGCCCGCCCAGATCGCGGAAAGGATCCGGTCGCCGGCGAATTCGTTTCCTGGGGCAGTCTTGTTGGAGCGTCTGGGTCCGGGGATTGCGAGGCCGGAAACGAAATGGGAAGGGCGAGAGCGGCGTGGAAAAACCGGAACGAAAGAGAAGTTGATGGTTCGTTTCCTTGCGGCGTCGTCGGCTTAGACCGATAAATTCGGAACGAGTCCATTTCCTCTGTTCTCCACGCGGTCCCTCGTCAAAACCCAGATGGCCATCCACTCCGGCCAGATGACCCTGAATAGCCATAGGTGATTATGAGCGGTATCCGGAAGGGAGATGGTTGTTGATTGGTCCTTTCGCAGAATTGCACTATAAGCGGAGGGCTATGTAAGTTCATGGCTATGTTTTGTAAACTTTCATTATTGGTGGAGTTATGTAACCTTCTGCTGCAAGCAGGGCTATGCAAACTATTATTGTAAGCGGAGCTATGTTAGGCTTTATTGCAAGCAGAGCTATTTAATCTCGGACCGCCGCTCATGAATCAATTCTCTGGTCTTGATTACGTTTTGAGATAACGATTATATTCTGATCTGACCGGAAACTGTTGCTACAGTCCTGTCCGACAGCAACTTTTGACCAGCGTGACCAAAATTTGAAAATTTAACACATCTGCATACCCGACCTAGTTTTCCGCTTGGTTTAAACACAAAGTAAAACAAAACTACGTGTGCTTACCATTCACCGGTAATGTCATTTTTCGTATTAGCAACGGTTGTACCGCGTGGATTTCTAATTAACCCCATTCCGTGCCTGGAGGGGGGCAGACTCCACCACATTCCGGTTTTTCTGTGCCGTTCCCTGGCTTTTGGTAGCTTTTTTTAAAAATATTTTTCCCATATTGAGGGAAAATTTAAAAAAAAATCGTCGTCAGAAGCGGTTTCAGAACAGTTGGGGAAGGACAACCCCTTTGTTTTTCATGCTTTTTTTTTAACCGGGGGGGGGGACCCCCCACTTTTTTTCCTTCCCGGGGGAAACTTTTAGTTTTCTTAAATACATTTTTCACATATTGAGGCAAAATTTAAAAAAAAATCTTCTTCCAGAAGCGGTTTCAGAACATGTTTGTGGGAAGGATGTTCGGCGAATACCTCGTTTTCTGGAGATTGCGCACTTCGACGAGGTCATGTACTATTTTGACATCCTTTATTATGTCACGGACTGTCGAAATGATCGAAATGTCCATAACCTGCACATTTTCAGGTTTTTTAACCCGCCCCCGACTAGGGGGTGGGAGTGGACCGCCCCCCTGAAGTTTTTTCTAGGACTGCGAGAGAACGAAAAAACACAGCGCCATGAAACTTCATGTACCTTTTGTTTAGTCATTTTTACACCTTGTGTCAAAGTTTTGACCTTGGTCAAATCAGATGTCTGGCCTAGGTCAGGTCAAACGGACCTATGTTCAAAAAGTTTAGCGCCCTGTAACTTCTTTGGAAAACAAGATATCACAATAATACTTTCAGGGACTAGTCATCTTGATAGACGCAACAAATCTGCTCTCAGATTTTTCGGATTTTTCTTGGTTATTGACCTAAGGTCAACCCCATTTTTAGGCATGTCGTCATTTGTCATCGGAAACTGGCGGAATTTTTCATGACATTTTTAGTGTGGAGTAAAGCAAACATCTAGTTACCGTCAACGGGAAAGCATCAATGGTCTCCAGCCATTGACCTGAGGTCAGGTCACGAATAACTATTGTGAGCCAAAATGCACCACGGCCAAAATCAGCGATGAATTTTTCAGTTGCCTGAAAAATGGCAGAACTGGCTTGCACAGACGTAAGTAATACCAAGAGCCTCAAAAAGTTTTACAAAATTGCATATTTTGGAAATAAACAGGCTTCTGCGAATAAAGCTCCGTCAATTGTGTAGATTGGAAATTAGCGAATTTTACCAAAATTTGAGCATGGGAAACCAGGACAGGAATCATTAAAACCAATAAAATTTGTATGGATAGGTTTATGACGTGAAAATAAAGGAACGCTATCCGTTCATTTCTTACTGCGTACGGTGGCGGCGCCCACCGACAACCTATGTATACTGCCAGGAGCGTCTCCAGCCAGCGGTTTTTGCGTGCATGTTTCTTCCGATAACACATTCAGTGGGCCTAACAGACATCTGAGTTTGTGCAACTGATGTTGTTTGTCCCATATATGTAACGATAAATGCCGTATATTTCAGCGAAAATATAAATCAGGGGCGGCTCCAGGGTAATGTGTAAAGGAATATTTTATTCCCTCTTATTTCTAAGAAATCATGGCTCGATTTACGGAATGAAACACAGCTATCATCATACAGTTAAACAGTTGACCCTCTTTTCTGGCACCTGGATCCGCCTGTAGGCAAACGTGGTGTGAGCGTAATACGGCTTGCGACTTATATGGAAATGTTTTCTTGAAAGAAGTTATCTCATCAGATTCCGAATATAGTCAAAAGCCTTTACGTTTTCCAAAGAACTACGCCCTCCTATGTGCCCGAGTTAACCCGCCCTCGACTGGGGGCGGTTGACCGCCCCGAAGTTTGTACAAGATTGCGAGAAAATGAACAAACGCAGCGCAACGAAATTTTGTGTACCTTTTACGTGATCAGTTTTACATTTGCGTCAAACTTTTGACCTTGGGCCATGTCAGGTGTCTGACCTAGGTCATGTCAGGAGGATACATGTCCAAGTGAGTTTAGTGCCCAGTAACTTTTTCGGAAACATGATATCATAATAGGCCTTCCAGGCATGATAGAGATCTTGATAAATCGAACAAATCTGCTACCTCAGATTTTTCTGAATTTTTTTGGACCCTAACCTGGATCTTTCCGGAACCTAAGTTTAAGCCCATTTTCAAGACATCCCGTCATTTTTTTTCGGAAACAAACAGAATTTTTCATGACATTTTCAGTGTGGGGTGATGCGGATACCCAGTTACTGTCAATGAGCAAAGTATGAATGATTTCCGGCCATTCACCTGAGGTTAGGTCACGAATAGCTGTTATGAGCCAAAATGCACCGCCGTCAAAATCAGCGATGAATTACTCAGAACGGGTAGAAAATGGCAAAACTGGCTTGCACAGTTGCGAGTAATACCAAGAAGTTCAAAAGGTTTAAAAAACTGCATATTCTGGAGATAAGCGGACTCTCTCGACTAGAGATTTGCCAGTGGTGTTGATTGATAAATAAAAAGGCCTTTATCGCGAACATCAAGATACGCCAAAATTAGTTCCCGTTAATTTCATACCGTGTTCGGCAACGACTCCCGTCGGCAGTCGGCGGGAACATCGCAGTGTTTTTAACTCAGCGCTTTCGTCGTAAATATTAGATAAATCACAGAAATTAGGAGTGCATCGGCATTGGCGGACTTTTACCTGTTCATTGGTGCCTTTATCTATACTGAATTAATCACAGCCTTTGCAATCCAGACCGTTTACCGGTTTCCTGCAGTCCGCTGTGAGAAAACAGATAGGGCTTAAATTGCTTACATATTATTCAGAACCAAAATAAGACCAGTTTCGAGTTCTATTTGCCACGAGCTTTCCAACTTTACTTTCATCGTGCGACCAGCCGTTTGTGAGTTAACCCTATTCCCGGTAGGGGGGCTGAGTCCGCCCCCCCTCGGGTTTTTTGCTTGCCAATTCTAGGCTTTTTAGCACAGCTTCATGAAATTTGGTGACTTCCTAGCTAGTCTTTTGTATGTGCCGTGACAAAATATTCAAAATTCTATTTTGCACAGGGGAGGAGTCAAGCAATGTTTTTGGGAGACACCTCAAACTATTTTTGGCCCTGTTGAGGGTAAAAGGAAAATGTCTGCCAAAAACAGTGTTTTTAAGATAGAACTTAAAACTATATATGGATGTATAGCTAAATGGTTTGGCAACGTGCAGATATAATTTTGTTTATCTGAGGCTATTTTACAAGGTGAGGTCAAGGTCAAAAGTGGAAATTTGGCTTTATTGCAATAATTTCGGTGCTGTTTTTTCAAATGCCAAACCCAGAATACATATGACGTAGAAAGGTGCCCTCTACTTGCGTATAAAGTTTCAGGTTGTTATCAGGTCGGGTCACAGAGCTACGACCTAAAATGTCAGTGCGCGTACCCTATATCGCAATAGCCATAAAATGAAATTTTTGAAATAGAGTGAATTCAAATGATTTAAAACGTTAAGAGATAGCATTAAATGCACACGAGGTCATTCCAAATGACCCCAAGGTCACTGG
The DNA here is from genome assembly GCA_030062745.1 of Capitulum mitella. Lineage (NCBI taxonomy): Eukaryota > Metazoa > Arthropoda > Thecostraca > Pollicipedomorpha > Pollicipedidae > Capitulum > Capitulum mitella. Next base: position 4,031,068 of record CP099851.1, on the reverse strand, counting down.
AAGTCATTTAAGATCCAAGGTCAAAAGTTGTTCCAAAGAACGTGTGACTATGACAGTGTTTTATGACAGTTTTATGTTTTATGTTTTATGTTTTATGAAAGAAAGTGTTTTATGACAGTTCCCCTTTTTCATGTTCCTGGCACCGCCCACGCTAACATTATACAGACATTGTAACGCGATTTGTACTTCTTTACCATAACATGACTAGCAGAAGTCAAAAAAATGCTTTTGCATTTTTTGTTCAATCATTTGTTGAAAAACTAATCATTGCATTTTTGAAATCCTGTGAACGTCCATGAATTTTTTTCAGAATTTCAGATGTGTGTATCAATAGTAAAAGTCCTATCCATAGTCTCTCGATTCATGCCAGTTTCATCGAAATCGGTCCATGAACAACGGAGTTATAAGAAGTCGAAAAATACCCCTGAATTTGACATTTTTGCCCCCTGTATCCACCTTTTTCAAACTTTTGAAAATTTCTTTTTATAAAAATGTAGTTCACGTCCAGGCCAATCGATTGCCGTTTGTTACAATGAAATCGGATGTGTAGTTCTTGAGATCTCAGAGGGGAGGGGGCCGAATCCGCCCTCCACCCCTGCTGGGAATCGACCATGCCGTCTAGCCCTCCGGGAATAGGGTTAAAGGGAGCGGTCAACTCCGCTCCCAGTTGAGCGTGACCGGCGCTGACCACTAGTGTGACGCGGGTTAAGCTTATGATTCCATTATTTCAAATCAGGCGGTGCCCTGATGATCTCAAAATGCGAACTTTAGCACAATGCAAAACAGCGTTTGTAATATATTTGTATATGACATCTGGTTACCAATAGTTCACCCAACAAAAAGTTACCCCTCTTTTTCTAGTAACTGCACCCACCTATCCGGAGGACAGAGTATAGTTAAGTGTCGGAAAAGAGGAAAACCGAAAATCATTGCAACTCACGTGACTTTCTAACAACTCTCCTTCCTGAAGCTGGGCTGACAGCTCTGGCAATTAAGGATAATCCAGTAACACCTCGACCAGGATATTGGGGATAACTAAGGAGAACGGAATATAGTTAAGTGTCGAAAAAGGGGAAAACCGAAAATCATGGTAACTCACATGACTTTCTAACAACTCTCCTTCCTGAAGCTGGGCTGACAGCTCTGGCAGTTAAGGATAATCCAGTAACCCCTCGACTAGGATACTGAAAGATCCCAGTGGTGCGATCAGTGGTAAGACTGCTTAATTTCTGTTATCTGAAATTAGACTTGGGCGTTAGGATGTATCGGCACCGAACTATCTTTCGAAAGTTGTTTGGTAATGGAAAAGTTGTCACGGAACCCCCTTCCACCCACTATAATCCACACTGAGTGCTCAAAAGGTGAAAGGAAAGATGCACCCAGGACCAATTTGCATTTTCCCATGTTATAGCATGTTGCCATCTAAATGTAAAATCATAAGCGGCTTCCTCTTGTTGAAGAAAAGGTGAAATGCTTTTCTTAGGCGCGTGGTCTGGGGTGTTTTTTTTAAACAAACAAAAGCGGACTCATTGTTATCAAAAGCCCGTGAAGTAGTCATGACGATCTCCTGTACATGATTTGCTCACGTACCGTTACCATAACGTAAACGTATTACGAAAGGTCGGAGTGCTTTGAGCTAAACAGCAGTAATCCGTTTCATCAGACGGTATGAGCAAAGCTTCTTTTCTTGCCGCAGAGCCCCTTTACACGGATGTGAACCCCGTCTTGCGGACTGGCTGTGACAAGGTACAGCAATGCTCGAGTTTCGCACAAACGCCACCGTCTCTGGCATCTTCTCCGATGCTTTTCGACGTCCCCGTCACCATGGGAACGACTCGGTCCACGGCCTGAGTGTGGGCGGGATGTCCCGGGATGTCTATCGGCGTGGTGATCAGTTGCCTGATGTTACTGTTTTTCAGCAGCTGACACTGACATGTCTCAGCGGAGGAGTAGAGTGAGTGGAGGCACGAAAACTGGCTCTGCCGCCCAGTCATATAGCTCCGTGTGGCATCCATATTGATGACGGGCAGCTTCACCGTGTGGACGCCGTGCTGCTGTGGGGTTGTGGCTGCCAGGCGTTTCAGAGCAGCTCTCACTGCTCCTTCTCGCATTGTTTGGTTGCCATCAGTGAACATGGCGAATGGCAGCGACCCATGGTTAGACTGCTGAAGTCCGCTGCGGTACGGGCTTCACAGTTTCTCTTAGTCCTGGCTGCATCTGGCTCAGGAGGTGCACGCTCTCAAAGAAGACCATATCATCCCCAGCACTGCTTTATCTCAAGCCACATAGCGGCGTTATGTTCAACAACGAACTACATCAGCTTCACCCGTAGAACTCTGGCCATTTATGTAAGTCATCGAGTATGACTGAGTGAGTGAGGGGCATGAGAGTGACTGAGTGGTATGACTGGTATGACTGATAATCATACTGAACGTATGACTAAGTATGAATTGAGGAGTCCGATTTTTTTTTCGTCCGACACGTCTCAAGAAGTTTGCCCGTAGTAGACACTATTCCGCAACGGCTGTTGTAGTAGACAGCACGACGCCATCTGCCAGCTTCTCCTCCTTATTTCCGTTTAAGCTTGAGCTTGTGGCCGTTACTCAGTTGCTCTATCAGGCCATCGTCCATCTCTATCTCTGTGCCTGCCATTGGCGTGAAGTTGATGAAAGGTTCGTTTCAACTGAACCAGCCGAGAGTTTTCCCCTCTGGCGCCGTGAATGGCTTGGACCCCAACTTTACACCATCCAAATGACAAAACACGTTCCTCGAGCTGAGCTCATTCGCACGTAACTGGCAAATAAATGGCAAAAAAATAAATAAAAGGTGCGAGCTGGGCGACGCCATAACAACTAATGAAACATCGACAGACACGTCCGACGCGGCCAGAGTTAACGCTGGCGCTGTCACAGCCAACGACGCAAATGTCAGAGCGGAGGCCGCGAACGAATCAACACAGCTCCGTCCTCCACGGATCCGGACTGTGGCGTGAAAGGCGTCACATATTCACCGGCGACTTCAGAGGGAGTCGGCAGTGTTTCCGTCTGTGCTTGTTCATGGTTCCACGTCCTCCTCCGTGCGTGCGTTGTCTGCTTTGTTTTAACTACGACCCTGGCCGGGCGGCCGCAGAGGGAAGACAGCGTGGCGCATTGTCCAAGGAGCAGGCGACTGATGTGACTGATGGCAGTGATGTAGCTGTCGCGACTGAGCTATGTGCATGCCGTTGGTGCGCACGCATGCACTGCATTACGATTAGATATATTATATGTATCCGCTGTACTGACTGGCTAAACATCACGGTTTATATCAATAGCGTTTCAAATGTTGATCTTTGCGGATCTTTCTTGATCTTTTGCTGCAAAATAAGTACAATTTGTCTGCTTTCTTCTCTAGAATTCAGGAAAAAGTGTTTTATTTTACACGTAAATGAAGGGTGTAAAATTTGAGTTCTTTATAATGATGGTATTATGATTATGGCAGATAGATGGCGGCACAGCTATGCGTGAATATTACAGACGTGGTCTGGATGCGTTTTTGCCACCTGTTTTTTTCGGGATTGATGTCTGATTTTGGGGTTTTTAGGGATGCGCAGTAGCAATTTTGCTATAAACAAGAGATATGTGACCGACCATACAACCCACTGGGAATCAGTTAGGCCAGGGCTCTAAATATAAATTGGCCAATATTCATATCAACCGGCCGTTGTTTGGGAAAATGGCTACGGCAACAATTTTTGGTCAAGTAGTAAAAATACATAAGTGTTCAGAAGTCGTAAATCCTTTAAGTGTGCGAATCCGTCGGTGACAAAAATAACTCAGAAAGCGCATCATTTGGTGACGCAAATCATTTGTCAATAGCCGTAACGCTGCATTTGACCTGACGCTAGTTGAATAGCTCACGTAGAAGTCATCCGTAAGGAATTTCACCTGGGCTGCTGGTTTCAGTTATACGAGGTGACTCGATGCGGTGATGTCTTATTTTAGCGACCCCTTCTCCGGGCGAAAGATCCGTTCTTGACGCCTCTAAAAAAGAACTAAAGAACTACCTTTGGCAAGAATCATTCCTCACAGTCAGCGGAGATCGCTTGGCGGTCCGCAGCCGTCCAGTGACAGTCGTTGGTGGCACATGCATTTCAAACAGCAAAGCCGGGTCCGTAGGTCGGTACATTGGCAGATTTTGCGAGTCCCAATCCAGTTCGAGCCCAGAAAGCTCATCGCAGACTTCTTGTAGGCCATATGCGTTGGCGACGCGGAACGATGCTGTTTGCCTTGGCAAAGTGCAGTGACGGAGCTAGCGAATCTGGGAGAAGGCAAAGCAATGGCGTTTATGATGTCCAGGGAACATCAATTGCCTTTTGAGCTCACTGCTAATGTCTTGCCACTCTTGCACGTGGTTCGCAAATTAGACCCGCAGTTTTGTAAAATTGATGCGTCAAGGGCAAAACATATTTTTTTCGTTTGCCTAATTTTATTTCCAACAGGCGCCAGAAGCACGTGGTGTCTATAGCAGAATAAGCAGAACACTGGGTACTGCATATGGAGATGGACGGTTGGAGTCCAGGTGGAAACGCAACGGGAAGACTTTTGTTTCCCTGTGATAGAAGTGCACTGAATACATTGTGAAGGAAAACCATGAAGGTGATGAATATTTCCACGTGCATCATGACAAAAACAAAAAAAAAACGCGCACGGTTCCTTCGCGCTTCCACCTGGATCGGGCCGGCGATTTCCTATCTCGCTACCCTAATGAAGACTTAAAGTTGGTGACAAACTGGGGCCCGCTGTGTCAGGTCGGTGACACAGAATTATCTTTCATGACCTCTGTAAGTGTAACTGATGACCAAAACGCTCATTTGGACGCCATCCGCCGATATAAGGCAAAATCCGGTCTGCTGCAGGCGTTCCTTGGCCTGCGACAGTTTGTGACGTCAGGCAGCAGGTGTCGATATGGTGCGGGCGGACACGACACGGAGAATTTCGCCGGGCACCGTTTCCCAGAACTCCGTGGACATCGTGTTTTGCTACTACCTGTATCAGAAGTCGATGTCTGGGACTACTGGCTTCAATATGGTTATCTCAGCTCGAAACACGTGTCGACGGCGAAGCATCGCATTCGTTTAATTGTTGGCTGAAGCGTTTCGGAGCGGAGTGCTAGCCAGTTCTTGGAAATTTGGAATGTACGAGTCTGGCTGATATCGGGCTGCACTTACCTTTGAGTACCATCCAGTTAGCCCCAAAAGCTCGGACCCTAAACGGCCAAAATGCTCAGATCTTTGCTGGCGGCTATCAGTACCCGGAAGGATTCGGCCAGAAATATCGCATCACGTTTTGCTCGGGCCCTTCCAGCAGACCGCTATCCCCCAGTACCGAGAAGATTCCCATTAGGTGGTAAACGGCGGCGACCTCCTCGTCGATTGGATTTGGGCGAGAGGACACTCTTGTGAATGATGTGATCAGCTTGACGTGAGCACAGTGGAGAACAGAAAAACGTTATGTTCTCATGTGCCACCTGCAGCATTTCGCCATTAACGTCGATCTGACTTGGGACGCGCTAGCTCAGTGTGGCTTGGGTCCCAGTGAGGCCTCGTATTGATTCCATGCGAACGTTAGGCCCATTCCAAACCATCCCCACAGCTGAAGGAAAACATAAATTTTGCTACACCGCAGAGCCAGCTGTCGATAAGTCATGCGACCGACCACTCGTTTTCAAGACTCTCTCTCTCTCTTTCTCTCTTTACTCTTCGTCCGTCCATCCATCGGTACGTTCGCCCGCCTCTTTTCGATTCATTTAAAGCGATAAATAACACCACGCATCATTGTATTGGCAGTCTCATTAACCTACAATAACTGGCATTTCATTTGATGTAAAATATTGAAAGATCAGTGAATGTAAGTCGCGAAATGCAGTAAGGAAAGGCAAATATACCAGGCAACGTTTTAAACAAAACTGAGTCCCAAAATTAACGAGACGTGCAGTGAGGCACGCTCTTCATTCGCCAATAAGGAGCCTAGCTGAACAGCAGCAGGTTTGCCGCCGCATCTTGTCATGCAGTCTCAGTTCAGCCATAGCTTCTATGATGGGACTGGTTGTGGTGTATCATCCGAAAATCTGCAAAACTTTGGACGTGTTCCATAGCATGGTGCTGTGAAAATTACAACTGGTCGCTAATTTTTTGCATTTAATGTTTTTAAATGGTCCCAATTGCTCGGTGAGGCTTTGTCTTTTCAGGGGTCAATTTTAAGCTCCATGGCGGCGTGAGCGGACAAGAACGCCGTGATGGGCCTGGTTAGTAATTCCTAAAATTAAAGGAAATTACCCTGTAAAAGTAGCTAGGAATGGTCCAAACGAGGGCACTGTGCACAACTTTAGAGACATTTATCTCGCTAATGGGGAGTGCGACTGCTGCTTTTCATTCGGTAACTCTGCGTATTAACTTCACCAAAAAGTTAGCCTTGGCGCGGCGTATGTGTCCGTAATGGATTCTGGAGTATTTCATCCTAAATCTGGCTTATGCTACCTAGAAATAACACCATATTTTACCCGCAAATGTCGTAAATGTGTTCTCACAACGTAGGAAAATTACGCTTCAATGCAGGATGCATGCAGTGCTTATCCAGTCGCCGTCAGACTGAAAAAAAAAACGTTAGTTCTATTCGCTTTTACGCAGCTCTCAAGAAGCACTGGTGATCTTCGACACCTGTGAGCTTCTGAACTTACTGTTTTTTTTTGTTTTTTTTACACACGCCTTCCGCTGTGCCTGAAACTTTTATAACCTTATTTGTTCGTTATCCATGCACTTATATCCCATTTGTTGGGCAGAAGCTATTAAAACAGCTTCCCGTTACTTCTAAGACGTTTGTTACAGACCGCGTCACGTGCTCCACTCCGTTGTCTAGGAAAAGACGCGCTGTCCTGAATAGCTTGTAATGAAGACCCCGAAAAAACAAACGCGACAAATTACTATCACCTACGTGGAAGCGATTGTCCGAGGTGGTGCCAGTTAGGGATGCCAGTTCCGTGACTTTTCCCCATCCCGGGATCTCAGGATTTAACAAAGCACCGCCTGGCGTGTTTTTGTACCCGCGACCTTTTGGATACCTTTTGGGCACCGCCTGGGGGCTGCCCAAAAGGCAGTCCCTTGTTATCTCAGCATCTAACCGTCGGATGTAAATCGATCTGCCACCAACCGATAGCTCCGAATCTTGCGATTCAGAAAATTTTATGCTCACATGACTGGCCGCATGGCTGAAGACGTCACAGGTTCTTGTCCACGTCACGCTTTGACACCCCCCGGTGATATTGGACGAAATTTAAGCATTCCCGGGATCCCGGGATTATATTTTGTTTGTGGATAGATGGATTTAAATTAGTTTATATGTTTGCAAAGCGTACGAACGCATTATATTTCAGAAAATCGTTCTTAGTCGGTAGCATGTAAGACGTGCACTCGCACATGATTACGAAGCTGTGAATCGCGTGTATACAAGTTAGTCTCTTTCAAAATCTGACACTGGCCACAGCCGCGTCTTCCTTCTGACGTGATTTCACTGCGTGTTTCGACCGTAGTTTGTCGTAAGCGCGACTCCCTGCTTACTTTTGTTTTACCTGCTCGACCCGTCTTTTACTGACTTGGTGTTTCCGTGGGTTTGTTTTACTAACGTATCTGAGTTGAATCAATAACCAGTACGTTATGTGATATAGTTTGTGAAATACACTAGCTGAGTTGCCTACCCCTTGCTCACAGATTAAGGAAAAGATATCGATTTGTGTCCAAAAGACGAGCCATTTTATGATATTTCCATTTTTAATAACAATTTAATAATGATCTAAGCGAAAGCACTGTATATAAAACAATGTGAGGGAAAATATGGGGAAAGAAAGCACCTGTGTGGGTGGGGCGAGCCCAACATGAGGTGAAGGGTCTTCCCAAAAGTATACAGATCGACAACTGTTTTTCTATTACCATTACAGCAGTGTTGCTATATTTCTAGTCACGCTCCTTTCGCCTCAAAATTTGATTAATTCCTCAAAATCTAGTTAAAATGAGATCGGAATCCCTGGACTGCAAAAATCCTGACCTCGGTATTCGGGACTGATCTCGCTGCTGGGATCCCTGGATCCCGTTGCCGAGGTTGACATCCCTGGTGCCTTTGGTCTCGCTTGCTGCGTTATAAGAATGTCCATTAGGTCCCATTTCTCGACACGAAGTGCTGAAAGTTTTAAAAATCTGATCACGTGGAAATGCGGCAATTTTCCGCGGAACGTTTAATGCTCTGCGGCCCATATTCCGGGCGCTCTTAAACGCTTTCTCGATGGTCCTTAAGAAGCCTCTCATGACGTATTCGGACTTCGATCCCATCTGCAAACCGTCTACTAACAGGCTCGTCGCGTGCCTTCCGACGTGACGGACTCACGCGCCGGCCTGCCGATGTTTGAGATGGTTTCATAGTTTTGGTTTTATATCGATAGTTTTAAGCACCGCCTGAAGTTTTGTTTGAGATATAGCCAGTCTGGAAGCATGTGACTTTAATATTCGTAACTTGTGTGACGAAGTATTGCACCTACGGTTATATCGCTGTGACCGTGTTTATCAGTTTCTGATTTTCCTTTGTAACACCGGGTGTGATAGCCACCGCAATGTGGATAGCTCGGTTGCGCAATGCAATTCAATGCAGTTTCATAACACTGCTACCAGATTTCCGATGTGCATATTGCGTGGCGGCGTTTTTGTGGCGTCGCGCCAGCGATTGGGCGTTTCACTCGAAGCACAGAGGGCATTTCTCCTACTTCTGGACGCTGCATGAAATGTGATCAGCGCTGGCGCTGCAGGTCGAATATTTCCGTGGAGCAGCTGTCATGTCGCGGGGCACAGACGTTTTCCGATTTTACCACAGTACAATTTGATTATTCAGATGACTCTGGATACGGCCTCATAGGGCGGCAAAGCGGTCTACCAACACTTTTGCTGCTGCTCTCATGTTTCTTGGCGGTCGTTCCGCTACACATTTGAGTGAATGGGATTAGGTCCCAAGTGTTTCCCTGCGCAGGACGATCTTTTCCGTGTTCCTCTGGCGCCCGGGGAACTTATTTCTTTGCCCAGTAGTGCCTGCATGGGGTGGAGTGGGCGCGCAAACCCCCTGCAAAGGCCATGGAATATGCTGCAGTAAAATGGCCCACCTACATGATGACTTAGTAGGGTTGACAGGTTTTCGCCAACTGGTCGGTTTAAATGGTGGTTTTAATCCTCCCATTGTTTAGGTGGTTAAAGCTATGCTTCAGGAGTATTTGGTCTCTGATTTATTGGCTAAATATCTGAAGAAAATGTATCCCACTTATTTTGCATGCTTTCATAACTTTTATACTTGAGGTCTCCATAACTGGTTTTCCTTATTCATTGATTTTTAAGAGTTCAAAACTGTACAAGACGACCTTAAAAGGCTGCCTAAACTAAAAGCTTAAAACGTTCGTGGGAATGGGTCCACTCTGTTTAGACTCTTGCTTAGTATTTCAACATGGTACACAGCTGGTAGTGATATTTCCAGAATAAGAATTGGCATTCAAGCCAGGAAGACGGCATACGGGACTCATGACGTGTGATGTAGTTGCTGGTTACGTTAATCTTCCCTTTATACCTTTTACAGGGAAACGGATATTTCTCCATTTCAGCCGTTTTCACACGAACAATTACAAGTTTGAACGCCATAATTGGTACGGCTATAATAAAATAAAATAAAAATAATAAAACGGGACTGTCCGCCGCCCTTACTGTGCGAAAAAAAATGCCAATGGAAAAATAGATCTAAGAGCCCACGCGTAACTCTCGGAATACTTTTTGCAGGAGAAAGAGCTTGCACGCTAACACACTGCAAATGCAAAGGTTTGGCCTTTGCTGTTACTGATATTATTGCCAAATATTTTGACTTTTTAGTCAATATTGGTAATGCTCATGGTGGCAATAGGTTTATCGAGTCATCAAAAAAGCTGCATGTGACAATTATTTTTTGCTGGCGTTTCGTTATTTCACTTTTTTATTAAAAGGTGAATAATGTCACATTTATTTCAAGCTGCAAATTAAGCTCACGTGACAGATACAACCCGCAGGGCCACAAAGGTTCTGTAACTGATTAGAAGTTGAAGCTTTTTGGCTGTTACATGCAGTAAAAGAGCTAGGCGGTACCAGTTAAAGAAAGGACTGGGAACCCTGCAAAAAAATGCTCAAGTCACAAGATATTGTCGACGTTTTGGCTTTATTGCCTTCTTCAGGACACAATATACCTTTCGTATTTCAAATGTATCCTCAAAATCTGACATACTAAACATGGTGTGTGAAATGACGCGAGGTAATCCTTGAAAGAAAATATTGCCATCGAAGTATTAACTCTATTCCAGGAGGGCTAGACGGTATGGCCGATTCCCGGCAGGGGGGCGGATTCGGCCCCCCCCTGAGATCTCGAGAACTACTTGTCCGATTTTATCGCAACAAACGGCAATCGATTTGCCGTGACGTGAACTACATTTTTACAAAAAGAAATTTCAAAATTTTGAAATTTGTGGATATAGGGGGGCAAAAATGTCAAAATGGGGGGTACTTTTTGACTTCTTATAACTCCCTTGTTTATGGACCGATTTCGATGAAACTGGCATGAATCGAGAGATTATGGATAGGGCTTTTACCATGGGTATGCAAATTTGAAATTTCGAGAAAATTCATGGGCGTTCACAGGGTTTCAAAAATAGGGGGATTAGTTTTCTAATAACAGAATGAACAAAAGAGGCCAAAACACTTTTTTAGCTTCTGCTAGTCATGTTATATTAAAGAAGTACAAATCGCATTACAATGTTTGTATAATGTTAGCATAGGCGGTGCCAGGGACATAAAAAAGGGGGAACTGTCATGGTCACACGTTCTTCAGATCAACTTGTGACCTTTGAACTTAAATGACCTCCAGTGACCTTGGGGTCACCTGGAATGATGTCGTGTGCATTCAATATTATCTGTAAACGTTTTTAATCGATTAAATTCACTCTATTCCAAAAAATTCATTTTTTGGCTTTTGCGATATAGTGTACGCGCACTGACATTTTAGGTCATAGCTCCGTGACCCGACCTGATATCAAGGTGAAACTCGGTACACAAGTAGAGGGCATCTTTCTACGTCATATATATTCCGGGTTTGGCATTTAAAAAAGGGCGCCGAAATTATTGCAAAAAAACAAATTTTGACTTTTGACCTTGACCTGACCTTGTAAAGTGACCTCAGATAAACAAAATTACATATGCACATTGCCCAACTATTTAGCTATACATTCATTTAAAGTTTTAAGTTCTATTTTAAAAACTCTGTTTTTGGCAGACATTTTCCTTTTACCCTCAACATGGCCAAAAATGACCTGAGGTGCCTCCCAAAAACGTTGCTTGGCTCCGCTCCTAAGCAAAATAGAATTTCGAAATTTTGTCACGGCGCGTAGAAGGAATGGCTAGGAAAAGTCACCAAGTTTCGTGAAGCTGCATTAAAAAACCTGGAATTGGCAAGCAAAAAACCCGAGGGGGGCGGATTCCGCCCCCCCTGCCGGGAATAGGGTTAAAATGGTCACGGTCTTTTGATCATGCATAGCACGCTTTGCTTTTGTGATGTTTATCACTTAAAACCTTTAATCCTGGTATACCTTCAAATCACACCATCATCATGTCATCATGCTATGATGCTATCTTGCTACCATGCTACTCATGCTATCATGCCATTATTTATATCTGTTCTAATTGGATAACGCCCCTGTAAGGGGAGTAGCTGAGGCTGTAGCAAGTCTTATGAACCCTGGAAATATAGCTGATATTTCGTTTTTACTAGTGCTGCTTCTATGGCTCTCCTTTCAAGCCTGTCTCTAATTCCGATGACTATCTGCCTCGGACGATTTTGGTCAATTCCTCTCCTGGTCTCCGTGTATTAGGAAGGCGTTCGAAAGTCCGTGGTTCCTGATATCCCCTTTGTGTTCTTTGATGCAACATGTCTTGGACCGACCTGTCTCACCAATACATGCCTTGTCATATCCTCCACGTGGTGTTCTGCATACAACTCTTTGATACTTGTCGGTTGTTATCTTGCTTTCCTTGACAATAACCCCGATTCTCTTCCCCGGTTTCTACTGCCCTTACGTCTTTACGCATATATTTTGATCAGATGTACCTGCATTCTCATATTTTGACAAGATGATAAAACCTTCTGTGGCGGGACTATAGTAAAAAAGACAACAACCGACAAGTGTCAAACAGCTGTACACAGAATACCATGGTGAGGATACGATGAGGTATATACAGGTGACTCAGGTCGGCCTATAATACATTGTATCCGAGAACACAAAGGGAACCTCAGGGACCATAGACTTTTGGACGCCTTAGTAATACACAGAGACAAGGAGTGGAATTTACCAAAATCGACCGAGGCATAGGAAGTCATCGGAATTAGAGATAGGTTTAAAAAGAGGGTCATAGAAGCAGCACCGATAAGAACAAAAGAATATCAGTACGCCGTCAGGGTGCATAAGACTTGCTAAAGCGTCAGCTATTCTCCTTAGACAGGTGATATATAAGAATAACGGATATAAATACTGGCACAATGGCGTGTATGGTATGAGAACATAATGGCTTGATGATAGTACGATTTAAAGATATGCCATGATTAGAGGTTTAAAAAGATTTACATGACGGAAGCAAAGCATGTTACATGTTATGAAAAGACGGCAACGATTTTGATGCTTCGTTGACGATATTTGCTTTCAAAGATTCATTCGATTCATTCAAGGATTCAAGGATTCGCGTCATATCACGTGTCTTGCTTGGTATTTCAGATTTCGAGGATAAATTTGGAATGCGGACACGTACACATGCTTAGTCTCAAAGGTGACAATAAACACGAAACATCGACGAGATCTTGTAATTCTAGTTACCAACATCCTGTCATTTTAAACTTGGACTGGGAATTCCTCACCTCCCCCGCTGACTGCGCTTCTGCTCATTTACGGGCTTCCTGGTAAACACTCCTGATCTCGCCTGACCACTGTATCCAGAGTTACCGACCAGAAAAACATACAAATCATTCAGGGATCGAACGGATACGCGTCGGGCAATGTAAACAGTAATGAACAAACCTCACACAAACTGCGATTTTTCAAATCCATGTATTCAGTAACCAATGGAGTTAGACACCATGTTTCTGTAATACAGAACCTCATAAATTTCAAATTTTATCTCGGAAACCTCAAAAGCCTAAAATTTTACAGAACCTCGAAAATCCTGTACATTTATGAGGTTCTGTAAAATCTAGTGATATCAAAATAACCATCACGTGACCCAAAACTTTACGTAACAGCCAATGGAACGAAATGGAAAGTACACCATGCAAATCATGGACTAATAATCAGATTATCAGGCCAACTGGCTATGTTTAAGAGCAAGGAAAATACCTTGATCGTTAGGCTGGAATTGTAATTCGAAGTTGTCCGATGGTTCGCAATGGAGATAGGCTGGATTAGAGTACTCTTAGTGGATACACTGAAGGATTGCAGGAGTCGATGTTAAGTGTCGGGTGCTTACAAAGGGGCGCGATTTCGCTTTTTTTTCGTTGATGTGTTAATGTTAATGTTGCTGCTACTGATATACTGGTGAAAAATAGAAGATATGTTTCAAAGTAATAGGTCATCCGGGATTTCCTGATGTGGTCTTGTGGACAAGGAACCGGAGAAAGGAGAGCTAGTGTGAGGCTCGCAGTGCCCTGGCATGAGCACATTTATCTGACTCCAGACTGAAAAGGTGGTCCGATCACCGGCCGGACCTACGGTGGAGTTGCATGGCACGACTCTCGAGCGTCACCTTGTCCGGTCTCTGGAGCAAAATGGCTCTATTTTCGGGAACATTTAGGCTGCGGTTTTTGGGACCCTGTGGCACGTCCTGGCTAAAGCTGTAATTAAATAATACACCGGCCCTTGATTAACTGTGTCGCCATTGTCTCGCGTGGCCCGAACGTGAAAATAAAACGGTTCGGCGAAATGAAACATTTATCATGTCTCTTTTTCTCTAGCAATCACTAAACAAAAAGCAAAGAAAATGTCATTCGGCTCAGTTCTGACACTTGTATGGACCCTATAGTGTGTTGACCTATGTCATATGTCGTGTAACTCAAGCGACGAAAAGAGTAACTTGAACTTCGGATTTTTCTTCACTCACCTTAAGTCACGAGATGGAAAGAAGGTAAGGTATGACTTAGCGTGACGATTTAACATTTCTTCTGAAATCTGATGGCCTTATCGGACACCGCCTGGCGTTTTCTGCCAATCTTGGCTATCTCTTATGGACTTACATCAACCCTTTTGTATTTTGGGAACCAAGAACAGGTTCATGATTCAATCATCTGTCGATAGAGTGCGAATTATTCGTGTGTGTGCTTTAAACATGGCATCTGTCTGTTTGAACCTATGACTTCACGAGCCAACGGCCTGCGCGAACTTTAGAACATGGTCACAAATATGGCGACATTTTTCTTGGTCCCTAGAAAATAATATTTCGTAATGTATTTGAACTTGGTATTAAAGGAAAGGTGGCAGTTTAGGAATACGCCACAATGCTGCAAATAATACGAAATGTCATACTACTGGAGCGAATACAAGTCCCGTGACTTCCGGCTGTGCGACCCGGACACAAAAATACAGCTGCATTCCAGACCACCCTCTACAGGGTATCATTGCATCTTGCATGATCTGTGCATTAGTTCTCTGAAATCTAGCAATCCAAATTCAACTGTCACATGACCCAGAGGCCAAAATGACGAAATTTTTTGGATCCCAAAAAACGTTGAACCTCTTACAAAGTTTAAACAACTGTAGGTCAAACAAGACATTCGACGTACCTTCCTAAATATGTATGCACCAATTACAGGAGCTAAGTCAGACTTCTCAGGGAACCATGATCTCTGGTGCCGTAGTCTTGGGCCAAACGTCCATGCCCCAGCGGTGTCCGACTTAACCCATGGTGCATTGGATGCAGCGTCATTGTTGAGTTTTGATATACAGCAGTGAATGTGCTGGACGAGGATATGCCGGCCACCTTGGGTTTACCAGAGGGCCAACAATCGTCCTACACCAAGCCCTTCTCGGCGGACATGATCCAAAGCTCAGAACGTGTCTTTTCCACGCAGATGTCCGTTGGCCTTCACTTAGTCCTATTCCGTGCTCCTACCCGGTTACCCTTATTCCACGCTGGAAGGGGTTAACCGGGTGGTGGGTGGTCAGATTCTGCCCCCCCCCCCCTCCGCGCCTCGAAAAGTTTTTATAACGCAGATTTTCTGGTGGAAAACGGCGAGCGATATCCAGTAAGGAGATCTACATTTATAAAAAAGGAAATACTGAAAATCTTGAAAAGGCCTCAAAACGACGTTATGAATATGGGTTTACTTACACCAGCTTTCTGACCACATTTTACGACCAGTTTTGTTCCACTTTATGTAATTCTAACGACAGTTGATGTTTTTCGCATATATTAGATCGATCTTCAAAATTCATAGACATATCCAGGGCACATAAAAGCGGTGCACGTTTTTTGGAAATGTTTAGTCATTTCACAAAATATTCTGAGTGTGGCGAGGTTATTTGTGCTCGAGAAAAACACTTCCATGTGCGTTACATGCCATATGATATACATGTCACAAGTGCACATAGGCGGATCCAGTTTCCAGAAAAAGAGAAAAATGCGACTACATGGTGATAACTGTGCTTTCCTCTGTAAATGGAATTATAGTATTTCAGGAATAAGAAAAAATACTCTTACATTGTATTATCTTTTGTTTACATATACATTGCAAAATCATCTGAACTGTCCGTGAGATCATAAAGAACATGAAAATAGTACACGACCAAGTCGAAATGAATAATCTCCAAAAGTGTGTTGGTCCTCAAAGATGCCTTCCAAAAACGTATTCTGGAACCGCTTAAAGAAGAGGATTTTTCGAAGTTTTGTGACAGGATGAGAAAAAAATATTTAGGAAATGCCACCGAGTTACGCGAAACAGCTTCCAAAAGCCCGGGAACGGCGAACGAACAGGAAGATGGGGCAGAATCTGCCTCTCCTTGAACAGAATAGCGGTAATAACAAACCATGCAGCGGTCACAATCAAAAAGTCAAGTAAATAATGGGTTTGCAGAGGCAATGCAACGTGCTGAAGGAGCGCCTGCGAGGGAAAACAGGTATCAGGTCAAGTCAAAGATTAAGATCTGACGGATTTGGGAATGTCGTTTTTAGAGTGCCCATCATAGATTACAGGCAAAGATGACTTGCTCTCATCTGCACCAGATGATCTTCAAATAAGCGCCACAACTGGTTTTATGGAGAAGTTAATGCAATATTCATAAGAAAATTTCGCAACTTTCGCCTAGATTGCCTAAGGTGAGGTCACAGGTGGTCTACATTGACTTTGTGCCACATTAACACATACTGAACACCATTGGGAATCTTGCAGCGCTGTTGTTTTGGTGAAGGGTCAGACAACATCCAACTTAAAAAAAAAACGGTAAAATAAGGAAGCCATCTCTTTATAATGGCACTTTGTCGTCATCTAAGATTGTCCTGGAAAATTTTTTTGCGCCGAAATGCACACAAATGAAGTATCGAAGGGGGATTACAGTTTTATGATGCTGCGGCATTTGGTTACGGGGTATCTGGCAGAAAAAAATGGCCGCGCAACACCCTCCCTAGTACGTCACAGAGCATGTTACTAAACATTTGCTGTTATTTAATAACGCAAACATTTCTGAAATTCCTGTTTTCTACGGTCAGTTCCTCTTCGTTTGGCAAGAGGTGTTTGTCAGATGACCGCCCCCCCCCCCCCCACTCGTTACCAATGTTCTGATTTCACCTCAGTTTCTGTCAGTCCGATCCGGTCGCCGGAGGCAGTTGGTGACCCGCGTGACCTTCGCCCGTCCCCAGGACCGCCGGGGGTGGCGGCCGACTGCACCTCGGGCGATTTCCGGTGCGGCGACGGCCGCTGCGTGCCGCGCACGGCCGTCTGCGACCACAAGCCCGACTGCCTGGACGCGGCCGACGAGGCCGGCTGCGGTGAGTAGGGCCAAACCGCGTTTCAGTGGGACCGCGCTGCTCGTAGGGACTCTTCATTTCTGCGGTCGGGGACGTTGTTTTGCTTAAATGATTGGAGACGGAGAGCCCGACAAGTTGACCTGTTCTCAGATGTGGGTCTCTGGACGGATTTAGCCCACTTTTTGACCAATGGCAATTTTTATTTTTTACCATCTAGCAAATGAAAATCCTATGTATCCTCATGCACGATATACATATGTCTATATGTATATTTGTGTATATATATATACACGATATGTGTATATCTGCGGTATCTCTCTTTTGTATGAAATTCATGATTCGTTTTTTTCATCTGCCTTTTTACAAACAATTATTGTATGTAAGGCCACAATACATGATAGTAAGGCCCAGAGGAACATGGGTGGGGCTCAGATCAATACTGGTAGGCTCTTCGCGCTACCAGACCTATAAAAAGGTACACCTCTGCACCGTGTTCCCGTTTGATCACAAAATCCGCCACTATTTCTTTTTCAAATGTTTCAGATCATTGTATGCTTTACTCTATACTTTTGCATATATCGCTTATCTATTACGTCTGTTCTTGTCATTATTCCTTATCTCTCTTGTTTAAACCAGCAGAAGATACTGTGGGGACGAAATCGGCGTTGAAGGGGCCGAGTTCCACATGGAAGAGCGTGGGCATGACTCTTCTAAAAGCATACAGATCGACAACCATGTCTGCTGCAATTCGAATAGAGCCGCGGATCAGAGGAACTGGTATGCTCGGTTGGTCTTTGCGTCTCTGCCGCGATCTGAATGGAGCTGCGGCAGAGTGGAATAGCAGTGCACGACGAAGGTCTTCGTGGGCGCCTCGACAACCATAAAACTGGAGGGAAGGCGCCCGCAAATATTGCATAGCTGAGTGAGTCGAACTCCCATAACATACAGATAATGCATGTTATACATATGCATATATTATCTATCTCCATATATATACATATATACATATATATATATGTATAGAGAGAGAGAGAGAGGGAGAGAGAGAGAGATAGAGAGAGAAAGATGGAGAGAGGGGGGAAGAGAGAGAGAAAGAGATAGATATAATGAGGTGGTTATCAGTTAGTTTATATGGATATCTGTAGATTGGCAAGTCATTATTCTGCAAATTTCAGGATTTAGACTAGTCAAATTTAGTCTCGACAGACACCTTGAATAATAGCGTAATGTTCGTGACATGTCGACGTGATATCCCGCCACTGACTGCTATAATACACTTCGTTCTTGGACTATATTAACCTTAATGCGGACAATGGCACCAATAGCAGCTCGCGTTCCAATCTGCCTTTTCAGTCCGCACGGAAACCACGAACCTCCTCCTTTCACATTTGTCCAGATTCCTATTCGCTCCCATTCGTCTAGATCAGGGGTTTCGATTTGTATTCTTTTGTAAGGTCCCTGCCCCCCATATTGGTTTGGGTCCCCCAATATTTTCTGCCGGTTTGAAAATGAAATGGACAATGATGACGAAAAGAACGGCCGTAGTAGATTAATATAGGTTAAGGCATAAATTTATGTATTTATCTATCTTTTTATCTTCTATCTGTTTCACTATTTATTTACCTCTCTTTCTCCCTCTCTCTCACGCTCTCACTCATTCTCTCACTCACTCTCTCACTCACTCACTCACTCACTCACTCACTCACTCTCACTCTCACTCTCACTCTCACTCTCACTCTCACTCTCACACACACACACACACACACACACGCACACGCACACGCACACGCACACGCACACGCACACGCACACGCACACGCACACGCACACACACACACACACACACACACACACACACACACACACACACATATATGATACTTATGCTGATATACATGGGGATATATTATAAACTGCCCTTGGTCAAAATCAAGTGAGGTCAGTCCGTTGAGAACTCACATTTGGGGGGGGGGCTAGTGACTGCAAATGCACGATCGCGAATGCTGCATTGGTCCAGCTTACCTTTGATGTTCTGAAGAAATAGCTGGAGGAAAAGGTAAATGTTACAAAGGTTAGGAAAGAAAGAGGTAGGGATAAGCCCCAAAAATAGTCTAAGTCAGTCAAAAGTCAGCGCTGATGAGTATGACTACAGAAGAAAGAAAGACAAAAAAGGCTAAAGAAAAGTCAAGTTCAGCTTCACTGGTCACTCCTGCTTCGATTATTTCACCCACATCACAAAAGAACCCGAAGTTAGCAACGCCCGCTACGAGATCACGAGGCCAGCAACGTTCTGGAATGCCCAATTAGAGGTTAACTCAGGTCAAAGTCGGGTTAAGGTCAGACGGTCGCAGATCAAAATCACACTTTCCATTATGAAAATAAACATTGGAAACCCAAATCGAACTTCAAATTAATTACATGAACAATTATCTTATTCAGTATTACGTCTCGCAAACTGAAAATACTACATTTATTTTACCATTATGTTTCTCTAAATAAATCGACAAAAAATACAAATGTGATGCACCCACAACCCACTACTCAATGACAGCCGTTATAAATCTAGCTTCCCGGGGCACCCGATGGTTCTAACACTTCTTGTCTGCCTTTTCTCCACTGTTAGGTAGTCGAACCCTTGGCTCGCCTTCGCCCCCCCCCCCCCCAATCATTTACAGAAATCAACGCCCCTAGTCCAGACTCTGTCCGGCCGGGACCGGCCGCCCATGGACGCGCCGCCAGCCCGAGCCGGGGGCGCTCCGGCGGCGAGTCACTTGGCTGACCTGACTGGGCGACAAGGGCGTCACCTGGTTTATCTCACTGGGCGATAATGGTGTCGCGCAGGCGCCACTGTCCTCCCGGGCCGAGCACGCGTGCTGGCCACACAGCTAGCGCATCTCAACAGGGAATGTCCACGGAGCTTATGTTTAGCTTATAATTGGGCGTTTTCTCTCGAAGAAGGACTTACACTTATCGAGCTCCGAGGTGGAATGTGCAGAACAGAGACGAATGGCACGGAAGGCACATGTGAAGGGATACACGTCGTGCCATCTGTTGCTGGAGTTTGGCAGTCCGCTCGATAACGGCTTCCGATAGGTGGCGTTCGTGGAGACGTTGCTTTTTGGTTGTCGTTCGGAAAATATACTGAAGTATTGTTGTTATTCGACACTGCGATTTATTTTCCGTTATTTCTGACTTCTTCTCCTTCTCATTTTTCCACGATGTATAACGTTACAGGTTACGTTAAGTGGGCAACAGCGGTCCATAGGGGCGTTGGAACCGTTGGGGACAGGGGACAACTGCCCCCCAGCTGTGGACGACCTTTAACATTAGCCCTATGGCGTTGCATAGATAGTAACGAGGCGCTGCATGACAAGGAACGATCAAATGTCCCAGGTGTAATGGCAAGGCTAAATGACAGAGCTGAGTTCCACGCCAGTTAGTTGTTCGTGTTTCCATAGCGCCAGCCAAAGATACGGATATCCAGGACATAGCCATTTGCGAACGACGAGAAATGGCCAGTGTCGTACGGCGGATGAGCCATCAGCATTGGCATTAGCATTAGAGACTGGTAAGATATAACGCGCTCTGGTGGGGAAGGGGAGGGGCGGGCAACTTGACCTCCCGCCTATGATTTCAAAATCTGTCTGGGCCAGAGCCGCCAAATTTCCTGCTTAGAAGCAGCCATAGAACCATCCTTTGCGTTGAAGTTTGAAATTTGTAGATTGTGACCTTCATGGTCAGATGAGGTCAAAGAAAGTTAGATTCGGTTCGGCTCACCAGGCGTTTCCTGGCACCGCGAAAGCCGTTGGTCACAACTATATGCATATGCCATTTTTGTGGGCCACAAAACATTGCTTGTGTGGTGTGTAAAATGTAAGAAAAGAACAAGAATCACAAGAAGTGTAACTTGTGATGCTTGGCTGAGTACACATCCTTATACTGCTACTTTGGCTCAACTTAGCCATAGGGATATAAATTTACCAAATATCATACACCTTGTTTCGTGGCGTGTCAGGGCAAACTCTCACAATGCACTCAAATCTGTCAAACAAAAATACCTTACATGTCATATCTCTGCAACTTTAGTCGCCCGAGGTCAGATGAGGTCAACCTATGTCACGGATCCAAAGGGAGCATGAAAAATGTAAATCACGGCAATGTGTTCCACAAAGCCAACTACCGTCATGCGGTACAGTTCTACGTATAAATCAAGTGCTTAGCTCTGGCAAAAAAAAGACTAATTGCGTCCTCCCACCTTTTCAAAATTAGATCGAGGGCATGGCGCGGAATATAAGACTGGAGGCAAAATTCATCAGACCCGTTTTCTCTTTGACACGTATTTACCCCGACGCATGCCATACCTAGGTAATTTTGGGTGCTGTGTTTGAGATGGTGTCAGAATTCTTTACCTTCGAAAGTTCGAATCGATTCCCTTGGTTTTCCCGAGTGTCCTGTTCTGCCGTATTGGCGTCAGAAGCTTTTCATTGGTCTGCCCAGTTAAGTATTGTGTCATGTCGGTGGATGTCTACAGCAATCAGTTTTTAATTACTCAGTAAGATGCTTTGTGGGATGCATGAAGAACGGGCCTATTTTCTCTCTGTTCACATTCGGAAGTATGGTTGATTGCTTTTAGTCTCCTTGCGTTCTCTGGAATATTTTCCAATGAAAACGCATATTTATCGATCTATGTTAGCGTAGTGCATGCTGAAGAATGCAGGTTTAAACGCCGTGTCTTCCCATAATATTGTCTTGCTGCTATTAACGAGTTGCAAAAAAACGTAGAAAATGGGTCTAGGAGTAAAAGCCGCTCTCGGAATAGTTATAGAACAGCAAGACGACGAACCACTTTGCAAGCTATTGCAATGCAAATGCAAATGCATATCAGTCCAGAACTGAGATTTCTTCTGCTGAAAACTCCAGGATTTTCCGCCCCGTGGTTGCAAATAATTGGCTTTCAGCTACCATAACGGACGGGTCGGGCCAGGCTGGCCTCGCTCAAAATGATTTTCCCCTGCTAGCTGAAATAAGCCTCATTCGGTCTATAAACGAGTACTGACTATGCCATCAAGGACGTTTGCAGGCTTATTTATCGAGTGTCTGAAAATCCTGTATACGAAATGCCGACCAGGGCGGAGCGTTTCGTTTAACCAGTCGAGGCGTGCCGTGCCGGTGGCGGCCGGCGCTGCCGCATGAGGAATGTGTGTACCGCCACAACGCAGCGGTGATCAGAGCTCCGACGCGTCCGCCGGGCCGCGCTGCCCGGACAACAAACAGCCTTGATCGCCGCCAGTTATCACGAGGTTGCCGGGCCGGTGGCCAGGGACGTGGCCAGGACTTCACCGGGGAGGGGCCAGAAGAAATCAAACATCCCTCAAAACTGAAAACTTCCGCGGTCCCGCCCACTTTATTTTTGAGGTTTGGAATCTTTGACTTCTTTGCATTTTTGGCACGTAGAGACGTCGAATTTTCACGCCGGGGTCCATAGGCCCATTGCCTCATTCTCCCCCCTTGGCCGCGCCCCTGCCCGGGAAAAGACTTCGGCTGCCTTCTGCCAGCCGGTCTCGCTGCGAAGCGACGGCCGCCTGCCCCTGGTTCAAAGTTCGTTATCGCCGTCCTGATGTGTGGCAGGCGATTCCGAGTGACGAAGGGCTTTTGTTTGCGCCGGGCGGCCGTATCGTGGCGCGCCATCCATTCCAGTCACGAGCCCCGCCGCCAGTCTTCCGGGGGAGGAGAGTCCTCTCGAAGGATGCGGCGGCTGCGACCTGAGAATGACGACGAGACTTAATGTGTCAGCGGCGGCCTGGCTGGCGCCCTGAAGGACGGCGGTGGCCGTGAGATGGCGAGCCGTTGACGAGCTCAGCTGAATAACGTCCTGCACCGCCTCGCAAGCTCCTGCTGGGGTCACGATTTACCACTTTTTATCACTTTACTCTACCATTTCCCTCTGCTGGGGGGATTGTTCGCGCATCACTTAAGTGCTTGAACTCAGCTGGGACCTTGTTAGCATTATTATGAAAAGGGCAGCCTTCTTTTGCGAGGTCTTGTTAGCATTAGCTGGACGCGCTGGCATGTTTGCTGCCGATCGTAGTGCAGTGAATTGCGGCAGGAGACTGAGCCACCGTACCGAGCAGGCCACGACTGTGACGTTTTAGTTTAAAAACACATCCCACACACCCATGTGTGTCTCCGTGACCATGCGCCTTCTACTGATTCCGTCAACTTTAGTTGCACCAGACTCACCCGCTGGCAAGCTGTCAGCCGTTCTTGGGGCTGTCGGTACATGTAAGAGGAAGCTTTAATACGTTTTTCGCAAGGAACTTGATCCTAAAACTCTAGACCTGTCTGAGTTCGTTTAAGAGACTGCTTGGTTAAGAAAGTTAGCAGCACGCTGCACCAAGAACACTTCTGCTCAATTTGGAGCTTAGTATGTTAACGAGATTTGCCTGGACATTGCCATGAATAATGGATATTATGGGAACAACAATGACAGCGAGTGAAATCCACCACATTCTCAAGTGGTAAAATGAATTGGGCTCCACGCTGTGTTGCTAAGTTGCAGACAGTTACTACTATTCCTTGAACGGTCCTGTTATAGCTGGCAATATGGTGATTACATGTGTTGCAGAACAAGCTTTTACTTTCAACTCATGTTAGCAAGTGACCAAACAAATGTATTCTTCAGAGCCACCGGCTTCAAAAGATTCGAAGCCGGCATGAACAGAAATGCAGTTACTTTCGACAACATTCAGACTAAATCCACAATTGCCGCTTCACGATCTTCGGATCTGTTTTCAAATAAAATCGCTTTTCAAATCATCTGTCCTCTGTCAAATCAAAGTCATCTGCAGGTCCATCGCTACACAGAGCGGCTGTTTGTATTTGAAAGGGCATCATTAACTGCAACGAGGTACACAACTACCATTGTTATAGACACTATTATTGTGCTTCTGAATACGGCTGAGTCATGACTTATGCATCTGAAACAGTCATGGGTGCTCCAAATACACATTCTTTCATACCCTCGTTGGGTCGCAGAACTGTACTCCAGTGCCCAGTGATGGTGTTCTACTGGCCAGTGGCAATGTCCAGTAGCTCACAGCGGTATTCCACTGGTCGGTGGCGGTGTTCCGTTGGTTGGTGGCAGTGTTTCGTCGGCCGATGCGAAGTTTCATTGGCTACGTTGATGTTCCGTCTGCCAAGTGGACGGGGCGTGATCCAGTACCGTGGCTAATGGCGTCACGTTTTGACAATCGGTGATGATGTTCCGGTGGTCGCTGGGGTGTTCCGGTGGCCAGTGATGTCGCATCAGTGGCCTGATGCGTGTGTTCTGCAGTTCCGCCTGCCTGTGGTCGCGGCCAGTGGCGGTGCTCCAACGGCCAGTGCGTCCCCTCCGCTGCCCGCTGCGACCTCCGGCTGGACTGCTACGACCGCTCGGACGAAATGCTCTGCGGTGAGTGGACCCGGTCTTTCGGCGCCCGTGGGACGCGCGGAGGAACACGGAGCAAGGCGATACAATACTGGAGCTCAGTAGACGCCTGGTGTTCCGGTGGGCGGCCTTAACCCATGTGTCATCCCGCTGCCCATCTCCCGCCCGCATCTCCCTCTGCCTACTCGGCGGGCCGGGCTCTCGAGAAATGCCTCCATAATATCGGGAAGACGGCCGTGAAAATGGAAATGATAGCAATCAAAAGCTCAAGTTTCCGGACAAATGAGGACATGTTCGTCAGAACCTATGGGAATATTTTAGAGTCAAGAGGTGCCACAGATGTTGGGTTTAATGTTTCTGAGATGAAACCAACTACGCACGCCGCTTCCAACCATTTTACAAAATTTCTTGGCATCCCAGGGGGCAGGAGACTCTTCAGATGATGCCCAGTCATATCGGGTCGCATAAGGTCATACGAGGTCAAAGCCTTTGTGTGTCTAAACGAAGCAAATATTGTTCATTATTAGAAGCGAATGGCAAATGCATTTTGAGACATTTTATCGTATATACACTCTTGTAATGAATCAGGCTGAGTCCTAGCCATTGACCTCTCACGAAGGGCTAAATGCGTCCTTCAGAAAGACGTAGAAAGTTATTTGCATTCCACTCCCCATTAAAAGGCAGCCTCTTGTGCAGAGACATTCGTGGTAGAAAGGTCAAGAATATAATCTCAGTACAGTTGGCATGACGCCAAGCCAAATGATTTTCTGCTGTATTTGCTTTGGCTTTGAAGCCAAAAAAGCCACCGGAGGAAGGACCGAATTGCCCCTTCCCGGTCCCCTGCACCAGTATATAGTTCAGTTTTGAGAATTGCATTTCCATTCTCCAGGTCGGTAAATGTGTTTTAGAAAAAGGACGTAATGGCACACCGACGTCCCCGGTGCAAAAAAAACTCGTGGATCGGGAAACACCCATGTCATTATAAATGCAGTACATCAGGCATATTCTACCATATTCTTGAAAGGCCGGAAGCTGTACGATGCAGTTTCTGAAATATCCTTCAATGGTGTAGTAACTGTGTAGTATCCATGGCGTAGTAATTCGCTGGAATGTGTAGTTGTGCATATGTTCCGTATATTATCCGGAAAACAGCCCTCAAACACGCTAAACGACGTCCTCAAAGACAGCAACGTTGTTTCTTTGACGAACGTTTTCCCTCTGGTGACGCGAAATGGAATCATTTGCATCTGTTTGAATGATTTTAAATGTTACCGCTTATCTCGTTAATTATTTCCTGCTAAGCGATGTTGTATGCAAATTCAACAAAGGGGATTTCCTTTTCATAACGCATATAAATGGGCCTTTATGGCGATTTATACCGCGTGAAGTTTTACTCGGCAGAATCTATGGGAAGCATGAAATCAGACAGAACTGCGTGAAGACGATCACATGTGAATGAAAAGAGACGCTTTTTCCCTCGGATTTCATTCGAAATTTATTTTAATGGAAATGAAATAGCCTTTAGAACCTATTTCCAAATTTCATCATGATTTTCATTATTTACTGTTTGCATTTCCTGTTTTTATTCCGAGGAATGTTTCCGCAGTGTGAAACAAGAGCAGTTTTACAAACATAGTTGAACTAAGCACGGGCGCGAAACCGAAATCAATGAATCGATTTCCTTTTGCAATCTTAGTTTTGCGAGAGGGTTCAATGACAATGAGCCGTTGGTACGAACTGGAAGATGTCAGGCCACCTTAGTTTCCCAGCAGTGCTTAACGACACTGAGCCGCTGGAACGGACTGGAGAATGTCAGGCTGGCTACGCCTAGCGAGTGCCGAGGAATTTTCTCGGCGGCTTACTGCGTAAATCATGTTCAGTTCAGTTCGTCATGATGACGAACTGCGCCGCATCGCTGCTGTCTCCTCTGGTGGCAAAATGCAGTCATTGCCGGTTGGGCAATGAGACTTCCTACTTAACTCCTTCAGTCATTTCAAGACGTTGCGTTGGATCCTGCCAGTGAGGCCAGATTCAGAAATTTGTGTGGAAAACTAAAACGTACCACAGTAATATTTACATGCGACTTTCGGAGATCAGTACACCCAAGCATTTCGCAGTCCTTTTTGTATGCTTCATGCTGTTCCTGCCATCTAATCGTCCGTAGAGCACTGGTATTTACGTCTCAAAACAACAGTGTAAATACTTTATATCCCTCGCACCATTCTGTCACGGCGCCGAAAGAAACAACTGACGCGTGGCTTGTTCGCCGTTGTTGACCTCACGCGTTGTGACGGCAAAAGCATTGCAGGCAGTCGGGCTCCATCGGTTGCAGCCTGGCGGAAAACAAGCTAATTCGCCGCCATCGGCATCATTCAGAATTCGGTTTTGTTATGCATGCATTAGCTGCGCCTCCGAGGCAGTTTGCCCAATTGGTTGCCTGATTACCTGACTCGGCGGGATCCCCAGGGCCAACTCTTGCTGGTCCTCTCTCGGGCTCGCGGGTGGTGCTACTCCCACCCTGTCCTCATCCCCCCCCCCGGCGTGCGGGAGACAGTGGACCAATAGCCCAACAGCGAGAAACGGATGTAGTGCCTGAAAACACGGCTTACTGGTCATACTTTTGCCCGGTTTTTTTTTGGCGGTTTTTGGCTAGTCCTAAAAGGTGTTATATCAGTCCGTTTTGTTTTCTGTATTCGATTGTCCCCACCCTGTCTATTTGCTTCCCATTTGCGTTGTGATATGGGCCAAGAGCTTTTTTTAACGGATATGAAAAATTATTTTCCTGCTTCTGTACTGAGCAGTTTTTTAAGTGTGCGAGGCTTGGCTTTATCCTCTTATTCTTTGCAGAACATATAAACGTTTTTGGTGACACAGACAATCGTATGTGTATTGTTGGCTGCTTTTCTGCTTGGAAAAAAGCAAACTTTTCCGTCTGTTATTATCCTTTTGTTAAACATTTTGGATAGATAAGAAGAAGGTTTTGAAATCAACGTCTTAGAACAATCGCACAGTACCAAAATAAATGCACGATCGTTTGCTGTATCAGGGCACATCAATGGGCTTCTTCAGAAAGCTTCTCCATCCCACTCCAACCTTCTCAAAGCTCCTCCGACTTTGTTCCATTAGCATCTCAATTTCCGCCAAGTTTCTTCGAACTCCTCCAGATTCCTCCAGATCAAAAGCAGGTTGAAGTTTTAGGAGTCTAAATGTCAGGGAAAGTGGCGCGTCTGTTACGTTTAGTTTTTGTTTCGCACTTGTTCTACCCGAGCCACCAATGTAAACAAATGCACCGTTTTTTACCACTCAATGGGAAACGGCTGACTGTCGTTCCGGACTCCCCCACCTGTTCCATTTGCCAACGTGCTCAAACCTCCTTGAAGTCCAACAGCCCCGCCTTCCTCCAAACTCCTCCGAAGAACAATGGAGCATACCCATTACAAACACGCTGGCATGACACTGTCGGCCGTATGTGAACATAACGGACACCGTTCTCAATGAACAGTAGTCGTCTGAACACTCGCTGGAACTAGTAGTTTCCGTCTGTACCCCGGACGAGGAGAGTGTTTCCTATCCCACCCGTCGCATCCCATTTCTTTCCTCATCAAGGTGGAACAACAACACGAAAACGAACGTTTAAGCACGTTTCTTTCTCTTTTGAATGGTGTCTGAATTGAACGGTTTAGGTCACATGGTTATCTTTCACACCACAACGAAGGAATGTATCTCATCATTAGGCGCCTTCGTCGCATCGTAGTAGGTTTATAGCTTTCCGGCCGGACATTTACGTTTTTTTTTCACTGGTGTGATTTTCAAACTGATCACTCGTAGCTAGTGATTTCTTTCTCATGAGGCCAAGATACGCCAATGAAAGATGAAATAACGTTGCCAGCTCATATTATTTGACTAAAGCAAAAATGATGTAAAATCACAACGGACTAAATTTCTGATCAACCATGAGCATAAAAGTCATTGCTATCGCTGAAATCAGCGATTACCGATTAGCGAAAAGCGTTTTTTTAAGGTATTTACCCCACGACTTCTTTGAAGCCAGTTTCAGCCCATATAAGGTCAACGATTTGAAAGGATTTTGGTGAGCTCACTGGCCTTTCATAACCCCGTATATTGTCAAGCATATGTGAAACAGTCTTGTGACGGAAACTGAATTCATATTTAATCGGAATCCTGAGGAAGATGCCAAAATGTAACTCAGATCTAAAATAACGACTTACAAGCCCTTGACACGGACGTCATAGCTCAATGACATGACATTACCTTGCAGCCGATTCGTTTAAAATGTGGAAAGGATGGAGATGAAGAAGAAGTCAACTGTTGAAGGTTCTAGGCTTTTCATGATGAATGTTCGCCAGCGGTATAAAAAAAAAAAACTCACGGAAGAGTGGCAACCGAGCTCCGTTCGTCGGCGTGAAAGTCAAGAACATTCCATTGCTGCTCCATCATTGCTGGTGCATTTAAGCCAGTTGGTTTGATAGAACTTTTCGAGCTTACCAGCACTGCGCACCCGGGAATGATTGGTTTTTAACTAGATGGATACCTAGGCTGCAGTATTGCACCTGCATGTAAGACAGTTGTAATAAAAGTTGTAAGCGTATGCCGCGCCGCAGGGGGCGTTTAATTAGAGCCCTAGACCGGTCGCTACAGCGCACGTGAAACGGAACTTACATAATACTAAACGCAGTCCAATTCTGCGCCGGAAACTCCGGTTCGCGCCATGCAGGTCTCGGTAGGGCATCCTTCGATATGTTAGCCGTCTGCCAGCAGTTCCTACTGTTCCTGTGAGACGAGCGGCGCGTGTATGACAGCTCGTTTGCTGCCATCTTAAGCGTGATTATGAAGATGTTTTTGCCGCCCTCCTGGCAACTCGCGCCATTTCTGTCTGCTGCGCCGGATGTTATCCAAGTTGGCGTGGTCGTGCGCCATGCTGTGTTCTGTTAGCTCGTGGTTCTGGCGGTGAGTGCAGTTCCGGAGGACCTGTTGCACGGCGTGAAGTCCGGTTTGCATGTCACGCATGAGTGAGCTTTCATCACCTCGCCGCACTGACCTGATTTCGTCTGGGACGCGGCGCACATGAGCGGAAATGTTATTTTTCGCCGTCGGCTCCGTCGTTTCATTAGGCTTCCATTTTACTCTGGCATGGCTTTGAACGTGTTGAATGCCGTCGCTAATCGTGTTCAACAACTGCTCGCGGCACGAAGTTTCACACACAGGTGACGAAGCCGGAAGGATGTCATTGAAGATTAATGAAATCACTTTCAGCGTCGTCTCTTACGCAGCTGCAGAATGTTGTTTTATGCAAAAACGATGGCGGAAAAATTTCGGCGGTACTGATGAGTGAGCCTTCATATCTGTTGCACAATAACACGGCTGCGCACATACATGTTTTACATAATACAAGGACTCTAGTATAACGTACTGGCCAGAGGCGTTTGGATAGGCTGATGGCTGCCATGTCACGTACTTAAATCTCATTAATCTCATTTTAACGAGTCTGTCTAAAATGTAAACTGATTTACTTTGACAGCAGATTTACGCTCGTCTGCGTCAAGTGAACCTCTCCCACCCAGGCTACTAGATGAGAGGCCGCCGCACAAAATCGGTGGGACATTAACCCTATTCCCGTACCCCATAACGCAAGGACCAATTGCCATATGGGAGAAGTCTTATTCTCTCCCCCCCAAATCTCAAGAACTAACAGTCCACTTTCATTGTAACAAATCAGCATTTGATTTCCCATGAAGTAATCCACATTTTTATGCAGATAAATATTCAAATATTTATCTGTAAACAAACCAAATATTCAAAAATTCTGGAAACATTCAAGGTGTGGTCATGGAGGTTTAAAAGGTGATAGAAAATGGTAGTTTTTGTTTCCTTTAATCCCAGCGTTTATGAACAGATTTTGATATAAATGGCATAAATTGAGAGCTTATCGAGGGCAATTTTCCGTTTGCCTTTACTTTTTGGATTTTGAGAAAGCTTTGATAAAATTTGGGGCCTGCAAAATGGATGGTATATTTTTACAATTAAATCAGTATTAAATACAACCATTCATATTGCAATTGTGTTTATATCGTAGAAAACAATAAATGGGCCTGGACTTTTAGAGCCGTTTTTTTACCTAAGACGTACAAATTGTATGATATTTTTTCGCATTATGTTGGCATAAGCAGCTTCAGGGGCATAAGAAAAGGGAAACTGCCGTGGTCGCATTTCCATCAGATCAGGTTTTGACATTTGACCTCAGATGTCCTGAAATGACCTCCAAATTACGTAGAATGGTCTTGGGCTCATTTCGTATTGGTTGAAAGTGGCTCAAATAATTTGAATTTACTTTATTTCTCAATATCGTCCTTATGAACGAAGTGAGATGTGGCACGCACGCAGACAGTTTAGGTCATAGCTCCGTGACTTGGTCTGATATCGACATGAAACTTGAAACACAAATGCAGGACACTGAGAAATCATGTGTGTTCCGGTGTTTTTATTTGAAGATTTGATGTAGGCGAATCAAACATTAACCTAAACTGTGATTTTTTTTACCTTGACCTGATCCCGTTCGACAACCATTTCCCTCTTGCGTTCAACGGTGCCGAAAAAGGCCTGAGGCGCCTCCGAAAAGAAACTTCGCATTGCTCCGCGTCTGGACAAAACGAAATCTTGAAATTCTTTCGTGGTACATGGAAAGAACGGATAAGGGAACTCACTAGGTTTTGTGAAGACACTTCAGAAATTCTGGAGAGCTCGAGCAAAAACCGGAGGGGACTTCTGAGAGTCCTTACCCCCTCTGGAAAGGTCGCTTACGGGAAAAGGGTTGCGTCATCAGTCTTATTGTAAAAGGCATAAAAGCTGCATCACACTACAATAATATTGGATAACGCCATTGATTACGTATGCCTGGATGAAAGGTCCCCCTTTGCGCTATAAATATAACAATCTTCGTTTACCACTTGGCGACAAGAATGTGGAATCTTTGTAGAAAGGACATCGGGCGCAAGATTACTATAAATAAATTTCGTGAGGTACCTTCAGGCTTTCAGACGTTGCCATGGCGACGTGGAAATACACTTTCCGTCGTTGATTGGCGTGGAGCTTCCTATCGTTATAGTGAGTTAAGCCAAATTCTGTGATGTCATCTGTCCGCCGGAAATTGAACTAGCAGGCTTTGCGGCGGGTTTTCCGTAATTTTATGAGAGCGCGCTAAGATCTCATCAAGCCAACGGGTTTTATATTAAAATTAGTTAGGAGCCTGTAACATGGATACCAACGTTTTGCGTTCTCAATTAATTTAGTCTTGTTATTTTGGCAATGACCATCAAATACCGTGGATTTGCCCAGCAGACGATGTACTTGGGTACCAGATTTCGTAGTTTCAAATTGCCCATACCATGGGCTGATTCCCTTTAATGGAAGCTCAGACATTAAGCTTTTATGTAGGCATAAATTGTTTACCATTCAGGTTGATTTGGTCCTGTAACTTCAGCCTTAAAAAGATGTTGGCCGCTTTGTGTGCTTTAGCGCTACGACGCCTACAGTCGCATTTAACGGTGTCGGCGTAATGATGGAAAGAACAAATGTTTCGTTATTAAGGATTTAGAAAACAGGCTGAATATCAGTAGTGCTGCTTTATCTTTCAATTTGGCATTTTTAATTTGAGGAGGGTAAAATCATGAGCGCCTTTAAATTCCTCAAGCTTGCCTTTTTTTCGCCCCAGTGGCCGCAATTTTATCGTGCTTGAACCGTAGCATCCAGATATCTACCACCGACGATAATACCTCGGAACGGTAACACTGCACACAATGCTCTCCACGCTCTCACGCTCACATCCAGAAACTGGCGAGGATCCCCGTTAGTCTTTTCAAACGCTACTCGATAACAAAAAGATAAACTCCTTCTATTGTAAGGATAGCCAGACGTCAGACATAATGAAAGATAACCAAGTCTCAGAAGTGTGCATTGCTGTGTGTTTATGTGTGAATGTGCGAAAATGTAAATGCAAAATGAAACGCCTTTCCCATGTGCTTGCGCCTGATCGTTCGCTCGAATGCTTTAATGCATCTGTACGACCATGGCATTCGGCAGCCCGGTATCCAAACGATGCTGCATGCATGCACGTACAGATTCAGCGCAGAAGTACGTCGCCCTGGTAACATGGTCGGTTTTCCGGCTGCCAGATGATTTCGTCTGCGCGCCAGGCCATCTCAAGTGCACCAGCGGCCAGTGCATACCGAAGTATAAGTGGTGCAACCACAAACGCGACTGCTCAGACGGTAGCGACGAGACAGCCTGCGGTGAGTATGGCTGACTGCTCTGTTCAGGTGGCAGTGACTGAACAGTCTGCCGTGAGCGAGGCTGATCAGACTGTTCAGACTACAGCGACGAGACAGTCCACCCTGGGTATGGCTGACCAGACTTCTCCAGGTGGGCCACAGACTGCTGGACTGCAGCGGGCAGATCGGAGTGCAGAAGAGAGAGAATAGAGCATATACTTTTAATCGGATCCTCCTGGTGTGTTTTCGTGCCTGCGACCGCCTGGGGACTGCCCAAGGGGCACCCCCCGTTATCTCAGGATTTAACCGTCGGTTTGGAACCGGTCTACCATCAAACAAGAGCCCTCAGTCTTGCGATTCAGAAAATATTATGTTAACCCTGGCTGCAACACTGATAACGACACATGTCACGTAAAACGCACAACACGACGCCGAAAAACTGACATCGGTTCGTGCATTACATCATCGACAATACTGGTCGTAGTCTTCCACTGGGTATCAAACGCGAGGTCACACTCTTCTGCATAAGAAGCATCCCCTAAGGTTAAAAAATGGCAGGTGAAGACAAACCTGGGTCAGGTGAAATACTGGTTTTACTACATCTGACAAAGATCGATACTTACTCGCAACTGTTTGATCCACGTCACAAAAAGGACTGAAGTGAAACCCTCTGATGATCAGTTTTGCATTACCTGTTTTTCATGCCAATCAAGGTCAGTCTAGGGTAGGTCAGATCAGGATGCATTACCATTCCTGACAAAGAGAAATAATTACTCGCTGACTTCCTGACAAAAAGAAACAAATACGGGACTCCTAACAGAGTAAACACTGAGAGGAAAATAAGTCTTGCACCATGACATTTTAGAGGTTGGCCTATTACGACCATCCCTTTATCCAGAAACAGGGAGATCATTCATTTCCTTTGGAAAGATAATCGCTGGATAATCAATATATTGTCATTTAAATGCCTTACAACGAGGATTTCCACCCATGTGAAGCATTGTGAAGCGGCAATTTGTCACTTTACAATGCTTGCTGTTAGTGTTCCTGTTATCATGTAGGTGTTCCACAGAAATCTTCATCGTTTATTTGTTTACATATTGCAACCAGCATTTATCATTCCTGAATCCATGTGAACGCCAGTGACTGTCTTCCACTTCTTTTGCGCCCATCCAGACGTTGTCATGGCAACATGCTGCGCTTATCCAGCTTGCTGAACGCCTTGGCAACCTAGCCGATACCTTGTCACTATCTTCCCATAATCCGCTTTCCTATCACACAACTGTCAACCACGAAACCACCGGAAATCTTTGCCAAGTCTACTACTGGTCCATCGCATTCTCCACGTGACAATCATCGCTTAGCTGTGTCGAGATAAACGCAAAAATACGACGTACGCAAACTTTATTCTTCATCAGTTGCATTGCACTCCGCTAGTGGGACCACGTCCACGGTGCACCATTGTGCACGAACAACTTTGCAACTGGGTTATTCTACGTCAAATCGCTCACAAAATGGCCCACCCCTTGCGATTTTCATCGACTTTAGTACGCCCTTATCACTTATCAAAGAAATGGCCAGCCAAGATTTTTTAGCCCTAGGTGGCCTCTAAGGCCAAAGTTACAGGCCATGAAAGGTCACCAATTTTTACAAATACTGCATAATAGAAATGCCCACAATTTGGCGATAGGTTGTCACAGAAAAACGCATTTCGCGCCATTCGAAAGGAAAATGTTCTAACTTTCATAAATATATTTGTGTTTTCGGTTATCTCGAGATGACGTTTGATCTGACTAGGTCACACTGAACTTTTTTGGCTTTAGTCCTGTTTGCCTATCCTGATCTTCGCGAAAATGCAGCACAATATGCCCCAAAATATCTACAACAAATGTGGCAAAAAAACATTTCTGGGCAAACTGAAACTTTTCAGTCCCCTTCAATTTAGTGTTACCAAATGAAACTTGAGAAAGTTTCCCTGGAGCTGTTTCACGAATTTTGATTGATGTCGTGCCTTTCGTTTCTCGGATTGTTTTACAATGTGGTGAGCACAATGTCCTGGGTATTTGCTACACATCACCTTAGTTTTAAATTGCTTGACACGAAAGGTTAAAGGTCCTGATACCCCGCCACCAATCCACTCCTGCCATCCAGATCTGACATACGTATTCTTCACATCCGCACGAAAGTGAGTCTATCTGGTGTTCTCAGGCCTTTAAGCCAACTCGGATAATCTTAGTCGAGCATCGGCACCTTTCAAGGTCAGCTGAGGTCAACGACCCCGAGTGATCTTGAATTACCTGACCTCGGATCATTCATGACTTTTTTGGGGCAATGATTCCGAATTTCACATATATTGTTGACGTATTGGAGTTTGCACGTACGGAAGATTTCATGGGCGTTGATTTTTTTGGCTGACGTCATCCCCTGAATGTTGGAATAGTTACTGATGTAATGACAACTTTGCGTATAGAAACGGAAAGGAGTAATGATTGAGATACGTGCGAAAAAAAACAAAACAAAAAACATAAAAATGGACTTTATCCAGGGTACAGGACGAAGATAATGAACCGGTACGCGTAAAATGAGTTCGAAATCAGCGCCAAAAAGATACAAATGATTCGACGTAACTTGGGCATTCCAAGATCACCCGATGTCAGTGACCTCCATTGACCTTCCAAATGTCCCGATGCACGACTGGGATTATCTCAGTCTGTCTTTAGGGCCCAAGAACGCCTGAAAGACTCACTTTTGTGCAAAAGTGAAGAACGGGTAGGTCAAATTTGGATGGCAGGAGTCGGTTCGTGGCGGTGTGTCATGACCTTTGACTTTTCTGGCCAAACAACTTGAAACTAAACTAGAGTAGCAGACACGCAGAACATTGTGAACACCAAATCGTAGAACAATCGGACGGATGCACGGTACGAAATCAATCAGTATTAATTAAGTACCTTTAGAGAACATTTCTCAAGAACCACTTGGCCATATTAAGTTCAAGATATTTGAAAAAGTTCAATTTGCCCAGAAATGGTTCTTTGCCAGGCTTATTTGTAGATATTTAGGGGCACATTGTGCTGGATTTTCGCGAAGATCACGATGGGCAAACACGGTTGAGACCAAAAATGTCCAATGTGACCTAGTCACTTCAGAGGTCATCCCAAACTAACCAAAAGTATAAGCTTATTTATGAAAGGTGGAACATTTCTCTTTCGACTAGCACTCATCACACCTTTCTGTAACAACCTTTCACCGAGTTATAGGCATTTAAATCATGCCATGCCTGCAAAAATCGATGACCTTTCGTGGCCTGTAACTCTGACCTCAGATGTCACCCAGGACTAAAAATTTATGGTTGGCCATTATTTTTTTTGAACATACTATGAGCAAACCAAATCTGAACAAAATCGAAAGAGGTCGGGTTCAGTTTTTGTGCGATTTGACGTGGAATGACCGCATTGCAGCTGCAACGAACTTTTTCCATCTACAGGAATACAAATGCACAGTTTATTCATTCATAAAAATAGTGGGAAAACAAGAAGTGCATGACGTTTTCTTTGCCAAAAACATCCCTGATCAGCACCGCATATAAAACGAGAGGGGAGACAATAGAGAGCAGAAATGAAGAGACAGAAGACAGCAGAGACATTCAGACAGAGACAGAAAATGGAAGAGAGGGGGAATAAATAAGCAAACGCCCGGCGAGAGAGAGAGAGAGAGAGAGAGAGAGAGAGAGAGAGAGAGAGAGAGAGAGAGAGAGAGAGAGAGAGAGAGAGAGAGAGAGAGAGAGAGACGAGACAGATGAAGACATGAACAGGGACAGACAGGGACTTACAAGGACAGACAAACAAACAAAAAGGGACAGTCATATGCCAACAGATAAGGAGACAGACACACGGACTAACAGACAGCTGTACAGACAAAGACAGACACGGACGTACAAACAACCAAAGACAGACATAGACAGACAGACAGAGAGACATACAAACAGACAGAGACAGACATACACAGACATGCCTGTAAGCAGAAACGAAAAAGACGAAAAAGGCTATCAGTTTTGCAGTGAAGACTTTTGGATGTATTTCTTTTTTCACTGTCATTCTATTCTTTACGATTTCATGTCCCCTCATCCCGAGGGTGGCGTCCATGATGCTGTCGATCTCGAAGAGATCCTCTCTCTGCTTGTGCGCACTGACGTCCTGCTCCCCCTGAAATTATTTCACCATGCTAGGTTAAACTGGTATAAATAAGAAAAAAACAATCTAACAAATCCTCGCTAGGTCAACTATCCTAGTATTTTGCTGCTGGTGCAGTCCCAAAAAAGTGCATACAAAATTTCCCTCCTCAAAATTAATCATTCACCACCACATTATGAGCTCCGAGGTTAGCCTAGTCGTGCGCGATGAAGGATGACCTGACCAAAAACCAATTATCCCTGAATAGACCGCTTTGGCATAGCCCAACTGTATGTCGTGTTCATGCATTCACTGCAACTTTTCCAATTTGCAAAGTAGTTTGCTGTGTACTTGGAAGACAAATAGGCCAGTTCTGACCTATCCAAATCGCGGGAACCCCAAGCGACGCGGCCTGCCGCTTCCGAATCGCCTGCACCGCCGGACTTAGCAGTCTTTTCCTCCAGTCCTTGAACTAAATGCGCAGTTTTGCTGCCACGAAGTCCTAGAGCATACACATATGTCCAATCTGTATATACGAATTACAAACAGTTTTGTTTTTCATGATAATGCGTATTACAAAAACTATACCGCATACTCGAGTGAGCTATTCAGTGTTCTTTTTTTAATGTTGTCACACCTTTTACGACGTAAAAGCACGTGTTACGATTGCATGTCATTCTACAATAAACAACACATGACTTCTTTGCATTTTTTCAGATGCAGATGAACTGGTTTTTCTTATTACAGTTGATAACTTATGATTGATGACACCACACATCATGCCAAGGTCCATTTTGTACCATAAGCGACACTTAATCTTCAGTTATCTTCACGTAATCTTCAACAGTCAGCAATTTGATCCCATTTAAGTAATCGATCCGAGAAATGGATGAATTTGAGAAATGTAATTTAACCGAGATATACACAAAAGATATACGGATA
This sequence comes from Capitulum mitella, assembly GCA_030062745.1. Lineage (NCBI taxonomy): Eukaryota > Metazoa > Arthropoda > Thecostraca > Pollicipedomorpha > Pollicipedidae > Capitulum > Capitulum mitella. The sequence goes on along the minus strand of CP099851.1, from coordinate 3,993,166 downwards.
GGTACATATGTATGGTGGGCTGCGTCGCCTGGTTCCGGAGTTAAAACGTAGAGAAAAAATCGGTGACGTTTAACGCGCCTCCCCTTCCCCAGAGGGCCGAAGGTTAAAGAACCTACCAAACTAAGGGAATGTGGAAACAACAACTAATCATCGAAATACGAGTACACTCCTCTGATTACGAATGGGACAATTGCGTTTCTAACAATGGACGTTGCTTCTGGCATGAAAAGGAAATTGGTCATGAAGTGTGACGTTACCAATGACAAACCATAACGTGACCATTCATTGCAATATGGTCATAGCTCACAGAGACGAGATATAATCAGGAAACACTGGGAAACGAGACGAGACGCTTTAAACTTTGCTTTAAACTGGCATTAATGCGGTAAAGGTAAGCCTGACATAACACTCCTGGCAATAAGTACATGGAGCTCCTCGAAACATATTTGTATGTTTCGACTTGTTCACGATCGACGTGAGCATACTAATTTCGGACAATGCCACTAATGTATTTACAAACTGGGATTCTTATATCTTATATTCAGTGCAAACTAAATTTGGACACGGTACTCTATGCCCATGCATACAAACTTCATGCAATGTATGACTTAGCCCTATTATTGTTCCCTAATATTATCTTATAATCTACATCAGGCTTTGGGATAACACAAGACCAAGAACTTGACTACAGCACTTTTTTGGCAGCAGAAAACAAGTATGATATATGCCATTTTGAGAATAATTGAATCCTACATGAAACTGTGAATCATAAGTCAAACTCAACAAACCAAATTGTCCTTGTATCAGAATCAAATCATTTTTCTGTGTTGCAGTGCGAATTGGCATCGGAATCACCTTGGGCTGTGAATGGGAATCGAACTGCTTCGCAGTTTCAAGAATTGCTTACCAATCTGCAGGAAGGTTGCACCCAACGGGCAGTTTTGTAACACAATATTTGCTGGTACGGGCCTCCCCGTAACAGCAATGTTTTGCATTTTCGCCATATAAAACAGGAGAAATTTCGGCTTTGCGCTAGACCAAACGAGAAATCTCAGGTCCGGGGATCCTTGCTTTTGGGGGAACCGCTTTGCATAATATAAGTTTCAGGAGCTTGGATTGTAGGACTCATGTGCTCCATCGACGTCAGGTTTGGAATGCAAACAATTTCGGCCAAGCCGTGGACATACCTCACCACAATCTTCCACCACCATTGCACTCGTTCTTTGACGTCGACATCTGACACTCCGCACGGTTCAAGTGGAGACGCGCTGTTCGCTGACCGGAAGTAACCGCCTCGGTAACTTCTGCTTAGTAGTCGTTTGTCCGCGCACGCGCATATTCATGATCCGATAGGAGTCTTGTTGGTTATCGCCAGAATGTCTAATGTTTATCGTCTAAACATAAGTTATCTGGGCAGATGGATCGTATCAGGATAAAACATTGATTATCAGTGAATTGCACTATATTCAAAAAGAGCAAGAAGTAATCCGAACAGGGATTTTCGGAAGACAGGTCAATGTGAATAACAAATGGAGCTTTTGGGTCATACATTTATTCACAGACAGTTTTAAAGGTGTCTTTGTTTTAGCAGCTTGTGATCTTCCTGTTAGCAACCAGGACTTCATTTTAATCTCCTTTTCTCCCTCAGAAATCTCTGTTTATTAATTGTATGAAGATTAGTGAAGGATTGATCTAGCCAGACTCCACGATTTGACATTGAACGAAGGCAATTTTTTCTCTGAGTGAAGCACTGAACTGAAATGGCATCTCGTGTTAAACAAATCTGTTCTGTCTGCTCTTAATTGGGTGAAAGCCAGTCTAAATCACGACAGATAGTCATTTTCCTTTTCAGACCAGTAACAATGATTGCTCTCTGCTCCTAGTGAACAGTCTTCCACAGACAATATATTTCATTTCGTTTTGACATCTGCCTATGACGCGACCTGAAATGACGTCGCAATGCGTTTGGTGCACCTTGCTGAAAGACGCCTATAGATATGTCTGTTTAAGCTGAACGGCGGGGAAGGTCAGTGGCAACCACTTCTATCATCTAAAATGCAAATCATGTCCAAGTGTCGTCATGTGACTTAGCATGACGACTTGTTCTGATCTTGACGTGACCTGGTTGTACATCCTGTTAGGGAACGTGTCCTATGTACGTCCAAATAATCCAAGAATTATATTCGCGAACATTATCAAAAAAGTAAGCATGTTCGAAACTCCGCCCAAAGAGGCGAAAATATGCATGCAAGAGTCCATTTATGACGTCCATAATAATTCACACATGATGCCCATTCATCATTTATGACGTGATATCGCCATGACCTGGCCTAGCATTGAAATGGTTTTGATGTCAGAATATGTACAGTTGATTGACGGGCATGTACTGAAAGTTTGGTTGGGATGGCTCCAACGTTGCAGAAACTTTGCTAGAAACCGAGGGAGTGCCCTAGTTCACACACCCCAGGCGGAGCCAGGTAAATGTTACTAGTCAGCAGAACCCAGAAGCGTAAATCCGGAGAACGCTAAACCCTCCGCCCATATCAGCCATTCCGCTCACCTATGGTACTGCTTCGAACAGTGGTCCTCCAGCACTTTTAGCAACCAGAAAAAAACATCAATGGCCAGCGTTGATCTGGAGGCCGTGTGTTCATTTCCAGCCAAGTCCGATTATTTTACGTTTGGTTGCAGCGGAGGTTGAGCGGTGCCGTCCGGACCAGTTTCGCTGCGCCAGCGGCCAGTGCGTGCCGCTGGCGGACCGGTGTTACAGCTCTGGCCTGTCGCGACACGGGTGCTCCGACGGGTCGCACCTCATCAACTGCAGTAGGTGTACCTGAGTCTCCCTCTCTCTCTCTCTCTCATTTTCATTGTGTCCCTCCGCTTCTATCACCCTGTATCTGGCTCCATCTCTGTCATTTTATCTGTCTCTGTATGTCTCTCTGCCTTTACCTCCCTTTGTATCATTACCTGCACCTGCATCGCCATATTTCCTATTCCTCTCACCCTCACGCACATTATCCTTCGCATAATGTGTAAGGATCATAAGTCACTAAGTAGGACATGGAAATATTGACTTAAACGCTAGTGAGAGAAGTCTGATTTCTTATCGCCCTGCGCACAATATTTGTTTCGCTGTGGGGAAGGCAGTTCTCGTTGATGGCTGGTCGAGGAGTACGTGAATGCGCCGCTCGGCCGTTTTTTGACGGATTGCCAAAAGCGCTAAGTTTTGTGGAGGGTTTCGGGGTCAGTGGACTCTCCGCCCGATGTTTTTCATCGCCGCCGTGAAATAATGTAACTGCGCCTGCAATTTATCGCAGAATGTGTTACATGCATATTGCGCTGTCTACAACACCGGACAGGATTTGTCTAATGCTCTTTTGTTCCTCTTTTGATTTCGTTTTAGAGTAATGTGCCTTTTCCCACGCGTCGTTCTGTTCTCCTCCACAAAACACTCCAGATTTTGCGTTACCAATTCATATGAAGCTATCCGGAATGACTGGATACATTTTTTGCACATGCAATTGCTTTTAAGCTCGTTTAATCTACGTTTCGCTATTCGTATTTTAGAGCCGTTGGGTTATCGCACAGACTAGTTCCCCACAAGGTTTTGTAACTGGAAGCCCGGCTGCAGCAGCTCCATACCCAACACCGTGTACGGCCTGTACGGCCCGACACGCGTGCTGCCTGCCGCCGCCGAGGGCGGGTCGGCCTTGCGATCCGCCTACCGACTTCGCCGGGCCGAAGTGGAAGAAGTTTTACTGGAAAAGTGTGCTAGTGGCACAGCAGGATGTGACAAAATTTGTCAGCAGCACTCCAACCCTCTGGAAAAAAGGCGCCGGTGGATTAGGTGCTGAATATGCTGAATTGTTGAATAGGTTTGAATATGTCGCAGCACCATATTTCCTCGCATGTGTAGGTATGCTTTAAACAAAAGACCGTCAACGGTATTCTGGCCACACGTGAAACAAATGACTGTAGTTAACTATTGAACAGTTCTGTTGCTTAAACTGTTAAACCCAACCCTAGAATTCGTTTAATAGCTCACTTTTCTGAAATATACCACTGGTCTTTTCATCTGAATGAATGCGGCCTAGTAAGGTGAAGTGGTATTAGGCTCCGAGTTGTTCTTTGGACTGCGGTATTAATTTACGGTATATTGTGGGTGTGGACTGCATATACCGATTTGTCGTATACCTAAGCACATCGCGCTATGCGAAATTAGACTGCAGCATCAACGTAACGTACATCTACAATGTTCCTATTGTGAGACGACGGATAAATCCGACTTGACTTTCTCACGCGCGATCCAGAGAGCGTCAGGCTCGCTGAACCGCCACCCCTGTCCCCCAGGCACCTGGCAGTGTTCCGACACGGAGTTCAAGTGCCTGAACGGGCCGTGCCTCAACAGAAGCCTGGTCTGCAACGACCGCATCGACTGCCCCGGCATCTGGAACGACGAGGACTCCTGCTGTGAGTGGCACTTCAGGGCCGTCCGCCGACCGTCCGGCTCGTCTGCGTGTTCGTCGGCCGGGCGAATCCGCCAGCTCTAGCCGGGCTCTTCGGCCGGCTAAGACCTGAGGTCTCACGTGCGGCCGCACCGCTGCTAATTCAGTCGTCTGGGCGGAAGCGCTGTCGGGGGCCCGGCTTAGGCGCAACCGACTCGCCTGCATGTCTCCGGCTCATTTGGCGCCAGCGAGATCAAACAAACAGGATAAAAGATTCGGTCGAAATGGCTGATATGAGAAACAATGCCGTTTGCTGTTTTACCGGATCCGTGATTTGCTGCGGAGTCTGTGATAGGTGCAGTATTGCCCAGAACGAGTTCAGCTCTGTCTCAGGAGAATTGTCGACGATTTCGATTTCCGAGACATTTCAGTTAAGTTACCAGTCTAGAACGCCAGTCGTATATTTTACCACTGCTTGCGTTTGAAAACAAAGGAATGATTAAGCCATACGTGACGTGCTTTGTTACACCATGCGGAGATTCACCAGTCTTGCGAATAGAGTGGGTTGATTGAGGAATATTTGTGCTCTTTGCAAAAACCATACTGTCAAAAGCTAAAACAAACAATACGACCATCTTGACTTTTGAGCAAACTTAAAGGTCTGTGGCCTAAGGTCAGGTAAACTTTATGCCCTTTTTACGTTTGCTGTTACGTTTGCGGTTATGGGTCTGGTCCGGGGCTTCTAGTTTTGAATATAGGCACCCATGATTCCCCTGCCCTGTGGCTACTTAATTTTGTCTGTTTACCTGCGCGTTAGAGTCAGCGTACGTTTGACGCCAAATTTTCTGGCCAATAGCCGAATGTGATTGTTTGATTTTCACTACGGGAATGCTTCTCTTTATCAATGTTTTCTTTGGAAGCACTAACATTTCGGTAAGAGCCATATATATTTTGGTACCACCACTAATATTTTGGTACTTGCCAAGGATTTCCAAATCCCATATTACCCAGGGCTGTCTTCTTTGGCACTCTGAAATATGAGCATGCCGCTTGCTAACACAGACACACCTTGTGTAGCCATTAATCATATGATCTACACGCATACCTCTTTCTGTACAGCGTACACTACGTTAACCTTGTTCCCCCCGAATGTCAAGATTTACGTTACGGCTGCGCCCACCGCCCGGCTGTCGGGACATCGTGGAAAAGCGCTCGGGACATGAACGTCGTAAAGTAATGCATCTTATGCATCATATGCATCTTATGCATCGATTTTACAACAGTAGACACCGTTTCGTACCGGAATGTTGCGGCCTGCAGTGGTAGTGCAGCAGATCATACGACAGACACCAGATACAAGCACGGCCTTGGGTGCCAAAAGTTCGGTCTAGGCTGACCTTGTCCGACTGTAATGGAATGGATGCAGCCTTGATCTCTGTTTCGAGCACAGCTGTGGCATGTTTCGGCCCAACTAATTGAAATGCATGAAGCAAAAGCACGAGTCGTGGTCTTACAAAAGGCGTCATTTTCCCTTCATCTTGTTCTTCGTCTGAAATGACTAAATTTGCCCTTTAATGCATTTTTGGCGGGACCGTATGCCTAAATCAGGCGTCCTCTTTACCACTAGCTCTTTTGGAGCCATATACAGCGCAAGCTTATCAAAGTTTTAAAAGTGTCTACGTGTAGTTTGACTTATCATGACCTCTAGTGGCATTCATATGGGCCCGATTAAACAAAACCGCTAAGGCTGTCTTACGATCTTACCAAGCCGCCTCGTAAGGCATTTTTGCTTTTTCTGTGACAGTTATGGTTCTCCAAATCTTAGGCAGAGGTGTGGGGTTTCATGAAACCTTAACATGGCTAAAGATGGATCCGGAGGCCGGCCCACCGAGGCTTGTCCATTAATTTCTAGAAATGGCATCACTATGAGTCCATGAATTACTGGATCTTTGCGTTGCTTATGTGTATTTTCTTGAGCAGGGTAGATGCATCCTCAGAAAACTACGCCAACTAACCTGCTTTATTTTAGCATGCAGTGGTACCTCTGAAATCAACAACGGTCTTCTAAAGCAAAAATATTGTAGTTACATTACACAGGAAAAAACCGTTCCCGTGGTTTTCCTCGACATCTGGAAGCACGCAGTGCCCGTTACTGATCCATACGAGTGTGAATTTGTCTTCACGTTCTGCATCCGGCTGGTAATGTCAGTTTCGCAACGACCGGATTCAGCTGCCATGACAACGAAAACGCTGGTGGTTTCCATTGACCTCTGTCAAAGGCACGCGGCATTGTACCCAAGTCAGATTGGACAGAAAAATTGAAATTCAGCAGTGCCAGCTACGGGCCGCAAGTGAGATTGGTTTCGGTCGTGGTCCGCGATTCTGCTCGGATTAGGCTACAGCAGAGAGCACGCGTCGTCGGCAGACTGCAGAGCATTATTCCGCGGTTTGTTCGAATCCTGTGCGAAGTAGCCTGGCTGGCTGTTAAAAAAAAAAAACAGTCTTCAAAAATAATTAACGGTTCCGAAGGCGTATTGTTCGGCCATACATAAGTCGCGTCGTAAATGAAGTAAATTGTCCTCTTGTTGAGTGTGTTGCATATGGAGCGAACAGTGAAATGTGGAATCTCCGGAGATGTACCGACGTTGGATCGAGTCGGTGCCGTTGGCAGCCTGTGACTCAGACTCAGACTCAGATGTTCTCTCAGTCTTCAGATGCTCGGAAGATGCTCGCTGCCAGTGTCGTGACGTCACAATCGACTGCGCGGACCTGGGCCGGAACAGCCCGCCGGCTGAGATTGAACCCGAGATTACCAAACTGTGAGTGAACACCCCTCCCCCGCGAGTGTGCGTCCCTCCCGCGTCACACACTGTTGAGCCCCAGATCACCAAACTGTGAGTGTACACCTGTCCCCGTCACACACTGTTGAGTCCCAGATCACCAAACTGTGAGTGTACACCCCTCCCCGTCACATACTGTTGAGCCCCAGATTACCAAACCGTGAGTGAACACCCCTCCCCCGCGAGTGTGCGTCCCTCCCGCATCACACACCGAACCCCAGACCACAACACTGTGACTCTGCACCCCTCCTGCGCCACACGCCGAACTACAGACCACAACACTGCTAGTGTCACAGCACCCCTCCCGCGTCACAAAGTCTCACACCGAGTCTCACATCACTGCATTGTGGACGGAGACAGGCGAAGGTGGCCAGCCGTGGCTGAATGTAAGGTCGTACTGAAGGTCAACAGGCTAAGAAGTTCCAACGATGACATGGTGCTATGGTCAGTCTCATCACGTATATCGCGTGTCGTATATCTCATCACGTATGTCGCGATGGACAGCCTCGATTTGCTTATGGCACGGTGCGCTGGACAACCCCTGTGTGTATGCCGGGGCCGGCCGCGGGCGCCGACCGCTCCGTCTGGGGCTCGGGAGTTGGACTTTTCTTTGGCGCCGCGTCACCGTCACGTGACGGGGAGATGGACGAGAGCAGCAGCGGCCGGCCGGCCGGTGCCCTGGCCGGCTCTCTGGGTACGATAGGCTGGTCGTGCTCGTTACATTTGCCGCGCGATGCGCCGGACAGGAAGTTACGAAATTTGTAGCTGGCTTGCGCAAACGACCGAGCTCATATTATCAGTTCGCTGGCCATATACAGGGCACTGCTTATCAAAGTTTTAAGTGTCTATGTGTAGTTTGACGTATGATGACTTATGATATATATATATATATATATATATATATATATACCTATATGTATATTTGTATATATATACCTATATATATATATTTGTATATATATATATATATATATATATATGTATATATATATATATATATATATATATATATACATCAGGATATATTCTGTATATCCGTGTTTGGGAAACGCCATCCCAATCTGTGTTACAAGCCTCGGGTTTCTGTCTTGTCCAGCTGAAGTCTTCATTTAGGTGCACTGTTAACCAGATCAGAAACCTACCGGGTGTTCTGGGAACCCAGCTGCGGTGCAAAATGTCAGCGGATGACTTAACAACGCTAACAAACAGTGTGAATTACGAACAGTAAAACGCAATTACCGTTGTTTTACTTTTACGTTTGACGATTTTTCAGTTTAAATTGGCTGGCAGTAAATAATAAAATCAGACCAAAATGTGGTCCTTGTGTAAAATTCCATCGTTTACGCTGAACTTGGATAACTTCCGGTATTAAAAATATCAGGAGTTATCCAAGACGAAATCGATACTTAATCAACCCTCCCAAGAAACGTATGATTGCAGAGCGAGAAATCAAATGTAACATGTGCATTCTTTCATGGAATATCCGATGACTTTCTGGCAATCCTATGCTTGAAGTCTGTGACATACATTAATAATGGGGGACAAAAACATACACTGACCTCTCCAATTCTCGGAGTGTGTCCATTCAGCTCTCATTGGGCTTATCTCCTCCCTCGGCTGGTGCACTGATTAACTCTTTGTCGTCTCCTTTCACCCCCCATTCAACCACCACTCATTCATTTTCAGCGTTTTCCGTGGGAACAGGATAGACCTGAAAGCAAGTTTCCAATTGTTTCTTCGATACGAGAAGGCTGCTCATTTGTAAGTACTAACCACATTGTTGGCGTCCTGTTTATGTTCTGTCTTCATCACAATGTGCAACTTGTGCACTGCACATAGATTAACATTGCCTGCATGGCGTGCATTGCACATGGATCTACACATTGGAGAGAGGTCTTTGTATTGAACAATATCCCAGCTCACGTCCGCCATGGATCTGTCGGGCTAATGCGATATGTAATGTTATGAATCTTTGCAAGTGATTGCACAGGGTGATGGTGTTCATGTGTGAGCTAAAGTGCACACGAAACTTCACCATGTCTTGCGTGTAGATATGTGTATGCATATGTGCAAAGGAAGCTGAGTTTAGCTTTCTCTGCAGTCATTCGTTGATTTTGTGTAGCGTATGATCAGTTGGGTATTTGATTGAAACCAGAGGCAATGTTGACACTGAAAGACACACTGTGCAGTGTCCATGCATTTAGTCTGAAGGTTTTGCCTGTTCATTGGCATTTTTCAACACTCTGACGTGAGAGGAATACTCAAAAATAACAAGTGAATCCTTTCCTGCAGAGATCTCAGAGCCAATGGCATTCGACGCATACCGCCGATGATTTTTCGCAACATGTTCCGTCTGCACGTGCTGGATCTCCGCGACAACAACTTAACCGTCATTGAGAACCGCACCTTTTTCGGACTACAGAACGTGAAAGCCCTGTGCGTGAAAACACTGTCTGATGGCAATTACAGTGAGCAAAGTAATTGTAGTCGTCCGCGAGGCGGTTTGTTTTATTGCGAAGTCACTTCAGGTAGTTGTGACTGAGTTCAAATCCAATACGCCGTCAAGTTAGTTACTGCTTTCTGTACAACACGAGCGATCTCGTGCTTTCCCGAAAATAGATGCGACAGCCGGTATCAGGCTTGCAACATGCCATGCAACGTGACTGACTTTTCCTTTCTGATCTGCAGGTACTTGACGGGTAACAAAATCCACACTGTCCAGGAGGGCGCATTCCTGGGTCTCTCGTCACTCATCAACCTGTAAGAATTATAATCGCACCTAGACGTTCAGTGGAATTCCAGTGGTAAAAAACAATTCGAAAATACACATGTGAAGCGTTATGTAAATGGGGCTCACCACATATATATGTACATATATATATATATATATATATATATATATATATATATATATATATATAACAGAGGCGCACCACTTACTTCGTTAAGCAATGTTTCCTGCGCTCCTGAGCATTCCGTAGTTCGCAGTGATGCTAATTTCGATGCGCTCCGATTTCTTGATCCCATATTAAGTGCTGAGAATTTAAAGTCTCGTTTTCATTTTATTTATTTTTTTATTTTAGTTCAAGATCATTAATGTATTTTTGTTATAAATATAAGTAAAAAAGGTTGAAAAGTGCTGAGAATTAAAAGTCAACAAGAATTAAAAGAGAATTAAAAGCAGCACGGGTTGCGCTATACAAGTGCAATGCACGATCTGTACTACATTCCAGTTGCATTACAGTTCTCATGTTGACAGTAGGCGTAATCGGCTTCTAGGTCTGTTGTTAAAAAAGGAAAAAAAGACGTTGCAGATGTCCCATTTGGCTCTCAATCCTCTGAACGTCACATCTGCAGTCCAATGTGGCACGCGCAGGATATACGATTGGAGTTCAATTTCCTTCGCAGGCGATACCCATTTCGAGTCGCTCCGACCTTGAGCTGCTGAATCAGCCTTCTGGAGCGAATTAACTTTGACAACAAAAAGCGGCCATTTTGACGCAACGGATCCCAGGTATTAAGCCGTGCGAACGTCAACAAGCTTAGGTGAACTGCGAGTTTGGCCAAATAACGCAGTCGGCGAGTGATTATTTTTTGCCCCCAAAATCCACGTTTGGACGTGCAGGACTGTTCGAAAAGAAGGTTGAAATGGAACTGCAATATAATACGATTAGGTCTTTGTTGCATATGGGACGCAAAAGAACGGGACACACACCGGTGTGATTTCCATCGCTGAACGTCGACAGCCTCGATACGATATTAAAGTGGGATCGATAAGAGGTTCGAGACTGAATGCATGGTCCTCTTCGACGCAGCGTGGCGCCCAAGCCGTGGTCCGGAGGCGTTTGGCTGTGGGAATAAACGAAAGACGGAGCTCGGAGTACACCGTGGTGCTTTTTCCAAGCCGCTGCGGTCTCTGGATCGCCATCACGACACCCAATCTTAAAAACGTTCAGAAAAAGCTTTTTCGCGTTGCCGTCGCTTGCGCGTGGCACTTGCACCGCGCACTGAAGCTTGGTATGCACCACGCAATTACCTGTTCAGTTCTCGTTCCAAATTAAGTCGTTTCAAGCTGATCTGACGCATGGCTGCCGATGAAATCCGCCGGAACCGAGACCATGGCTGACGCTGTCGGTGACTCTAGTTTAACATGTTATTCCTACGGACTAAAAATGCCCCTTGCAGCACGCGTACGCGTCAACGACGGGCTGCAGCGCGACCAAAGTTGGCCGTTCCACTGGTATGGAGCGTGAGACCTTCCGAACGGTGCACAGCACGTGCCGATCCGTCAACTCGTTTGGGCTCTGGACCGAGGGACATATTTCTCGACAGACATAGGAACAGGCACTCTTCATTCAAATATGATATTGACCAGGGCTTGCCGCTTACTTCGTTGAGCAAGATTGCTGTTCTGTCTGCACCCCATAGTTTGCATTGATACCTGTGTAGAGTCATTCACATTTCTGCATCTAATCGTAAGGTCTGAGGAATAAAAGCAATATGCATTCCTTTATACCTTTTCGCGATGGAGTGTCCCACATGCCACGCACTTTGTAAACCGTAAGGCAATGCCGTTACAATTTCCTTATCGACGACAGGCAGTCGGCTTCTAGGTCTGAACATAAAAGTAAAATAAAAAGACGGTACAAAAATCCCCTTTAGTCTTTTCCTATGAACGTGGCGCGTGCTGTCCACTATTGCATGATGCCTTACCATTGGGCCTTCATTTCCCCTCGGGGCGATACCCATTTCGAGTCGCTCTGGCTTTGGGTTTTCGATGAAGCTTTCTGGAACCATGACCGCTTTGACAACATAAAGGGCGTTGGCCAATAATTCTGCTCTCTAAAACGCAGTGGATCCCAGGAAATGGGTTGTGCGTGAGCTGGTAAGCTTATTTCACTATAAATTTAGCTAAAGAAGGGAGCCGGTAAGGGATTCTTCTTTGCGAAGAGTCTGTCTTTAGACGTGCAGGACTTCACGAGAAGATGGAACGTAACCGAAGCACGGCAAAATACCACCACGTTTTGTTTTGTTTATGGGGCGCAAAAGATCGGGCTACACGTCGGTGAAATTTTCATTGCAAAACGTCGACGGTCTCTGTGCGATATTCAAGTGCAATCAATAAGAGATTCGACAATGAGTGCAGATGACAAGGCGCCTAAAGCGTTGACCGGAGTCAGTTGGCTTTCGGCACAAACCAAAGACGGCAGACGGAGCTGTATCGTTTTTTTCCGCTCTTTCAAAGTCGCTGTGACCTTTGAATTGCTAGCATCACTCTGGATCTTGAACGGCGTTCACAGACGGCTTTTTGCATTGCCGCCGCCTGCGCGTGGCACGTGCCGCGAGCACTGATCGTGATATACGCCACACGAGTACTCGTTTAATTTTCGTTCCGAGTTACGCGTTTCGAGCCGATCCGACCCGTGGTCGTCGATAATAATCGCCGATCGTCCAAACCTAGATGTTGTTTTAGGATGTCTCTGTTTTCCTTTTATGCGTTGTCCCTTTGGGGTAAAAACCCCCCTCCAAGCTCGCATCACGCGCCGAAGACCGGCCACAGCGCGACGAAAGTTAGTCCACATAATTCGAGTGAGAAGAGACCTTTGGAACGGTGCGTGGCACGTGCCGATTTGTCAAGCCATCTGGGTTCTGGACTGGAGCACATATTTGTCCGCAGAAGGACAGGCAAACAGAAACGCTTAAATCAATTAGTATGCTGTTCAGTCCGGCTGTGAAGAATCTGTAAATGACGAAATCGGGCCTTAGCGAAGTAATTTGTCTGTTACCTTAAAATTCGGCGTAAAAGGTCAGATATATCGAAAGAAGCTATAAGGAAGCTTCATGTTTGACATAACTCCCATTTCTCCGAGATTTAGGGCAATTTTTGGTCACGCCGAAAATTTCTGGTCTTCTGGGCAACATGAAGCATGGCATGAATTATTTCATATGTTCGTGCTTATGACCCGAAATGTTTAAACAGGAGGTACACTCACCAAAGATAGGGCACCTTTTTGGTGAGGGTACCGAAGGCGTACCTTTCTTTGATGAGCGCACATTCTCTTCTGGCCTGCCCAAAATTTGTACTTAGCACTCGCTCTGGTGAACCTCAGAAGAACACGTAGCGATTGGGTAGGGGCACATCTTGCCTCTCTCTGTTTTCTGATCTACTCAACCAGTTGCGACAAAGTGTTGCGGAAGCGAAGTTTGCATAGCTAACTTCCTTTCATCAGAAATCAGTGACTCGGGTCACGTCTGTTACTGTCAAATGAGTCAGCTGTCGAATGAAAAATCGCCTCCTTTCTCCAAAACTACGGGACTGATGGCAACTTTGTAGAATCTTAGTTCATACCATAGTCTCACATGCTCCGAAGCCAGATTGACCTTAGTCAGACCAAACGAGGCCATGTTAAGTCGAGGTTTGAAAATGTTGCATTTCGTCGGAATCGATCATAATACGGTCTAGTGGGTTGTTAGTAGGTAAGATATGTCCGTTATACCCGTCCGTTACACCACTTTATTAAGTCGCTTGAGGTCACCCGCGTTAGTCCGGAATCAGCAAAACACATCCAAAAGGCTGAAGGTAAGTTTCTGCCCGACGAAATCGCAAACAATCCTTTGTATAATTGCCACCAATGTAAAAAATGTATCATCCTGTTTTTAAACATACTTTCCACTACTTGATTTTCTAAAAAAAAAATAAGAACAAAATCGTAACGATAACGTATCGCTCAATAATACCGTGCTGCAGTCGACTGGCGGAGAACAACATTATTCCGCGGCGGAAAATGTAGTGCCGTCAAGGTTAAGGTTATTGACATCAAGGATGTGTAGACACTGCATGCATCTTCAACCGATTAATGACGTCATATACATGAAAATTCTATTCTGTTGCCACAAATTGAACTGCTGAATTATTACGCCGTTATATTATTGTATTAGATAACTGTTGGGACATCTGATATTAGTATTATTACATTATGACGTTTAATACTCGTTAGCTTATATTAGGTGCTAGGTTGGGTTGTGCTGGGCTAGGTTAGGTAAGGTTAGGTTAGGTTAGGTTAGGTTAGGTTAGGTTAGGTTACTATGTTAGGCTAGGGTAAATTTTTATTTATTGTTTTATTTCACTTCCTAATATTTTCCAGTTTTGTCCTGTGATTTCTCTTCAGATATTTTATTTCGCTGCTTTTAATTTTTATTTTGTATTTTTCAAATTGCAACTTCACTTCCATCTTTGTAATATTTTTATTTTTTGTTATTATTGTTGTTTGCTATTACTATTTTATCACTATTATTATTATTATTATTATACAACGACTAACTTTTTATTTTAAAGACAATTTATATCGCATAAGTTATTTCCCCAACCTTTTTTATTACTCTTGATTGGACCTTGAGCCCAGCGGACGACCAATCAGCGTCGAGATCTCATGTAAACAAACTATTTAACGCAGAAACGTCAAAAATCCCTCCGCGAGCGTCTGGCGGTTACCATACCACTGACGACGCACTCTGTTTCGGAGGAAATAATGTGTGCTTCAGGTTTTTCCGGCTGAAATCGTAAGTGGTACTTATCAGTATTGCATTTGAAGCGCCATGCAACCACTACTACGATTATTTTCCCTCGAAGTAAGTGCTCGGTCAAAATCTTACTGTTGACCTGACAAAATGCAATGGAGATCGTTTACGCGTATCCGGAGAAAAATGAGCACTTTTTCATCTACGCTAAGTAACAAAAGCTAGCGACCAATGTTGAAATTAAAAACGGCAAAAGATTAAGAGTGCAACAGAAGAAACACACAACATCCTCGCCCTAGCATTTTTCCCGCAGATGTCATGCGAAGAGGAGTATGAGATGTGGGGACATTTTGCGCCCATTAGTACAAAGTTAAGTCACTAGATCTTCAGCCGTCGGCAGCATGGTCAGCAACCACAGCAGTATCCTTGGGTACGACGAAGATGCACTGAGCAGGAAATTGTGAACGCACCCAGCTATTTTCCGTGGGGTGTTCTCCTTCAACAATGATGGTACCGAGCAACAAACAATATTCTTTACATCGCATAGAAGGTTGAGTTTAATTTTATGACAGAGGTGGCTGAGAAAACGGGATGTGCGGCTAAGAAAAGCGAAATTGTTGAATATTTCAAAATTCCGACCTCAACATCGTCAGCGATTCTTAAGAGCGAAGATGATATCAAAAGGAAACTTTTGTCGTTGCTCTTCGATTTCCTTACACCTTTTGATAATCCTTGCCGTTTGAATTTAACGGGCGTTTGTTTTGTGGCATCGGCTTTAACGAAATAACGAAGTTCGCTCTTAACGAATTCGCACGAATGTCCCCACACATTCGTTATAATCGGGTTTAACTGTACATATGTAAAGTTACATTATCATTGCGCAGTCCACAGTAGCCGTTACTGGAACATGATATTGCATGTCGTCTGAAGTAAATCACCGTTGCTATAAACCGTGTTTTTTTCTTGCCTTTCAGGGATCTGAGTCATCAGAATCTCAGGCATCTGCCCTCACGAATCTTCATTGGACTCCGCCAGCTGACAAACCTGTGAGTAGCATGATGAATAACAGGTCTTCTTGGTGTTTTTAGCCTACAGGCTTTCTCGCCATTTACTTGGTTTTAGGGGGGAATCCCGAGGGGAGGGTCGAGAAGGGTAGCTGTCGCTCCTTCAGGAGGGACTTTTGGCACGTGCGCGGATAAAATTTCTGCATGCAAAAGATGTGGAGGAAACGGGAAGTACCCAGAAGTCCCTCCAGTTTCCTGAAGGATCCTCCGTCTTTCGAGTGGCTTCCACTGATACAGCTCGTGATCTGTGATATTCCCTTGGAAGATTTGGAAACCCACCTTTGAGTATTTCACAAGAGCAGAATACATTAGTGCTGCCCCTTGGACGTCTTGGTCGCCTATTTTCCACCTGTGCATGAATAGCCGGGTATTACCTAATTTTTTATTTCAATCAGTCCTTCTGTCACTCCGAAGGTAGCTGATTAACTCCAATTTTGACATCTTTGACAAAAATTTACCATCCATTTTACATGATTAAATAGGTTCCAGTCATACCGTTATTGACGTGTTGTCGGCACGCCACCTAAAAAAAAATCTGCATTGTTAGAGTTCCCAGAGACCTGTAGCTTGGGAACCGTTTTGGCTTCAAAGCACGTTATTTTGTACATGTCAGCCACTGCGCAGCTTGCTGAACAAAAATTATATGGATTTGTGGTAAGGTAACTGTGCCACTATTTTTGTCAACCAGAGCATTAAAAGTGTGCGCCAGGGCTCCTGATTATGTCACCATCAGATGGCCCTGTCCGTAAAACCAGACAGTTGACATTAGATGGTAAGAGGAGCTTTCAGGTTCGCGTCCCTTGCATCTCTAAATGCGGAAAAATAGTGATTTTAAAACTGGACTTCTTTTGAAGCTAGCTGCGTGAAAAATGGTAAGGTGTGCAAGTAATGCCTTTTCTAATCGATGTAATAGAAATTACATGGACTACGATTGTTGTGTAGCGTGGCGTATGAGATATCGTGGGCCTTATTTTCTCAAACCTTTCTGGTTCGGCGGCGTGCAGAGGACGAAAGTAGTTCAGCATGACTATGAAATGGTCAAACCCTCGATCGGGTTCTCACGTTCGTAAAAGGTTCTGTCGGTATCACAATACGTTCCGGAGCCAACGCGAGTGTAAACAAATAAGTAAGCAAACCGTGGTTTTGAGTGGAGCTAAGTTTCCATCTTAGCTTAAAATAACAGAATCATATTGGAGCAGCGCTTCCCCCGACATTGGCAGCGGGAACAGAATCGTATGGTGCCATTGTCCTGGCTAAGTCAAGAAGGCTCTCAGACGTACCGAAAATAAAACGCATGATGTTCGATCACCCGTGTTCAGTTGTAAATTAGTGGAAACATGCCGTATTGTGGTATTGAGGGATAAAGGGACCTCATTAATACTTCGTCTATATTGGCACGGATTCTGCACCTACTTCTGGTTGCAGTGCCCTGCTTACGCAGATGTGTTGAACCGTGGCTTACAACGCACAATGTGAATAGTTTATGAATGCATGGAATTTTTTTCAGAAACCTTTCCAGCAATGGTCTGAAGAGTTTGGAAGTGGCAGCATTTAGTGGCCTCAGTCAGCTACTCGTCATGTGAAGTTATTCACGTTCACCTCTAAACGTCCATTGTTTGCGTGGAATGCGAGTGATCGCACGTTATTTTGTGCGATTATACGCGGTGCTTTGTTCGCACATTTATTCACTGATGTGGCCAAGTGTAGCCGCTTGTGAAATTTTTATCCTGTTCTTCATATCTAAAGCCCTGGAGTAAAGTATTTGGGATATTTTGCAAGTGGGAAGCGAAAACTAAGAAACCGGATATCATTTTCCTACTTTCCATTTTTTTACGAAAGTCGGGGAAGTACGTTTATTTTAGAACACGTCATGCATAAAACACGCCATGTTTGTAACGTGGTATTTAAAACGCGATGTGTTTATATTAAGTGCTGGCTGACTTGATA
Organism: Capitulum mitella; assembly: GCA_030062745.1. Lineage (NCBI taxonomy): Eukaryota > Metazoa > Arthropoda > Thecostraca > Pollicipedomorpha > Pollicipedidae > Capitulum > Capitulum mitella. The sequence goes on along the minus strand of CP099851.1, from coordinate 3,975,352 downwards.
GATTTGTCCCGACATAGGTAAAAGACAGTGAATATGCATCGCAAGGGTACTGGGAAAGAACCGTTAGTTATTGTCGATTTATCATGCCAGCGGGTGTCACGTTTTATGTTATCAGTATCATGTATAACTTTAGGCAATAGGAGTGCCTTAAGTAAAGTTGCATTGGCATGTTTGAGAAGTTCCAGGACAATGTTTTGTCCAATTGTGGGCAGCCGTCCGCTGTCTGTGACTGACGCGTGGGTCGGCGTCATTTGCCGGTGAATGACGCGTGGGTCGGCCTCAGATATCCTTGATTGACGCGTGGGTCGCCGTCAGTTGTCTCGACGTCAGTTGCCTGGGGCTGATGCTCCTGTTCCGCCTCCCCAGGGACATCAGCCACAACCAGATCGAGGATCCTCCGCAGGATGTGTTCCGCAGCCTGACGTCGCTGGACCGGCTGTGAGTGCAGGCCAAACGGCGCCATTTGGCGGCGCCATGACTGCCGAGGACACCACTATCAGCCGCAGACGCCGTGTGATGTCTGCTGGAATCAGCCAGAATCGTGTTCTGCTTTCGCCTCGGCCGGTCTTTGCCATGAATAATGAATGATGCCAGTTCTCGCGGGAAATGCTCAAGCCACCAAATACCATGTTTACGATAACCTTTTACTCTATTATTTTTTTAGCTAGTCTCCCAGACCTGTGCAGCCGTTTTAGGGGCGTTCCATCACGTAGGGCGCAAAGTGTTGCATCAGGCTGCAACATTCTGCGATGCAAAACTGCAGGATCGATGCAAATATGCCCGGGTTCGGCCCCAGACGTGAGACACTGTATGTGCTTTCATACCAGGGGACGACACAGGGCTGTCTGGTGTCGTTGTCCGGCCCGTGGTGTTGTGCAGCCTGTCCTCTCAGTTACCAGGAGGACAGACCCGCGTGGTGTCCGTTCCGCGGTGTTCTACAAGCCGCTGCCCTCCGTTGCCAGGGAGACTGACCTGTTCGGCCTCTGCTGCCTGGCTCGGCACGTTTCCACCTGCTTGCCGGCGGCCGACGAGTTCTCCAGCTGCGAGGACCTCATGTCGAACATCGTGCTGCGCTCCTGCATCTGGGCGCTGGGCACCGTGGCGTTGGTCGGCAACCTGCTGGTGATGTGCTGGCGCTGGCTGCACAAGACCAGCAACAAGGTGAGCGGCCAGTGCGTTATTGGCGCGTGGTCTGGTCCCTCACGCCGCAGAGGTCCATCAGACGAGAGAGTGACAAGCTTGCAGGCAAGCTTCAGGCATTGTGGACCCTCCTAAGCGGTAAGCTTCGGGGCCTTCTCGCGCTGGGGCCTTCTTCTTACGAGAAGGCACCTCACCAGCCGTCGGTTTATCGATTATTTCACAGCCTGACGCGGTGTGATTCTGACGTTGAGGACGCATCGCCCTACGTCATCGACATCACGCTTGTGGGCGGCATCTCTGCTGTGGCTGTCAGCTACGACATGAACCACAAACGTGTCCGCCATGCCTCCTGAACGGGTACGCTTCCGTTGCACCCCTCCCCGGGCACACTTGGTCCTGATCGTGCTGCTTGGCAGGAACGCTCGTTGCTGATCGTGCTGATCAGCAGGTACGTTCGTTCCTCACCATCGTCCTGATCTGCCATTCTGTTCTGATCCGATCTGATCTGATCGCACTGACTGTCGCTCCACAGGTGCACTCGTTCCTGATCGTGAACCTGGCGCTGAGCGACTGCTTGATGGGCGTGTACTTGCTGCTGATCGGCGCCGTGGACCAGTACTACCGCGGCCGGTACGCGGTGTACGAGCTCAGCTGGCGCTCCAGCCGGCTCTGCCAGCTGGCCGGCTTCGTCAGCACGTTCTCTTCCGAGCTGAGCGTGTTCACGCTGACCGGTGAGTGCGCCGGGCGGTGACCGCGGCGATGGTGCTGCTTTTGCCCGGTTTGCTCCTGTCGTAATCCGCCGCTGCTCGCTAACCAGAAATGAACCAAATAAATAATGGTCGCAGTAGGTGGTAAAGCAATTTGCGTTAGGAAACGTATCTGCATCCGGGTTTCACGCTTCTAGGCTCGCCGCACACTCTTTATGGCTCGTTGATATGAAAATTTTATTCATACTGTCAGCATTCGTTGGAGTTATGTTTCATGTAATTCCCAGAATACCTCTTGGATGTAGTTCATTGCTGTACTTGGCTGTTTATTTGATTCTAACCGAATAATTCGTAGTTTTTCATGGACGATAACAAAAAAGGAGAATGAAAGAACTGGCTTCTGTACAGTGCAGACTGTGGAAAGAAAGGGGCCGGGTAAAGACCTTCAGGGAGAATAGGACCGATTAACGGCCGGCTCCGGCAAACACGGAGCATTCTCCGGAGACATTGTCCACAGCAGATGTTTACTCTGTACCGAGGTCAGTCTTTTCATCCTGTTTTCTTGCCATCCTTGAACAACTAGGGATTAATTGGCCAAAAACAACACAAACAGCCATGTGACACGTTTGTGGAAATCGGCCACCGCGTCGTCCCCGTGTTTGGATAACGTTCGAAATCACCGTATGAAAGGACCGTTGACACATGACATCGCCTCCCTTCTACGGAAAGCCTAACTCGTCCTACGACCTCAAAACAGCTGTTTGCGATACGTCTACGGGCATCAGCCGTAGGGATTCGGACTGGTGTGTCCAGACCTCACGTCCCTTTCTCTATTCATTTTTTTATTTTTACAAATTTGATTCGAATGGTTGTTGGGTGATGTTATGGACCGGAGCCCGTGCTGAGCAGAGCTTGTTGCACACACTCAGGCCCCTGCACCCGATCAAACAATTTTAGATAACGGCCGATTTTGTGGCGGAAGTTTAGCGTGCCACCAAGCGAGCGACACGACCGTGTGGTCGTCAGCTTGACCCTGTTTTGGCCAGCTGCCAGCTGACCCGCTGGCCGAGTATCGAGTACCGGGGCGACTCGAACCCGTCTTGCCAGGACGGGGAGACCAGCGCTCTGCCATCTGAGCCACGCATCACCCATTGAGCCTGTATCTAGCCACTGATACTATCTGTCGACGTCCAGAACGGTTTATCTTCCATTCCCTTGTCCAAACTAAATTGTGTCACGGTGGTGATGTTTGTGACACTAGTTACAGCCTGCCGTCCGCCTGTAACGATGTGGCTGGCGGTAATTTGTGCTGCAGTGTGATTATGGTCGTTCTTTATCGCAGTATATGACGCCCAATATTTCCACAACCACTGCCGGTCAGATTCATAACGGCACCGCATGGCCCAGCGCTGAGCACTGCGATATGGGGCAGCCCTCCGAATAGCTGGACCATGACGCATTTTGCCAAAGGCAGTTTGGGCTTTTAATGCGGAGTTTCGTTAAAAATGTGGCGCACTTTACTGTAAGGTTAAATTTGCAGAAGGCGCGTAGATTGCTATTTCAGTTATTTTTAAACCTCTGATTTATTTCCAAATAAGCTTTTGTCAGGTTTGGACATTATCTTCCCTTACGTGGTGAACCAGTGCTCCGAAACATCCTTTTGACAACGATGAACTGACATCATGGCATCCCACATAGAACCTGATGCGACCGTCGAATTGCGAAGCAAAGCTTTCACCTCAGAGCACACCATAGACACTTTCGGGCCGATTTCAGTACTGAGGCATCTCTGAAAATTCCCTGTAATTACTAAATCTGACGGGCCATGCCAGCTCACATAAAACCATTGATGAAACCAATATTTGGGTGCTATCTTTGGGCCTGAGAGGCTTTCAGGGCTTGAGCACGGAAGAGCCTAATCGGCCTGACAAATGAGCCGCTAGGACGTTCTGACAGCACTGAGACCAGATTTCCATGTCTCACGTGTCCCGTGGAAGCTCCAGCACCTGAATGCCGGCGTCCGGTACAAGGGCGACCGTGACTTTGAGCGCCTGCTGACTTGATCTCCGGTCACCGGCCCTGTGGTGTCGACTTTTATCAGAGGATCCAGCATTCGTTGAGTGGCCAGACTGATTTACGTTTACTTCTGCGGCTTTAAATTCAGCGCTAGGCTGTGCTTTGGCTGAATCTTAGGCTGACCTTTAGCATTGGTTTCCCCGTTTTGCACAACGCAGCCGGCTCAGTTTCGAAACCTGTGAACTCAAATTTGATCCCACCGAGTGCATGTATGTTGTGAAATATAGCGTACTTGCAAGCATGCATCTCAGCCGCAGGGTTGACATGAAGACAGACCTGTTCAGTCTACTGGCAAAATGTTATTTCGGATGTTAAAACAGCAATGAGAGCCGGGACATGCTCGTAACAACACAAATAGTTTTGTAATTTTGCGCTTGTTTTGTCGTAGGCATTTGTTAGGTCTTGAATGAACAGACCGTATTGTCAAAGCCCAGGAGCCTCTGTCCTTATCCAAGTATATAACGTTGATGTGGTCCTTGTACGTTTGAGAAAAATGAAGCTTTTGTTTCAGTTGACGTAATCATGTCATACCGGTCGGAAATTTCCTTGAGTATGGCGTTCGCTGACAACTGAGTAGAGGCTTTGTGGCCGTCGGTTCTCGGATCGGGCCGTAGCACGACAGTCAGATAAACGCCATTATCGGCCACCACAGCAGACACGGTCCATGGCGCCTGTTCTGTCACGTCCGAGAGCTGATGCGGACGGTTGGGGGAGCCGTGGCAACAGTGGGATGAGCCTCGTTGTAGCGGAATGCAACATCAATCTTCTTGGGCGAGAAACTCCTGCTGGGCGTGGGCTTTTAGCTGCCCCACCGATGTGAAGCTTTTGCAGCTCGTTCACAAGCCTGTCCTGCCCTACCCAAACCCAGCGTTTCCGAATCTTTTAACAAACGGATACTCACGGCACCCCTTTGTTTTGGTCCTGAAGGAGTTCAGTACCGTCCATCAGCGTGTCCTGTTTGTCACGCTTGCGCACAGTCAATGGAGGCTCCCAACCAGAACAACATTGTAACCATGATAGCACGTGTACTGGTCAACCTCTGCCTGAGTTTGTTGGTGGTCGATTGACAGTTGAGCGTGTGTCTTGGCCATGATGGGATGCTGGTTATCTCCATTCCGTATCCACTTTCAGGATGACCGGGCTGTCGCCAACCCCTTAGCCTCCGTCTGAGGGTGTGCTAGTGTGGACTGTGTGATAGGTGGGGAAATTCAGGGGCAGACAGGTGTAGAATGCTCTAATTCAAGCCATATAGGAGGAACACCACCCAATTCAAGACAGCATACATGTCCTAACCGAGAATGCTCCAATGCATTAGCATGATAGGAAGAACCGGCAAATTCAAACCGACGCACGTGAGGCAGGAACTCTCATTCAAGAGCACAAGGAACGTTCCAGTTCAGGCACGCTGGGAAATAGGAATGAGCCAATTTTCAAAGTGGCAGCTCAACCAGCAAAATCTCCAGTTTAAGAGGCCACGGAGAGGGTAAAAGGGAACTCCCTAGCCTCGCGGACTATCACTTCTCTACTAGACGGCACTTCACATCACTGTCGCACACCACCCATGTCAACGAATTCTTGTATTGGAGAGACGTCCGAGCAGTTTGAGCGCTTAACAGGAACGGAAGCAGACGTGTCTACGCCAAGCTTATCCAGTGTGAGAGGAAGGGGCCACGGCGTAAAGAGGAGAAGCGACTTTGAGACAGAACAAACGGTAAAACGCGAGGATAAAATGGCCGGCTAGGTGCGACGAGACGCGCGAAACCGTCGGCGTAGGCCGGTCGGGGCGGCTGGCCGGGGGATCCCCGCTCCACGTACTGATCGCCTCTAGACCGACTGTAACGCGGTGTGAGCATTTCGTCCCGGGCACCACTTGTTTCCGTCGGGACTCGCTGGTGTCCGAGACATGTGGACGATGACACGTCCGACACGTTCAGGGCACACCCAGATGACACGCAGTGACACGTCAGGTCAGCGAATGGGTCACAGAAAAAGAGGGGGACCTGCCTCTTTACCAGGATGTAGGAGCTGGTGACCAGGATCTGGCTTTCACCAGGATCCAGGCTTACGTCTGCTGGCAGTCGGTCATCACCCCCTGTACATTCGACGCCGCGCGGTGGGCCGATTACATGGCGGTCGGGGACGCCGACGTCGAGAACACGGGCCGCTGGTCGCCGTATCACCCGCCGGCGACGCGGCTATTTGTGCCCGCGAGACTGTGATGACATTGCGAGGTCATGCGCCGCTGAGGCGACGCGCGACGCGTGCGGGAGCAGGTCTGATTGCCCGTGTCGTGTATTGGGGTCTCAAGGCGTGCTGAGAAAAACTCTGCCGCGCGCCCGTCGCTCGTTCCTGTGCGGTCCTGTACTGCCTGAGCGGTCCTGTTCTGGAAAAATCTCACGGAGTGGCTTCCAGCACCGGCAAGGTGCTGTCGTCAGTGGCTGGACACACGTGTCAGAAATAACATGCGTAACGTCCTTTTGTGACTGTTGGTCATTATATCGCCACTGAGGCTGCAACCACGTCAGCTTCTCTGGATCATGAATAATTCAGTCGTGCCTATCCATTTTCGTTGGTATTGGGAAATTGCTCGGGTAATGCCCATTCATGAAGGAGGCGATCCGCCGGATGTCAATAACGTACGGCCCGTGCCCATCCTATCTGTCCTATCAGAAAACAGCAAAAAGGTTTGTCCTCATGTGTCTGAGATTTTCTCTGTTGAAAAGCCATCTTCTTACTTCTTCTGAATATGCGTATCTTTCGGTGCACTGTGCTGACGGCGCTCTGCTTGACGCTGCTGAATGGGTGTCACGAGCAGTGGACGCTGGTCGCATTGTCTCCCTTAGGTCGATGGACCTAAGTAAGGCCTTTCATAGCGTGAGTCATGAGGCTATCTTGGCCCGGCCGGACTAGTGTAATTCAACCCAGAATGGTTTAGCAACTGCCCGGTCGGCAAGAAACAGGATGGTGCTGATGGATCGATTACTCTGTCTCTCTCAGTTGCGGCGTAGACCAGGCTGCTCGTCGACCCAGCCTTTTTCCCGTCTTTATTAACGACGTTCCGTGTTTTCTACGACGCTGCTAATTTTTGTCGTAGGCAGACGGCATTCAGATTTTTGTTTTGTTTTTCTCTCTCTTTCTCTTCTGACAGCACTGGCGTAACCCTCGACAGCACTTGCTATTTTGCCATTGTTTCTTCGCTACGTTCAAATGTTTCTCAAGAACCTAGAACGATTTGTGACAATGAGCACCAGGGGTAATAAACGGTCGAAAGGTCAGTGCCCCCATGTGTTATTCCGACCCAAGATGACCTTCACCCAAATAATGGCTATGGTGCAAAGGTCACTGACACCATGAGTAACACCCATTTTTAAGTCTCAGCAAGATTCAGTACTGCAAAGTGCTTTAACCCTATTCCCGGAGGGCTAGACGGTATGGTCGATTCCCGGCAGGGGGGCAGAATCGGCCCCCCCTGAGATCTCGAGAACTACTTGTCCGATTTCATCGCAACAAACGGCAATCGATTAAACGTGACGTAAACTACATTCTTATAAAAAGAAATTTTCAAAATTTTGAAATTTGTGGATACAGTGGGGCAAAAATGTCAAAATGGGGGGTACTTTTGGACTTCTTATAACTAACTCCGTTGTTAATGGACCGATTTCGATGAAACTGGCATGAATGGAGAGATTATGGATAGGGCTTTTACCATGGGTCCGCAAATCTGAAATTTTGAGAAAATTCATGGGCGTTTACAGGGTTTCAAAAATAGGAGGATTAGTTTTCTAACAACTGAATGAACAAAAGAGGCAAACACGCCTTTTTTGGCTTCTGCTAGTCATGTTATACTAAAGAAGTACAAATCGCATTGCAATGTTTGTATAATGTTAGCATAGGCGGTGCCAGGGACATGAAAAAGAGAGAACTATCACGATCACACGTTTCTCAGATCAACTTGTGACCTTTGACCTTAAATGACCTGCAGTGACCTTGGGGTCACTTGGAATGATCTCGTGTGCATTTCATATTATCTGTAAACGTTTTCAATCATTTGAATTCACTCTATTTCAAAAATTTGATTTTATGGCTATTGCGATAGAGGGTACGCGCACTGACATTTTAGGTCATAGCTCCGTGAACGGATCTGATATCAAGCTGAAACTTGGTACACAAATAGAAGGCACCATTCTACGTGATATGTATTGTGGGTTTGGCATTTGAAAAAATGGCGCCGAAATTATAGCAAAAAAACACATTTTGACTTTTACCTTGACCTGACCTTGTAAAATGACCTCAGATAAACAAAATTATATCTGCTCAATGTCCAACTATTTAGCTATACATCCATATAAAGTTTTAGGTTCTAGCTTTAAAACACGGTTTTTGGCAGACATTTTCATTTTACCCTCAACATGGCCAAAAATGGCATGAGGTGCCTCCCAAAAACATTACCTGGCTCGTGAGCAAAATAGAATTTTGAAATTTTGTCACAGCACGTAGAAAGAATAGCTAGGAAAAGTGACCAAGTTTCGTGAAGCTGCGTGGAAAAGCCTGGAATTGGCAAGCAAAAAAACTTGAGGGGGGCGGACTCCGCCCCCCCTCCCTGCCGGGAATAGAGTTAAATATTTTTATCTGATCCGGGCCGTCCCCACAACATTGTTTATTAATGATGTCTCAAAACAGAGACCATAGGTGAGTGACTTGACAACGTGTTGGCTTCAGATTTCCAAACAGTGCAGTGAAAGGCTCAACATTCAGCCATGCAAAACTTCAAAGTGGCCGGAGTCGTTGCTGTGGAGCAACTCTCGAAAAACCTCACGGAAATTGCACCCCACTCGTCGTAATGGCGAGAATTAATTTATCTCAAAGTGCGTATAGAGCAACCGTGTAACATCTTGGATCTTACTGAAATCTAGCACTCTGAAGGTAAATTAGAATAATAGTTGTTTCAGGCCCTTAGCCACACGGACACTCGCAAAAAAAGGAGCGAACTTTGGATTTTAAGCCCTTGCATCTGTCATTCAGTTGCTCGAATCAATCAAAACCCTTGATGTTCTGCTTCGTCAGTGTCTCAGTTGGCACAGTGACTGTTGTTTGCAGTCGGACATTGTATTGCAATTCTTCCATCGTTCTACAAGAGCCGTCACAATTTTGCCTCCGAAACACTACAACTCCTTGCTCAACCTCACGTCTTCTCCCACATCATGCCCTATTGTGTGTTTGGAAGTTTTTCCTTGGCTGGTAGATCCGGAGTTTTTTGTGGGCAAATTATTTCCCCGCCACACCCTGGAGCTAATGATAAATTACTCAGGGCAGGCACGGCCACCGCCAGCCTGGCAGAGTCGCTGTCCTAGCGCTATGGGCTGCTACACACGTGTGCAGTGCATTTGAGTGCAGGGTGGATGAACTGGTCGACATTTGATAGCAGTTTTCATAATGTCAGGCCGGCCAGCACACAGCGACCCTCCATTGCAGAGCCGATATGGTCTGGAACGGCCGGCCCGCCGCATTATAATGTTGCTGATAACATGGGACTGAACTGACCTTTTGCGAGTCTCTGGAGCGGTTGGCATTTGCATGAATGTGACTTGACTGGCGGCATATTAACCACATTGCCATGTAGCCCGCCTCGAAATTCCTACCTCATGAAACAGTCTGTTGCCACTCAACAGTTCTAATCAAGACCAGACGCAACCGAACCATGGCAAAACCGTCTGGCACGCGGTCTGTCGCAGCATGCATCGTGCACCATCCACTGCGACGGCGTCTCTGACAGTTTGTCCCCCAGCGTCAGCTGTGCTTTGGACGGGTGCCCAATCGTAGCAATGGGCATTACCTTCACGTGAGGTCTTGGGTTGGTTTGTGCGGGTACCGGTAACAGACGCCTAACGCAGTTTCGGGAACAGCGACCGCCTCGCAAACGGAAGCCACAGCCGCGGCTGTCTGGCGTTTTTCAGTGATAACGCTGGACCGGTTCCTGGTGATCATCTTCCCGTTCCACCTGGATCGGCTGGAGATGGCCGGCACGAGACTGATCATGCTGGCCGGCTGGGCGGGCGTCACCGTGCTGGCCGCTTCGCCGTTCCTGCCGGTCGAGTACTTCCGGTGAGACGCCCTTCAGATCGGGTCACACGGGGTCAGCTCAGAGCCATACTAGATCTGGTGACCGTCAAACCGGGTCACTTTGGGTCGGTTCAGGACAGACAAGTTGGACGGCTCCTATCCGCGGAGCCAGTTAGTCAGGTCTTTTTTGTCAATCACAGAAGGTCAGAAAACTGCGACCTGTGAGTCACGGAAATCCTGCCGTATCTTGCTGGGTGTTTGGCAGAGCCAAACTTACGAGGACAAGCGGCAATAGGTCCTCCCGTATTTGTGGTGTGATGAAATGAATATCATACTGCATGCAACATTGGGTTTTCTCAGCTGCCTTCGCTAAACGTCATTGGACGCACAAGGAAACAGTTATCGGAAATTCAGGAGATTGTGATGGTGATGTCTGTAGGGTTGCGGACGTAACAATACCCATAATTCGTCTGAAGCGCTAAACGGATTTCTATGTCTCAACGCCTGCACTTTGTGGGTAGAAACTCGATGTGAAATATCGCAATTCTCATATCATTTATATTCCTATTCCACAAGGAGTTTACCGCTTCATTAGTCATTGCCATGCCTGTACAAGTTGTGTAATTTCATTGATAATTTCAGAGTTTCGTGACTTTGTGTTAGACCGCACCCAAGGATAACTTAACTTGGCTTTATATTTCTTTTTTAAGATTTTTGCAGCCTTTTGTGCTTTATTTTGCCCTTTGGACGTTATTCTTTTCTGTTGTTTTGCTGTAAACACGAGTGTCGTAATTACGTAACGGTATCCGGATTTCCAGGAAAGGCAGAGTAATGCCCCGTGGTGCATACCCCAAGCGGACACAAACACCTGTTGGCATATTTACCGTGCTGTTCCTTTTCAGGGGCTTCTACGGTCGTTCCGGAGTCTGTTTGGCTCTTCACATCACACCAGACTACCCTCCCGGCTGGGAGTACTCGGTCTTTGTGTTCCTCAGTGAGTGCAGATTTGCTGTCTGGTGTCGAAAACCGTGGATGGACGTGGGATTGATTATAGGGTGCGGCTGGAAGGACAAGAACCAAAATGAAGCATTCTGGTTCGGAGCCTGGCGTCGGCAGCGTAATGCTTCAGCCCGAACCTGATCTATCGCCACGTGCTTCTGTCCTAAACCCGTGATTTAGAACAGGGTATTCCAGTCTAAAACACGGCGTCTGCTGCCGTTTCCCCTCAGTCGCGAACCCGGCGTCTGACTCTGCTCATTTCAACTCTGAACCTGACGTTTTGTGCCGCCTGTTTCCGTCCTGACACCCTCCTGCGACGGGGCGTGTTTCAGTTCTGAACCTGACGTCTTGTGCCGCCTGTTCGCGTCCTGACACCCTCCTGCGACGGGGCGTGTTTCAGTTCTGAACCTGACGTCTTGTGCCGCCTGTTCCCGTCCTGACACCCTCCTGCGACGGGGCGTGTTTCAGTTCTGAACCTGGTCTCGTTCGGCGTGATCGCGCTGGGCTACGCCTGCATGTTCGTGGCTGCGCGCCGCACGCGGGCCGCCGTGCCCAGTGTCAGGCCGCGCTCGCAGCGCCATCTGCGACACGACGGTACGTGCCGCGCTGCCGGGAGCGGAACGGCGAGGTCTGACCTGCACGGCGCTGACCTGTCGTCGGCCCGTGTCTTGCTTCCAGCTTCCTGAAGTCATAGCTATATATATGTATGTATATATATAGGCGTTTGTCATGTATATAGGCCTGTGTGCCATGCTTGCAGCTTACTAAAATTATAGTTTTATATATGTATATATACATATATATATATAACTATAATTTTAGTAAGCTGAATACGTATATATATATATATATATATATATATATATATGCCGAGGTGACTATAATAATCCGCTCTGATCGGCAGCTCAGCGATCAGCTGTGCCGATCTCCCTAATGCGAGTATCACGACTTTTCCGGACATCATTGATTGGTCTGACATCCGCCGCACAGGTGCCATGGCTCGCTGAACGTCGCCGTTTTATTTTTTGCCGTGGCTCAGGCTTAGGGCATCGCCGGCCGGAGGTCGCTGATTGCTCTGCGCTGCGTGCGACAGGTGTCATGGCCCGTCGGATGTCGCTGATTGTGTTCACCGACGCCGCCTGCTGGCTGCCAATCATCGCGCTCGGCATCGCCTCGCTGTGCGGGGTCAGCGTACCGCCACAGGTAAGCCGGCCCGCCTGCCTTGATTGGTGAGGGCCGCCGGGGCCATACACCTCCTCCCTTGATTATGTAATCCGGATGCCAAATTGTGCTACGGTCGCCCGTTTCCTGACGTGGATTATGAGATTTCTTCCGAAACAACAAAAAAACGTATGATAATGTTATATGTCCCTCCCCTTAGCATATGTTCGGAATCAGCAGTGGCTGAGGAACGCTGCGACCCGCCGTGTGACGTTTGCTGACCTGCCGCCAGGTGTACGCCTGGGTGGCGGTGTTCGTTCTACCCCTGAACGCCGCGGTCAACCCCCTGCTGTACACGCTGTCCACCGTGCAGTTTGTGGAGCACGTCGAGAAGAGACTGCACACGTTTCGGCAATCGTGGAAAACGTCGTTCACGATGAAAGCGTGCACCACGGGAATGAGCGATGGTAAAGGTAAGTTTAGACCCGGAGACCCATATCATAATGACGATGATTGTGTGATGACTAACTTAATGGGTGGCAAGCATTTCAAATTGTATATTACGTAAACATTTGTTCTTCTCGTATTTTGGCTTACTTTTTGCCTTAGATCTAAACATACGTATTTTTGGTGCTTTCGTGTAGTTGTGGCCGACGCATATGGTAGGCGTATTTACGAAGACGTGTATAGAACCATATATAACTGCAAACGAATGAAAATCCGAAGGTATTTTTGCCCCGTCACCCTCTGTTCTTCAGCATTGTCCCCGGACATGCTGTTCTGTGTGCCGCTCTGTGTTTGAAGAGCTCGTCCTGAAATTGCTGTTTTTTCTGTTTTTTTTTTTTTTTTTTTTTTTAAGGAAACGAAACTGACGTCCACAACTGGAGCCAGCGCATTTACAAGTTTCCGCCGGAGAGCAGTCCCCTGGACACGGTGGCCCTGGTGGACCTCACACAGCGGACGCAGGGCACGCAGTGAGTACGACGGCCACTGACGCCGACCGACGTCACACCGTCACCTCCCGGCCACGTGACGTGGCTGCCGGGCCCGGCGCAGCACGCGGAGCCTCTTTCACATTTTACAGCGCAGGTCACTGTCGTCCTCGTATGTTTTTGTAATGGCGACCGCGGAGCTCGGCTCGCTGTCCTTTTGTGTTTCCTCTGCGTTCTCGGGAAGACGTTTGCAGTGGTTGGCTCGTTGCATACTGGCTGAAACGTCCGACCAAAATTGGTCGCGTTGAGGTGGACGAGGACACTCAGATCTTCGGGCTTTCCAGCTTCCATTAACATTTACACGCTGTAACCATCAAATGAACAGAGCATTTGGACACAGAAACCGTTTTATTGGGAATGTTCCACCGTTAACGCACGTTCTGAGTGCTGAGATGGCCAAGTTTTAGCTTGTAGTCCAATAAGTCGACTTCTGATGTGCATTATGCAAAAACGCCCATCAGTTTGTAAAGTAGCTCTGAGCAAATTTCACCTCTTACCTATTCAACCGCGTTCTGTTATCAGCCTTTGTGTGACGTCACGAACGAGTCCAGTTCAGCGAACGTCCGCTTTGCCATCTGCCAGCGGATGACGTGAGAATACAGTCTGATTGCATTTGTGCGCTTCTAGCTATCATTCAGAGAAAATTAATGCTGAAAAAGCTTTCACCGACATCTTGGACAGACCGGATTTATTTCTGAAAGGTCGGCGAAGGTGGAACCCTTTAAACACCCGTGACTTGTGAAAAACCGTGAATCGTTGAGTCTGGCCATCGATATCTTCATCCGCACAGGGCCTGTTATAGCTCACCGCATGCTTATACTGCATTGACATATGTACGATGCATGATGGATTCAAATACCTCCGTGCAGCGAAATGACGTTATTCAGTACGTTTTCCATAGACATGAGGTTCTAGAAATTGAACTATTTGCACAGTATGCATAGGTCATCAGGTAATATTTCCATCGCTTCCTTTTTGTGTGTGCCTTTTTGTGTTTTCTTTTTCTTAGGTATGCCTCTGACGGTTTTCAAACATGAATATGGCACCAGATTTCAAGTGACTGGCGAGACCTGATGTTGCATCGGCGAATATGAATTGAGATTCATGGGAGTAAAAAACTGACAATAGTGTGTTTAAACTAATAAAAACGAGGCATTTTTACATGTACGCCAAACACTGGAAAACGTAAATTTGCAAGGACACTCTCTTAACCCGCGCACGACCGTTGGTCAGTTACGATCACGCGCGACTGGGAGAGGGGGACAGTTGGCCGCCCCTTATAACTCACGAACGGTTGGTCGTACGATAAAAATAAGCACACCGTTGGAAAGCTTGTGACGAGTAGAGCTCGAAACTGGCCTCATTTTAGTTTTAGATAATATGTCAGCAATTTACGTTCTATACATGTTTTCTCATGGCCGACTGCATGAGACTGAGAAACGGCCTGAATCTCAAGGGCTGTGACTAACAACACATAGTTAAAGGTACCAGGGCACAAGTAAAGGTCCTCAAATGCCTTTTACACATTTAATTTCTTTGATTTGTTCAACATGTACGCCGAAACGTCGAGTTAAAGACACACCAGTTTTCGCGCCGGCAGTTGGCGTGCGCTGCAACCGTATGCAGTAAGAAATTGACGGGAACTAATTTTAGCGTTCCTTTATTTTTGCGAGAAAAGCCTATCCATGTACATTTTATTCATCTTAGTGCTTCTTGTGGTGGTTTTTCATGCTTAAGTTTTGGAAAAATTCATTAGTTATTAATCTACAAAATTGGCAGAGCTTTATTCGCGAGAGCCTGTTTATTTCCAAAACATGCTATTTTTTTCAAACTTTTTGAGGTTCCTGGTACTACATACGTCTGTGCAAGCCAGTTCTGCCAATTTCTACCCATTCTGAGTAATTCATGGCCGATTTTGACGGTGGTACATTTTGGCTCACTACCGTTATTCGTGACCTGACCTCAGGTCAATGGATGGAAGTCATTGATACTTTGTCCAATGACGGTAACTAGATGTCTGCTTGACTCCACACTAAAAATGTTATGGAATATTCCGTCAGTTTCCGGAAAAACGACGACATGCCTTAAAAATGGGCTTGATCTTAGGTCACTGACCCAGGAAATTCCGAAAAATCCGAGATAGTAGGTTTGTTGCATCTATCAAGATCACTAATCCCTGAAAGGATTATTATGATACCTTGTTTTGCGATAAAAGTTAGAGGGCGCTAAACTTTTTTGGACATAGGTCCGTTTGGCCTGACCTAGGTCAAGCACCTGACCTGACCTGAGGTCAAAACTTTGGCACAAGGTGTAAGAATGGTAAATCAGAAAGGTACACAAAGTTTCGTGGCTCTGTGTTTGTTCGTTCTCTCGCAATCCCAGAAAAACCTCCGGGGGGACAGTCAACTGCCCCCGCCCTGTCGGGGACGGGTTAAACGCACTGCGTAGCACTAACGAAGACTGGGGCAGTCTTCTCACGGTCGTTTCTGTTTGGCCAGTGTGCAAATCAGCTGCAGTCTTCCGCCGAAGGCCGAGCTGAACAACGACAAATCTTCCGCAGCGCGCAAAAAACAGCAGAGACAGCGCGGCAGCAGACATCGTCAGTGGGCCAACGACGTCTATGGCTAGTGCTGCCAACTTAAGAAGTGGCAGTGACGTTTACAAACAAAGCTCGGCGCCAGTGTGCTGTGATTACAGTTCGTTACTTGCGTCAGTGCAGCAGTGACGTCTGCAGGTAGAGCTCAGCGTCAGTGTGCCGTTTGCGTTAACGTTGTAAACGTTGTATACAAGTATCAGTTGCGTTTACGACTAAGGTTGCCTGAGTCAATAAGGGTAACGAAGTCCACAAACAGAGCCTGGCGTCAGCGCACCAGTGACGCTGCTGACTGAAGTGACCTTGATCTCATTGTACCAATGACTGTAGCCGGAGGCATTACGTCTGCAATACGCCAGCGTCATTTTACCGTCAGTATACCAGTGACGCGCACAGCTCGAGTCAACACCGATGCACGAATGATGTTGAAAACAAAGTGTCTCCATCCGCGTATCAGTAGCGTCAGCCACCAGGGTTATCCTGTGTGCCAGCGACACATCAGTTTATCAGTGATGCTTGCGATTACGTCCTTTCGTCGATTATGTCACCCACCAGGGCACGGCGTTCGTGGTGGATGTGTAGACAGCACAAGTCGTTGTAACGTCCAGGCCTTGATTTGTCCGTGTTATAAGTTTTGTTGTCGCCGTGGGTGCACATATGTACATTTTTCATGTCTTGATGTAAGCGGCGAGCTGCCGCTTTGTTGTTGCGAGTGATCGCGGCTTCCTCGATGTTTGAGGTTTAGCCGGAGAAGTACGCCAGGCCCGGCTAACAGAGGTGTGCCCAGTCCATGCTTACCACGCCAGCAGAGTGCCAAGCTTTCTCCGACGGCAGTGCATCGCCCGATGACACTGTATCCAGGACCGCGTCAGCTGGTGTCCGGCCGGGAGACCCTGTATCCGGGAACCGCACCAGGTGGTGTGCGGCGCGAGGACTCCGTATCCAAGAGCGCACCAGGTCACGTGCAGCTCCTCCGCTCCAGACTTAGTGCGGCCAGTGAGACCCAGTCAGCAGAGCAGGCAGTTCACCATGGACGTCGACCGCCGTCGACAACTGGCACAGTGGCGCTAATGTGCATGCCTCGTGCGGCGCGTTTTGCGGCGGCGAGAGACCAGGGCAAAGCTGTTACGCTGCTTGATTTTCAATATGCCTGTTGATCTACGTGGTTTGAAATGAAATTTTGTTTTGCCTTTGTGAAGCATATTGCGCGCGTTTTACGAACGGGAATGCTGCTTGATGTCATGCCGTGTTCGATCTTAACCCGCCCACGACCGTGGGTCGGCGACGATCACGCTCGATTGGGGGGGAGGGCGGTTGACTGCCCCCGAACTCACGAACAGTTGGCCGCACGACAAAAACAAGCACACCAGTGGAAAGCTTATGACGAGTATAGCTCAAAACTGGTGTCACTTTTAGTTTTAGATAATATATAAGCAATTTACATCCTATATATATTTTCTCATAGATGACTGGATGAGACCGAGAAACGGCCTGAAGCTCAAGGGCTGTGACTAATAACGCATAGGTACAGGCATCAAAGCAGAAGTAAAGGTCCGCCGATGCCGATATACGTCTAATTTGTCAGATTTGTTCCACGTGTACACCGAAACGTTGAGTTAAAGATACGGCGATTTTCACGGCGGTTGTCGGCGGGCGCCGCAGCCGTGCGCAGTAAGAAATTAACGAGAACCAATTTTAGCGTCCTTTTATTTTCGCGACATAAGACTATCCATGTGAATCTGATTGATCTAAGGCGTTCTTGTGATAGTTTCTCATCCTTAAATTTTGGAAAAATTCATTAGTTGCCAGTCTACACAAGTGGCGGAGCTTTATTTCCGAAAGCCTGTTTATTTCCAAAATATGCAATTTTTTAAAACTTTTTGAAGTTATTGGTATTACTTACGTCTGTGCAAGCCAGTTCTGCCATTTTCTACCCATTCTGCGTAATTCATCGCTAATTTTGACGGTGGTACATTTTGGCTCACAACAGTTATTCGTGGCCTGACCTCAGGTCAATGGCTGGAAGTCATTGATACTTTGGCCAGTGATGGTAACTAGATGTCTGTTTCTCTCCACACTAAAAATGTTATGAAATATTCCTCCAGTTTCCCAAAAAACGACGACATTTCCTAAAAATGGACTTAACCTTAGGTCAATGACCCAGACGATTCCAAAAAATCTGACATAGAAGATTTGTTGCATTTATAAAGATGACTAATCTCTGAAAGTATTATTGTGATATCTTCTATTCCGAAAAGGTTACAGGGCGCTAAACGTTTTTTGACATAGGTCTGTTTGGCCTGGTCCAGGTCAAACACGTGACCTGACCTGCGCTTAAAAATTTGACGCAAGATGTAAAAATGATCAAGCAAAAAGCACGCGAAGTTTCTTGGCGCTGCGTTTGTTTGTTCTCTCGCAGTCCTAGAAAACCTCATCGGGGGCGGTCAACAGCCCCCATCGCGGGCGGATTAAGGGCCACGTCTGACTACATTTGTAAAAAAACTGTTACGTAAGTGTTAAAAATTTTAAGATAACTGCAGGCAGTATGGTGCTGCCCGAGGCGCAGAAAAAATGTTTGTCTGTTTTTGTTTTGTTTTGTTTTGTTTCTGTTTTTGCTATGGCTTTAATGTTTCATAAGCGTCAGTGCAGTGCGCGGTCTGGTTTTGGTAGTAGAAGTAAACGAAACACATTTTGTCGTAAGCTTGTATTGCGAGACGAGAGCGGATTTTTCTTTTGTGTTTGTGAGGGCAGGAAAAGAGATTTGAAAGGTGTAAGCTGCATACAGTCGATACCTGACGGTTTAATCCTCACAATGACAGGACTCTGCGCCAACATAGAACTGACTGGGGCGATAAGTACCTACGCCCTGCTATCTTCTGCTATCTTCTGATATCACTCGTGTCTCTATCAAGGGCTGGAGAGACGAGCGAAACGGCATTCGATAGCTCCGGAGCTTCTTAACAAGATTTCTGAGGGTCAGTTTTATATGTTAGGTCAAGGTCAATGTTATAATAGGTCAAGCCTCATGTTCTCCTTATTTGGCATCTGGCAGGCTCGAAAATCTTTTCTGTTGCTTGAAACTCGGAACATCTGTATTATCCATGCACCTAAGATGATGCAATCAAACAATATGTAACTTCATATGGTCTTTGACACAGGTCAACTAAGGCCATCATATCATTTTTTTCTTTCGCTTAGCGGGCTTGGTCGGTGGCTTGTAACTAAACGTAGAACGTGTGTCGTCCAATTTGGACCGCCTTAGTCTGCCAGGCTCACAATTAAAGCTGCCCAGGCGAACCTAAGTCACCGACCCGGTTGCCGTTTACGTTCAAAATTCCATTTATAGTGGAAAGTTCTGGGAAGATGTGAAAAGCCGCTCAAAGTTAAAACATTATCACTAAAACGATTATTACCAAAGACCTGAGCTAAAGGTCAGTCTACGTCATTGTACTACAGTGACCTTTGGGCTGATCAATTCAATGTGTAGGTAGGGCAGCTGGAATCGCATAAGTTGACAAAACTAAAAGACACAATACTAGAACGCTGTATGTCAAAATTCCAGGGCTAGATGTGGACTTAGGTCAGTCGTCTACTGCGATCTCTGGATTCAAAATGTTATTCACAGGTGAGGCGACTGGACGGATGTCAAAAACTGATGAACCTGGACAAAAAAAAAACGATACTATACCGCTTATTACCACAACTTTAGATCTAAAGGTCAATCTAGGTTAGTGATCTAGAATCGACTCCTAAACAGAATTTCAGGCCAGGGGTGGCAATATTGATATACAAGTTAGGAAAAATCGTTCACAACCATAAAGAGCCCATTACTAGTAAATGCATTCATCGATGCATTCATCGACGTTTTAGCCTGGCATGACCTAGCTAAAAGGCCTCTAGGTCAATGACTTAGCACGACTCTTATGCAAAGTCTTCAGAATATGTATGGAATTGTTAAGGAAGAAGAAAGAGAAAGTTTCAAAAGGCTAGCTTGTTTGAATCAGAAGTTATTTTGAGAAAGGTCCAAGGGGAAAATGCCTACCCCACAGCCCGTCAGTGCGGGGGTTACCAGTGCACGCCGCACACAGTGAATATAAATGAGCGTTGTTCAGGGCGCGCCGATTGTGAGGGCAACATGGTCTGAATGAGTCGAAATGGGGTCCAGTGCCGATGTGTGTTTTGAGCTTGGTTCTCATAAAAGGAAATATACTTTCGTGTGTCTTTTCAGGACAACGTAGCAAAAAACCACATAGTTTCGGCCCGTGTTCCAGCGGCGAGTGCATTCCCGAAACCATCTTGTCAAGGGTCCTCATTTTTTATTGGACAAATCAGCAACACAAGTGAGGAGAACCACGAAGGGTCTCGGGTTTGGCGCTTCTAGTTACGGTTCCCTGTATGCTACGCTGTGCTGTGTCCCGCTGGTGATGTGAACGGAATCTTCGTGTGAAACCCCTGATCTCGTGTTTTGCCGTGCACCTAGCCTTGTCCAATATATCGATGGATCCCGTGTGGGGGGAATGCGCTTAATTCGACAATAAATTAATGCAGCTGCACCTCTCTTGAAGTTATTTTTGGCTTTTTCTCGTCATCCCTGATATATGTTGTTTTGCGAAAGAAGAAATAATGGTTTGCCAAATGAAATACGGATGACTAACCCTCCATAACACCGTGCTGGTTTCGGTACAGCGACAAACGTATGGATACATACAGAAGCCTGGAAGACGCCAGTTTTGTGGAGTGAACATAAATCGTTAAATACGATCCAAAGGCGCAGCACGGTGGGCATTTTCAAGGAATTGGTATTTCCACTACGGCGTGGGCAAGCACAAGGTACAGATGCAGCTCTGCAGTTGATAAAACCAAGCTTCTGCTTATTAGCTCTCAGTTCACCAAGCTCTCTTTGTTAACTCCACTTGAAATCACTGGTGACTTTTGCGACCTAAGACTTGTTCTACAAGGTGACAATTACTATTACGACAATTTTTTTTTCGTATGTGCTATCCCTAATGAGGCTCTTGTAAGTCAGTTCAAAGGAAAAAACAGATGCCATCGCGTCCATGATCCAATTAAGGACGTGATATAACCTGAACCATGGTGACCTGGTCGACTTCGATTTCGCTAAAAGGTAGCTACTGTGTTGTTCAAGCAGTGTTTTGAAAATATGCAGACCCTGGCATGGGTCATTCGGAAGTTACGGTGAAAAAATTAAGAACGGATGGCAAAAAAGTCACCAGTAACTCGCGGATTAGATCAAGCCAGTTACGTGATACTCAGGGTGTAGGATGAAAGATCATTTGTTGTGATGCGACCTCAGATAACCTAAAATTGCTGCATTTGCTATCAGTTTGCCATGCCTAATGAAGCACTACGGACAACAGAAAAGCAACCATTCCATGTTGGTACGTCGACGTTGCAATTTTTGCGCAAAGCCGGGTAATTTTTCTTGGATGTCGACCTAGCCAGTAATCGGGTAAAATATCGTATGCCAAATATTGCATAACAAAAGATCGCAAGCAAATGATCGTATGGCAGAGGATCGCATGAGATAAAGGTCGTACGGCATAAAGATCGTGAGAACAAAATATCGTATTGGCAAAAGTTGGTTTGCCTTAGGCGTAGTAATCAGTATCTCGTAGCCGTAGTAATCGGTTTACCGTAGGCATGTAGCACAAGGTCTGCCGTTGATGCAACCATTGGTTTGCCGGAAGAATAGTAGCCGGTTTCCTACAGACGTAGTCATTAGTTTGTCGTAGGAATTAGCTTAAGGGTGGTTTGGTTAGGTCAGGTTAGGTTAGGTTAAGCATTATTACGATATGACTACCTTTGCCATACGATCTTCTGCGAACGATCTTTTGCCATACGATCTTTTCACCCATATCATCTTTCTGTCTTACGATCTTTTGCGTAAGATCTTCCTGTATACGATATTTTGGTTTTCGATCTTTTGCCTAGTAATCGACCTAACCAAACATCACTGAAGTGTTGGAAATAGCTTTGTTGCCATAAAATGCCACTACTTTCACGATCTTCAGAATATTTCAAGCTCTTCAAATGTGCCATGGATTTTCCCATTATTTGTTCTTCCCGAAATGTCCTGGAAGCCATGGTTTGTTTCTTCCCGTGAGCCTTGGAAACGCAGTTTGAGTCGTCAAAGGGATCATCATGTTTTCTAAAACGTGTCGAGCTCTCGGTTCGCGAGATTTTCGTCTACACAGCTCCATTAACCATCGAGATCATGTGGTTTCTCGATAACCCAGAGCGCGACGAAAGGCAAGTCACAGTCCCGACGAAAGGCATGTCATCGGCTGTGCGCCGGTGCTGACCAGATGGACGGCTTCGCCCGCGGCCACGCTGTTCCGTCGCTCGGCCACGGGCCGCCTACAAAACACCACTGTTCAGGAGCTCGCGAGCATGGCTGCGCGCCGCTGAACACAAACGAGGTCATCGGGAGCGGGACCGGGAGCGCGTGTAACGAGCGCCCGGTAACGAGTCGGTGGCCTGCTGCACGTGAGCAGGATTGTTAGCCGTGCCCCACTGGCCAATCGTGTCAGGCGCCGGTTCTACGAACGTGATCGGCTGGCGTCAGCGCACCCTGTCCGGGCAACCTCGGCACGTGTTGGTCACGTGGCTCTCCTCACCGGCTCGGGGCAGGCCAGGCAAGTCGGGTAAGTGAAGTTAAAAAAAAAAACTGGAAAACTGGAAATGTTTGATTTCTAAGGTAGGAGCTCTTGATTTCCGTGACACCTCTTGCTTGTTTTTTGCTTTGTCTTGGCAAACTATGGCGCATGCTTAACCCTTTTTCCGTATGGGAGGAGCTTCAGAAGTCTTCCCTGCTTTTTTAATGCACGCTATTCCCAGGATTTTTGGAGAAACCTTACAAAACTCGATGTCTTTTTACCAATGTCTTCTAAGTATAATGCCAAATTTTACTAATTTTGCTTTGCCTAGCGACGGACCAAGTCAGGTTTGAGGAGGCACATCCGGCTTTTTCGGCACTGTTAAACGTAGATGAAAATAGCCCCAAAAATGTGGTGTGTAAGATAGAACTTGACATTTTATGTGAGTGCATATCTAAACAACCGGGAACAGCTTTGGAAGCGTTTTAGGAGATGCGAAACTTGTTCTAGGGTCAGGCCAATGTAAAACGTTGAAATTTGGCTTCATGTACAGTTTTTTGACACTCATTTTCAGAACGAACAAATCGGGACATGAGCTTCTTAGCGCAGTGTCCTGTGCTTGTTTTTTTGTCATTTCAGGTTGACATCAGGCCAAGTCGCCGAGCTATGAGCTATAACTTTCAGCGCGCTCACCCCATATCTTCCTGGTCATAAGCGGTACATTAAGAAACAGATTCAAACCAAGCCATTGGCATCGTTTTCAAGCGCCATGAAATAACTCCAAGTTTATTTTCCGCGATTTTGATGTCATCTGGGGTCATCTGAGGCAAAATGTCATGAGATGATCTGAGGTAAATGTGAAGATGACAGTTTATGTCCTTACACCGCCTATGCGAACATTAGACACATTTTAAAACGATTTGTTTTTTTTTCAAACATAAAATGGCATGTATATCCGCCGCATGCGTATGCAAATACAATACTCAGTACTTATTCAACTACATTGTTATTTCGTTAAAAAATGTAATAATTTGTATACATCCCGCCTGCAAGCTCTGTAAAGCCATGGACCAAAATGAAACGCACCATCGGTTAACTCTCTATTCGGGATCCGATTTTACATCAAAATAGTTCCATGAACATGAGAGTTCACACGTTTAACAGTGATTTTCCCGTGGTCCGGATCCACCTCTTACGCCATTGTCAAAATTTGTTTTCACGAAAACATACTTAACTCCATGGACAGGCGGCCGACGTTTTTTCCATTCAAATTAGCTCTCGAGAAATAATTAAATAAAATTAACTCTCGAGGTCTCGGCGGTCCGTTCAAGCCTCCAAACAGGAATGCATCCCTGCTTTATGGTTACGGGACAGGATTGGAAGTTTTCATCTGACTTGATTTAACCCCATTTCCATTCCGTGCCTTCGTTTGCAATCCATTGGGGGGGGGGCGATATTGGCAAACTCCTGGGCAGTGCAATGGACTCAGTGGGCGCATACTGACGGAAGCATGGCCAATCCAGTGACTTTCAAATGATGCTTATGAATCTCCTGCAATTCAGAACATACTGAGCTGACATGTGATAGCCAATCAGTGTGATGGCTGGTGGTGGCGTGATGTTTAATTGCTGCCGTCTGTGGCGAAACGGTGGTGCCAGATTTTAACAATGTGTTTATCATTTATTCAAGCACCCACCGTCCTACTGTTGATTCCAGTGGACATGGCGGCAGACGACCGTTTGGGTGAACACAAAAATGGAAGGCCGAGTAGTTGTTGTTCTGTTGTTGAGCAACACTAGCACCCAATACGTTTGTTGACCATACGTGCTGGGTGTGGGTGTATGGACTATCGCCCATGAAACGTTCGGGGATCTATCTCCACTGGCTACACCGTGAGTGCGATCCAAAAATTAGACGACAAATACGCTTGAATGGACACGGTTACAGGCAGACGTGTATGTTTACAGGGACTTGTTCTTATCATGTAGTAATCGTTTAGGTGGACGATTAACCCTATTCCCGGCAGGGGGGGCGGAATCCGCCCCCCTCAGGTTTTTTGCTTGCCAATTCTAGGCTTTTTAACACAGCTTCACGAAACTTGGTCACTTTTCCTAGCTATTCCTTCTACGCGCCGTGACAAAATTTCGAAATTCTATTTTGCTCAGGGGCGGAGCCAGGCAACGTTTTTGGGAGGCACCTCAGGTCATTTTTGGCCATGTTGAGGGTAAAAGGAAAATGTCTGCCAAAAACAGAGTTTTTAAGATAGAACTTAAAACTTTATATGAATGTATAGCTAAATAGTTGGGCAATGTGCATATGTGATTTTGTTTCTGAGGTCACTTTACAAGGTCAGGTCAAGGTCAAAAGTCAATTTTTTTTTCGCAATCATTTCGGCGCCGTTTTTTCAAATGCCAAACCCGGAATATATATGACGTAGAAGAGTGCCTTCTACTTGTGTACCAAGTTTCAGCTTGATATCAGGTCGGGTCACGGAGCTATGACCTAAAATGTCAGTGCGCGTACCCTATATCGCAAAAGCCAAAAAATGAATTTTTTGGAATAGAGTGAATTTAATCGATTAAAAACGTTTACAGATAATATTGAATGCACACGGCATCATTCCAGGTGACCCTAAGGTCACTGGAGGTCATTTAAGGTCAAAGGTCACAAGTTGATCTGGAGAACGTGTGACCATGACATTTCCCCCTTTTTTATGTCCCTGGCACCGCCTATGCTAACATTATACAAACATTGTAATGCGATTTGTACTTCTTTAGCATAACATGACTAGCAGAAGTTAAAAAAGTACTTTGGTTACTTTTTTAAAAACTAACTTTTTTTTAGTTTTAAACTAACTTTTAAAAAGTTACTTTGGCCTCTTTTGTTCATTCCGTTATTAGAAAACTAATCCCCCTATTTTTGAAACCCTGTGAACGCCCATGAATTTTCTCAAAATTTCAAATTTGCATACCCATGGTAAAAGCCCTATCCATAATCTCTCGATTCATGCCAGTTTCATCGAAATCGGTCCATAAACAACGGAGTTATAAGAAGTCCAAGAGTACCCCCCATTTTGACATTTTTGCCCCCCTGTATCCACAAATTTCAAAATTTTGAAAATTTCTTTTTATAGAAATGTAGTTCATGTCACGGCAAATCGATTGCCGTTTGTTGCGATGAAATCGGATAAGTAGTTCTCGAGATCTCAGGGGGGGCCGAATCCGCCCCCCCCCCCTGCCGGGAATCGGCCATACCGTCTAGCCCTCCGGGAATAGGGTTAAGTAGACTGAACTTCAAGGTCGACACATACGAATTTGTTTTTTGTTATAGATAGAGAAAGCATGGGCGATGTGTTTTATTTATTTTCAGGTCCGGGGATACGACCATTTTCTCAAATGCCTTATCAAACCTTCAAGCTTAAGCTTATGGTCTCCGAGACAGACGCAGGAGTCCAAAATTTGCATAGGAACCCGGAACCACCAGGAATCCCTGAGACAATCACTGAGCACTGGCACCTGTGGCTGTCTCGGTGGCCCAGTGGGTGTCTTCAGGTCTTGTGCTCGGTCGTCTCGCGCCTCTATGCGGCCACCCGAGCCCCTTTCTTCCCTTGGGTCCCTTTCTACCGATCCTTATATATCCTTATGTATGTATGCCTTAATAATGTCTGCAGTATAGACGAATTGTGGACATACTGTAAGTTAATGTGGCATGAATCTTTCTGTTGTATATTTACTACTAGCCATAAATACTGGAAGCATACTACACCACAATGCGAAAGAAGCTAAGAAGATCATAAGAGCAATAAAAAGCTTTTCATAGCGTCTCATTAACGTTAAAATGACTGTTGGTTTTAACCAACTTTGCATGAAAAGTAAGTTACTTCCAAACTTAGTATACATATTCCAAACTTAGTGCATATATATATGTATATATATGTATGCGTGTATACGTTGGCTTCTTATTTTAGGTATAAAGTTTGTAGCGACCAATGGAACTGTTCATGAAGGCGAACAATATGATGTGCCGTTTAAACTTCCAATGCTTTGGACGAAAAATAATGAAAAAATGATATTTCAGCTGACATTTCAACTGACATTTCTGATAAAGCTGATATTCCAACGCCCCTGAGAATGTTTGAGGAGGGCCCTGAAGGTCCGGAGGAGGGTCCATTAGATGCCTGAAGAGTATCTCCTTGAATTCATATAGATAATTCATCTAGAGAATTCATCTAAGAGCCCATTGGAGATGCTGTGGGACCCACAGGTTTTTGAGCGGCCCAAAGCATTTTCAGAATCCTCCAACTTTCAAGAGATGATTTTTTGCAGCCGGACGAGGAAATATTTCTGCAACTTAATTTGCTTACTGACTACTACCGCAGCTCGTAAAGCTACAAAATGTTTCCTCAGATCAGGGGTAGATCCATGATTTCGCCAAGGGGAGGGGGCGAATGGCCAGCGTGGTCTCCATCTCGCCCCCCCTCCTCTACCCATTTTTTTGCTCTTGATATGCGAAAAAGGAGATTCCCGGGGGTTTCGGAGGGAATACTTGATACAATTTTGCGTTTGCTTTTATTTAAAGTAACCGAAAAAAATCCAAGCGAGTCACCTTATCCGAGAAAATTTTGTGTTTTTCTGCCGCACAAAGTGGTCTCATGATCCTTTCACATTTTCTCATGCCCCTCGGGACATCTCAGGGGCTCCTTTACAGTTCCAGGGACACCTCAGCCAGTCTCAGGGACCCATTTGGCAGTTTCAGGGACGCTGTGACTATCTCGGAGGTCATTACTGTCGTCCCTGAAACGTTTTTGCCGACTAAGGAGCCTCACCGACAATAACAAGGGCTCTCTATGCGTCTCTCTCGGCCGTGGCAGACGTACCTCTGGCAATTGTCCATGTTCTTTGGCCGTTTTAGGAGCTGTCTGGACGTCTTTGGGTTTGGTAGTTTCAGGGACCCTCTGGTCGTCTCAAGGGCTCCTGTTGCTGGAGACTACTAGTTAGACTACTAGTTAGCAGTCTCAAAGGCCCCTCTCTAGCAGCCTCTGTGGATCCTCTGTTGTCTTAGGTACGCCTCTTGTCTATGGAGAACATTTTTGCCGTCTCATGGACCCTCTGGCAGGTGCAAAATATTTTTTTCGCGATCTCAGGGCCTCTGAACGCTTCCGTTGGTCCCGATAGCTGTATCAGAGGTCTTCCTCGGTTACATGTGAGCATATCTGGCAGCCTTAAGGGCCCTTTAGCCGTATCAGGAGCCTTTGTTCACACTCATGACACTCCAGGGCCTCACTGGCAGTCTCAGGAGGCCCTTTTCCGTGCCAGGAGTCCACCTTACACACTCGGGGGTCCTCTGGTCGTATAGGGCTCCCATGCACTCTCAGAGGCCCTCTTATCGTATTTGCCCTCGCAAGGGCCCTGTGACCTTTTTGGCGGTCTCAGGGACTCTCTGCCAGTAGGGACTAATCTTGCAGTCCCAGGACCCACTTGATCTTGCTGGGCCCTTCACTGCGTCAAGCACCCCTCAGGTTTTCAACAAGGCCAGTGTAGCCCATTTGGGATCCCTCTTGAGACTGAGACGGCCATTGATGAATTCCTGTACAGGGGGCCTCTATGATTGGTCAGGGGTTCCCTATGCCGTCCCAGGTACGTTCTTAAAGTTTCGCCGCCTCAAGTGCCCCTTTGGCACTTTTGGCGGTCTGATGGACTCTTTGCCGTGTTGAGCTCCTGTATGTATGGCGGCCTCAGGGACCCTTGGAGAGTTTCAAAGGCACTTCTAACCATCTTAGGAGCCATCTTGCCGTCTCATGATCTTATACACCATCCCCGGAGGTTCTTTGACTGCATCATGAACCTTCAGCTTTTCACCCATTCCCGTAAAGCCCATTCAGGGCCCCTATGACATTCCAATGGCCGCTGTGCCGTCCAAGGGATTCAGTTATGATCTTAGCGGTCCCAGGGGCGCTATGGCCCTTCTGGTGGTCTCACCGGCACTCTGCTGTACTGGGGCCCTTTTGCGGTCTCAGGGGCTCTTCAGGGTTTCAGTGCTCTTCTAACCGTCTTAAGAGCCATCTAATCCTCCTGGAAACCCCCTGACTGGATCAGCAACCCATCAGGTTTTCACAAATCCCCAATGAAGTTCGTACGGGCCCTTTCTGATCCTAACAGGGCCCCTCTCGGGTCTCTGAGGCCGTAGGATGGCCCCCATTGCCTCCCCTTCCTTGGATCCGTCCCTGCATCAGACTGAAATGTCATTTTAACAATGGGCCCCAGCATGGCATTGTGGGCCGCACTTCAACATGGGGGAGAAGAAATCATCATTGAGTGGCTGAAATCAACATTGCGGGGCACATGCACCCTCAACAGAATAAAACTGACGCCACTGGAATGAAGCTAAGTTGCTGGACGTAGCATACATCACCCAAAGCAGGCATGAGACAGAGCCTTAGATAATCTGTTGAGGATTATTTGAGTACTGATACGTTTTGATTGAGTCTGACTCCGAGTGGAAGTTTTCGAACAAGCGAGGCCTGAATGTGAACCTACTCATTTCCGCATGGGTCTGCGTCCAAAACATGGGAAACTGTATGGTGGTGGGGGGGGGGGAACATCTGGCAGCTGGCCCTGCTTCTGAAATTTAGCATTGACCCTTGACCTCCACTCAACGTGTGGGCGTTCAGTGGAAAGAACGGGCACTAAATGCTTCTTCGCCCCCCCCCCCCCAACGGTGGAGGAGCTCCCTCGCCCCTGTTCGCGTCCTACTTCACTGTTGTTCTTATTTGGTTCATGTATTAATCTGATTCAGTCTCGAAATGCATCGGTTCGTTTAATTCAGAATCCCAAAAGGCCAACAACTTGACGGCGAGGCCGGCCGAGGTGAGACCCACGTTCGTACTCCGTTCCTAATTTTGTTCCATATTTGATGTGGGGCAACGTGAATCGTCATTAAACCAGTTTATTTGACTCTGACTGACTTCTTCGAAAAATGCAGCATAACCAGAGGTGCAGCCAGCCAAAACTTTCGTGAAGGGGGCCTGATTCCTGCCCTGCGGTGGGTCCCTTCATTTCATGCGGACCCCTAGACAAAAATATTAGCATGACGTTTGACAGAAGTCTCTCAGCAGGGCTGCAGCCAAGCCAAAGTTTTGGAGGTGCTTGATCTGTGGTGAGGCTCTACCTTATGAGTGAGCCCCCTGAATAAAACCAGCCAGTAAAAATTATGCAATAGTGGATGTTGCTGTTTTGAAAGTTATTAGTTGCCACCAGCTGGCTCTTCTCTGACTGTCGATGATTGCGACCAAAACAATTTCTACTGGGGTGGCTTGTCTGGACCTATCCGAGGAAGTCTGGCATCGTCTACGATTAGCGCCTCAAGGGGCAGCAGAGGAGTCACCTCCTCGCTCGCTGATACATACAAACTCATTTTGAGTCGCAGCTCGTTACATTGTCAGTCGCGATCCGGTAACAAATGCAATCCTATTTTGTGACAAGGCAGCACGTCACCAGCAGCCGTCTGTTGCAACGTTGTTTTCAATATTAAGGGTCCCTCCGTAGGCCAGCAGGGGCCCTCCGAAGGCTAGTAGGGGTCCCTAAGGCGAAAAGGGGACCAAGCAGACAGGCAGGAGGTCTCTACAGGCCGGGAAGGGCCCGTGCCTACCTGGACATGACCTATTGCAGGTCGGCAGGGGCCCTACGGGCTAGCAGGGGTTCCCTTCACAGGCCAGCAGGGGCCCTTCGAAGGCTAACAGGGGTTCCACAAGGGGACCTACAGACCGACAGGTGGTCCCTGCAAGCCGGTAGGGAACCTAAAAACCTAAAAGGCCTGCAGGACCCCAAAAGGCCGGCAGGGAGCCCCTATAGACCGTCAAGAGCCCCTACAGGCCAGCAGGACTCCTAGACGTCAGCAGGGGCCCTGCAGGCCGGTAGGAATCCCACAGGCTGGCAGGGGACCCCTACAGGACGATAGCAGTCTCTCTCCATGTTTTTATATATGTATTTCAGCTTTTGTGTTCTTTTGCCTACCGTTCTGAAAGCATTTTGGCGACAGTCTTGGTTACTATAAAATAAATTTTCTAGCCTTGGTGTCGACGGGCAGCTTTAAACGATTCGGGAGCTCCTGGGAACCCAGGCTACGCCCCTGTGCTTAACGCTTTCTTGGACATTATAGTTTACTGATCATTAATAATAACATTAAACTCACAATACGTAATGATCCGGGGGTAGTGATTGTCTGTATTTCGTGGCTAGAAGAAGCGAAAGAGAGGAAAATAATGAAAGACAGGTGGGAAGGAAAAACGAAGAAGGAGAAGCCAGCTCCGATATGACTTAGTCGTTTACTGCTTCATGTTTGTCACTTTCAAGTATAGGCATTAACCGAACTTGATATCGAAAGATCCATGACAACCACATTAAAACCTTACCTTTCTTTTCGCTGCCACGCCGAGTATTGCTTTTACTCCGTTGAAAACAGACGCGGCGACCCCACAACCACCCAACAACCAAAGATCTTTAATATAATTCACAGACATCTGCACAAAGCCACAAGGCTACGAGGACCCACAATCCACCTTGAATGCAATATCGCCAAGAAGCCAGCGTCCAGTTAGGTCCAATTAGGTCGCCAAGAAGTCAGCGTCCAACGGCGAATTAGGCAGATGGTCAGCTGACTGTGATGACGTCGCAATTTTCCTCCAATCCCCTATCATGTCCTCCGATTCCTCGTTATCTCGCCACGCACGTCCACACAAGACAAGTTTTCGTCATGTAAAAAGGCCAGCATACTGTGCTTTCACATGGTGGTGAGTTGAAAAAAACACAAAACGCTAAAAAATTGTTTGCGGACCGCGGAAAAGGATACGTGGACATGAAACCATGTCCAGTTATATTTTATTGCGCATAAGGTGGACATTTCACGTCCACCTGAAATCATGAAGCCCACCGAAGCCCACCAAAGCACTACATCTTTTCTAACAATAACTTCGTACATCCCTGCTTGGAAGCGCCAATGTTTTTCCTGTTTGCATCGGGTAACCACCTCTAACTACTTGATTAGGGTGGTCTGAAATGCACTAAGTTGTTTCAGTACAACGGGAACTGGGCTTTTCCCATTTCTCTTTGTAAGCGCTTTCCAAAGTGGTGCGGCAAGACGTATTCTGAGGAACGTTCACCTTCTCACAAATCGATTGAAATTCTGCTATTTTTGTAAGTTCCCGCCGGCGGCATTTCCACGTGCGCGCGCTTGCAACGCCATGCTCTGATTGGCTGTTGTAGGCAGACGTTAGATTTGGCTGCCAGGAGGTCGCCGCTGTGACTCGCGCCTCCAGCACTAGACCTAGAGTTGCTAACGGAGCTGGAAGGTGATGATAGCTCACTTTTCAGCTCTAGACCGCTTAAGGGCCCTACATTATCACCGCTTAACGGGGCGCGGAACGGGCCCTACATTATCACCGCTTAACGGGGCGCGGAACGGGCCCTACATTATCACCGCTTAACGGGGCGCGGAACGGGGCCCTACATTATCGCCGCTTAACGGGGCGCGGAACGGGCCCTACATTATCACCGCTTAACGGGGCGCGGAACGGGCCCTACATTATCACCGCTTAACGGGGCGCGGAACGGGGCCCTACATTATCACCGCTTAACGGGGCGCGGAACGGGCCCTACATTATCACCGCTTAACGGGGCGCGGAACGGGCCCTACATTATCACCGCTTAACGGGGCGCGGAACGGGCCCTACATTATCACCGCTTAACGGGGCGCGGAACGGGTCCTACATTATCACCGCTTAACGGGGCGCTGAACGGGGCCCTACATTATCACCGCTTAACGGGGCGCTGAACGGGGCCCTACATTATCACCGCTTAACGGGGCGCTGAACGGGGCCCTACATTATCACCGCTTAACGGGGCGCTGAACGGGGCCCTACATTATCACCGCTTAACGGGGCGCGGAACGGGGTCCTACATTATCACCGCTTAACGGGGCGCTGAACGGGGCCCTACATTATCACCGCTTAACGGGGCGCGGAACGGGGCCCTACATTATCACCGCTTAACGGGGCGCGGAACGGGGCCCTACATTATCACCGCTTAACGGGGCGCGGAACGGGACCCTACATTATCACCGCTTAACGGGGCGCTGAACGGGGCCCTACATTATCACCGCTTAACGGGGCGCGGAGCGGGGCCCTACATTATCACCGCAACTGCATCAACAGGAGCCGTGCGAGGGCTGGATATCGGCACAGGTTTTTATTTCTGTCGGCAAACGGTAAAATTTTGTTCTTTTAATCAGTCAGCGATAAATTTATCGACAAAATGGGGGTGTTTTATAGATTTTGCGTTGTACCTCAATGCGCGGGCATGGCGGGCGGGAGAGTAGAACGGGGGTATGTAGAGAACTCATAAACTCCGTCCCGTCAGTAATGGCGGAGACTGTCACGATCCATGGACAGCCTGAACTCCAACAGGATTCTTCACGACTGCCACAGCTGTTTCGGTATTCATGCTACCCGCGATTCTTACCATACACATGTTCCATCTTGGTGTTGTTCCTGAACATGAATGCTCATGCGCCGTCTGTTCCTCTGACTAGAGTACTCATCAATGGACAAGAAAACCCGCTTACTGATCTTTCAAGTGATTGGTAACATCTTCCTTCACCTAAGCATCATATTTCGGCACAAGCTGGGTCACAGCTTCGTGAACCTCCGGCGTAACGAAACCTCGGTCTGACGCGGCAGATGGAATAAAGGAGCTGTTTGTAACGGCGTTGAAAACAATGCCGTGTAAAGCCACGAGTTTTGCCGGCATTCACCCTAACGTTTTTTTCCTTAGAAATGTTTCTTTCTTTTGCTGCCTGCCACTTGTCTTGGCTTCCTCGGAACTTGGCCCATCTGTGTCCTTAGCACAGATCTGAACCTTGTGCTTGCTCTGAAAATGATAACGGAGTCCCGTAACAGTGTTTTTGCACTTGATAACTCTCATGGACGTTTTGATCGGTGATATAGACACAGAAGGACCATAGCATTGGGGTCTAGACTTTTTGGCTTTTGCTAGACCTAGGCTTTTCGCCTTAAGTTGTTCGTAGCATTCTGATGAAAAGTAAGTGGGAGTGGACTGAAGTACTATGTCGCGATTACAAAATCCTTTTAAAATATCGTGAAACCTGTCATGGAGTCATTTCCAATCATCCCCAACAATTTTTCGAAACCATGGTCATTACCAAAAATGTCTCTGGATGCCGATCAAGGACGCAATTTCTATCATCGCTGCGATAAATTCATGTTTGGTTAGATAAACCGAAAGCTGACTAGTGAAATCCATGTTTCATTGTAAACGGCAGGCTGAATTTAGGCAGCATTATGATCATTTTGTGGATTAAATTGAAGTAGTTGGGCCAGTCCTATGCTTAAACATGCACTCCAGGTAGATTTTCGATATCTTAAACTATTTTCATCAAATATTGGGAGGAAAAGCCACCAGAGACGTAACATTTTGTATACAAATATGTCGTGTTCATCGTATTTTGAATCATGAACATTCTTCTTCTATTGAAGATGACGGCCGAATTTTTGAATGAATAGGAAGTAGTGCATATGCATTGATGCCTTTCGCATATGCCCTTTATTTTGACCTGGCAAGGTGAAAAGACGAAAAGGGAACCAAAAATTTGTGGGCGAGCTTTCGTTAGAAGGCTGCGGTAGACGACTTAAGTACCGCAAGTGGTACATACACCGTGAAATGTGTAAAAGGTACAACACTCAGCTACGCAAACTTACAGAACGAAACTGGAGCAGTCGTTCTGAGGCAACTAGCGAAAAGCTCAGGGACTGCACCCTCCTCCCCTGCATTGGCGATAGTGAAATGGCTAGCTTAAAAATTTGAAGCGCAGGCCTTGAACTTAATTCCAGTTACTGAGGTTTATCTTGTCTAACTACCGACCTTCGCGGACAAAATGACACGACGAGTTTTACTTGTCACGAGCTTCCAAATGGTATGTTTCTTGTTCTTGTGCGAACACTCTTTTGTGAGTTACCGCGGGGGGGGGGCGATCGACAGCCCTCCGGTCGGGCGTGCATGGTGCCAGCTGTTCGTCGAATGCCGGTTAATATCAGACTCAACAGAAAAATTCGGCACATCGCCAGAGAAAGAAAATTGGCCACTTGACTTCTTTTAGTTCTCCTGAGGCACCAGTACCGATTTCATTTGTTTCATTTGTTCCGTATGAAAAGAAATTCCAGTCGCAAGCTTTCGTTGAAGCCCAGTGCATTCGAAGTCAGGGTATCAGATCAGTGTATGCACAAGGGCCGACTAGGCCCAGCGTCGATTTCAAACGGAACCCACCGCATGAATATGAGCCCAGAAAGGTTTTCTACGGCGCACTGGCCGTGGCCGGAACACTCCAAGTAACTGCATTATGCAGTAGCGAGTAATTACGGGAACCTGAGAGCAAATTATCCAAAAAGCCAGTGCTTGTAAGCACGTGGAAAGCTTGGGCGGTTTGAAGTAGCACTTGGCTTTAGCGTGATTTATTTAAGCAATGGGTGCGCCCTTTAGACACATTTCGTATTAGAATGTGATGTCTGATGTGTGTGATGATGTCTGACGTTTGCAACTTACTGCTGACGTTAGGCGCCTCTACTTTTTTCTCGCCGCCGTAAATTAAAGGGGTTAGGTCGCTGGTGCATTTCCTTCCTAATATCAAAATATTAACCATGACCAGTTGTATTATTTTTTTCAGATAGACGAATATAGGTGTTGTATGGGTACCCTTATAGAATTTTGGTTTTAAGGATACCTGTAATCCCCAGTCTGTAAGCAAAGCGTCTCCATATCGGCGAAATACTAAGTTTTGACTCAACTCGAAACATAAGATACAGTCCAGAGATCGGAAAACATATATGCCCGAGATTGTATTGGAGTCAGCTATAACGCTCTATTCGCTGTGCAGTTACTAAATATCGACATTTCACCGCACCCTCCCCTCCACCAAGTGGAAGACAGCTACTTACCTTGCAACTATTCGGATGCCTAACCCAATGTTCGTGCCATGAACGTCGCTTAAAATCCATGTTATTTCGGCCCACCTTAGATCTGCCAATCTACTGAGTAAGTGGCATCTTCGAGAAAAAAAGAGTAAAGGGCCAATTTTTGTCGCCTGACGTACGGTGCTACACGCACCTGTTTACTTTGACTCCAGTCTGTTTAGCCTCTGTTTAGCCCTTAAATAGCCTCAAGGTATGTTTGGAAGTAATTTTTGGAGCAATGGTGGAAACAGGGCCTGGTGCATAAGGGCGGTCTAAGGTAATTTCACAGTTTGAAAGCGTCTTGGTGCACTTTTGGACTGCAAAATCGACTCCAGTGCTAACTTGCACCACAGGGACCATCAAAGCGGGATTATAGACTTCTTTTTGCTAGTTCACCCAAAATGTGACGCGACTTGATCTCATGACCGTGCATGCGCATCAAAACTATTCGCCATGTTTAGTGGCCCGGAGAAACATTTGAGGCGCCAACAACCTAGAAAACGGCTCAAAACCGTTAGAAATGAGGAATAAGGGTGCAAACTGAGCGGACGTCAGGTCATTGGCCTTGACCTTGACAACAAATTCGAAACAGCATAATTGTCCCGGAATTGTCCTCGATTACTCTCCCTGTAAGTTTCAGGTCGATCCATCGCACGGTGTAGTTCGTAGAAGGCTAAAGATTCAGAGGCTGACCTTTTTACCGAGACCTAGGTCATTGGCCTGATATGGTCGGAAGTTGAAAACCCTACAGGGTATATGCAAAAGATGTAGGAAAGGAGTACGGAAAATGTCAGTGCGCCCTGCGCGCTGGTTTTCTCTATCATCAAAAGTCCTTAGTGGGGGAAGGGTGTCAAAACGCCCCTCCCCCGGTTGGTCGAAGGTTAACCTGCCATTGACTGGGAGGGACGTTATTAATTACACCGGTCACCTGTCCCCCACCCCCTTGCGCATTTCTTAAATACATCCTTCCCGAACGAATAAACGCAGTGTCTTGAAACTTTCAGCACCTTTTTTACGCCAACTGTACAGATGCTGACAAAAAATTTGGAGACAAGATCGTCTTAGGTCACGTCTCAGTAACGTCATAAAGACAAACATGTTTTGCGATTCAACGTTCAGTTGTACTTCACCGCCGTATTGCTGGTGCTTTTACAGTGCATGGTGGCTTTGGTCTGCATTGCATATCAACACGGCCTGAGAGTTCAATACTGAGTTCCTGTAACCTCATGCTAGGTCATCCTAGGTCAAATCTACACTTTCCATTTTCTGGTACCAGCGAGAATACATTTTGAAAAAGGAGCTGAGTAAATTGGTTTTTGGATACATCCAGACAGATTATCGAGATTTCTTCCAACAAACTGCTCGAAGAACTTTGTTGCAACATAATAATACTTCTTCGTAGTTTGACCTTTGTTGGTTTTATAAAGGTCACAGATAAGTGAATAAACTGGTACCGTCTGCTTGACGTTCTGCATGACCGGTGTTGAGATATAGGCCTTTGCATCGTTGCGCAACATTCCGGGGAAATGTGCAATATGGAATAAACTGACTTGGAGGGTAATGCTGAGATGTCAGATGGAGGTCACTAGTGCGCTCGTGGTAGTCCGAGTATGAGACTATTAAAAATCTTGCATCTTTGCTATAACTCGGGCCATCGAAAGGCTTTCTTGTGTCCAAAACTCTTTAAAAGTGTGTTTCCTTACAATCCCCGTGTATAATGTACCAGGAAACATGCATTGCTTGACACGTTTTAACGGAGACCAAATTTGCCCCAACCTGTGACCTTGACCTTTTTAGCCCTGGGCTCAGGTGGCACATAAAATATGGATTAAGCTGACAGGAGCAAATGGCCAAGCAAACGTCAGTCTTGGCTCGCTTTTCATTGACACTCGGTGACCTGGAGAAAAAAAAATCACTTTTCCGTGTTTGACCTGACACGTGACGTCATAAGCGACGTCACAAGTAAGAAGATGCTGCAGCATTGCTGATCAACTGCTGCTGCTGCTGCCGCTGCCGCTGCTGCTGCCGGTGCTAAAAAAGCATACGTCACAAGACCGCAGGGTTCGGTTCTGTCGATTGGCGTTTGGATCAGCCAGATGGGACGATTGGTTCTCGAAATAAACGGAGGGGGATGTTAAATGTCCCACCAGTCAATGGAAGGTGACGAAATACACCAGTCAATGCCGAGTTGAGACCTATGTTGCGTCACACTTCTGACATGATCAAGGCTAAGAATGATTAAATAAGTACGGAGGGTTGCATAGTATGTGACGCTTGGGTTGCCACTGCCGGGTCACCGGGGCAACGTCGACTGACGCACTGTTGGCTGGGGCTAGGAATGGTGACGATGCGGTCGGCGCTGCCGCTGCTGCTGCCGGATTATGTGTTACTTTCAAAGCATAATGGAGCCAGGCAGGCCGGGCACCCATAAACCACCGTCACGAGCTCCGAACAGTCGATATCTGGGACTTCCAGAGCAGCCAGATTGGTTTTCTCAGGTTTACAGATATTCCTCAGACCAGCCTTCCACTCATCAGGTTAGAACATTAAAAAAACTTTTCTACCAGGGTTCATTACAGCAGGCTGGATTCAGTATGCACTTTGGTTAATTAAAAAGCCATAGCGGCAGGGAGCTTTGTAACACCCACCTATGTTGATCAAAATAGCTTGTTTGTGAGGCTAGGTACCTTAAATGACGACACCATCACAAACTGACCATTACGAAGCCAAAGACCTAGAGGTTTTCCGCTGTTTGCCGGCCACGAGTGCATCCCCTCCGGCGTTTTTCGCGAGTTGATGGCAGCTAAAAAGTACTCCGCTCGAGTGAGTCCCGTCAGGGATTTTCCGGCATAATATGCGACAAGGTCTTTCCAGGCGATTCGTCGGTGCATACGTGACCGGCTGAAGAATTCAATTACTTAGGCCTACCACGGAATTCCTCAGAAACATAAACGATGATACCATCGCACATTGTGCGTACACGGAAGCCAAGGACCTGGCGTCTTTCCGCTGTCTGCCGGCCGCGATAGCTGCAAAGAACGTCAGATTTCGCATGATAACTGAATCACGCATGCATACTGGAAAATGCTCGCCCTGCAATTAGTACGAGGTCGTCCTTACCATGCACTGATTGGACCTCCAATGCCGGGGCCAAGACCGGGGGGAACATCGACTGACGCACTGTCGGCTGGAACTCGGAGCGGTGAAGATGCGGTCGGTGCTGCTGCTGCCGCTGCTGGCCGCCCGGGCGGTGCTGGCGCTGGACGAACAGCTGTACGTCACGAGGGAGGTGACCCGTGCCCAGACGCCGCTGCAGCGTCTGGAGAACACAACGGTCACCTTATGCGGCATGGCCTGCCTGCGGCGGCCAACCTGCCTCAAGTGGAGCCACGACCCAGACTCGGCCGAGTGCATGCTGTGGCCGCTGCACTCGGCCGACAACCCGCTGACGTCCGCCAACCACACGCTCCACCAGCG
This sequence comes from Capitulum mitella, assembly GCA_030062745.1. Taxonomy (NCBI): domain Eukaryota; kingdom Metazoa; phylum Arthropoda; class Thecostraca; order Pollicipedomorpha; family Pollicipedidae; genus Capitulum; species Capitulum mitella. The sequence continues at coordinate 3,936,512 of CP099851.1, read as the reverse complement.
CCGCTACCCGCCCGGCTACGTCCCATTCGAACAGGACGGCGTGGCCTACCGTTTCCACACTAAGCTCACCGTGGGCGGACCCGTGCTGATCGAGCTCTGCCTGGAGGACGATCCGCACTCACTGCCAGCCTTTCCCACGACCGACCAGCAGCTGGACTTCTTGAAGGCGCAGACCTACACGGGCTTCAAGTGGCTCAGCATTAACGACCTGGAAACGGAGCGCGTTTACAAGGATCTTTTCAACCGGAGAAACGTGACCATCACACCGTACTGGCATGGCACTGGAGCCCATTATTTTCACAATGCCAACTACGATTGTGTTGCACTGATGAGGGGCTATGGAGTTCTCAACAGAGCATGCTCTACACGATATTCGTATGTCTGCGAATACTGGATGTAGGTCTGAAGATCAAACTATCTCTCTGAGGGCACGCTAAATGCAAAATATTCTTTCGTACGTTGCGTGAAAAAATCCATGTCTTTTGACCACAATCTTTTCATTACTACTTCAACACATGGATATCTATGTCACACGTTTGTCGTGGTTCTAAGGGCTATTTGAAAACATTGGTCCATGCTGAGGTTTAAATATTTTTCAAGGTTATGGGCCTTAAATGGTGAGGCAGCTTGCTTGGGAGTGGTTGAGAGTTGAGTTGAATTGAGAGATGTTCATAGTAGGCCTTGGATCATGGATTTTGTAGATTCCTGAAGGGGGCCGGACCGCAGCTATGTTTCGATATTTCATCATGGGACATGCAGGCGTGGACCGTACTGAAACGCCAGAAAACCTTATCGGACTCACTCAATGTTTTTTTTTTGAAAATGGCGCCAATGTCGAGTTGCGTAATACTGATAGGCTCCATCCCGCCATTACTAGGGTTTTAACCCTGTTCCCGGCAGGGGGGGGGCTGAATCCGCTCCCCTTGGGCTTTTGCTTGCCAATTCCAGGGCTTTGGACGCGACTTCACGAAACTTGGTCACGTTTCCTAGTTATTCTTTTCACGTACTATGGCAAAATCTCGTAATTCTATTTTGCTCAGGGGCGGAGCCAAGCAACGTTTCTGGGAGGCACCTCAGGCCAAGTTTGGCCCTGTTGAGGATAAAAGGAAAATGACTGTCAAAAGTAGCGTTTTTAAGATAGAACTTGAAACTTTACATGGATGTATAGGTAAATAGTTGGGCAACGTATAAATGCAATTTTGTTCATCTGCACTTACTTCACAAGGTCAGGTCAAGGTCAGAAATCGAAATTTGGTTTTATTGCAGACGTTTTGGCTGTGCTGTTTTTCAGATGCCTAACCCGAAATATATAAGACGTAGAATGGTGCTCTTTACTTGCGTACCAAGTTTCAGGTTGATATCAGGTCGGGTCACGGAGTTATGACCTAAAATGTCCGTACGCGTACCCTATATCACATCAGCCGTAAAATGGAATTTCAGAAGCAGAGTGATGTCAAATGATTGGTAACGTTTTCAGATCACATTGAATTCATACGAGATCATTCCAAGTGACTCTAAGGTCATTGGAGGTCATTTAAGGTCAAATGTTGTCAGTTGATCTGAGGGACATGTGACCATGACAGCCCCCCCTTTTTCATGTCCCTGGCACCGCCATTGCTAACATTATACAAACAATGTGATACGATACGTACTTCTTCAGCATAGCACGACTAGCAGAAGCCAATAAGTGTTTGCATTTTTTATGAAATCTGTTTTTGAAAGAAATAGTCTTCCTTTTTTCAAAATCCTGTGAGTGCCTATGAATTTTCTCAAAATTTCAAATGTGTGTACCAAAGCTAAGAGTCCTATCCATAATCCTTCGATTCATACAGTTTCATCAAAATCGGTCCATGAACAACGGAGTTATAGGAAGTCAAAAAATATCCCCCATTTTATTTTTCTGCAGCCCTGTATCCATCCCTCTCAAAATTTTGGAAACCTCTTTTTGTAGCAATTTAGTTTACGTCATGGGAAATCGATTGCAATTTGTTGCGATAAAATCGGGCGAGTAGTTCTCGGGATCCCAGGGGGGGAACGAATCCGAAAAGAGCTCCCCCCGAAGGGAATCGGCCATACCGTCCAGCCCTCCGGGAATAGGGTTAAAGCATGACGAAAAACCCAGTGGATGAACTCCAGCACCCTCGGAGGTGCATGGATGGAAGGACACAAATGCAGCTTGATCATGCGTGTTATTCTCAGAGCGCCCCCAGCCCGCGGATCAGGGGCGAAGCCAGGGTTTTCTTAAGGGGACATGTATTGACATGTCTTGGCATGTATCGGCATCTGACATGACACATTAGACATGTATTGGCATCTGCGGACTTTTGCCTGTTCGTTGGTACCTTTACCTAGTTATTAATCACAGCCCTTGAGATCCAGGCCGCTTCTCGGTTTCATGCAGTGAGAGAACATGTAAAGGGAGTAAACGTCTTTAAATATTACCCAAAAGTAGAAAATTAGACCATTTTCGAGTTCTCTTTGTCACAAGTTTTCCAGCGGTGTGCTTAGTTTTATCGTGCAACCAACCGTTCGTGAGTTAGGGGGGGCGTTCAAATGACCCACCCCTGTCGTGCGTGTTCGGCGCCGACCGCCAGTCGGGCGCGGGATAACCTTATTCGCGGCAGGGGCCGAATCCCCACTGTTGTTTTTGGCTTCCCAGTCCCACGGTTTTTCACGCAGTTCCACAAAACCTGACCATTTTTCCTACTTATTCTTTCTACGTACTGTTACAAAATCTCGTAATTCTATGTTGTTCAGGGGCAGAGCCACGCGACGCTTTTGAGAGGCACCTCATGTCACTTTTGACTCTGTTGAGTGTAAAAGGAAAATGACTTTCAAAAATAGTGTTTTTAAGATAGAACTTAAAACTTTATATGGGTGTGTAGACAAATAGCTGGGCAACCATACAAATATAGTTTTGTTAATCTGACGTCACTTTACAAGGTCAGGCCATGGTCAAAAGTAAAAATTAGTATGACGTAGAAAAGTACCCTCTATTTGTGTAGCGAGTTGCAGGTTGATATCAGGTCGGGTCAATGAGTTATGGTCTAAAATGCCAGTGCGCGCACCCTATATGATGACAGACGTAAAATGGAATTTGAGAAATAGAGTGGATTCAAATGATTAGAAACGTTCTCAAACATTATTAAATGCACTCAAGATCATTCCATGTGACTCTAAGGTCACTAGAAATCATTTAAGTTCAAAGGTCGTAAGTCGACCTGGTAAACATGTGGCCATGACAGTTCCCTGTGTTTCATGTCGCACGCACCGCTAATGCAAACACTATACAAACAATGTAATACGATTTGTAGTGGTTCAGTATAACATGACAAGTAAAAGCTAAAAAAGGCTTTAACTTTTTTGGTTAATTCGTTTTCTGAAAAACTAATCCTCCCCATTTTGAAAATGCTGTGAACGCCGATGAATTTTCTCGAAATTTCAGACATATGGGTCGGTGGTAAAATTTTCATCTATAATCTCCCGATTCATCAAAATCGGTCATCAAAAGTTTCATCAAAATAGGTCCATAAATAACACAGTTATAACAAGTCCAAAAATACCCCCGTTTTGACTTTTTGCCCCTGTATTCGCCTCTTTCAAAATTCTGAACACTTCTTTTGATAAAAATGTAGTTTACGTCATTGCAAATCAATTAACGTTTGCTGTGATGAAATCAGATGTGGAGTTCTCGAGACTTGAGGAAGGGCCGAATCCGTTCCCCTCCCCCTGCCGGGTCTCGGCTATACCGTCTAGCCCTCCGGGAATAGGGTGAGCACAGGATTTCTTTTGGTATGCAGTGTAAAAGAATATTCATACGTTTACAGCCGTCTTTTGCAGTGCAGTGGACGACGTCTTTGTTACACTAACAACATTTTAGCGTGGGTACAAGCAACGGCATTGCGAGAAGCATTGTGATGAGTTACGCCGTAACTGACATTATTATTGCAAAAAAGAATTGACATATACATCACAAGTAACATAACTGAGTTCTATGTAATATAACTAAGTGCTTGTTCCTTTTTTGCAGCTTTACGGTTCCTAAGTAGACCAGTGTAATTATCTGCATGTGTTTCCTTCTTCGTCACACTGTAAACGCATTTTGACGATATTTTCCCAATCCTTAACAACTCTTCGGTGTGAGTGCATATAATGGGACTGTCAGAAGCATTGTGGTTAGTTAGAGCACAATTCACGGATATATGTTATACACTGTAAACACGTTTTGACCATGCCTCCGTAATCATAATCGTAACCGCAAGTGCTCTTTAGGGTCAATACAAGTAATTGCATCGTCAGAAAGATTGTGATTAGTCAGTTCACAATTCACACCTATGTGTTATGACTAAGCCCTAGTTTTATTTTTGGAGCTTTACGGTGACTAGGGCAACCATGGAAACTACCCACATTATTAATCTTATTGGTATTGTACTTAGTTCATTTACGATGGAGGATTGTGTACTATTTGCCGAAGATGGTGAAAACTGCTATGGTGGTTTTGCAAATAAAATAACGGGGCTGCTATCACAAGTATGTCGTTTGATTGGAACACGAAGTACAGTGGACACGTTCGCACCTTTATTTGTGCGCGAAAATCGGGCGCCCTCCATTGTCTTTCTGCATATGTTTGTCCAGTGCATGATGGCAGGCACGTGGTTGGTAAGTATTTTTTAGCTGTTCTTATTGATTCATGGTCTTGAAAATTGAACTACCTGGCAACCAACTTGTATCATGAATTCTTCTATGCTACAAAGCGGGTTCACATACTATTTTAAAAATGAACAATCTAAATCCGGCAAGAAATGCATATACTACGGGAGGGTGCCATCGCAGGCACAGGTACCCATTTGGCTCTGAGACACATAAATAATTCTCTGTTTTCTTTTTCTAGAAAAAAGACTAATGGCTGCATAGACTGCCTTTAATTGTGCAAATCAGGCTATGCCCAGATAATGTGTTTGTGGGCGGGGAAGAAAGAGATGAAAGCTATTGGCGTTATGCCATGACATTTAAAATCCAGTCTTTCTCTGCATTGGCATAAGATTAACCCACCATTCACTGGGGGAGGGCGCGTTTAACGCCCCCTGGCGCATTTTCTAAATATCCCCAAAATGAGTGAGCCCAGCAAGTTGAAACTTTTAGTACCTTTCTTAAAATCAATTTGGCACATACCGACAGAAGTTGATGATCAAGGCCATCTTGGGTCATGTCAAAATGTCGTCATAAAGACAACCATGTTTTGCGGTTTGACGCACAGTTTTATCTCGTTTCATAGTTACAGTTAAAATTCTTCAGCATAGCGACGGTTGTTCGCTTTGTTTGTCATGGAGAAACGAGAGGTGGATGTACGTCACCCGTAATCCCATACTAGGCCATCTTAAGTCAAATATTTATGTAGAAATTTTGAATTTTAGATGATATTTACGTGGGAAGAAGGGAAAAAAGGAAGGCATTCAGATTATAAAATGTTGCAATATTGCAAATGCACGGTAATCGGAGTCTTTTAAACCCTTTATCTATGTTTAAAGCTGTTTGAAAGTGCCTCAAATCAAGCCGAAAACATTACGACATGACCATCTAGCACAAACATCACCTTTGACCTAACCTGTGACCTTGACCCTTGATGACCTTGAGTCACGTAGCATTCAGCATAATACGCCAAAATCTTTACACAGTATATAACACCACCATTTACCGGAACAAACAGACAAGACTAAAAGTTCTTCATTATTTCATGAATTGCAGACGACCAATAGTTTTATGACCCTTTTGAGCATGTTAAGCCAGCTTTTTAGTCCATTCTCTCATGCACTGTGCACAGGTACAATATTCAGTTTGAGATTACTGGGGCTGCCCATGCTCCCCAGAAATATAGGTACAGCCTTACCCCTATGGAAAACCCACAACTATCACAGAGCTCTGAAATTTGGTCTATCTGCTGGTATACTCTTTGCGGATCTTTCGTCGTTTCAAAATTTAAATCCACTGCCATGTTTTCCGCGACAACCCGGCGACGTCGGGAGGACGGCTCCGCGGCCGATCCATCATCCGTGCCTGACGGCCGCACGCTTGTCGGGCCGCAGGAGGGACACTACATTGCGTAATATATTGCGGATGGAATCACTGTTGTCATAACCAGATACAAAGCATTGTAGGGAGTTAGCGTGCGTGATAAACTTGCAATCCGATTGTACAGCGAACCTTGAACATGTCCGTCTAAGGCAACCGCGATCAAAGTATTATTTAGCGGTTTTCTGTATGTCTGCGGGTCTATCCCTTCCATCTCGATGGAGCTTGGTGAGCAGTTGGCCTATAAGATGAGTGTTTACTTACTCTGAAGCCCAGGCGACCTAGGTCAACTGAGATCAACGTAGGACAGATATTCAAATGCAATGTGTGACAAAGGACTCTGGAAGATTTGACTGCATCATGCACATACGTCCCCAAAAGCAAAGGTAATTCAGATCAGGTTAACTGAGGTCATCAGCGCCGCTTGACTGACGGATATGTATCTACTCGCTAGCAACCTATCAGCACTATGTCTGATTTGGTTTGACCCTCGTTGATATGACCTAGATCAACCTTGCTTTGTAGGGTGTAATTTCATCACAAAGACAAAGAGTCAACAAAATTTGGCTGCAGAACGGCCCAGCAAATCTTGGGAAAGGAAAACCTACTTCTAAGTATATGTGCAAGACTTTGTTTCACTTCTGTTCACTTGATCTAAGTTATATAATTGTAAGATCCACAACCCCCCTACTCCCCATCATATTTCGCTCAATCGCCTCAGTAAATTAGGGAGATGGGGAAATATGCCTCCACCAGGGTGTGTAATTCACAGTGTCCAGCGTGTGTGCTAAAAATTTATTCATGTCATGTCCGGCGTCTAAAACATATCACACCAAAATAACCGCCTTTGCAATAACCAGAAAATAGATTGCACACATCCATTTCCGAATGGGAAGCCAGAGGATAGCTAAAACAACAAAGTAATACCAATCTTGACGCTTTGGACAATACGCTCTGGAGCTGTGCTTCTCGTGGCGTGGAAATCAGTTGGTTTTGGGTATTTCTATATTGCCTCTGAAGACTGGCGATTTTTATATTATACAGAAAGCATGACATTCCGAGAAACGGACCTACACTTCCCGTAAACCTATTACAAATCCAATGGCACTCAGTGCCAACCGGACACTTATACCACTCCCCCGAACATAAACCTTCCGTACCTGCATCCCTTGGCCCTAAACGCAAATGTTCCCGTGTTGCCCACGCCCTTTCGGGACCTGAAATGGCATGCAAAATGGCATTTCGTGCTTTCGCTGGATGTTTCCTCATGGCTCATGGCCAGCAGCGTAGCCGGATGGGGGAGATGGGTCCCACGCCATACTTCCCGCTGGGCGTGGTAGACCCCCATCGCGGACAGCCCGAGGAGGTTCCTTTGGGTTGATGACAGAGATGGAACAGCCGACGGGGCCTCCTGCGGACGGCGCCTGCCCTCCGACGGTCCTCTCGAAGAGATCTGCCAAACGCTGGCCTGGAGGGCCCTGCGGAAGGGTTCGGAGGCCGTCTGGGGTCCTTCTGAGTCCCCTCGGGCGTTGAGGCCCTGGAGGCCGTTCTGGAAAGCGTCGGAACTCCCTTCGGGGAGACCCCAACGGTCTCTTAGAAGATGTCTCCGAGGTCCTGTTCTCACGGGCCTGATCGGAGACGCCTCGGGGGCGTTTCTGAAGAGGTTTCGAAGGCCCTTTTTATGAGATGCCGGAGGCCCCTTTTATGAGGTTTCGGAGTCCTCTTTTATGAGATTTCGGGGGCCCCTTTTAAGAGACTTCGGAGGACCCTTTTATGAGATTTCGGAGGCCGCCGTCATGAGGTGTCGGAGGCTGCTCAAGAAGGATTCTGGGATCGGCTGAAGAAGTCATGGAGGTTCCTCGAGACTCTCCCCACCACCACGTAGGGAATCCTGAATATTGGGATTAAAAATGAGATACGGTGTCGTATTAAGCGATCGAATTAGTGCGGCACTGGCTGTGCCATGTCCCAAGCAACACTGCCGTGCCAGTGATGCACAGTTGGGAGGGTCTCCGCCAACGCGTAGGGAGGCAGATCGTCAAAAAAAAAGACACAAGAAAAAATGTAACCACAGCATGGCTGTCGTTGACTGATCCGATGGAACGTCGACGGTTGCCGAAGCACCATCAGGTCAAAGAACGGTGGTGACCGCCGCCTGCTGATGTAAAAGATACAGTCTTTCAAAACGCCTGGCTTCTCTACCGCAGAAATGCCGCATGTCTGCCAGTTCTTATGCCGCAATTTCTTTTTTGAGGGGGAGGGAGAAATCCGCCATGTGAACCTGACCCAAACCGTCAGACAAGGTTAAATCCGTTACAACCACCAGAGCTTCCTCAGTGTCAGAAATACACACCTCTGGCGTGGAAGTGTATTTGCGGTAAGCGGTGTTTTGGATGGTGCTTGTGGCCAGGGCGACCCAAACAAAGTGGAGCAGGCACTCTGAAATGGTGTTAGATTGCTTTGGATTACACAAAATTCTGCCCTCATGTAAGTAGACCCATAAATGGTTTCAAGACAGCGCAGCAAGCTGAGGTTATTATAGATTGCTGGACAATGGGCTTTTTGCCGTCCAAAGATTCCTGAGCAGTTCATCCACTGCGTTCTTGTGCTCAGCAGGCTACCGAGCCTCAGCAAATCCAAGTTTAGCTGTTTCAAGTCAGGCTGCACTTGACTGTGCTGACTGTTTTGAGGGCTTCCAAGGAATGCAGGGTCGAAAAAGTTGTCCTCAGAATGAAAAACGATTAGGTCGAGAGGGCCAAATAGTAACCTCCTGTTGTCGGCTTTGCGGGTGTGATACTTAGAGCTTTCCTGCCAAATAATCATGCTGATGCGATTCTCGCTTGAATCATATCAGGAAAATGTGCATGCATAATCGCAGATCTCATCACAAACTGGCTTAGTTCCAGCTCCGTATAACTGTGTCGCGACATCTAATATGCAACGAATATCGATAAATGAATTTTACATAGATAAATGGCTTTTCATATTGAACTTTTTCATGTTTTCACATCCCATAGGTTATATTACGTTGTGCAGGTTATACGTCAAGTAACAAAAATTTTGTTTTCTCATTTGATCCATTCAGTGGATCAGTCCAATGCAGTTTTATTGCAGAAAGATAACATTTTCCCGCTACGTGTACGTCTGGCCTTTAATGGGTTTTTAGCCAATGGCCATAATCCACATACTAAACTTTCCCTGAGGACTTTGGCTATCTGAAAGCGTTGTGCCAATGGCAACCCTGCAAAGCCTCCCTTGCGACCGCCGACGCAGCAAGGGCGGCGGCGACACTGAATGTCTCGCACCGCCGCGAAGACCTTGCTTGGCCAGGACGTCATGACAGGAAGGCAGAGACAGTGGCAGCCTCGCAGGATGAGTAAGGATGAGTAAGAGGGACGGGAGCTGGCGTTTGATGACCACAGCAGGTTACCATGCCCAACTGGTCTCCGCAGTTCGGAGGCATGGGAGCTGGCTGTGAGCACGAGAACTTTAATGGCGTGCCATGCATGACGTTGCCAGGCCAGGCGTGCCATAAGTGTGACTGAAAATATCCGACCGAGGGTAATATCTCTGCATTGGGAGTCATTTGAAAAAGGGGAATGCACCCTCTTGCCTGAGAAGCCCTCTGAACTCCTGCTAATGAAGACCGGCTATCCTATTCTGATTTCTTTGTCCGATATTTCTACACGATCGCGCGCTATTCAAGTCTCTCATAAAAGCCTGCCTCAGAAATCAAAACTTAACAAACTGCAAAATGATCCTCGTGCCCGAGATATGGCGACGGACGTCAGCGAAGCTGATGCCAGTCCGATGGTTGTTCCATGCCCGGGGTTGTTGTGGCCGACGATGGCAGCCTTATTTTCACCCTGCGATGAGGTAGGCACGATTCACACCTCGACGGCTCGGCTCAAATGACAGATGACGTCAGGTGAAACCGACTCAGAATAGCTAGAGAGATGTGGATTCTTCGGTGAGCATTCCTTTCATCTCATTCCATTGGATTTGTCTGGTTCTATTTACCAGCGTTAGTGTTGTTCAGTCCGACATGACGTTGGATGATTTGAGATATTCTTAGTCCCCCAATGATACTTCATTGCATCATGCATAAAACTTTACAACCTCACATGCTCCCGGCTTGAGATTCTTGACAGACCACAGGAAAAGGAAACACAGCCTTCATTTTCTTCTCCGTTCTTTTGAAGCATTTCATCGATTGTGCGCTTTACAGCAGAACGCAGCTCCGGTTCCCAAAGCATCGCCCAGCAAACCAGACAAGGACTGGCGGCTCACGGCGTTGTTCCACATCCTTCTGACAGGAAGGAGCGTCCACTGGCCGGCAAGCAGAAGCGCAGGGCTCAAGCTCAGCGCTCAGCACGGGTCTGCAGCGCAAAGGACGCTTCGGAGGACCAAAGCGAGAACCCGTTTTCGGATCGCGGGCTGGTTGTGATGTTTGAAACAAAGGAGCAACGAGCAAAGGGTCCGTCTATGGTTTATTCATCATGGACTCGCATGGATCGTTACGTCAAATGTTGCCTGGCACGCTGCTTGTAGCAGTTATGCACTAGATGTAGGAAATAGGAAGAAATGGTACTTGAATACATGACAACGAATTCCAAATGTCCGTTCACCACCATACCTCTTCTAATGATCTGCCATTTTGCATGTGCCAATGCAGCACTAACTACGACATCTAGGCCTGACGTAAATCAATGATGTTAATTTCACGTAGAATGTCGCATTGACGATGCGTGCTTCGACGGGATGTTTTAACCAACAACTAACTTAAAACGCTTGCCCTCGGCCAGCTGACTTCCACTTGACGTCAATCGTTTCTTTCGCTCGGCGTTATTTGTTTTGTGATGTTATTCACGACAAGAACCAATTAAACACCAGCTTCACTAATACATATAGCATTTCAGGACAACATGTCCTGATACAGTATCTATTGTCTGTTTACACTGATGTTCGTTTACATGACGTAACCGCTGAGTCTGCTTTTGTGCTGTTGTCTGGTCCGCTCTTCTGAGTCCAGTTTTTAGATAGGGTTCGGTTTGTCAAGGTTTGGAGGGGGCTGACAGTTGAGCGTGACAGATGAATGTACCCTCCAAGCAGTGGTGTACCTTTATATATTAACCCGGCGTCGTCTGGAGGTGCCAAATACGGCACCTCCTCGGTTTTTCGTCAGTTTGTTCTGAACCGTTAAAGCCAGTCCAACCACTTGCAGTACCTGTTCATCAATCCATTTTACATGTTTTGACATCAAAATTATTTCCGCATAAGGTCAGGTCATGGAGATTGGACGTCGTAAGTAAACCCTTACATGCATGTTTTGCCTCTTCCAACGGTGGCGCGAACATGCTTCGTTTTTTTTCGATAATATGCGTTAATAGAATGAATGGATTATTTGGAATTCACACAGGACACGGTCCCCAAAAGGATATACAAACTCCACGCGCCATCATTATGGGTCATGCTAGATCACATGCATTTTAGACTGATTTGCATTGTGGGCGATAGAAATGGTTGCCGCTGACCTTCCCGTAGTTCAAGCCAGACAAACAAATTTATATGCGTCTCTTAGCAAGGTTCGCCGAATTCAACGTGAGATGATGTCAGGTCACGTCATAGGTTGATGTTAAAACGAAACGAAATGCAATGTTGTTTGTGGAAGATCGTTGACATGGCTTGACCTTGACCCAATAAAGAGCAGACAGAGCAGATTTGATTATCACGAGATGTCATTTCAGTTTTGTACATGACACAATTAAAATTCCCAGCTAGTAATTGTTCCTCTTCTTCAGGAAAAAATAATGCAACCTTTTCTGACTCTACGCTAGAATGACCTTGGCTCGATAAATAGCACATAATGTAAAATTGACCATCAGAAAGTTTCACTTCCGTCCTGTTGTCACGTGGATCAAAAGGGTTGCGAGTAAGTTTTGGTATTTGAAGCAGTTACGTCTATTATGATTATTCTCTCTTATTTGTTTACTTTGTATTATTGCTTTATTTATTTAGTTTATTATTATTTATTTATGATACGTCTTTGATTATTATTTTTCATTACAATACATTAGTACTATGCATTTATTCATATTATCAAGCATTAAAAAATCATTACATTTTTTGGCATATAAAGTAAGACTAATGTTTCTCCTGACCTAGGCTGACTTTGGCCCAACATTTGCTAGGTTCAAGCTCAGGCTCAGTGACATTCTGCGTGGAAGACTGTGGTGGCGTTCGTGGTGTTAGTGTTAGGAGTGGCAGTGCACATAGTGTTAGTGCGGAAGTGGCCGTGCGTCTAGTGCCAGTGTGTGAAAGAAGATGATATAGTGTTAGTGAGGAGCATATATTCGTCTCTGATCCGGTGTCAAGTGGCTGACTTACGGCAAAGCCTGCAAGACCCAAGGCGATAGAAGAGACTGGCGCAAACGAGGTCGCCAATAGTCAGACTATCACGCCAGGCAGTTAGAAATCTGCTATAGTATTAATACATGATAAAAACTAAACCTGGTGCCACCTGGGAGGGTGTCAAATAGGGCACCCTTCAGGTTTTGTGAATAACTTCTGAACCGTTAAAACCAGCCTAACCAAAGTTTTGGTATCCATTCACCAATCAATGCTACATTTGTTTGGATTAAAACCATTTCCAACTTGCATCAAGTCATGGAGGTATGACGTCCTAAGTGAAACCTTGCCGAAGGGTGGTGGCGCAAACATGCTTAGTTTTTTTTATAATATTTGCGAATACTACGTATGGATTATTCGGATTTACATAGGACGTGGTCCTCAAAAGGATGAACAGCCGTGACACGCCAACATTAGAGGTCATGCTAGGCCACATGCACGATGACAGTGGGACTGACTGCATTGTGGATGATAGAAGTGGTTGCCGTTGACCTTTCCCATCGGTCAAGCCAGACAAGCAAATCTATATGCACTTCTTAGCAAGGTTCACCAAATCCGACGTGGGGTCATGTCAGGTCATGCCATAGGTTGATGTCAAAACGAAATGAAGCGCTACATTGTCTGCGGAGGGACATTCAATAACAGCAGAGAGCAATCATTGTTCCTAGCAAGAAAATGAATAATCACTGTCTGCCCTAACCTGGCTTGACCTTGACCCGGTAAAAAGCGAACAGCGCAGATTTAATTATTACGACATATCATTTCACTTCTGTACTGGACGCAGTTAAGGATGCCAGCGAGTCATTATCGCTCTTTGTCAGAAAGACTAATGTAATCTTATCTGACCTGACCTAGAATGGCATTGACTGGATGAAAAGCAGGTAGTGCAAAACTGATCATCAGAAGGTTTCACTTCCGTCCATTTCGTCACGTGGATTAAAACGGCTGCGAGACAGTATCAATCTTTGGCATGTAGAGTAAGAGCAATATTTCACCTAGCCTAGGCTGACCTTGACCCGACATTTTTCAACATTTTGGCATGTTTCTGATGCAGGAGATCATGACGTTTTGTTTGGTATCCAGTCGAAGGACCTGTGACCAGGATTGCCGATGATATAATGCAGGAACCGGTGTCAGTTTTCCGACGACGTGTTATGCGTTTTTGGTGACCTGTGACGTCTTGAGTAATGTGATCAGGGTTAACATAATATTTTCTGAATCGCAAGGCAAGGTTAGACCGGTAAAGATCTGACGGTTAGGTCCTGAGGTACCAGGGGATGCCCTTTTTGACATCCCTAGGAGGTCTCGGGTATAAAAGCACGCCAGTGGGTGCAGGGTTAAGAAATTCTAAAAAAAACATTTGGAATGCCAACTTTTTGTTGGTCATGTTTTGTGTTCTCGAAGCATTAAGATTTCCATTGGCGTTGGCATGCAAAACACACAAATAATACCGAATATTATCATCGTCTCTGTCACGTGCCAACTTCCAGCGTGTGGATCGTAGAGCATCGCTTTTTTAATGCATTGGTATCATTTGGCAAGTTTTACGAAAATTGCAAAAAATGTGTATGCAAGATGATGAGTGGCAATGCGTTGCAGTGAAAACGTATGGGTCATTGCCGGACCAAATAGCCTTGGTGGCATGTCGATGCAATGATGATTTCCAGAAAAATTCATTTGTCTTTGCTGTAATGTTAACCCACCATTGGCTGGGAGGGGACATTTAACGTCCCTCCCTGACGTATATCTTAGATATCTCCAAAAGGAATAAACGCAGCATCCTGAAACTTTCAGTATCGTTTTTTACATCAGTTCTGCACATACCGGCAATACTTGGAAACGAGGTCCTCTTAGGTCACATTGTGGATGAACGGTGTGGAGACATCGGGCTTTACAATGCTGTGCAGCATTCCATGGAAATGTGCAACATGTACAAACTGACCTGTAGGGTCATCCAGAAATGTCTCATAGAGGACACTAGTGTGCCCGTGGTACTTTGAGTATGAAGCTAAAAAAATGTTGCATTGTTGCATGTACAAGATGATTAGGACCATTTCATGTTCTTTTTTGTACTGAAGACTCTTCGAAAGTGTAACTTTTAGAATCTCCGTGTCAAATGGGTCAGGAAACATGTATAGCACGACACGTTGCAACTCAGGTCGAATTTGACCCGACCTGTGGGTACTTACCTTGCATGAACTTGGGCCAGGTGGCACTTCGAATAAGAATTTAAAGTTTCAGGAGCATATTACCAAGAAATCTTCAGTTTCGTTCTGCTTTCCATTGTGACTCTGCGACCCTGGAGAAAATGGTCACTTTTGGGTGTTTGACTTGACTTGTGACGTCACCAGTGACTCAAAAGTAAAAAACGTATATGAGGACTGCAAGGTTCAGTGCTATCGATTGACGTTTGAATCTGCCGAATCGAATAATTGGTTCTAGAGATAGATGGGGCATTAACCCGTCCCCGACTGGGGAGGGGGACCAGCGTCCAGTGGAATGGGCCAAATCTATCCCCACCCTTACCTTTTTGCATACTTTACTGCGGATTTTTGCGTACTTTAAATTTACATCTAGTATGTCGTCAAAACGAAAGTAAAAAAGACAAAAAAGATGGACGTATTTCAAGACATGGCCCGGTAAAGTCAGTTGTAGAGCGGCAAAACAAGTCGATCGCCCCCCCCCCCCCCGCCACTCGTTACCAACGGTGATATTAGATATGATGTGAGTGATCTGAAGTTAAATGTTGTGTTCTGTGTGCTAGCCATCGTGGATCACCCTCAATAAGTCCGATTTTGGCATGCTTTTGATCAACTATGGTAATTATCCGAGAAGAAGTCACAAAAGCTGCCAAATCGACCACTTTTGGAACATTTCACCCCATCTGACCTCGAAAATTGTCCCAGGATGACGAAATCTGGAGAAATGTAGTTACCCATCCTGAAAGTTTTGTGCCCTAGCTGGTTTCTGATGTTATAAAGTTGCGGGATAAAAATTTTCGCGCCTCTTCTCTACTGCGTGTTAGTTTCCAGGGGTTCTCCACTACGCTTGTAAAGAACATAAATTCAAGTTGTTCACCATGCATTATTATATTTTACAGTAATTCCAAGATAGGCGCCGGGTGTGTCCAAGATTTTTAACTTTACAGACATTTTGCGCGAGGGAAGTTTATTATTTTTCACCGCCGACCAGAAATTAAACCTCTGTCTCCCTCAGAGGGGCCTGAATGCCGTTTAATGA
This sequence comes from Capitulum mitella, assembly GCA_030062745.1. Lineage (NCBI taxonomy): Eukaryota > Metazoa > Arthropoda > Thecostraca > Pollicipedomorpha > Pollicipedidae > Capitulum > Capitulum mitella. Next base: position 3,920,795 of record CP099851.1, on the reverse strand, counting down.
CATCTAAGTTGGTTATATCACTGAATACGCCGGTTTGGGTTCGGACGGGCTTAATTCCTTCACCAAGGTTGACTACATTGTTTATGACTGATGATCATTTCCAGCATCATCACGTTGTGCAACGCATATGCTCATGTGTGTTTCTAGTGTGAACCACAAAATCTGCATTGCAATGTTCCGATGCAAGCTATGTGCTCAGCAATGAGAAAAGCAGAGGAAAAGAACGGGTATTCGTGGACGCGAACTCGCGGTGCTGTACGACTCATTTCAATTTAAAGGTTTTCGGCAGAAGTTCGTGGAACTAAAGTTCTTAGGACAATAGTCCGTCGGGCGATGATTCGTCATGACAAAAGTTCGTCGAACAAAAGCTCGTCTGGGGCAATAGTTCGTCTCGCAAAAATTCGTATGGACAAAGTTCGTCCAGGACCAAAGTTCGTCTAGCTAGAGTTCGTAAAGGGCAAAAGCTCGTCCAAAAAAAGTGTATCTAGGACGAGAGTTCGTGCAGGACAAAAGTTCGTCACGCAGAAATTTGTTTAGGACAAAAGTTCGTCCGGGACAAAAGTTCGTCTAGGGCAAAAGTTCGTGCAGGGAAAAAGACTGTCCGTATCATATGGTCTGACACGAAAGTACTTCAGGGCAATATAAGTCTAGTCAAGAAAAACTGCCACCTGTCAGATGATAGCTAATGGAATCATGCTAGTGAACGAGGTTGTGATTACCTACTGCCGAATCCGGAAGTGATCTCGTTCAAACTTATGCACATCCAGTTTAGGCCAATGTGCACCGTATTGACCTGCCCGAGTCACAGGCGAGTGGGTAACCGGACCAAGGTTCGTAAGTCAAGGATTCGTATGGGAAAAAGTTCTCAGCCAAAGGTTCGTATGCACGAGGTTTGTTTGGTAAAAGGTTCGTATGGTAAAAGGCTTTCATCGGAAAAGGCTCGTGACGCAGAAAGTTTGAACTGCAAAAGGCTCTTATGGAAAAGGTGCGTAGGGAAAAAAGTCCGTGAGGGAAAAGGTTTGTAAGTAAAAATATTCGTAGCCAAAGGTTCGTAAAGGCTCGTACCGGAAAGTAATCTCCCCGGGTTTGTTCCGAAGGTGCGGTATAGGACACTAGAGGCCACAGGCCGATAAAGGATGCGATCGGAATTGGTCCGGTCCAGCAAAGAGTTTAGGTCAGGTTAGGTTAGGTTTGGTTGGGTTACTATTTTAGGTCCGCTTTTTTCAAGACGAACCTTTTGTGGTGCAAACTCTAATGCTGCTAACCTTTGGTTTCTGGAACCTTTTCCTTGCGATTTTTTTTCCTCTACGAACCTTTACCTACGAAGCTTTTCCATACGAACCTTTTGGAGTACGAACGTTTTCCATTAGCGAGACGAACTTTTGCCTCTGACGAAGTCTTTTTCTAGCCGGACTTCGGTGATGATGGTGGTGATTTAACCCTATTCCCGGCAGGGGGGGCGAAATCCGCCCCCTCGGGTTTTTTGCTTGCCAATTCCAGGCTTTTTAACGCAGCTTCACGAAACTTGGTCACTTTTCCTATCTATTTTTTCCACGTGCTGTGACAAAATTTCAAAATTTTATTTTTCTCAGGGGCGGAGCCAGGCAACGTTTTTGGGAGGCACCTCATGCCATTTTTGGCCATGTTGAGGGTAAAAGGAAAATGTCTGCCAAAAACAGAGTTTTAAAGCTAGAACTTAAAACTTTATGTGGATGTATAGCTAAATAACTGGGCAATGTGCGGATATAATTTTGTTTATCTGAGGTCACTTTACAAGGTCAGGTCAAGGTCAAAAGTCAAAATTTGTTTTTTCGCTAGAATTTCGGTGCCATTTTTTCAAATGCCAAACCCGGAATATATATGACGTAGAAGGGTGCCCTCTACTTATGTACCAAGTTTCAGCTTGATATCGGGTTGGGTCACGGAGATATGACCTAAGATGTCAGTGCGCGTACCCTATATCGCAGTAGCCATAAAATGAAATTTTTGAAATAGAGTGAATTCGAATGATTGAAAACGTTGACAGATAATATTAAATGCACATGAGATCATTCCAAGTGACCCCAAGGTCACTGGAGGTCATTTAAGGTCAAAGGTCACAAGTTGATCTGAGAAACGTGTGACCGTGACAGTTCCCCCTTTTTCATGTCCCTGGCACCGCCTATGCTAACATTATACAAACATTGTAATTCGATTTGTACTTCTTTAGTATAACATGACTAGCAGAAGCCAAAAAAGGGTGTTTGCCTCTTTTGTTCACTCAGTTTTTAGAAAACTAATCCTCGTATTTCTGGAATCCTGTGAACGCCCATGAATTTTCTCAAAATTTCAGATTTGCGGACCCATGGTAAAAACCCTACCCATAATCTCTCGATTCATGCCAGTTTCATCGAAATCGGTCAATAAACAACGGAGTTATAAGAAGTCCAAAAGTACCTCCCCATTTTGACATTTGTGCCCCCCTGTATCCACAAATTTCGAAATTTTGAAAATTTGTTTTTATAAAAATGTAATTCACGTCACGGCGAATCAATTGCCGTTTGTTGCGATGAAATCGGACAAGTAGTTCTCGAGATCTCAGGGGGGGGCCGAATCGGCCCCCCTGCCGGGAATAGACCATACCGTCTAGCCCTCCGGGAATAGGGTTAAAATGACAGACTTTTGTCCTAGACGAACGTTTGCCCCATACAAGTTTTTGCCTTATACGAACTTTTGCCTTAGACGAACTTCTACGAAAATAATTTTTGTCTCAGACGAACCTTTGAACTGGACAAACTTTTATCCCACATGAACTTCTAGGCGAACTTTTGTCCTAGACGATCTTTATCTTCGACGAACTTTTACGCTTGGCGAACTTTCGCCCAAGACAAAACTTTTAACGACGAACTTTTGCACGACGAATCTTTGTCCTAGACGAACTTTTTAAACAAATGTTTACAATACGAACTTCTGCACGACGAACTTTTGTCCGACAAACTTCTGCCATACGGGCTTTCGTCCTTGAACCCTATTTAAACCGTAAGAACACGCGGCCAACCAGGAACACTCTGCAGCGCACGGCTGTGTTGGTCAACTCGTTCGGAATCTAACCGTCACGCCAGTCAATGGTAAGATCCTCTCCTTCCTCTTACGGCGCACGAAGCACATCCGCTCATTGGTCGGCGTGGTAACAGCTATCAGATCTACTACGCAAGGTAGCCTCTAAACATGCCTCCGAAACGACCAGCCGCCTGTCAGCGAAGGGTCGCAACCGGGGCATTCTATGTGAGATCGACCAGGGAGTGACACACCATAGTCTCAAATTGCAATGGATCTTTGCCCGGGGGAGGATAATTTGTGACTGGTATATCAGATTTCCACTGTTTAAACTCTGTCTAACGAGCGGTTTTTGCGCTAGAGCAGTCTCAATTTTCTAAATTTGACGATATTTAGCCACACCATTGACAAGATAATGTGAATTATTTCAGTAATCAATGATCAGATTTCTAAGAATCGGATATTGTTATGATGAGGACAACATGCTGCGATGTTCTGCTATTCGCATTTCCTAAAATTAATTTTGGTTTCTATTTGACCTTGAAACCTATTTTCGAGGTCAGGGTTGCCTTAAATTGAGAAAGGCTCCCGTTTCGATGTTCAACACCATACGTAAACCTATAGTTTAGGCATATTGCCTGACAATATCCTCGTTGGGCATTTCCTCGTCCGTTACCGATGGAAAATGGCATACCAGTTCCAGGTATGTATGGTTTATGATATGCGTGTCACTTAACCCGTCCCCGACTGGGGAGCAGTTGACCGCCCCCGCCCCTAAGGTATTTCTGGGATTGCGAAAGAACGAACAAACTTTACTTTAGTGTGGGATGAAGCAGACATCTACTTACCGTCATTAGGCAAAGTATCAATGACTTCCAGCCATTGACCAGGTCAGGTCACCAATAACTGTACTGAGCCAAAATGTACCATCGTCAAAATCAGCGATAAATTACTCAGAATGGGTAGAAAATGGAAGAACTAGTTTGCGTAGACGTAAGTAATACCAGGAACCTAAAAAACTTAAGCTCCGCCAAGATTGATAACTAATGAATTTTTCGAAAGTTTAAGCATGAATAACCATCACAAGAATCACTAAGATCAATAAAATTTACATACAACGTCTTTTTCGCGAAAACAAAGGAACCTAAAATTAATTCCCATCAATTTGTTACTGCATACGGCAGCGGCTCATGCCTACAGCTGGCGCGAGAATTGTTGTGTCTCTAACTAGACATTTCGGCTCATATATTGATCAAATCTGGGGAAATTAGGCGTGTATCGGCATCCGCGGACCTTTACTTGTGCGCTGGTGCCTTTACCTATGCGTTATTAGTCACAGCCCTTGAGATTCAGGCCATTTCTCGGTCTCATGCAGTCGGCTATGAGAAAACATATATAGGGCGTAAATTGTTTACATACTAAAACTAAAAATGAGACCAGTTGCGAGCTCTACTCGTCACAAGCTTTCCAACGGTATGCTTATTTTTACCGTGCGACCAACCGTTCATGAGTTAGAGGGGGAGGGTGTGGCCAACTGCCCCCCCCCCCCCAGTCGCACATGTTCGAAACCGACCGACGGTCGCGCGTGGGTTAACCCGTGCACGACCGTCGGTCGGTTTCGAACATGGGCGACTTGGGGGGCAGTTGGCTGCCCCCTACTAACTCACGAACAGCTGGTCGCACGATAAAAATAAGCATACCGTTGGAAAGCTTGGGACGAGTAGAGCTCGAAACTGGTCTCATTTTTAGTTGTAGATAATATGTAAGCAATTTGCGTCCTATATATGTTTTCTCATAGCCGGCTGCATGAGACCCAGAAACATCCTGAATCTCAAGGGCTGTGACTAATAACGCATAGGTAAAGGCATCAGCGCACAAGTGAAGGTCCGCGGATTTGTTCAATATATGCGGCGAAACGTCGAGTTAAAGACACGGCAATTCTCCCGTCAGCTGTCGGTGTGCGCCGCTGCCGTATGCAGTACCAGATTGACGGGAGCTAATTTTAGTGTTCTTTTATTTTCGCAAAAAAGCCTATCTATGTAAATTTTATTGATCTTAGTGGTTGTTGTGGTGGTTTTTCATGCTTAAATTTGGGAAAAATTCATTAGTGACCAATCTACACATTTGGCGGGGCCTTATTTGCGAAAGCCTGTTTATTTCCAAAATATGCAACTTTTTCAAAACTTCTTGAGGTTCGTGGTATTACTTACGTCTGTGCAAGCTAGTTCTGGAATTGTCTACCTATTCTGAGTAATTCATCGTCGATTTTGACGATGGTACATTTTGGCTCACTACAGTTATTGGTGGCCTGACCTCAGGTCAGTAGCTGGAAGTCACTGATACTTTGCCCCATGACAGTGACTAGATGTCTGCTTCACTCCACACTAAAAATGTTATGAAATATTCCGTCAAGTTCCGAAAAAACGACGACATGTCTTAAAAATAGGCTTGACCTTAGGTCAATAACCCGGAAAATCCCGAAAAATCCGAGATAGCAGATTTGTTGCATCTATCACGATCGCTAATTCCTGAAAGTTTTATTGAGATATCTTGTTTTGCAAAAAAGTTAGAGGGCGCTAGACTTTTTTAGATATATGTCTGTTTGACCCGACCTACGTTAGGCACCTGACCTGACCTGAGGTCAAAATTTTGACGCAAGATGTAAAATTGATGAAGCAAAATATACACGAAGTTTCGCGACTCTCTGTTTCTTCGTTCTCTCGCAATCTCAGAAAAACCTCAGGAGGGCAGTTAACTGCCCTCCAGTCGGCGACGGGTTAATCACGTTATGTTATTATGAACAAACATTGAATAAAAATACAGGTACACCAAACACTCGCGACGGAATAACCCGCAGATTTGAAAAAAAAAATTTAGTCGATGCCGTCGCAGACTAGGCAGTGGGCTGGCTGTGCAGCCAATCCAATCGTTTTAGGTGCCAAAATGGACGAAGAAGCTCTGAAATGAGTGTAGATATGGTTGTCACCATATCATCGTTGAAATATTCTTCATAAACAAATATGGTAACTGTATTTCGAACCCTGCCTTTAGACAGGTGGCCATTTGCATCGAAAATACTATGGGCAACACAGGTTAAGCTGTGGACAACTTTTGGCCCAGTACGGCATTAGATGTTTTCCACAGCATGCGGAAATACTTGAAGTCGTTTCTTAGCTCTCTCACTAGAGAGGCCAATTTTTCATCCTCTTCCCAGCGGTCGAGAACAGCGTCCTTGACGTCGCTGATGTGTTTGGACGCACCCATTAGGTTTTTCAGAATAGCGGGAAAACGACGGCGCGTGGTCCTGTCTCATTTTTAGTAGCGGCACATTTCTAGTCAAGAATAGGTTTCGTCATTTTTGATAAATTTTACCTTCCGTGCTTCTGCTAAAAAAAAAACGCATTTTGGGAATAGAGAGTTATAGCAAAGCATCATGAAGATAAGTGAAAAATACGGTTGAGCTCAGTTAATTACCGGAAGTCAGGCCCAAGTCAAAGTTGTTTTCTGTTTTTTTCTCTCTTCTGAGATAACTGCAAGGTTTTTGGGGCCACAAGTATTTAGTTTTATGGTACGATTACCTTCTTCATCTCAATAGCCTTGATGTGTACCACTTACTGCACTCTAGGAGGTCAAAGTCACTTGAAGCCATTGAAGATTCAAGGACCGATTCGAGCTTAAAAACCTTTGTTAGGAGGTTGAAAAGGCACGTGAAGTATTTTCATTTAACATTTTTGCATATTTTGGCATGTAAATTTGCAGATTACGGGATGGTGGTGTGCGACCCAAGCCCCACCCATTGCGAAAAATATGCGTTAAATACAACACCGTCGTGTCTTTTTGGAAATTCTGCTTATAGCCATGTTTTGTGGAATAAAAAAGGCAGTATGTTTCCTGTCACCTCCTCTAATAGTAAGGCTTGGTTGCCAGGGTGAGACAACAGGCAGGCTTCGCCTGCTAGTAAATGGCGCGAGAGGACGAATGAGTTTTTAAACCACAAACTATTTTGCGAATGACAATGAGATTTTCTAGTAAAGGTTTTGTTTTCTAGTTAGTCAGATTTTCTGCTGGAGACCGTAATGAAAATCAATTGGCTGAAGTAACACTGCCCTTTTCAGTCAATGTCTGAGACATGTGGTTTATTTGTTCAAGCACGTTTCAGCTCCTGACATTCATCAATTTAAATGTCACATTCACAGCATTAGAAACCTGCTGATCACAAACGTCCCGAAGGCGTGGACGATAGGCTGTTCAACACAGCACGTTTCATGCTTTCCAAGAAACGGAAAACAGCTGAACCAACCGAAAACCGTGATGCTGCTCTGCAGCAGATAGCCGTCCATTTGCAGACAATTCCTGAACTTCTCCCGTGGTACGGCATTTTTGGATGGTCGCCTTTGGTTCTGCACGGAGACGATGGACTGTGACACATACTTTGACATTTGCGGTCTTAACCAGCGGTTCACCGATTCCCCCCCAAAAAAAATCTTGAGGGGAGAAAAGTGGTGTGATGATCCTGTGATATACAGAAAGTAAATGACCTTGGTCGCGTTTATTAAGGCCAGAAGAGATGAGACGCCTATCGAGGGTCGTACTCCTGGCAGTCGTTAAATGACATCTTTTCCTTTTTCTAGTTCAACTGTTCGGGTCCGCATGATCAAGTTACATGTTTTCTTTGCATTCATGCACCTCCGAAGGTGCTCGAATCCCTCCGATGGGTGTTTCGTCATACTTTAAAACATTATTAATGACGGTGTTTGAACCGATCGGAATTATGCAACCCGTCATTTAAGGTTTTCTGACGTTCCAGTACGGTCCAAGCCTACATGTCCAACGATGAAATATCAAAGCATAGGTGGGGTCCGGCCCCCTACGGAAATCTACAAAACAAATCCATGATCCGAGGCCTGCTAGCAGCATAGCTCCCAGACAAACTGTCTCACCACTTAAGGCCCATAACCATGAATAATATTAAAGCCTCGGCAGAGACTAGTGGTATCACATAGCCCTTAGACCCACGACAAACGTGTAACATAGATATTATATGTGTTGACTTGAAGAGGTAATGAAAAGATTGTGTTGAAAAGACATGGACGTTTTTTCACGCAACGCACGAAAGAACATATTGCATTTAGCGTGCCCCAGGGAGATAGTTTGATCTACAGACCTACATCCAGTATTCGCAGACATACGAATATTGTGTAGAGCATGCTCTGTTGAGAAGTCCATAGCCTCTCAGCAATGCAACACAATTGTAGCTGGTGCTGTGAAAATAATGGGCTCCAGTGCCATGCCAGTACGGTGTGATGGTGACGTTTCTCCGGTTGAAAAGATCCTTGTAAACGCGCTCCGTTTCCAGGTCGTTAATGCTCAGCCACTTCCTGCCTGTGTAGGTTTGCGCCTTCAAGAAGTCCAGCTGCTGGTCGGTCGTGGGGAAGGCTGGCAGTGAGTGCGGATCGTCCTCCAGGCAGAGCTCGATCAGCACGGGTCCGCCCGCGGTGAGCCTCGTGTGGAAACGGTAGGCCACGCCGTCCTGTTCGAAGGGGACGTAGCCGGGCGGGTAGCGGCGCTGGTGGAGCGTGTGGTTGGTGGACGTCAGCGGGTTGTCGGCCGAGTGCAGCGGCCACAGCATGCACTCGGCCGAGTCGGGGTCGTGGCTCCACTTGAGGCAGGTTGGCCGCCGCAGGCAGGCCATGCCGCATAAGGCGGCCGTTGTGTTCTCCAGACGCTGCAGCGGCGTCTGGGCACGCGTCACCTCCCTCGTGACGTACAGCTGCTCGTCCAGCGCCAGCACCGCCCGGGCCGCCAGCAGCGGCAGCAGCAGCACCGACCGCATCTTCACCGCTCCGAGCTCCAGCCGACAGTGCGTCAGTCGACGTCCCCACGGTCGTGGTCCCGGCATTGGAGATCCAATCAGTACATGATAAGGACGACCTCGTACTAATTTCAAGGCGAGCACTTTCCGGTATGCATGCGGGGTTCAGTTATCATGCGAAATCTGACGTTCCTGGCAGCTATTGCGGTCGGCAGACAGCGGAACGACGTTGGGTCTTTGGCTGCCGTATGCGCACAATGTGCGATGGTATCATCTTTTATGTTCTGAGGGATTCCGCGATAGACCTAAGTAACTGCATTCTTTCCTACACGGTTGCGTGTGCAGCAGCGAATCGCCTGGTAAGACCTTATGGCATATCGTGCCGCAAAATCCCTGATGCGACTCACTCGAGTGCAGTGTTTTTTAGCGGTCGTAAACTCGCAAAAAACCTTGGAGGGGATGCACTGCAAGCATTCCATGTGCGCACGCACCGTCAAACGCGGCCATGATGCTGTCCACTTCAGCAATACCTCATAGAAAAATGGGTCTGAAAGAGGGAACGGTAGGTACGTGGGACTAGTTATGTCGGCGACTTGCTTGAAACTAACGCACTGGAAATGCGAGCGCAGCAAGTTTAGATGCTCATTAATATGAGTACACCATGGCATTTTTTTTTTTTTTAGTACGTGATGATTAAGTCGTTTCGGAGTACACCAGAGCCCCGTGAATATATGGGTTAAATCTTATTAAGAGCCCAAATGGTTCGGCACGGTTTAAGGTGCCTTTGTCAATAGGATCAGTAACTGGCAACCCATCCGCAATAAAGGCAACAATGATAACCATTAGAGGCAAAGGTGGCAATTACAAACATAAGTGCACGAATGGCATCACATGCATACAGATAACGTCCTTTGACGGGAAAACATTTGAGAGACAAACGCCCAGATAGTTTTGGAAACACACACAAACACATCCCACTAAACTAAACGGGCACAAGAACTACTCCTCGTCAGGCGAAAGCAAGAAAATCACCCAATCGGCGAGGGTTAACCGTCGCCCAGCCGGGGTGGGTGGGAAATCCATCCCCCTTAACACGGCCAGACAGGGAGGCGGTAAACCCCCTAAGGCTTTTTTCCGACATTGCGAGGGAAATAAGAAACGGAGCGGCGCGAAATGTTGTTCACATTTTGCTCGACTGCTCTTACATCTTGTGTCAAAGATTTGACCTCAGGTTGATTCAGGTATCCCACCTACGTCAGGTATCGCAATGAAATTTTCAGAGATTGGAGATCTTGACAGATGCAACAAATCTGCTATCTTAGATTTTTTGGACGCTTTCGGGTCATTCATCTAAAGTCAACCCTATTTTCAAAACTGTCTTTTTTCGGAAATTGGCGGGATTTTTACAGCATTTACCTGAGGTCAGGTCACCAATAACCGTTATGAGCCAGAGCACCGCCGTCTGAATCGATGATGGATGACTTGGAACGGATAAAAAACAACAGAATTAGCTTTCAGTTGCGATTAATAACAAGGAGTTCAAAAAGTCTTAAAAATCGCGTAATTTGGGAATAAACAACTTTCCGCGAATGAAACTCCGCCAGTTGTGTATATAAATATCGACTGATTTTCTGACAAAATTTAACTACGGGTAGCCATCACAAGAAGCACTAGCATAAAGAAATGAATTGGCAAAGGATATATCGCCAAAATAAACGAACGCTAAAATAAGCTCCGGTCAATTTTGCCCCACATTTGGCACTGGCACCCGCGGTGCAGTGGCGCGAATATTGCTGTGTCCTTAGTTCAACGCTTCCGCATATTCGTTGTTGCCTTCCGCTAGGATTTATTAACCCATCCCCGACTGGGGGGGCAGTTGACTGCTTCCCCTGAGGTTTTTCTGGGATTGCGAGAAAACAAACAAACAAAGAGTCACGAAACTTAGTGTAGCTTTTGCTTCATCAATTTTACATCTCGTGTCAAAATTTTGACCTTAGATCAGGTCAGGTGCCTGACCTAGGTCAGGTCAAACAGACCTATGTCCAGAAAAGTTTAGCGCCCTCTAACTTTTCCGCACAACAAGATATCTCAATAATACTTTCAGGGATTAGTGGTCGTGATAGATTCAACAAATCTGCTATCTCAGATTTTTCGGAATTTGCCGGGTCATTGACCTAAGATAAAGCCCATTTTTAACACATGTCGTTTTTTCGGAAATTGACGGAATATTTCATAATATTCTTAGTGTGGAGTGAAGCAGACATTTAGTTACCGTCATTGGGCAAAGTATCAATGACTTCCAGCCATTGACCTGAGGTCAAGTCACGAATAACTGTAGTGAGCCAAAATGTACCACCGCCAAAATCGACGATGAATTACTCAGAATGGGTAGAAAATGGGAGAGTACACTTTGCTGACGAGAGCTGCTGACCAACCCATACTCTAAGCTTAGGACTTCTTACAAAATTCTGAAAAGACAGATCGCTAGCTTTGCAGTTTTAACTGTGGGGTTTTGAGTTTCAAGCTTTTTCGTTGAGTAACGACTTCAAAATAAAGCTGTAACTGGCCAGTGCATTCATCAATGACCAATCAGCTGTTGCTACCATCCCATACTCCGAAACGACTTGATACAACATAATTTAACCTACTTTAATCGACAGCCAGTGAACGAAAACCTCGGGGTTTTGAGTTTCACAGTTCTACATGCATTTTTGACACAGATATTCGTGAAAACCCAAAACCGGCCGTCAATTTGTTACCGCGTACGGCAGCCGCGCACGCCTAAAGCTGCCGCGAGAAATGCCGTGGCTTTAACTCAACGATTGGGCGTATATATTGAACAAATCTGGGAAATTAGACGTGTATCGGCATCCGGGGACCTTTACTTGTGCGCTGGTGCCTTTACCTGTGCGTTTTTAGTCACAGCCCTTGAGATTCAGGCCATTTCTCGGTTTCATGCTGTCGGCTGTGAGAAACACATATATAGGGCGTAAAATGCTTACATATTATTTCTAAGTAAAAAAATGAGACCAGTTTCGAGCTCTACTCGTCACAAACTTTGCAACGGTATGTTTATTTTTATCGCGCGACCAACCGTTCGTGAGTTAGAGGGGGGCCGCTAACTGCCCCCCCCCCCGAGTTGCCCATGTTCGAAACAGACCGACGGTCGTGCGCGGGTTAATCACATCCCTTGAGATGCAGCCATTTCTCGGTTTCGTGTAGTCAGCTATGAGAAAGCATGGATAGGGCGTAAGTGGCTTACATATTACCAAAAAACTGAAACGACTCCAGTTCTGAGCTCTACTTGTCACTAGCTTCCTAACGGTACGCTTATTTTCATCATGTAGCCAACCGTTCGCGATTTAGGGGTGCCAATCGCCCCACCCCCCAGTGAGGCATGCATGGCACCGACTGCCAGTTGAGCGCGGGATTAGGTTTTCCGAGCGCAATAAAAAAAAAAAAAAAACCGGCGGCGCTTAGCGTCGTGGAATTTTGAATGCCCTTCTCCTCATCTTTCTTGCTCTCTAGGCGAAATTTTTAAATTGCAAGTAGGACAGGTTACTGGCCGAGGTCAGGTCAGGGAAGTCAGGCTCCAAAATATATAACTCTTAGGGTATTTACTTTTTGGGGTTGGATGGATTTGTATGAGGTCGCTGAGCTACCATTCGCAGCAAATTTTTATTCCTTCCCCCCCAACCGAGCCGCTGGATACGCCAGTGCACTGTGGGGTCCAACAGTGAAAAGAAAAAGTCAAGCTGACAGCCTAATTCCCGCGAAGTCCGGGGCAGCGATTCTCGACGTTTCTGAAAACCGTTTCTAGAAACCATGAGGCGCCGGTGGCCGGACGGTCAAGCTCAGGTACGCGCAGTACAGGGGCAGACCCTCGGTCCCAGTCCGGATTTCCGGTCTCGCGAGGCGAGCGGACGGCAGCTCCTGAGTTCGCACCGCAGAAGATCCGGCTCATGGAGAGTGTTGGCTGTATGGTTAGCGGACGGCGGCGCGCACTGGTAGCGAAAGTGGCGCCGAAGCGGACTGATCCCGAATTATCTAGCACACCTAACGTAGCACACCTAGCGTTCAAACGTAGTTTGCATCTTGAAGAAGCCCTGCCTTAAGGTTACTCCTATTCCAGGAGGGCTAGACGGTATGGTAGATTCTCAGCAGGGGGGGATTCGCCCCCTGAGATCTCAAGAACAAGTCGTCCGATTTCATCGCAACAAACGGCAATCGATTTGCCATGACGTAAACTACGTTTTTATCAAGGAAGTTTTCAAAATTCTGAAAGGAACAGAAGTGCAAAAAATCAAGATGAGAATGTTTTTGGGCCTCTTATAACTCCGTTGTTTTTATGGAACGATTTTGATGAAATTGGCAGGAAGTGCCAGTTCCACCAGTGCCCCCTTCCTATGTCGTGCTTTAATGCGAAACCCCATTGCACTGCGCATGTTAGCCGTGCAATCTGTGTATGGAGCAAACTAAACTCCACATTGCGAACAAACTGGGTATAGAAATTAGCACCCTTTTACTAAATATCCGAAAATTTTAAATTAGTTCATTGGTAAGTCACTGATCAATAAATCCTTTCCTGTGGAGAAAATACTAGTGTCATTATGATATAACGATGGTCATTGCATAGCAAATGTTTTAAGTGTTTTACCATGTTCAGTCTTGCTTATTATTGAGCGTAGAGATGAACGGTGTTCTCACTGATTTTTGCATTTGGATCCTTACTCGGATCAAGGTCACCTGAACAAGTGAATGAACAGCAACCTTGGAATAAGTTCCTCTGTCTTTGCATCTTTTTCCGACATTGAACGGGTAAGTGGCTGTAATTACATAGGAACTGCAATTGTATTTTCTCGTTATCGTCATAAGACGTTTGGGTCCCTAAAAAAAAACCCCATATGTTGTGTCGCATAATGGAAACCAAAACCCATTCATATAGCTTATAGGACTTATGTGATTCATACGACATATCATTTTTATATTGTATTATTTGTCTTATGCTTAAGAAATGCAAATAAATCATATGACATTGTTTACATAGCTTTGACATGGACGATGACAGAGGAAAGGAAAAGGGAAACTGCAATGGTCCCGTATTTTTCAGGTGAACTTATGAACATTGACCTCAGATTACCTCAGATGGCCTCAGAGTCTCATACAAGGGTCTTGTGTTGATTTAATTGTGTTTGAAAACTTCAGTCAGGTGAATTAAACATATTTCTCAATGCCCTGTTTCTGACCGCATTGGTATGAAAATGTGCGCAGACATTTTAGGTACCATGACTCCGCGACCTGATATGATTTCGGCGTAAAATTTGAAACACAACCGAAATGCATTATGCCGAGTCACCCACATTCATCTTTTTACTAAGAAAAGACTAGTGTCAAAAATAAGCATGAAACAAATTTGGCTTTTGATCTTGACCTGACCTTGAAAAAATAACTAGGTCAACAAAAGCGTTTTTGCATGTTTGCCTGCTACGTGTGTGCCCCTGTAAAACTTTAAATTTTATCTTAAAAACTTGATTTTGGGCAGCGATTTTTCTTTTGTTATCAACAGTGTCAAAAAAGTTTCGAGGTGACCTCCAGAAACATGGCCCTGCTCAGCCCTTTGGAAAACAAGTTTGTGAGGTTTTGGCTTAATGGGAAGAAAAATATTGAGGTAATTCATTACATTTACTGAAGACGTTTTAAAAATTCTAGAAACAGCTCTCCACAAAACGTTTCAGCGGGCCAAAAGGGACGTCGTCGTATAGTCATATAGATCAGCCAACAGCGCAACAACGATGGGAAAGTGAAGGTATTGATTTTAAAGAACTTTGGCAGAAAACATATTTGATGCCGTTTACGATTACCGCGTCATCCAAGCTTCAAGGCTGACAGTATAGCACCATCCGTAGGCATTTTGCCATGCGCCGTTTTCTTTGCATGAGGAAAGTAGTTGATGACCTATCTGGTGAGGTCTGTGAGTAAGTAATGAATGAAAATGACGCACTATACAGCGTTTCTTTTTCTTAATGTGCAAAAGTTAGAGACTATTGGGTGAAATGTCGGATGCTGTCAACCAGAAACTAGAAAGGAAGCAAACGTTTGTCGTTTCCCGAGGTCTGGGAAACTACCAGTTCGATTTCATCGCGACAAACGGCAATCAATTCACCAGACGTAAGCTATACTTTTTCCATAAAATAAGCTTTAAAAATCTACAAAGAGATGAAAACAGGTAGGGCTGGGGCAAAAAGTCAGAATGGTGGGTATTTTTAACTTTCGCCGTTAATTGGCCTCTTTTGATGCAACTGGCATGAATAGAAAGGTAATCGATGGAACTTCTACCATTGGCCCATGCGTTGGGACTTTGAAGAAATTCGTAGACGTTCCCAGGATCTAAATGATGGAAGGAATGTTTTTTTGAATACCTTAACGCAAAAGCTAGTTTTTTTTTACTACGCATGTTATACTTAAGGCAAACTGTATCAAACTGTTTGCATAATGTTGGCATAGCCGTTGCCGGGACATGAAAAAGGGAGAATCGTTATGGTCGCATGTTCAACAGGCCAACTTACCACCTTTGATCTTAAATTACCTGAAATAGCCTGGAAATCACTTGGAATGGCATTAGAATCATTTCATAGTGTTTGGAAATATTTCCAATCATTTGACTTGAATACATTTCTTAACCCTATTCCCGGCAAGGGGGCTGAGTCCGTCCCCCACCCCCCCCCCATGGGTTGTTTGTTTGCCCATTCCAGGCTTTTTGACACAACTTCACAAAACTTGGTCCCTTTTCCTACCTATTCTTTCTACGTACTGTGACAAAATTTTGAAATTCTATTTTGCTCAGGGGCGGAGGCAGGCAACGTTTTGGAAGGCACCTCAGGCCATTTTTGGCCCTGTTGAGGGTAAAAGGAGAATGACTGCCAAAAGTAGCGTTTTTAGCATAGGACTTAAAACGTCGTATGGATATATAGCTAAATAGTAGGGAAGCGTGCAAATACAATTTTATTCATCTGAGGTCAATTGGCAAGGTGAGGTCAAAGTCAAAAGTCAAAATTTGATTTTATGGTAATAATTTCGGCGCTACTTTTCTAAAATGCCAAACCCCGAATTTATTTGACGTAGAATGGCGCCCTCTACTTATGTATTCAGCTTCAGCTTGATATCAGGTCGGGTAACGGAGCTATGACCTAAAATGTCAGTATGAGTACCCTAAATGGCAATGTTCGTAAAGTGGAATTTTTTGGAATGGAGTGAATTCAAATGATTGAAACCTTTACAGATAATATTACATGCACACGAAATCATTCCAAGTGACTCCAAGGCCACTGGAGGTCATTTAAGGTCAAGGGTTAAGAGTTGGTCTGAAGAACACGTGACCATGACAGTTCCACCTTTTTCATGTCCCTGGCACCGCCTATGCTAGCATTGTACAAAAACTATAACAAGATTTGCACTTCTTTAGCATAACATGACTAGCAGAAGCCAAAAATTGTTTTTGCCTTTTTTCATTCAGTTGTTTGAAAACGAATCCTCCTATTTTCAAAATCCTGTGAACGCCTAATAATTTTCCCCAAAATGTCAAATGTATGGACCAATAGCAAAAGTCCCACTCATAATCTCTTGATTCATGCCAATTTCGTCAAAATTGGTCCATAAACAACGGAACCATAAAAAGTTCAAAAATATCCTGAGTTCTGACTTTTTTGCCTTCATGTTCACCTTTTTTAAAACCTTGAAAACTTCTTTTTATAGAAATGTGGTTTACGTCATGACAAATCGATTGCCGTTTGTTGCCATGAAATCGAACGAGTAGTTCTCGAGTTCTCAGGAGAGGACTGAATCCGCCCCCCCCCCCCTGCCAGGAATCGGCCATACCGCTAGCCCTCCGGGAATAGCGTTAAACTCCTGGCTGTGACCATCGTGATCTGGTGTAAGCGCGGTCATTGTAGGTATAGCTGTATGGTCCTGACCTGGTATTGACCTGAAACTCTAAAAGCAAACACAGGGTACCATTTTGAATGAAATGTCTTCCGAATTTTGCATACATAAAGCCAAATATTGACTTTTGACCTTGATCCAGCCTTGTGTAGCTATCTCAGATCAACATAAATATTTGTGTATGTTTGAAGAGTTATTCACATGTACACTCACTTAAATTCAGTCTTAAAAAGCTCTTTTTGTGGCAGCCATTTTTCGTGTGGGAAAGTTGGCGTAATACGTAACAGGAATAGGTAGTAAAAGTCACCAAGCTTTGTTAAAGCTGCTTAAAAACGTCTGGAAATGGCAAACAAAAAACTGGAGTGGGCTTTTAAAGGTTCCCTCCATACTGAAATCGGGTGAGGAAGGAACGTGGGAAGATTTTTATCAATCCTACAAGTCTCATTTTTTGTCTGCCTTCCAATAAATGGATAATGCTTTGTTCTAAATAAATGAAAGCAACCAAAAATCTTGATGCTGTTGACCTTTGAAGTCAAAAGTATTGGTTGAGATAGCGGGTTCAAACGGACAATGAGGCATACTGAGAATATGTCCAAGGGCTATCTTTGTTTTGGTAGTATTGACTGAAAATCTTATATTTAATGGTGTACATATGTACATAAAAATGAATCTCATGCATGCCCATTTAGGCCAATCTAGGTCAGTGGACATGCCACTGTTGGCCTGAGTATCCATTTTGTAGACAAAATGTTGTGCAAGATTGGTTTGTAAATATGACTGCAACGTATTGTTATTTTTATGGAACAAGCGACGCGTACATTTCATGATTTGCTATACACGTACTTGAGCTATTTCTTTTCCGGAACAGTCGGCGGCGTGAGGCTGAATATTGGCGTGTTGCAGTTATTGTGGTGATACTGTTGCAGTTATCTGGTGCTACTCGCGCGTTTGCAGCTGATCGATGTAGATGGTATATATATATATATATATATATATATATATATATATATATATATATATGTCTATGGCATTCGCATACGTGTTTGTGTACCACGTGATGTATCTTGCTTGCCCTGTAATGGGTTTTATTTGCTGGTCATGAAATTCATCATTGTTGTGTTCCAACACATTTATTTTATTTTAGATGAACTGGAAAAATTGTGATGAGGACGGCACATTGTACAAAAGTTACAATCATTATCGAAACATGTCACAACACTGGCAATGTGCAATGACCAATCATCTAACACTCCAAGAAAACTCCATTGCTACTTTCGTTCGCACTGTATTTTCCAAACCGCCTTCAAATAATGAAGTAATTCTATTACTATACAATTCATCCAAAGCACATCCAATGGGCTGCTTCCATGAAATACTCCATATAACTATTTGGATACATGAGTGGCCTGAGGTCAAACACTTCTGTCCCTTACTTTCTTCGTGGTTAATTGTATCCACCACGTCTGCAATGTATAACTGTATCATATCCCCATGAAAATGGATATTAACCCGCCCCCGACTGCGGGGGGGCAGTTGACCACCCCCCTAAGGTTTTTTCCGGGATTGCGAGAGAACGAACAAACACAGAGCCACGAAACTTTGTGTATCTTTTGATTATTTTTACACCTTGTGTCAAAGGTTTGGCCTCAGGTCAGGTCAGGTGCTTCACCTAGGTCTGGTCAAGCAGACCTATGTCCAAAAAAGTTTAGGGCCCTGTAACTTTATCGGAAAATGAGGCATTACAATAAAACCTTCAGGGACTAGTGACCTTGATAGATGCAACAATCTGCTGTCTCAGATTTTTTGGAGTTTTCCAGGTCATTGACCTACGGTCAAGCCCATTTTTAAGACATGTCGTCGTTTTGTTAGGGGAAAATGACGAAATATTTCATAACATTTTTAGTGTGGAGTCAAGCAGACATCTAGTTACCGTCACTGAGCAAGGTATCAATAACTTCCAGCCATTGACCTGAGGTCAGGTCACGAATGACTGTAGTGAACCAAATGTAACATCGTCAAAATCGACGATGAATTACTCAGAATGGGTAGAAATTGGCAGAACTGGCTTGCCCAGACGTAAGTAATACCAGGAACCTCAAAAAGTTTTAAGAAGTTGCATACTCTGGAAATAAACAGTCTCTCGCGAATAAAGGCGCCGCAAATTTTGTAGATTAGTAACTAATAAATTTTTCCGAAATTTAAGCATGAAAACCATCACAGGAACCAGTAAGATCAAGAACATTTACATGGATAGGCTTTTCTCGCCAAAACAAAGGAACGCAAAAATTAGTTCCCGTCAATATCTTACGGCATACCGGCTGCGCCGCATGCCGACAGCCGGCGCGAAAATTGCCGTGTCTTTAATTCAGCGTTCCGGCGTATATATTGAACAAATCCGAGAAATTAGATGTGTATCAGCATTTGATAATCTTTACTTGTGCCTTGGTACCTGTAACTATGTGTTATTAGTCACAGCCCTTGAGATTCAGGCCGTTTCTCGGTCTGATGCAGTGGGGTATGAGAAAACATATATAGGACGTAAATTGCTTACATATTATCTAAAACTAAAAATGAGACCAGTTTCGAGCTCTACTCGTCACAAGCTTTCCAACGATGTGCTTATTTTGATCGTGGGACCAACCGTTCGTGAGTCAGGGTGCAGCCAATTGCCCCCGCCCCCCAGTTCGTCATGATCGTAACTGACCAACGGTCTTGCGCGGGTTAATTAGAGGAAAGACCACAAAACCTAAAACTGATCATTTCGGCACATTTGGCCTAACCTGACCGCAATAGGAATGACCGAAAGCCTAACAATTTACACACAAGAGAGGTACCCGTAAAGTTTACCTGTAAATCTCCAAACATACCGTGTAAAGTCTGCGTTTCTATCGTCTACATTTGCTGAGATCTTGGGGAACGACACCTCTCATCCCCCTTGCCCTCCCAGGGTGAGTGATTTCAGAGGACTTTCAGTGCCTATGTTAAAATCGCTATCTCCGTTTTTGCTGGTCTGATTGATTCCAATAGTTGTCACGCTGGTCTGTTTGTGTTTGTGTGTGTGTGTGGGGGAGGGCGATTATCCACCGGCTGTCTGTACGTTTGTCTGTAAAATGTTTCCCCGTCAAAAAACCTTCGCACCGATATGCATATACCATCAACCGCGCGTTTATCTTTGTAGCTGGCACTGCTTTCACCTTTTTTATGCTTGCCAATCACTGAATCTACTTGGCAAAGGCATCGCAACTTGTGTCTTAATATTTAGACAGTTTATGAGATCAATCCTGGATACTTAAGTATGCCTTCAAGCAACTTAGAATAATGTACAATTTCAAGGATGAGACATAGGCAGCGGAATGGGGCAAGGAAATGGGGTGCTTAACTGACGAAATTTAACATTAACCCTATGGTGCACATGGAAAGAAATGGCTCGAAAAGTAGCCCGTGCCCCCGTCTCCCACACCCACCTTCACGGAACATGTTCCGCCAGCAGTGAAGAAGACTTAGAAAAATGTATCTGAATAGGTATTCATATCTGGCCATTTCAGTTTACCAATTGAAGTCCTTTTAATCACATATTGTTTCAATGAAAGCAATTTAAATACTTAACGAATTGAGCATCTCGTTAACACTTCATGATTCAGTGCCGAGTGGATGCAAAGTTGATTCGCGCTAGACCGTCGGTCCGTCTCGAACATGGGCGACTGGGGGGGGGGGGCAGTTGACTGCCCCCCTCTAACTCACCAACGGTTGGTCGCACTATAAAAATAAGCATACCGTTGGAAAGCCTGTGACGAGTAGAGCTCGAAACTGGTCTCATTTTTAGTTTTAGATAATATGTAAGCAATTTACGCCCCATATATGTTTTCTCATAGCCGACTGCATGAGACCGAGAAATGGCCTGAATCTCAAGGGCTGTGACTAATAACGCATAGGTAAAGGCACCAGCGCACAAGTAAAGGTCCGCGGATGCCGATACACGTCTAATTTCCCAAGATTTGTTCAATATATACGCCGAAACGTTAAGTTAACCCGTCCCCGACTGGGGGGCAGTTGACTGCCCCCCCTGAGGTTTTTCTGAGATTGCGAGAGAACAAACAAATACAGAGTCACGAAACTTTGTGTACCTTTTGCTCCATCAATTTTACGTCTCGTGTCAAAATTTTGACCTCAGGACACGTCAGGTATTTGACCTAGGTCAGGTCAAACAGACCTATGTCAAAAAAAGTTTAGCGCCCTCTAACTTTTTCGCAAAACAAGATATCTCCATAATACTTTCAGGGATTAGTGATCATGATAGATGCAACAAATTTGCTATCTCAGATTTTTTGAAGTTTTCCGGGTCATTGACCTAAGGTCAAGCCCATTTTTAAGACATATCGCCGTTTTTTCGGAAATTGACGGAATATTCCATAACATTTTTAGTGTTGAGTGAAGCAGACATCTAGTTACCGTCATTGGGCAAAGTATCAGTGACTTCCAGCCATTGACCTGAGATCAGATCACGAATTACTGTAGTCAGCCAAAATGTACCACCGTCAAAATCGACGATGAATTACTCAGAATGGGTAGAAAATGGCAGAACTAGCTTGCACAAACGTAATTAATACCAGGAACCTCAAAACGTTTGAAAAAGTAGCATATTTTGGAAATAAACAGGCTCTCGCGAATAAAGCTCCGCCAACTTTGTAGATTGGTAACTAACCAATTTTTCCAAAATTTCACCATGAGAAACCATCACAACAACCACAAAGATCAATAAAATTTACATAGATCGTCTTTTTTCGCGAAAATAAAGGAACGCTAAAATTGGTTCCCGTCAATTTGGTACCGCATACGGCAGCGGCGCACACTGACGGCTGACGGGAGAATTACGGTGTCTTTAACTCAACGTTTCGGCGTATACATTGAACAAATCTGAGGAAATTAGACGTGTATCGGTATCTGCGGACATTTGCTTGTGCGCTGGTGCCTTTATCTATGCGTTACTAGTCACAACCCTTGAGATTCAGGCCATTTCTCGGTCTCATGCAGTCGGCTATGAGAAAACTTATATAGGGCGTAAATTGGTTTACATGTTATCAAAAACTAAAAATGAGACCAGTTTCGAGCTCTGCTCGTCACAGACTTTCCAACGGTATGCTTATTATTATCGTGCGACCAACCGTTCGTGAGTTAGAGGGGGGCGGTCAAATGCCCCCCCCCCCAGTCGCCGATGTTCGGGACGGACCGACGGTCGTGCGCGGGTTAAAGACACGGCAATTCTCCTGCCAGCTGTCAGTGTGCGCCGCTGCCGTATGCGGTACCAAAATGACGGGAATTAATTTTGGCGTTCCTTTGTTTTCGCAAAAAAGACTATCTATGTCAATTTTATTGATCTTTGTGATTCTTCTGATGGTTTCTCATGATTAAATTTTGGATAAACTGATTGGTTATCAATATACAAAGTTGGCGTCGCCTTATTCGCGCGAGCCTGTTTATTTCCAAAGTATGCTACTTTTGTAAATTTTTTTGAGGTTCCTGGTATTAATTACGTCTGTGCAAGCTAGTTCTGCCATTTTCTACCCATTCTGAGTAATTCATCGTCGATTTTGACGGTGGTACATTTTGGCCCACTACATTTATTCGTGACCTGACCTCAGGTAAATGTCTGGAAGTCACTGATACTTTGCCCAATGACGGTAACTAGATGTCTGCTTGACTCCACTGACTGACTTGACTTGCTGGTCAGTGACCCGGAAAATTCCGAAAAATCTGAGATAGGAGATTTGTTGCGTCTATCACGATCGATAATCCCTCAAAGAATTATTGAGATATCTTGTTTTCCGCAAAAGTTAGAGGGCGCTAAACTTTTTTGGCATAGGTTTGTTTGACCGAACCTAGGTCAGGCACCTGACGTGACCTGAGGTCAAAATTTTGACACGATATGTAAAATTGATGGAGCAAAAGGTACACAAAGTTTCGTGACTCTGTGTTTGTTGGTTCTCTCGCAATCCCAGAAAAAACCCAGGGGCAGTCAACTGCCCCCCCCCCCCCAAGTCGGGAACGGGTTAAGTTTGAACCATGGGTGGAAAACTGTGACAAATTTTGACATGGAGAAAAATAAATTCATCCGTTCCTTTAGTGTGGCATTGAAAATGTATTTAAAGAAACGGATTTTATATCATAAGAAAATAGATCAGTGGGCCAAAATACTAGTATGAAATTTCATACCAATAAAATCCTTTGGTATGGAAAGCTCCATACCAAAGGTATACAAAGTTACACGCTTGGTATTGACCACTTCCGACTAACTGACCTGGGACTCGGGTTTTGGCCTTGCTCCTCAGCCAATATTTCTTTCTCGTAAGCTGCCACGTTCGTATTTTGCTGCCAAATCGGTTTCCTATTATGGCGGGGTGCGGCAGTTTTTCATTACCGGCGTTTTGTGTGCTGGGAGCGGTGTGAGACGGGACAGAATTTGAAAGTGCACGCATTTAGGAAGTTGGTGTGTTCCTCTGGTACGCTTACACGGGAAAGAAACATGGGTAAGTATCTTGTATATCATATCCGACTTCACTGCACAATTTTTGTTGATCTGGTTTTGGGGCTTATGTGCGTTTTTTCCTGAAGAATATTCCTTGATTTGCTCTCCAATCGCAATACAACTACAAACCAGGAATAAATGTGCATTTAGCCACATGCATTTTCAAAGCATTGCAGATATCCGGAGAGAAATTCCTTTTTAGTGTAGCGCTGTGTCGTAATTTTGGTCCTCTAGTTGGGTCACTTCAAAAGGTTGGTTTCTTGGACAGATGATAAAAGCATTTTTTGGCCACATACCATGTTTGCTCCCTGGTAACTACATTCTCAGGTACTTAGGATCACTATTTATCAAGTAAAGGCGTTTTTGTAATACATTGCTTGGCCATGCTGGCATGTTATGGGATGCCATGGTTACAACTTTGTGATGGAAAGTTGTGACAGTTCACAGGGTCATTAAGTGGTATTGATAAGCAAGACCAGTGGAGTATGATAAGTATTGGCATTACAGTTGCCTATTGGATGATTTTTCTCTCCTAATACCATTTTTTTCTGGAAGGTAAGTTCAAGATGGAAATTTGCTGTTATGGCCCTAAACTTAAGAACAAATAAATTTACCATGACATGAACTTATAGAAAATGGCAAGGGGCAAAATTTAGGCTGAGTTCATTATCACAGCACAGATATAATACACTTGAAGGAAATAGTGTTGGTAAGATTGTAAAATGCAGCTGTTAACTAAAGGCCCTGACTACTCAGTAGCAATGAAATATGAAAAGGAAAAATGCCAGTAAATGTTGACCATGCCAAATTTTGCTCCAACACAAGAATCTACTTTCCCTTTAACAGGAAGTAATGTTTCACAGATAAGGATTTTGAAAGTTTGAAAATTTCAGATGAAATTTTTACATGTTACCATTAGCACTAACATGGGGAGACCATTTTCTGGTGTTAAAGAGCACCAAAAAATTTTATGCTCCAAGAAAAATTTTGTGCTCTGAAATGGTCATTTGCCTCCCCCAGGAGACACAGGTATTCCTACTCAGCAATAGTTTGAAATTGCCCAGCATCCCCCCCAGTTGATGGCTGACCATCCATACCCGCCCACTGAAGTATATTCTGAACCCACAGCCAGCTGCCTTCTGCCCCTGTCAACAGCTCTGTTGACCTACCATGTAGACCCTGGAAACTGGCTTGGCCCATCCCCAAACAGAGTCCCTGGATCTGCCTGTGCTGGCCACATGTTTGCAAAGCACCTAGTTAGTCTGTGTTTCTCACATAAACACATGACATTTTATATTCCAAACGAGAACTTGTGCACTCCGACACCAGGAAGAAAAAGCAGGTTTTCAACACTGCATGTGAGGCCTTGAAAATCCAAGTCCCTTTTATTTGAGAAGGGCACCTTGGACCAAGGGACCTATGCATGTATGTTTGTGTGGCTAAGTAGAATTTATACATGTATATGCATGTAATTTTTATTACATACCTAATATTATATGTCATTACATAATAATGTACTATTGTTATTTGTTAATTATATAACAGAATAGTGGTTTAGTAGAATCACACAACTTTGTGAACAGCATTAACCCTTGTTCAACCTGGCTGGCAGTTTTTGGTGATAGGAAAAAACGTCATGCATAACATGCGGAAACTACCAGTAACTTTTCATGTGTCCTTTGCGCATGTTCTGATAGAATTCCCAGCTTCCAGCCACATCAAGTCACTGACCTAGATCACGTAAAAGATAGCAAGCTCTAATTCCTTAAAAGAAGTCTTCAACAAACCAGCTGTGCAATGGATCAGCCTGAAACTTTCAGGGATAATAGTGAAGGACATTCTTGAAAATTGTGCTGTCTCAAATTTCTTGTCAAGGTCAATGTCAGTGACATGAAATCAGGTAAATTTCTACCATATTTCCCTGTTCCTAATGATTTTGAACTGTGTACTGGATTTGTTTGTGTCTGAAATGTATTCCTTGCCCAAGGAAGTCACTAAATGTGACAAAAAGTGTTGACCCACATAGAGGATCATGAGGTCATGTCTGGTTACATTTGGGGTTAACTAGCAAAAAAGAATGAAAAATCCTGTTTTGATGACCCTTGGGGTAAGAATAGGCACTGAAGTCTGTTGTTCTAATTTTTGCCATGATGCCCATGTGCTGTGAAATGGCCCTAGGTCGCCTAAGGTCATGCAAGGTCACGATGGGAGAAAACTGACTTCATATCCAGATGTCCATTTTTATCCCTCAGGTTTATCTCATGAGTCATTGGCAGATCTAGGCATAAAAGATGAAACCCAAGCATGCTTCAAATCAAGTCATGATCCTATGTTAGGCCAGGTCACATGATTGGCATTATATAGCACCCTATTGATGATGATCGTGGAAGTTTCAGTCCAAAGATGTCATTATCCTTTTGTGTAGATTGGTTGTTGAACCTCATCAGGGCACAAAATAGAACAAAAAATGGCTGAATGTTTGGTCAGGCCACAAGGTCAGGTTAGGTCACGTTGGGTCGTTGTTCTAGTCTGCTAGTATTTGGAAAATGTTCATAGAAATCCATTCTTACTGGTTTGGAAGCATGCATGGACAACAGCTCACCAATGACATTCAGGGACCTCGTAAATATAGTAAAATGAAAAATGACATTGCCTTAGGTCACGTGATGCAGTGTGTGATTGCATATCTGTTATAAATTGTGTCACAATAATGTGCATTCTAGTGGCTTTCCATTGACATGCTCAAAGTTGTTCTAGCTCCATTTTAGGGGCAGAACCATAATTCTTAGAAATTACCATTTTTTTTACATAAATGGGCAGAAAGTTGCATGATTTTTTTCTATTTCCGAAGTTTTAAGTGCCTTGGAACTTACTCATCGGGAGATTACCGATGATATAAGTTTGATTTTCCTCGAACGTTCCATTTGTGAAATAGAGTTACTGTGTCGAAACGCCCCTCCCCCGGGCTCCGGCCACCCACGTCAGGGTGCCGGTTGGGCGCGGGTTAAACAGGAAGACGTAGTAAGAGGCTCCTGTGTCTTGAACACTGGTGTGTCTGAGCTGTCCAGCATAGGAAATGAAGTATTTTGTGAAATTAAGTATCTCGTATAGACATAGTAGGTCCATACTACGGACACATTGCCATAAGCAATATATTCAGTTTGAAGTGTTTTTATTTTTAGCTCATCCTGCAGTAACCCAAGTACACCGTTTTGTCGGGTGGTCGTGAGAAACCAAGTGTGCTTTTAGCTCATTCCGCCGTGTGTTTATCCTGCAGCCGTGAGCAGCCAGGTGTCGCTGGTGCTGTCGCTGGTGCTGGCCGTCAGTCTGTTCGCCGGCCTGCAGCTGCTGAAGCCGCAGCTGACCGCCTCGCCGCTGCTGACGGTGCTGGCCGGCGGCGCCAGCTCGCTGCTCTTCCTGCTCATGCTCACGTTCGTCGGCAACCTGGAGACGACGCTGTTCGGCAAGGGCTTCCAGACCAAGCTGCTGGAGGTGCTGCTCTGCCTGGCCATGGCCTGCACGGCCGCCGGCATGATCCACCGGGTCTGCACCACCGTCTGGTGAGGGCGGAGGCCGTGGCCGCTGGGCAGGCTCGCACTGCGCCAGACATCGACGATGGAACGTCCCAGTTTCAGGGCGAAGGATCGCGGACCGTGTGCAAGGCATTTCTCGAGGGCATTGCCGCAGGGTTGGTGTTGAATTTCTGTGCTCGCCCTGCGTTCAGGGTCTCAATGATTGTCCCTCCCGCGACGCTGTGGGCCACGGAGAGCTCCGGAAATGTACTCAGGGTAGGGCGAGATTGTGCGGGAACACAGGTCGCAGGAGATTGGTAACCTGGTTGTATCATCTGTGGGCATGGGAACATGAGCATGCCGATTTTTTGTATTTTCGCCTATTTGGAAAGACATTCATACTGCGTGTCGTGCCGTTTTTTTTTTGTTTTTGCCAGTTTACGGCTGTTAAGCATTTCTGTCGTAAGCTCAGTAATTCCACACTCTGATTATGTCATGATGATAGCAGTACTGCACTTCAGTCGAATGTGCCAGACTCCTAAAGAGGTAGGGACAGACCCCTGTGGAACAGACCCGGTGGCTTTCCACGAGCAGATTGACGATCTTCGCCGTAGGAGACTAAACCCGTTACCGTTCGTACGAAAGCAATTGTCCAGAATCCTTACTGTGCTACGTCGTCTATTCGCTCAACGCCCATCCGGCGTCTGCCGTGGTTAACCCCCAGACAATGTTAAACAACCGGTGCGTTCTGCTTTGCGCGTGGTCTCTGACGTTGCGTGCTCCACTGGTGCCGTTCACCAGTATGCGTTCTCCATTTCAGCTTCATCTTCTCCGTGGCCATCCTGTACTACATGAACAGGCTGTCTCAAGCCACCTATGTGGCGCCCGTGGCGGTGCAGGTGGCGCCCTCCAAGAAGAGGCGATAGTGCCCAAACGACACGCTTCGGAGGGGTGGCGGTGCCTCTGGTCTCGCCGGAAGGGTGGCGGTGCCCCTGGTCTTGCCGCAGGGGCGGCGATGCCCCTGATCCTGCGGCTGGACTGGCGGTGCCCCTTGGTCCCGCTGTAGCGCTTGGATCGGCCTTCTGTACGTGTGGCGGTCAAGCTGTCTGCTCACTGCCACGTATAACGCTAGCTGTGGGTCACTGAGGCTTGGGTCCGGCCGGGACCATTCGCTGCTGTTGCCAGACGGGCATTGGGAGCTGTTCGGCTGCGTTCCGTTGTTTAGTTTGGTCCCGGGTGGCACTGGCCGAGTGCGGCACATGCGATGGCACGGCTCCAGCCACGGCGCGTGATTTTGTGCGGTTTCACGGCTCCTGTGCACGGTGCGTTTCGTCTGGTAGGTAAGTTTCATTGCGGAGTTTCCGGGCCAGCACAATGCTCTGCTCACGCATGTTGTCAGTGCGAGGCTTAATACACGGATGGTCACATCGAAGGAGATTTAGTTCGGGAGATAATCTTATTCCAATACCCGTGACGCTAGTGCGCATTCGCGTATGAGGGGCTTATGCGCTCCTCCCCCCTCGCCGATCTAGAGAACTGTCCGATTTGACTCCAAGAAAGGGCAATCGATTCAGTAAGACGTGAACCGCATTTCCGTAAAAAGGAATCGGAAATTTGAAGAGGTGGATACAGGAGGGCAAAAAACCACAAAGGAGCATTGCTTTGCTGGTAACTCCAATGTTTATTGACCGATTTTGAGCAATTGGCTTACATCGAAATTAATCGGTAGGGCCTTCGGCCGGAACGTTTGTAATTTTGGGGAAATGCCTACACGTTTAAGAGGCTTAAACATTGGGAGAAAAATAAGAAAAAAATGAATTAAAATAAAATATCTGGTCGGCTTTTGCTAGCCATTCTGTAATGAGGAAATATTAATGGTGTATATTCGTTATGATGGTGTGTGTATTTGTATTCGTTATAATGGTGTATATTCTCAGGCAGCGCCAGGGGAATAAAAAAAGAACATTGTCATGGCCGCATGCTTATCATGTCAACTTCTTATTTCTAATGACTCAAAGTGACCTCAAAGTCACAGAATGACCTGGGGTTCGTCTCGTGGTATTTGGAAACGTTTCCAATGGTTTCAATCGACTGTTTTTCGTAAAGTCCTGTTTATGGCTGTCATGACGTCTGGTATGCGATAGGACATTTTAGATCTCAGTTCGTTGACCTGACCTGACATCGACCTGAAACTTGAAACACAAATATGGGACGCTGTGCTAAGCTACGTATATTGTATAATACACGTATAATACTCCATGCGTATACGTATGGAGAAATATTGGAGTCAAAAATATGTACATAAAACCACATTTTGACTTAATCTTGAATGGCCTTATAAGGTGATCTCAGACCATTGTCATTTCTTGTATTTCCACATAGTTCCCTAAACTCATAAAAAAAGTTTCAAGATCCATCGTAAAAGCTATTTTAAACAGTCATTTTTCATTTACTTTTAACAGTGTCAAAAATGCCCTGAGGTCCGAAACAACAGTGCCAAAAATGCTCTTCGGCTCCACCCCTGGGGAAATAAAAATATGGAACTTTTACATAATACATAGGGAGAATAAATAGGGGAAATGACCAAGTTTCGTGAAACTGCTTCAAAAACCCTGGAAATGGCAAGCAAAAGGGCGGGCTTCTCAAGCTCCCGCATACGGGAATACCCGTAAGCGTGACTGCAAAAGCGTTCCCAGCGTGGCAAAACAGTGCTGACAAGCTCTACGATGGTTCGAGTGTTTTGCGGGTCGTGCGGCTTACTGCATACCTCGCCGCCCTCCGGCATTTGTAGGTTCTCCGAACTGGGCAGCTGCTGCAGACGTCTCCAGTGACTGGTAGCTTCACCAGGCAACACCGCAGACCGCTGTTCGCAGATGGGGTTCGCAGATAGGGTAGCAGCGGCCAACGCGTCTCCAGGGTCAGAGTTCAGCGAGGCCATCGAAATCTTCAACGTGTTTCTTCCTGTGCACCTCCGGTGACATCGAACTCTCGCACAAGTTTGGGAACACGTTTACCTGCCCCCTACCGGTACCGGCGAAGGCCGCAGGCCAGTAACTGCAGCTCCTCGACCGTACCTCTGCACGCACTTAAGTTAGCGCACATCACTCGGTCACCGCCGCCACACTGCGGATCTGATTCCAGCTGCGGGGAGGCGTCCTGGTCTGATCCGAGCTGCGGAGAGGTGACATGATCCGATCCGAACCGCGGGCGGGCGTTCTGGTCCGACCCCGTCAGAGGGCGGAACACTCGTCCGGGTACTCCTCGATGGCGGAGAAGCCGCGGTTGAGGACGCCCTGGGCGCTGGTGGCGCCGGTGGCCGGCCGCCGCGGCGGCGTCTGGCCGAAGCTCCACGGCGGCAGGACGGGCTGGGTCGGCCCGTCCGGCCCGGCCCTGTCACGTCACAGGGGAACACGTCAGCGCCAAGGCCAGGGACAGACAGACAAGCGACACACAGGGCGACAGGGACGGAGGCCGGAGACGGAGACGGGGCGGGGACGGAGATGGAGACGGAGACGGAAACGGAAATGGAAACGAAGAAGGGAATGGAGAGAGAGGAAGGGAGAGAGAGAGAGAGAGAGAGAGAGAGAGAGAGAGAGAGAGAGAGAGAGAAGCAAATAGATACAGACTCTGCCTGACCTGCCCGCAGAGCGTCCGATACCTCCACTGACCTGCCTGTAGTGTGACCGCCAATGCGACTGACCTGCCCAGGGAGCCAGCCTCGTGCAACGTGTCCGGCAGCTTCAGGTGTTCCGTCTCCGGCAGAGAGAGCAGCAGGGCCCCGGCGCCCATCACACAGCCGGCCAGCACAATGGCCGGCAGGTGAGCGTACTGATCAGCCTGAAACAGCAAACAGCAGACGAGCTGCTCAGACTCGTACAGCAAACAACAGACGTACCGCTGCGCCTGAAATAACAAACTACAGACGAACTACTCAGCCTGAAACAGCAAACAACAGACGTACTGCCGAGCCTAAAACAACGCAACAGACATACCGACCCTTCTGCGATAGCAAACAGACAGATGAGTCTGTCAACAAACAACACTCATCTGTTCAGTCTGAAACAACAAACGACAGACGCACTCCTCCAGCTGGACCAACAAACAAAAACCTGCTTAGCGTGAAACAACAAACAGGAGACATTCTTCGCCGAAAACAGTAAGTCAGTTTGCTCTGCCTTGGGCAACGGGCGAGAACAGCACGACTTCACCAGCTGACAGCAGGAGCACTGCTCCGTAACGCGATGGAAAACGGAGTGAAAGAAGGCAGAACAACATGCTGGAACTCACCAGACCAGCGACCAGGGGAGCGAGAATGCCGCCCAGCGCGGACCAGGCCGCCGAGGAGCCGAGGCCGGTGTTCCGCAGGCCGGTGGGGAACACCTCGGCCGCGTACAGGTGCACCATGCCGAACGAGGCGCTGACGCAAAACCGGGCCAGCAGGGTCAGCAGCAGCAGCGGCCAGTCCCTGCTGTAGTCCCCTGCGGAGGGTGCAGAGGTCGGTCCCTGCTGCAGTCCGCGGCGGAGGGTGGAGGGGTCAGTCCCTGCTGCAGTCCGCTGTGGAGGGTGGAGGGGTCCAGGCCCTGCTGCAGTCCGCTGTGGAGGGTGATGGGGCCGGTCCCTGCTCCAGTCGCCTGTGGAGGGTGGTGGGGCCAGTCCCTGCTCCAGTCGCCTGTGGAGGGTGGCGGGGCCAGTCCCTGCTCCAGTCGCCTGTGGAGGGTGGTGGGGTCAGTCCCTGCTGTAGTCCGCGGCGGAGCGTGGAGGGGCCAGTCCCTGCTGCAGTCCGCTGAGGAGGGTGGAGGAGGGTTGTAACGCCGAGTTACCGACAGCTCCGAAGCACATCAAAATCAGGACCGCCCATGAGCCGTCCCCATCAGCCCACAGCGTCACCCAACTCAAAGAGGACGGCGTTCACGTCACAGGATGGCCTCCAGCTCTCGCATTAAGGCCAGTCAGAAAAGTCAGCTGAACGAATGATTGCAAGGCTGGCTGTCATAATTGTCCCCATCCCTATCCCTCCGAAATCCTGAAGCAGCGCATGATGGTGACTGACGGGCTCCGGCTGCAGCCCGTCCACACGGCGTGACGTCACTGACGTGTGTGACGTCAGCGGCCGAACAATGGCCGACCACCAATAGCGGCATCGGGCTGACAGCCTGGCCGGCGAGGGGAGGGGGAAGCTAGAGAACAGGTCCCAGGATTTTTTTGTACGAGGAAGACCAAGCTGTCAATGTGGTATTACCATGGGATAATGGGCCGTTGATAAAGGAAACGGCGCTACTCGGAAGCTTACGTTTAAGCTGACATGCATAACTTAAAAATAAGATGGTTGCGGTTTACGTAAAGCCCAAAGAGTCAAAGGTATAGGTCGTCTAAATTAATCAAGCCTCATAGCACGTATTGCACTAAAAATGGTTAGTAATTCGCTGCCCAGCCGCGTGTGTCTGAACGTTTTCAGCATGCCACAGGCCTTGGCTGACAGCAGAAACTAAGCCATTACCCGGTTTAGACGGCTCAACAAGAGGCCACTGGTATTCATCCTGACTGCAGGCACTCCAACACACGAGCTCTGCGCGTATGTTGCACGGGCTGCACCACAGATTTCGAAGAAACGCACAATCCGATCACAAAAAAAACAGCAAACCCCAACGTGACGATTTCCTTGAAAGTCCTCGACGCCTGATGGCGAACCGGCGTTGCTGATCGTTGGACATCAGTGTAGGCCGGCGCAGACGCAGACCAAGGAGGGACTGGGGGTGGGGGGTGGATGAGAAAAAAGACAACCGGGACGCCAACATGCTCACGGTTAGGGAAAACATGTTTCTTTTTCCATTTTAAGAAATGGATGGTCATACTTTCACATGCAAATCTACCTAGCTATACCTCAAAGAAATAACATAAGACATTTTCAGCATTTTGGATTTAGTTTAAAAATGCTATCACACACCTATCTTCACCCATCTCAAGATGACTATCTGGAGCAGGCGACGTTGAAGCTGGGAGCTGGCGCAGGTCTGACACGTAGCCCCTCTGAATGTGGACAACGCCGCGGTCAAAAAGAGAAACATTCAGTTCAGATAGTTTTCCCGAGTGAGGACAGCTCTACAACCGTATGGACGCTCTTATGGCCTGTTTATTTACCGTTTATCTCCTCTCTTGGAAACACCCATGCCTCTGACCTCTGCTGAGGGTGACTCTGGCCAGCCTCTGGCCTCTGGTGAGGGTGACCGTGACCAGCCTCTGACCTCTGCTGAGGGTGACCGTGACCAGCCTCTGACCTCTGCTGAGGGTGACCGTGACCAGCCTCTGACCTCTGCTGAGGGTGACCGTGACCAGCCTCTCACCTCTGCTGAGGGCGACCGTGACCAGCCTCTGACCTCTGCTGAGGGTGACCGTGACCAGCCTCTGACCTCTGCTGAGGGCGACCGTGACCAGCCTCTGACCTCTGCTGAGGGCGGCCGTGACCAGCCTCTGACCTCTGCTGAAGGCGGTCGTGATCAGCAGGAAGACCCCGGTCAGCTCCATGGCCGCGATGATGGCGATCCGCCGGCCCAGCTTCAGACAGGCCAGGACACTGGCCAGGCAGGCGGCCACCTCCACACAGCCGCCCAGCAGCGTGTGCAGGAACACGCCGCCGCTGACGTCCACGGAGTTGAACAGCAGGCCGTGGTAGGCCAGCCCGTTGGCCAGCCAGACGAGCCACACGCGCAGCGTGGTCCGGCGCAACTCGTGGTGACGCAGCAACTCCTTCACGTGCACGTGCGTGCGCTCTTCGTGCTGGGAAAGAGTGCGTGAAGGGGAGAACCAGGACGACGAGCTTGACACATAACTCAAGCCTTTGTTTTTTTTACATTTACCGTCTTTTATTGCAACTTCTCTTTGATTTTAGCGGCGCGGCGTTTGGCGCAGGCAACGGCAAATTGTAGACTGAAGGAACTTGCTGCTGTTTCGTTGCAATGCGTAATAATAAGCTTATCACATAGACGTGGCTTTGGGTTTCATTGGTATGTGTTTGTTAGCAGACATCAAAGGCCAACGACACAGTACAGAACAGACCGAAAAAACCGAAGGGGCGGAAAAGATAAATGAAAAACAAAGGATTCGCTCCAGCAATGACGATTACAACCGGTACGGCGCATAATCTCCAGCTATGTTGTTCTGTCCGTCGTTGCGAGAGGCGCACGTCATTTACTGAAGAATTTCGAAACGAGTCTTCGCTGCCGGACTCCGGACCTTGCCTGACCTGGGGCACCAGCTGCACTGTGTGGTCGTAATCTCCTGTCGTTGATCTCAGCCACAGACTCGATGATGCCCTCGGCTCTGTCCACTTTGCCGGCGGCGAGCAGCCACCGCGGCGACTCTGATACAGCCCTGAAAGGCGGCACACACGCCATCACTACCGTCATCATCACCACCACCACCACCGTCATCAGCATCACAGCCATCACTATCATCATCATCCCGACCATCATCGTCGTCATAGCCGTCATCATCATCATCATCAGAGGTGAGACTCTGGTACAACCATGAACGGCGACACAGACGCAAACCATTACTATCGTTTTTATCATCATCGTCATGATCAGGGGAGAAACTCTGATGCTTCCGCAAATACAAAGCAAAGTACTTGCATACAAACTTCCGCACAAAGCAGAGCAAATGCAAACCATTGCTATTAGCATCATCATCATCATTATCACCAGGACAGAGAATTCAATACTGCCCCGTACCCAATATTTTAAAACATCAATGCCATCATTATTAGTAGAGAGACTCTTTTACATTTCCGAAAACAGTGAGGTGCTCGTTAGACAGAAATCCGTCACTACCGTCATCATCATCACCCTGTCCAGGATCAAGATCCAGCGACCTCCCTGAAAAGCGGGTTAAGACCGAAAACCATTACTAGAAGAGAAACCTTCAGAGAGTACCCTTATGTCCTGCATTAACTAAAAACACTACCGCGAGCAAATAATCACTATCATCACCGTATGATTGCCCTACTGCCATGAAAAGCTGGCGAGCCGCAAAGCCTATAACCAAATCACCACCATGTTACTGACGTACCTAATGCTATCTTGCATAGACCAAACACAAGGACTATCGCGATCAACGAGTCACCACCACTGATCTATTAATCAAAATGGTGAACGGAGGGGGAAATTGTCATTTTCACCATTTAACATTTACCATTACCGTCATCACTTTACCCTGATGTGTTCGCCAGTTATCAGTGTTGACCGTTATCAGCAAAGCATGGCCAAAATCAGTGGGTAGCCATCGAGGTGACTAGAATGTTGACCTAAACAATAGCCAGACATTTTTGTCATCATGTATGAATCATCGTAATAATCATCAGGTTCCATCTGCTGCCACTCAATCTGAATAATTGTCTTTGATAAAACTGCCGCTTGGTATTCGACCAAATATCATCATCATCCGCAAAAAAGAACATCAGCAACCCGTTACCAGTTACACAACACGAGCTCGGCACTCAGCAACACAGCACGCATGATTCCATTCTGGACGTTATTTCCATATATCAATCGTCGTCCGTAAACCCTATAAATTTTCCAAAGCCGGTTTAGTAATAACAACAACAAAGGGGCTTCAAACAAGGCGTCAGGATGGGAGAACCTACTTTTCTTTCCCCCAAAAAATTGCAAGGACGCGGGCAGACATCAACTGAGGAAGGACGGTGTGGTGAAGTCACATCACCTTCTTGGAACTCAACAGCTCTTGCGCCGTCGCGTAAGCCGTCGCTTTTCCGACTAAGATTTTATGGCGTAAAATCCATCATGTTGATTCATCACGCCATACGTTTCAGCGAGACAAATGCGACAGGATTCTGTTTAATCCCCGTTCCATGACCCTGATCACCACAGCAATGTCATGCTGCGGTTGCGTCGATTTTTATTTACCCGGATTTTTTTGTTACGTTAATAACGTCGTTCGCCGGACGTAATCAAGCAGAAACTCAGTCCGGCCCCCAGTCCGGACCACAAGTGGCAGCTGGTTTTAATACCGGCCGCCGAAACCGACTTACACAAGTGCGCAGAACCGGAACTGCGTAATTGATGTTGACTGTTGTCGGCTTACAATGGTTTTGCTCGGCCACTTACCATAGCGTGTAAGGTGAACCATTACCAGGCATGTAGACTATATGGTGACGAAATCAGGAATATGGTTGTGCTAAGCTTGTTGGGGATAAAGCTCTTCGCACTGTGTCTCAACATGTTCTACCTCGATTATTCGACGTATGACGTAGCTTGAAGAGCAAATGCTAAACCGGTTGCAGAAATACCCGGCCTTTGCGAAACACCCTTGCCACGATCTCCTCTCTCTCTCTCTCTCTCTCTCTCTCTCTCTCTCTCTCTCTCTCTCACCGGTGGGAGGGTTAGTACGGACTGACCAATAGTAGAGGAAGAAGAGCACCAGCGGCACGCTCACGGCCAGCTGCAAATGCCGCCAGTTGGTGAGCATGTAGGCAATGCCCGTCAGACTGATGAGGCCGACGGCGAACGGCAGCGGGAACAGCAGCCCGAGGATCGCGCGCCACCTGGCTCCCACCATCTCCATACCTGCGGACCACACCATCGGAACTGCCGGTACGCCTCTGTATCCACAGACGTACGGGGAGCTGGGACTGTGGAATGTTCAAATGTGGTGGTGCCGCTGTCGCTGATGGCTACCAGAACGTGGGTGACTTTTTTTGGATTAGATGACGAAGTGACGACACTAACTGCATCGCGATAGGGCGGCTCATCGCAAAGCGATAAGTAACGTGCTGAACATTCTCAAAACGAAAACAAAAAAGCGAACAAACAAAGGCCTCTTGCAGATATATTCCCTTGCTGCTGCCGTGAGTTCTCTTTGACGTCGTTGGTGGACGACAGACCACTTACAGAAGACGAAGTTGGTGTTATACATGGCGATGACGGTCAAGGCCAGAATGAAGCGCAGCACGATGTACAGCATGACGCTGTTCGAAAACGAGACGGCCACGGAGGAGACGAGCATCACTGACAGCAGCACGAGGATTGTCGGCCGTCGGCCAAACCTGTCAGCAGTCACAGACAAACACTGAACTCGAACCCGCCCACAGCCAGCATCAGCATACAGGGGCTCAGACGATGGCCAAAGCTAGAGAGGAAGTCGGCAACAAACAAAGAGAAAAATACACCGAAACCGAACCTACGCGAAGCCGGATAATAGGAACTATTCAGCTTGAATCAGAGCAAATAAGAACTATCGAGTCCAAGCGTGCCGAGGGTTAGAAACAGAAAGAAATGCATGACAAGAAAACTCGAAGCTTAACTGTTCTCCCGTGGCTATAACGCTACAATGCAGTCACGTAAGGGGGGGGGGGGGCATTTGTTCTCCCCACGAGATCTCGAGGACTAGCCGCCCCATTTCATTGCAAAAAACGTCAATCGATTTGCCATGACGTAAATTGCATTTTTATAAAAGAGAATTATAAGAGGTGTTGTGGTGGATATGGGAACGGTGCAAAAAGCAAGAAAGGGGTAATTTTTGGCTTTTAACTCCGACGTTTGAACAACGATTTTGATGCAAGTGACATAAATCGACAGCTCATCGATGGGACTTTCCCTTTGGCCCACTTGTCTGGTGTTTTGCGAAAATTCATAGGGGTTCATAGAACTTAACAAGCGAGAACACTTTTTTATAACTGAATTTTCATGAAAGTTAAAATCAATTTTGGCGTTTGATAGTCATTTTGCAATGCAGAAGTAAAAATCGTGTTGGATTATTCGTTTAACAATGATAAGGGCAACGTAAGGAGAATGAGAAAGGGAACTGTCATGATGCATTTTTATGAGGTCAGCTTTCGACATTAGGTCTCAATGGTCTCAAACTATCTCAAGGTCACATGGAATGGCCTTGGGCTAATTGCATAGTGTTTCAAAACGATTCCACTCATATGAATTACTTGTATTTCTAAAAGTTCTGTTTATGACCGTCGCAACATAGAGTACACGTGCAAAGATCATAGATCATAGGTCCGTGACTCGACCTGATATTGACTATGAAATTCGGAACATAAGTGGAAAGTACTGTTCTCAGTCATATGTGTTCTGCCTTTTTAGTTTAAAAGATCATCACAGAAATATTTGTATAAAGCCACATTTTGGGATCTGCCCTTGACGTGACTTTGTGAAACAGTCTCGGTCAACAAAAAACATTTCTGACTGTTATCCAATATATATATATATATATATATATATATATATATATATGTATAAAGTTTTAAGTTTTGTCTTAAAAGCACTACTTTTGTGGTCATATTTCTTTTACGCTCAACGGAACCAAAAATGGGCTGACATGCCTCCCAAAAACCCGACATGGTGCCAGAAAAATACAGTGATAAAAGCTCGGCATAACATACCGAAAAAACAGATAGGAAAAGTGATTAGTTTTAATAACGCTACCTTAAAACTTAAGAAATGGCAAGTAAAAAGTCGGAGAGGGGTTGCGGAATCCTTATCCCAGTTCCGGGAATACAGTTACAGCAGGTACGTAGCCAGGATTTTTTTTTGGGGGGGGCAAATGTCGAACTTTGTCATATGCCGCTGGCATATAGCGAAAATTATTGGAAGAAAAACACCAGCTTTATGTAACTGACATCATACATAACGCATATAATATCATATAATGTTTGTTTTAGCAACATATATATGATCACTATTACGTATTCTTGCGAAATCACCATATATCTAGCGTACACCGCTTGGCTCGGGGGGGACGGGCATGGCCCGCAAAGTCTTCCCCCCCAGTTACGTCCCTGGGTTAAAGTAGGAAACTGATATAAACTTGCAAAAATGGGAGGCAAAGATGATGTACCTGAGTCTGCCAACCGTCCACAAATAACGCAAAATGTTAAAAAAAAACTACAAAGAGGCAAGAATCGCCAAAGCCTCCATCTGAAGACGGAATGGTTTTGTCAGACTCTCTTTTGTTTTCTTTTTAGATGTGCACTAACCTGTCAGAGATCATGCCGCTGAAGAAAACGCCGACGATGGTCCCCACCATGTAGGACGCCTTCACAGCCCCAATCAGGTACTCGTATTCACAGACCAGGCCGAACTGGACCGATCAGACAAATAGCACGCAACAGTTACGCACATTACTATAGGTTTTAGAATCAGCCAGTATCTTCGGAGCGTTCCGAGTAAATACAGGAAAGATATTCGTGACTTTTGCGCATCGGTGTACGTCACTTTGTACCGAGCAGATATGGTCACTGATGTCGCAAAATGTGGACAATTTCAACGTGAGCTTCGCGGAGCAAAGGTATAGCACAATAATTATGCCCTAAACTACTTCATCTATCGCTCGGATATCTACTCAAAACGTTTAAGCGAAACCTTGACGATTCGTATTTCTTTTTGCAAACTGTTCCTCTTATTATGCATCCTCAACGCGAACCTGTAAAGTTTTTTTTATATTTTTTATTGTCTGAAAATTTCGAATTCTCTAAACGCATGCGCGCGTGGCGTGATATGACTGACATGCTCTCGGATGGTCCAATGATAGAAGGAGTGGTTGAAACGCCACCGGCTGGGGATCATCTTCTGGTGCGGACACGGCTTGGTGGCGTTGGAGAGCCGCTCAGGAGAGTCGGGGTCCTCCGGAGCGACGCTGTAGTCCAGTTTGTATACCTTACACGTGTCCCACTGCTCCTGTGAGTGGACACAGGAATGCTGTGTGAGAACCCCGCCACCTGTCTACGCCACACGTGAGAACAAACTGTATGAGCTTGCGCCAGCAGCAGTCATTGCAAGACACGTACCTGGTTTTGGAAACTGCAAAGCATGCGTTGTACTATAGCTTTGCATGGTCATTGAAGATTCCGTCTGGAAACGCATTCTTGTTTAATTTTCCTGTGTTTGGAGTTATATGATCGGCGATCTTTGGTTCTTCCAATAATATTTCACAATTATTCTTTAACCCTGAATAACAATACCTCTGAAAAAGATTCGTAGAACCAACAGAAACAAACAACAGAAAAGGGTAGCAAATCCTTCCAAAACGTTAATGCCGGGCATGAAAATGCTGAAATAATCGTCTGGTGGCGGAAGCCTGCTGCGTAATTTTCCTCTAATATACATTTCTTTTTTTATCAAGAGACTGAAGAACATCACAAGGTAGTCTGATCGACTCCACCTCGTGAGTCTATCAGATCAGACGTCCCCTGGCCGTGACCCGGCCATGGGGATGCCTCTTCAAGGAATGCCAGGCAGCCAGTACGGTGTCGGGTGTAGCTCGCCGGGATCGGATTTGGGCAACGGACTCCGCCCGACGGAGCCGGTCGCCTGGGATCGCACCGGACCGAAACACCCTTACTTCTGTTTGCCATTGGAACGAACAAGGACGGTGCCAGGTTACCCATGAACCCTACAAAGAAAATACTTGAACAAAATACGGACATGAATACGTATTTTGTTATATTATATACATATGATATATTTATGTTTTATATACTACAAATTTATATTAAATAATATATTGCATATGATAAAGAATACATATTAAATGCTTGGGGGTTTGTCCCCTCCCCGAAAAGGTCTCTCCCTCACCCCTAGATCTCGGCTACCCTAGTAAAGGTTGCAGACCACCGAGTCTCAACTCGAACCGAGAATGCTCTGCTCACGGCACCGGGTCAGATGCACTTCAGTCCCTGCCGCACACCACACACCTCCCTCACGGAGGACCCGACAGTCAACCCCCCAAAAACCTGTCCTTCAAAGTACACCGCACCTACCAAGAATGCAATTTTAGGGTAAATCCCCATTGACTGGGGAGGGGGCAAATATTAACATTGGGGCAAAATTCTCACATATCTGATAAACGACGGCCCAAATTAAAATTTTCAGCACCTTTCTAGCATCACACTGTACATACTGCCTCATCACAGGCCGAGTACTTTAGTTTACAAATTCCACTGCACTTGACTGTACTAAGCTTAGATATGTGAAGGGATCCGGGAGCTCTCCCTCCGTTTTCCAAGTTTTTATTATTATTTTGTTTTTTGCCATCTCCGCGTTTTTCGGCGCAGCTCTGATACTTTCCTCTCAATTTTGTTCACGTCCTATAAGGTCAAAATGTTCACTCTTATTTTGTCCGGTCCTGTCGAAGCTAAGCCAAAGTTTTGGGAGGCGCCGCAGACCTTTTTGACACTGTTCAACATAGAAGAAAAATGGCTGTCATGAATTTCGCGATGCCCATCACTGTCACCGATGGCGGGAGTGGATTTAGAAAAAAAGAATAGCGGGGAGTGGTGCGATCAGAAGTGATTCTTGAAATAGTGTAGAAAGTAGTGTAGAAATTCTTGAAGTAGTGAAGTAATTGGGTCGCACAGGCATGGAAGGGCACCCCTGCCTATCCATTAACGGGTAGGGGATTATCAAAAATAAAGAATGGAATAAAATAAAAAGGGTGTTTTTAGATGAACATTGAAACATCGTGACTGTAAAGATAAATAATCGGGCCAACCTAAAAAAACAGTTTTGTCGCACTGAGTTCATTGCACAAAGTCAGAGAAAGGTCAAAAATGAAAAAAGATGGTTTCATTCGTCAGATCCGTTTGACACAAGTGTGAAACGGATCTGACGGACTAAGGTTCCCACGAGAATAGTGATTCATTTGTCTTTTGAAGGCATTATGGTCAATTCCTGGAGCAATGCCCGTGGACTACACTTTTTTGTGGTTCAGCTACTCCGTAACCAAGTACGCAGAAAGGGCAGGGGCAGCTTCCCCCGAACGTTTTAAGAATGGGCGTCGACAAAGAATGGATCCAAAATACGCCTTGCCCCCCCGAACTGCAGGGGAGTTCCCGCGCCCCTGTCCGTTGCTGTAGGTAAACTGACCTTGTCCACATTGAATGGCGTGCTGTACCGTCTCCACTGGCCGTCCGTCCAGTTTGCAAAGGCAGCTGGCGGCTTACACCAAAAGTCGACATCAGGGGGCACGTGAAACACCACCACCATGGTTTGCCAGGCTGCTGGAAGACCTGTGGGCACGATGACCTCGCCGTCAACGCCGCTACGGTTTCGGCCTCCGGAAAGGCATGGTTTGGGACAGACCACGTGTTGTTTGGTGTCATGGTTCAGAGGGGTTCAGATGACGTCAGTTCATGCATGAAGGATCGCTTGACATATGCTAGAAGGAATCCTCTCTTCCAATGAATGTTTCAGTTGGGTGACAGGCACTTGTTGGCACTTGATGAGCTGACACACAACGGCCACCTGGTTGTCATATGTTTTTCTTAGCCCTGTTATGCACTTAATGGTTACAGAATTAAAAGTGAAGGAACCATTTGACTTATTTTGTACGCTGCAAACATCTCTGTGGAAAGTCTCAAGACAAAGGAAATCCAAGTCACTGTGTCACGATTAGCTATACGCAAGGACGGATTCAGCTCATATGCCGTGGGGAGATGGCAAACCTCTGCTTAACGTTATCTACTCCCAAACATCGATTTGTCGTCGGATTTCGGCCATTTTGTGTCTTTTTTTTAAACTGGCTTGTATTTTTAACAAAAGTGCTTAAACGTAAAAAATTACATTTTCGCCCAAAAAGGGGTGCCAAACGACATCATGACGACTGTTTCTAACAAAACATGACTCATACCCCCGACCACCCCCCGAGTCCGCCAGCAGCTTTACAGTGGAGATGGCATGGGAACGACTAAGCATCGGACAGGCTTAACTCCGCAACAAAGCACGAAACCGGTCGGGGTTTTGTGGGCGCCCGGCCGAGACGCTGAGGCTCACAGTAGAGTGAGAGCACGAAGAAGCTGATGAGCTGCCACCGTCCGACCTCGCCGATCTGCCTCAGAAGAACGTCGCCGGACTCGCCCGGTCCCGTCATCGTGCTGGCCGCCTGCGCAGGAGACACGCCGTCAGCAGGACGCACTGCTGAGCGGTCGAGGAGCAGGCAGACAGGGAACAGGAACACCCGTATTCAACGCTCACTCCCGGAGGTGGTCCGGCGTTCAAAACGTCGAGTACACGAATACGTTGTTCATGATAACTTCCGCAACCAGCTTCTTACGGAACGGGCAATGGTTGACCAGCATGTCTGGTCGTTCTGGAAGCTCGGAGCGACCGTTTGCTGCTGTCATATGCTGCCAAACGGGCTGAATGGTATGCCATGGATAAACAGTCATGATAACGTTTCGTCGTGAATCATCGAGGTGCAGCTCATGCAGTCAGGAAAATCATCATGGATCATCACGAAGGCTTACATAGTTTTCACTCCCAGCATCTGAAATGCAACGTCGGTTCAAATGAGTTACCTGAAAACATATATGGCCGGGTTATTCTCTCCCCGATTATGACGCTTTAGCACTACCGGCTCAGATTCGTGCCGGTTATCTCTCTCTCTCTCTCTCTCTCTCTCTCTCTCTCTCTCTCTCTCTATCATGGGTACTCCTTATCGCGAACTATGGGTAAAGATGGAGACACCATTTGAGTGGCACTTTACTCGTGCCGGAAGAGGCGATTATATGCAGACTGCGGAGCGGACGAACTGAGCGCGGGGCGGCGGATGTGTGAACCCAGTGCCGCTCAAGCAACGCTTCCCAGTGACGACAACGCTTCCCTGCCGAGGCCGACCATCCAATCCAGTCGGACCGGCGCAGTGGACCCGGCGCGGTTATCACAACCGGATCTGTCCGCGAGGGGGGATTTTTTCGCGGCGATTTTTCTCCGCCGGCGAAGGTGAGCGCCTCATCTGGCCACCCGCGACGTGTCCGGCAGCCAGAAAGCGGGAATGCCGTGCGCCAGGTGGCCAGTCGGGTGACCAGACGGCCACCTGGGTGACCAGACCAGACCAGACCAGACGGGGAGGGGGGAACGCGATCTCCGCCCCTCTTGCCGTGTCGTGCACCAGCCGTCCAGTGTTTACGCAGGCCGGCATACCGAGCTCGCCCAGAGGATTAGGATAAACCAGGGCCATCGTGTTCAGGAGCGGGAAGTCTGGACCTGAGGTGGCGACAGGCATCCTCAGTGACTGCCGCAATGCAAGCAAGAAAAAAGAAAGAAACCGAATAGAAATGAACAAATATGATCGGGCAACCAAATAAACAACATAATTACAGCAT
Source organism: Capitulum mitella (assembly GCA_030062745.1). Taxonomy (NCBI): domain Eukaryota; kingdom Metazoa; phylum Arthropoda; class Thecostraca; order Pollicipedomorpha; family Pollicipedidae; genus Capitulum; species Capitulum mitella. Next base: position 3,876,852 of record CP099851.1, on the reverse strand, counting down.
GTGATTCAGAAAACTGCTCGGATTGCACAGTTTCATTTGTGACGACTGGATACTTGGTCAGTGGAAACCAAGAGGCGGTAAATTCCACCTGAAGTCGAGGGAATCCGACTCATCACCATCCCTGAATTTCCAAGATTTGGGGGCATATCTTGCTAAGTCGCCGATTCAGTCCAACTGATCTGTCTACTCGCCCGGAGCTCCAGGAAAAGGTGCCAGGTCGTTGGTGTGACATGGTCGGCCATCTCCGGAAACAGAGGTGCCTGTGCCCCCCACATCCTCCATGCCTCACAAGAGGTGCTTCAAGAGTCCAGAATCCAGACTTGCATGAGGACCTCCACGATACGGAGGCTATAACGGCCCTTCGTCGAAACGTAAAACGGTTCAGCGGTTCTGAAACGTAATGATACTTTTATTCCCTAAGCGATGATTTAGTACATGTGGGCACTATTTAAACATAATGATAGGCAAACAATTTTCAGGGCTTGAAATGCTATTTCATTTTGTATTTACATACGTTTGGGCCAAGTTATCTGAATATGCTGTCGTGCCACTTCTTATCTGTTTGTGTGATTCCACGAAGGTGCCTTTCCAAGACAAGATTTTGCAGATGATAAGGATGACCCGGTTTTGGGTTTGAAAGGCCAGTGACGTCTTGGAGTTCAAATGAGGTCACTGGTATTAATCTACCTCGAAGTGACTTTGAAAAATTGTAGAAGTTTTTTCTTGTTTACTTCATTGATAGAACTGATCTGACGCTTGGAAGACGGTTCTGAAGCCAAAATGGGGAAAAATACGACAACGGAGGTGGCAAGAAGAGGCAAGAGAAGGCAGGAAGGCTCTTTCAATGTAACCTGAGGGGCCACAGTTTGACCTGAAATGGACAAACAGCATATGAACTTAAAAGTAATGTCACAGGCTATACATTTGTACTTGGTCCTTTTTTCCGTATTCATTGAGAGGGATATCGGCCGGGGTAGCAGCTACCCACTTCGACAAGCGTATAGACGAAAATCCTCACTTCCGGCGAGGGTTAAGACGATGGGAGAAAGAACCGACGGGGGGAGGCGTCCGACCCGTGGGCCACCTCTTTTTTACTGTGGTAAAGAAGGTGTTGGACTTATCAGCGCTCCCCTATCGGTTTAAGTCGAACTTAAAAAAGGCTTCGGCCTCGACTGAAAATGCACAGGGTGCTGTAAGAAAATGTTAGCAGTTTGTCCACACTGTATAGCAGACGACAATTTGCATGACTCTGTATAAATGCAGATGTTTGGCAAAAAAAACTTTCTCAGCTGTTTTTTTTTCGTTTGGGAGTCCCTCTCTTCCTCGAAAACGCATGCACGTCCTTGAGGCTGGTCTTTCAACTGCACCAGTCCCCAGAGGCCTACCGAGGATTTTGCTGAGGGGTGCGTTGAACAGGTCAGGAGCACCAAGAGGCCACGAGCCATGTCAACCCGCAGAGGAGTGGGCGTCAAAGCCCCCTGTGACCTCGGCGTACGTTGGGCCGACGGCGTCGAAGCTCAGTCTGATCTCGGGATGCTGACGCCGTCTTCGCCGCAGGCCGACGAGCCTCTCATGCCAAACACCATGGCCCTCTGGCCCAGACAGCGACAGCGGCGTCATCACGAAGGCGCAGACATCAGCACGAGCCATGCGACACGCGACACCAGGCTTATCACTGGCGCCCTCACCTCAGGGGTCACGCGGGGACCGGCGCCGACCAAAGAGCGGCTCCGTTCATCGAGCGTGTCGTTCCGTGCACTGAGCGAGGAGATTCTACCACCGTGACTGATCCAGCGTGGCGCCACAGTGAATACTGGCTATCCTTATCCATGCATCTTTGGGTTTCTGCCTGTGTGTCGCGCCCTAGGGTAAACGCACAGCGCGTGTGACCTCCCGATGTTCTGCGGCGCCTGGTCGTGAAGCGCGAGCACGCGCCTCCGCCGAAACATTATAGTTTTTGTTGAATCTGTCACGGCAGGGGAGCCTGGGTTCTTAATCCCTAATGATTAATCTCAGTCCGATGTTGTGGCTTTCTGCAGAAATCAGCGGTTAGATGGTAATCCACATGAGTCTGGTTGGTGCATGCGCGTCGAATATGGATAAAACACGGGGAGAGAGCATCTCGATTCAGGGCGACGAGTGGTGGACGAAGAGCACCGCTCTAATAGACGCATGCGACATCTTCGAGCAAAGTTGCCTGGTTTATCCGGCGGAGACAGCGAGATCAAATAAATACGGGTGCGGGTGTCAGTGAGGATTTTGTACAAGTGACTTGCACACAGATTTTGAGACGACTTCGTCGCCTGCCACCAAACGACTTCCGAGCGGGACCTGTGACAACGCGGGGCGCGTGACAAGGACCGTTCAGCAACGAAATTAACTGCTTGGCGTGCCCCAACGTCAGTGTGGAGCTCTTGCCGCTGCATCGCAACACCACAGCGGCACGAAGTATAAACACACGTTCGGAAAAGGAATGTCGGTGACCCTGACTGCAAAAGTAACTGTCACTGTAGCCGATGGACATCGACTTTACCCCTCAGGCAATCCCGTTTATAAAGCTTAAGAGCAAATGTTCCACGTTTAACACAAGGCGCATGCACTGCACATGCATGTTCTCTTAGACTTGATCGCATGCCGTAAGTTTTCGCGATTTCATAATGCTTTGTGAAAGATACGTCGCTGGAACAGACCAAAGTGATCAATTCCAGTCCGATCTTATGGCTTTCTGCAAAAATCAACGGTTTGATGACGCTCATCACAAATTATCTCAACCTCCGACAGTTAGCCGATGTTAAATGCGCTTTCACAGACAGCAGTGACAAATGTTTGGCCGAGTGTCAGTAGCCGCCTTTACACGGGCATTTGAAAAGTTGCCAGATTCCCCGCTACGTTAGCCAGTTATCATCCGCGAGGTTCTGTATTTCCTTCATGCTCCCTTAAATGATCGGAGATGGCAGCTTAGGTGGCGCAGACGTGTCAAACAACACTGCTGTACCTGATATTTGCAGGTCAGCCGACCTCTACGGCCCTGCTTAGTCATTCAGGTCAGGTATCTTGCTGGGAAGTCATTTTGCCAAACCAAGTCCGTATACCCACCCACTTACCTTCTTCAGGTTTCGAAAATGACAAACTTGTTGAAACAAAGGCTACAGTCTGTGGCAGCAGCGGAGTTCAAATTCGCCTCGTCTAGCCCGCGTCACCGCACGCCCTCGCCCGTCTGGCTCACGTTCGTCCTCGCTGCTCAACGCTTTATTTACAACTGGCGAGACGACCCCGCATATTGCCGCCCAGAGGCGCGGCCAAGGGGGGCCCGGGGGCCCGAGCCCCCCTTAAGCCCGCATTTTTGTAAAAACCATCGTATATCGTCTTTCCGGCGGGTGTTTTTGTATGATTTCAGGTCACTCTGAGGTCCCGCCCCCTCCGCTTAAGAAAATTCTGGCTGCGCTCCCTGTTGCCACCCAAAACTCCACGTGAGGCCGCGGTCGGCTCCTCAGTCCTGACGTATGGTGCACTGCACTGTTTCGAACGACGGGAGTGGCCCTGCTCTCCAGCAAACTAACGGTCCTAACATAAATCCATACTTCTGCGAGCAATGACCACTAAGCCTGCACACGAGTACACTCGTACACAAGGAGTGAAGGAATTTTATGCTCCCTTACCACTCCCGTTGCGCTTCCAGCCCATCAGCATTCGACCAGTCAGCGTCTTTGTTCGAAAACCTGTTAACCTTGTCAAGGTACATAGCGACTGCGAACCAATGGATTCGGCCAGCCGCCGCATCAGTCGGACGCGGCCAGGCTGGCCAAAAGCTGCCAAATGGACCTCAGAACACTCAAGGGAATTATTGCGCATTACATATAGTGCGCCATGCTAAGGCAACTCGTGTTTTTATTTATGGCTTGCTTGTATCGTAACCCAGTCATTCTGTTCTACAACGTCAACATGCACGTTTACAGAACCAACTTGTAGTATTAAACCGCCATTTTTATAACTTGGCCGATCTGGCCAACTTGGCCGGGCATCTGGCAGTTTCTCAAACGCCCGTATAAAAGTGGCTAGTAAACCAATTCTGAAGAAAAACAAAGCTATCCGACTTTCCCTCTTCACAACTTGTGTTAATATTGCATTGATATTTACGTGAAACATCAAGGAAACGATACTTTAATATACTAGACTACAATATACTGGAATATACTAGAAACGATACTAGAATCATACAACAATCTTGAAAAACAGTTTAAGGGAATCAGGGGCCGATCCAGATGGGGGAGCGCTTGCCTCGCTCCCTGTGAGCCGCAAAATGTCGCTTTCTGCCTTTCAAAGGTCAAAGGGCCTAGTTTCAATTTGCCATACCTCTCTCAGAAGGAATGGATTAGTTTCTTCCTTCAAAAGGTAGCCACGCATTCGCCAGTAAAGCGTTTTACATCTGCCACAAATCCGGCGTGTGCAGTACAGAACGCTCAGCTTAATACTTAACGGTAGGCAAATTACCACGCGCCGCTCATCTGCACCAATCTAAATCCTCTTCTACGGTGGCAAAGTCCTATCAGTCTGCCAGCAACACTGTCAGGAAGTGCTTCCTCTGCGGCGATAATCCGCCGCATGTCCTCCAACAGGACTACCTGCACTCAGCGTGCCACCTCCTTGATCGGCGCCTTCCTGCACTGGCCAGATCTGCCAGTGGGCTCCCGCTGCTGGCAAACAAAGCACCTGGCACGGCGACGCGCGGACGACTTGTACCCGCCTCAGAACCGGAGCCGGCTGTGCTGAGCTCCCCCTCCCCCCGCCCCCACTCCCGACTTTCCCCACACCTGATCAGCTCGTTCCGGACAGTGACCGGCAGCCTTGAAGGACGCGGGAATTTTGTGACGACCGCCAGTGCGATGTTTCGTGATGGTACAAGACGGGTGATTGATACAAGCGCATGGCGTTTTTTGTTGCGTGCCAGAAATAAGACACCAGCGGTCTTTTTGCGCCGGCGCGCAAATTGACTATTCTTAGCTCCATAATGATAAGCTGGGTTTCTTCGCACTGCAAATGCAAATGAACGTGTTATAGTTTGTAAGCAATATTTTCCCATGGCATGCTTCCGCAGAAATAAGCGAGCTCCATTTTACATCACACACGGACGCATGTACCGTTTTATCTAGTTCATTCACGAAAGTAAGCCGTAACATGTGAACTGAAGTGGACCAAACAGGCCGTTCAGGATTTTCCGGTCATTTGCTTTGAGAAGAGCATATAACTAATTGAGAATATACAGAATAAAATATCTGTTTTGTCGGTAGGGGGAAGGAAATTTGCGTAGTCCATTTCCACCTTAGACGTTGACTAAAAGCAATGACACACAATACGTCTTTGTACCTCCTTTCTCCCCCTTCCAAACTGCGGGGGAGTTTCCCCTACCCACAGTGTAATTTTCCGGCGTAGAATATATTTTCCAGGCAAAATTCTGGCGTTATCGCGTTGAAGTTCATTGGATTTTCCTGTGTATTCTTTTTTATACATGACGTCAAAACTTTAAGTCAAGATTTGGCAAAAACATGTATTACTGGCCCATCCACATATAGTCTACATAATGTTTGGACATATGTATGCTCCACATGTGGTGACAAAAGAGAAATCCGCATCCATTCCTCGTGCTGAAAACAAGGTACAGCTCGATAATTAAACGTTTCTACACGCGGTTTGTACATGTTCGTGCATATGGTTAACATAAAGGCCATGTTTAGTACAAAGAAGATAATGAGGATTTACGTTGCGGTCGTGCACAAATAAATATGCAAGGTTCGGAGTTTGATCAATACGTGGCAATGCTTTATATCATCAATTTGAACTCAGCTAATAACGTTTGCGAGGAATGCATTTACGGCAGATATTTGTAAATGCACTGGCAGAGGCGGATGCAGAATATCGGCATACCATCAATTACGGAACATGGTTTGGTTTCATGAACACACCACTGGCAGCTTCAGTAGACCACATTAAACCATCTGTTTTCGTTTCCCAAACCTGCTGTTGATGTCTGTAAAATACTGAAACCAGCGTATCACGTAAGGGTATTACAGCTTGACCAGTCACTGAGGCTAAAGTGAAGGGAAAACATTATACAAGTTTGCCGATAATTGTCGCCTCATGTTGAGAACTCTGAATCCACCACTTCCCTAAAATTCACCACCAAATGTGCTTGGACTAATTAACGTTGTTTACCGTTTTCTTCTCTCGAAGGCACCGCTGGCGTTTGTTGCTGCTTTTGTATACAACCAAAATGCAGACCACAGGCTTTCGACTTAGCTCTACTTCGTCGAAATTGTTCACTTGGTATGGCGGATCTCGGGGTTAATTTTGTGGTTCGGCGGTTGCTGCAGGACAGTTGATCTCATTACGTGGTGATCTACAGCTCGGTCCTGTCCAGCAAACCAGAGGCAAAACCTAATGCGTTTCCTCCTCCTTATCGCCCTTCTCTTCCTCCTTATTCCTCTATCTATTCATCTGTCTATCTATCTACCTATCTATCTATCTATCTATCTATCTATCTAGTTGTCGACTCATCACCTATCTATTTGACTATCTATCCATCGCAATATTTTCCTTAACAGCTAATAGACACGAGTTTGAAATCTGGAGACGTCCACTAACGATAGACTTGAATATCACCTTGCAGATGTTACGCGTACGTTCTTTTTGATCCGTTTCGACACCTCCAGGACTGGTTTGGCTCTTTCTCAGTGTTTCCTGTCCTCCTGCCCGAACATAAAGTCATACTCCTCAGACATCGGGCATAACATCGAGACAAAATGCAAAGACAACCAAGTAGTCAAAATGAAATAAAATAAGTGCATGTAAATGCGCGATTTTAACGGCAACGATTGTCGGTTTAATTGATGTTCTTGGTTTTTCTAGCCGGCAAGCAAAGAAAAGAAATTCACCCTGAGATTTACTTCATTCCTGACAGCTGCAAGCCATCTTAGCAGCACAGTTACTCTAGCAAGATGCGTAGAACTACGGGAGTCGAAGTAGGTTAGTACTGGAGCGATTCAGTTCATTGGCAGCGAAGGTAAGAGGTGGATTGTTTCACGCACTCGGGCATTTTTGTATTTGCGTTATTTGCTCACATCAGATTCAGGCGCACCCACTCAGCTCTAGCCATTTGGCGTAAAAATCTCTCACGCCGCGCGGACAGGCGAGACTGGTGTTTTCACGCAACCAGTGATCGATGAAACTGAAACACTTTTCGATCTGCAGACCAACGCACCAATCAATTACATAAAATTTGCCACCCATTTCACAAGGAAACGTGCTCTCCGGCAATGGCAACACGCAAGAATTTTCATATCGAACCTTATGAAAAAAGATCATTTTGCACGATTTAACGGGTTGCGTTTTCAGGAATTATCAATATGCTGAAGCGTTCGTCTGCAATGTTTCATTTGACGAACCAAGAATTACGAAGTAATGGTGATTGTTTCAAAAACCTAATGCTGACTGCAGACATAAGCTCTGATGTTCCGTAAACGTCAATGAACAAGTTGTGCCGGACACATTATCCGTCATTTATTTAATTGCATGCAATCAGAAGACCAATTTTCTTTGAAGGTTCTTTGTCCATTTCCTCTAGAATTCCGGGCGTTTCCATAAGGCCACATTCGCCAAATCGCCCATGTAAATTCATCAAACTAATGGTATGGAATGGAATGCATCCAGCAAATGAAATTCAACGCAATGAACTAGCGCTGCTTGTTGGTTGTTCTCCTTTTGTTCAACCCTTGCCAGCACACGGAGGGACTGGTGTCATTCACCGACGGGGGGGGGGGGATTAATGCAGCTTTTCTGAGGTTTTTGCCCGATGTGGCAAATCACGGAAAGTGCTATTCCGATCACTCATAACTGTTCATCACGATCATCAGTCTCGACTTAGGGGGTGATCACCTCCCTCTGAGGTTTTCTGAGATTGCAAGAGAACGAACCAACGCATCGCCACAACATTTTAGGTATCTTTTGCTCGACTATTTTTGCATCTTGCGTCGAAGCTTTGACCTCAAGTCGAGTTAGATGCCTGACCTAGGTCAGGTGAAGTGGGCCTATGTCCGAAAAGGCTTATCGCCCTGTAACGTTTTTTCCGGAAAGCATGGCATCACAATAAAACTTTCTGGCACTGGAAATCTTAATAGATGCAACAACTTCCGAGTCATTAACCTAAGGTTAACCCCATTTTTAAAGCATACCACCGTTTTGCGGAAATTGACGGAGTTTTTAGAACGTTTTGAGGGTGAGGCGATGCAGACATTCAATGTCCGTCATTGGGCAAAGTATCAATGACCTCCAACCATTGGTCTGAGGTCAGGTCACCAATGATTGTTATGAATCAAAATGCACCGTAGTCAAAATCGGCGATGGATGACTTAGAATGGATAGAAAATAGCAGATGTGGCCTTTACAGTTGAGAATAGTACCAAGAAGTTCGAAAAGCTTAAAAAATGCCGTATTTTAGAAATAAAGAGGCATTCACCAATAAAGCTCAGTTAATTGTGTAGATTAACACCAACCAATTTTTTTCAAAATTTAAGGAAGGCAAAACACACAATGACCAATAGTATCAAGAGATATCACTTGGCAAAACACATGTTGCAAAAATGAAGGAACGCTGAAATTAGTTCTCATTAATTCCATGCCGCGTTGGGCACAGGCGCCCGCCGTGCAGTGCCGCAAATATTCCTGGGTCTTTAACTCAATATTTACTCATATACAAGCAAGCAAATACACTATGCAAATGAGCGAAATTAGACGTGTATCAGCATCTGCGAACTTTTTCATCTTCGTTTACCTAGGCTTCATTTATCACAGCCCTTGAAATGTAGGCCGTTTCGCGATTTCATGTAGTGTGGTATTAGCAAAAACATATGGGGCGTAAAGGTATTGCATATTTTCCGAAAAAATAAAAATGAGGCCAGTTTTGAGCTCTACTCGTCACGAGCTTTCCAGCGGAATGCTTATTTTTACATTAAGACCAACCGTTAGTTAGTTAGAGTGGAACGGTAAACCCCCCACGATTCGGACGTGCATGACGCCGACTGCCAGTCGTAACGCGAGTTAAACCTCTACATTATCTTTGAAAATCTGAAGATAAGTCATTGAAAAGCCAATGCTCGGTGATGTCTATGACCTCTTTCTTGAGGGAAAAACTAAGGATAAATTATGGTACAACAACGGTCGTTGTCGTATAGCAAACGTTCTAAGTGTTGTACAATGTTCAGTCTTGTTCATTGTTATCCAACGGTATCAGCCATGGCGTGAGCGATTCCGCCTTTGGGTCCTTACCAGCGTCAAGGTCATCTTAACTCAAATTTATGAAATGAGGTCTCTCGCACTTTTTTCGTCTTTTGCCGACCTTGCACGGGACATTAACTAATCGAAACGGCTGGCTTACATGCAATAGTGGCTGTCGTCTAGTGATCGTCAGACGTCATTCTGGGCCCCTCAAAAGTGGCCTATAGGTTACGTTGCATGGGATGGAATGAAAACCAGAATGTATTAATATAACGTCCTCTGTTGTCACTTGGAAGCTTATTCAGTTGCCTAAAAGGATAAAAATTTCATCGCAAGTCAAAATCCAAACAAGTCACACGTGCGTCCTTGTTTCATTCCTCTGTTACTCAAGGTTCTGAAATGGCCTGTGAGTCGTACCAACCACTAAATTGTCGAAGGTAGCCAAATACCATATATTGCCGATGGTAAAGACGGCTTTCAGCCAAGTCTAATTACTACAGAAACAAAACCTTTTATGTCACACGAAACGCATCAGGTCGTAGTGAAGGTTTATCGACTATAATTGGCAAAAAGGCAATTGTGATTTATGGTGAAACGAGACATAACCCAAAATAATGACCAAAGCGAAATTTAAGAAAATGATTTAAAAGTAAAAATTCATAATAACAAAACATATGTGATGGATTTAAAAACATTTCTATCGTATTTGTCTACCTGTGACTGTTCTCTAGAGTTTCGGAAGCCGATTCTTTTGCAATATCGAAAATCCTAAACGTCACCACGGTTGAGTATGATGGGGTATAGGTGACATCGACGCCTTCAGGGCACTTTTCATGGTCTGGTAATCAGCGTCATGATAAAGTTGAAAGCAATGAGGAAATATACCTCTAACTCATTCACTCACGACCTTAACCCTATTCCCGGAGAGCTCAACAATCTAGTCTTCCTGCACGGGAGGTGGGTTCGTCCCCTCCCAGGATCTGCAGAACTGCACATCCAATTTCATTGTAACAAACGACATTCAGTTTAGCATGACGTGGACTATATTTTCAGAGAAAATCTTTTTTAAAATTTACAAATGGGTGAATAAAGCGAGCAAAACAGTTAAAATAAGGAATATTTTTTACTTGTTTTAACTCTACTGCTTATGGCTCGATTTTGATGCAATTGGTATGAATGGAGAGCTAATCGATCGGACTTTCCCTGTTGGCCAACATGTCAGGAATTCTGGGAAAACTTGCTGAGTCGTTCACAGGATTTCGAAAAGGGAAGGAATGATATTGAAAAAAAAACTTAATCAACATAAAAGCTTGGGTTTTTTAATTTTATTATTCATGATATATGTCTGAAGAACAAATCGTATTACACTGTTTGTTTAATGCTAGGCGTAGGCTTCTCCAGGGACAGGAAGACGGTGCCGCATTGTCATGGCATGCTCATCAGCTCAACTCACGGCCTATGACCTTCAGTAACATTAAATGAATTAAAGGCCATATTTAATGGCACTGAGTTCGTTTCATATCATTCGAAAATGCTACTATCATTTAAATTCACCATATTCGTAAAAGTCCGGTTCGTGGCCGTCATGATATGTGGTATGCAAACGAGCATTTTAGGTCCCAGCTCTGTGAAGTGCTCAGATATCGGCCTAAAACTTGGTAAACAAAAAGAGGGTGCCTTTCTGAGTCATATATATATATATATATATATATATATATATATATATATATATATATTATGTGTGTGTGTGTGTGTGTGTGTGTGTGTGTGTGTATTCCTAATGACCATCACTAAGGATTTTTTGCCTTTCTAAATTGCAATACAGTTTGAAGTTCTAATACCAAATCCCATCAAGGGAGCCTGAACACACACACACTCATACATATGTATCTATGTATGTATATATATATATATATATATATATATATATATATACATGTAGCCATAGAGTTCCTACAGCTTCCCCCAAAACCCAGGAATTGGGCGTAAAAAATATAGATGGAGAGGGGCGGAGGCCGCCCCCCCACTGAGAATAAGGTTAAGACTTCAAACTACGATATAGTTTGGGAAGGTGAATTAAAATTATATAGCTGTAGCCATTGCGAATGATGGCCATCAAGTCCATTTAACAGTAATCGGCACCATTTCGAAGTTGTAGAAAACTAACGACTACAAGTTAATGGCCGATGCTGACAACACAGCAGGTGATTAGTTGAAAGCCGTCGCCATTCCAGTTGCCCGAGCCTTGGACTCAACTGGACGCCTGGCTCTGGTGGCGGACGGTTGTGTTTCAGCAGAGCTGTGATGTGGCTGTTACTGATCCTGTTACCCCTGTCCTCCTCCTTCACCATCGACCAGTTCAAGCTGGAGAAGGGCACCTTCACCAGCACAGCCTTCTCCTCGTCGCCGGCGGCTGGTCTTCAAGAGTGCGCTGCCCGCTGCGGCCGGCTGACGCCCGAGTTTTGTGACGGCTTCAGGTACGGACCGGACCGGCTGTGTGAGATGCTGGTGGAGCCGGACCACTGCCTGGTCGCCGACCGTCCAGCTCAGAAGGACCAAAGTTCCAGCTATTCCCGTCGGGCGGGCACCAGAATAACGGACCTCTGCGCCCCTGGCTGGATCGCCTTCAACGGCAGCTGCTACTTCAGGACCCAGGAAACGACCGATGGCAATAGCACCCATCAAGCATGCCTCAGCCTGAGCTTATGCTCCAAGCCAGCCTCCTTAAACGACGACCTGGAGGTGGTGTTCTTGATGCATCACTCCAGTCGACCCAACGAATCTGAGTGGATTGGACCTGTTCGAAGCTCAGGCTCGTCCTGGCGGAATCCAGATGACACCATCTTCGTGCCATCCGTAGAGATCCATGGCTCACCGAGCGAAGCTTTCCTCTGCATGAACCTTCCATACAGGTTATATAAGACACACCTAGTCCAGCGGTCCTGTGCTTCCACGAGGCTCGTTGTGTGCGAGGAGCGGCAGCCAGCACATCTGCTGAGCGGATGTCCCGCCGGCTGGCTGCAAATTGTCCAGCACTGCTACCTGCTGCTCTCCGAGCCGATGACCTTCGACGATGCGGACCAGCACTGCGGCCGGCTGGCGGACGGCTCTCGACTGGGCCACCCAATGGAGCCGGGCATGGCCGCCATTCTCGCCGCTTACGCAAAACAGACGGCTGGCATCGGTATCTTCTGGGTTGGGCTGCAAGACAAAAATGCAGAGGGCGACTGGCACAGTCTGGACGGGTCGTCTTCGTTTATTGCCTGGGACTCCACAGATGTTGTTGAACCAAATGGAGGACGTAGCGAAAACTGCGCAGCTATCAGAGTGTCAACTGCTCTGATCTTGGATATCTCCTGTGATTCTCGTCTGCCGTTCCTTTGTCACGTGGCTTTCCGCACCACGTGAAAAGGTTACAGAAGACTGCAACTACGGGATTTGACGCCGACCTCGACAATGAACTTGATCATGACCTTGAAATCGTCATCCCTGGCTTTTGACACCCTATGCAGCCTTACTCTGCCGTGTTTGTATTGCTTGGCGTCAGGTACGGCTAAAATGGAACGTCTGGAGGCATGGATCTGCGGGGTTCCTTCACTTGTGCCACAGTTCCCAGCACCCGAATTTGTCTGTCGATAGATGGCTTTGCAATCGATTAGCAAGCTGTTCAAGTGCAATAAAAATGTTTCATCAGTTTTGCATGTAAAACGTCTGTAGTTTGGTGCCACAGGGACGTAGCTACCAGATAACTATTTCTTACAAACGTGCATGAAATAGTCATTGCAACATGGCAAAAGGATTTGGATTTTAGACCATTTGTGCAATATCGTATTCTCTTTTTCGAATAAGTGACCGTTGTGCGCTTAATCAATACGATATCCGCTAAAGGAAAATTTAAACCAAATATGGTATGTTTCATAGAGGTTCATAAGCAAGCAAGCATGAAAAAATCGAAACTGCCGCAGCCTATAGGACTGCGTTCTGTAGCTCTTTTCCCTTGTCCCCTCACTCCGTTTAAAACATCCACATTGTCCAAGTGGACAGATCTTCCAGCGATATTAAAAGTTGTAAACACTCATGCCATCTTTCCGCTCGACATCGTTAGCCTTTTGGACAAAAGATAATGTCACTTATGTGGAAATCTCCTCATCTCGCTGGATGTCACCCGTCATTTTTTGTCTATTACACTATCTGATTGAAGTATGTTTGTTTGTCTTTCGTCCTGCCGAGGGATATGATCCCGTGCCTCGTGCCCAAGAATATTAACCCTATTTCCGGCAGGGGAGGCTGAGTCCGCCCCCCTTCGGGTTTTCTGCTTGCGAATTCCAGGCTATTTTGACGCAGCTTTACGAAACTTGGTGACTTTTCCCAGCTGTTCTTTCTACGTACTGTGACAAAATTTTGAAATTCTGTTCTGCCCAGGGGCGGAGCCAGGCAACGTTTTTGGGAGGCACCTCAGACCATTTTTGGACCTGTTGAAGGCAAAAGGAAAATGACGGCCAAAAATAGCCTTCTTAAGATAGGACTTGAAACTTTCAATAGATGTATAGCTAAATACCTGGGCGACGTGCAAATACAATTTTGTTTATGTGAGGTCTCTTTCCAAGGTCAGGTGAGCGTCAAAAGTCAAAATTTGGTTTTACAGTAATAATTTCGACGCTATTTTTTCAAATGTCAAACCCGGAACATATATGACGTAGAAGCGCGTCCTCTATTTGCGTGTCACGTTTCAGCTTCATATCAGTTCGGATCACGGAGTTATGACCTGAAATGTCAGTGCGCGTACCCTATATTACAACAGTCGTAAAATGGATTTTTTGAAATAGAGTGAATTCAAATGATTGAAAACATTTACGGACAGTATTAAATGTACACAAGATCATTCCACGTTACTCCAATGTCACTGGAGGTCACTTAAGGTCAAAGGTCACAATTTGTTGTGAGAAGCATATGACCATGGCAGTTCCCCCTTTTTCATGTCCCTGGCACCACCTATGCTAACATTACCGAAAAAGTGCTTCTGCTTTTTATATTCATTCATTTGTTAAAAAACTGGTCCTCCTATTTTTGAAACCCTGTGAACGCCTTCGAATTTTCTCAAAATTGTAAATGTGTGTACCAATTTTTAAAGTCCCATCTATAATCTCTCGATTCACGCCAGTTCCATCGAAATCGGTTCATAAACAACGTAGTTATAAGAAGTCCAAAATTATCCCCATTTTGATATTTTTGGCACCCTATATCCACCCCTTTCAAAATTTTCTAGTTTTTCCTAAATGTGCTTTACGTCACGTCAAATCGATTGCCGTTTGTTGCGATGAAATCAGACGTGTAGTTCTGAAATGGGCCGAATCCGCCCTCCCCCCGCCGGGAATCGACCATACCGTCTAGCCCTCCGGGAATAGGGTTAAAGCATCGGCACGTAACGCGTGCCGTTCAAAAGGATTTGAGTTTTACCACTGGATTGGCTAATTTTCGTCGCGCTGCGAACCGTCGTTGGTGCGTGGTGTGCGGTTCAAGGGAAATTGGTAGTCCATTGGGATAACAAGCAAAACGAGAATCGCCAAGAACGTTAAGCACAGCATCGGTTCCGGCGAGTTTTTTCGGCAACCACGTGTCGGATCAGCTCGAAACAAAGCAACATCTAACGAGAATTGAACGGGCAATCACAGGACGCGCAGCACGTCACAGTGCGCTCGTCACGTGCCACGCGCAAGAGATGAACATGTGATAAGCCGTTTTTGGGCGTTTTTAGGATGGAGTGAGGTGCTCACGATGCAGAGATCGTAGCAGCATGCATAAAGGTCGCTGAATTTTTATGATGAAAATTAGATCGAAGTGTAATTCTTACTTACTTCAATACTCCGTTCTTTTGTGCACCATACCCACCCCTGCCATGGTCGAATTTGTTGCTGTTTAGTTGCCATCTATTTTTGGCAAATCCCTGCAAATCCTAAAGCGAGTTGTTCGCAAAAAAGAATCGCCTAGCAGCTGCACGCTTTAGCTAAATTTACCGTCAAATGAAGACGCACCCACGGCATCAGTATCTGGGGTCCACTGTGTAAAAATGGTTACCTTTTGTCTGCAAAGCAGTCTCGGTTACAGCATTTGTAGCATTTGTATCGGCAGTCCCAGGTCAGAGCAACTCAAAAAGGACATCATCCCAAAGGAAAGTAAACACCCAAACGTCGGGTACCACGGACGTCCAACAATAAATACCAGTATTGTTGTTTTTAGCATCAAACCTAGAGAATGATTTCGCCTGATGTCAACAGAGAAATTGTAATACGAGTAGTATTGCCTTGCGGTATATAATGTGCATTGCACGTCGCACCTGCCACGCGCAGGAGTATAAAACAGAATATGTGCTGCTTTCATTTCTCATCGCCTTCAATTGGATCCAGCAATCTGAGGGCCTCGAAATGGGTATCAGTTCAAACTATTGAGTGCATAGTGGCGCATAAATCTTGATTAATGAAGTGAGCGGCGAGCCGTAGTCTACATACTGTTTGGCTGGAGTACGTCTGTCTGCCTGTCTGTCGACAAATAACCTCAGTTCAAACGCTGCATCGGATCGGCACGCGCTGCGCACCGAAAGGTCCCGCGCTCTGCCAGTGAATCGACCAGTTGTCGTCGCGCTGCGACCCGTAGTTAGCGCGTGATGCGTCCTTCAAGAGGGCATCAGCCCATTGGGATAACAATCAAAACGACACTCACCAACAGCGTCAAGCAGCTTCTTGGCTGCGACGAGTGTCCTCGGCAATCACGAGTCGGATCGAACCGGAACGCGCAAACTTGGAACGATGACTGAAGGGATAATTGCGTGGCGTACAACACGTTTTAATGCTCACGATGATTGGTGCTAACGTATAGTATATACATTACTATAAGTACCACGCGCAAGCAATGGCAGTGTAAAAAAGCTGTTTTCGGACGCTTTCAGGATTTAGTGTGGTCAGGGACCAGTTATAACAGAACTGGCCACTCCCGACTTTATTCATTGGTCTCGGCGACAGTGCGCGGACCTCCTGCCATCTAGCGGGAGAATTGCAATGTACATGAGAGCGGTGCGCGCGGTTGTCGGTCATCATATGGTTCAATGACGAATTACTCAACGGTCTTAACCCACGTCCGAATGGCATCCTGACGTGGGCAGCCGGAGCTCGGGGCAGGGCGTTTCGGTGCCTCCTCCTCCCCACTTCGCGGACAGAACGTCGGATAAAAATGAAACTTACGTGATCAGAAAGCTCACCATAAATGCGTTCCAAAACAATGATTGTTTTCAAAGGAGGCGTTGAAAACCATGCAGATTTGCCCTATGTATTAGCAAAACAGGAATTTCTGAGGAGAGCTTAACTCCACCCCAGATAAAGCTAGAGCAATTCTGAGAATACCAATGGAAAGTTAAGTACACTGAAGTTGTATATAATTTATAACATGTATATAATCGCATATCACATCAGGTGACCTGATATAATTCCATTTTTCATTCTGCTTAATTTGTGGGACTTTTGGACGTCACCGGAAAATTTTTGTCAATGTATGTTTCCAAAGTAAGGAACCATTAGTACGAAAAATTTTTGAATGCCGACAGACTAGAAAGCCATTGAACTGAACCTGTGACCTCACCTAGCATTCAGCCATTTTCTTTGCTTTATTTCGTGTTCTGTCCACGATCAATAACAATGCGAACACATGGATATGGAGTACCTTTGGAATAAAACTCCTTGGTTCCACAACAGTGTTTAATAGGGTGCTATATAAGGTCGGGCATATGACCTGGCCCGACTTAGGACCATGACGTGACTTGAGACGCGCTTAGGTTTCATCTTTTATGCCTAGATGTGTAGCTGATTGTGAAACAAGCCAAAGAGATAAAGCTGGACATCTGGATATAAACTAAGCTTCCGCCACGGCAACCTCGAATGACCTCAGGTGACCTAAGGTCAAATTACAGCTTGGAATCACCTGCATGCAATTTTGGACAGCAGAATCGAGTCCAGTGACTGGTTTCATTTTATGGAGAATCCAAAAGGGGTTTTAGACTATTTTTTTCTAGTTTACCAATGTAACCAGACCTGATTTAATGATGTTTCATGTGGACCAACACCATTTGTCATGTTTGGTATCCTTGGCCTTGGCCTAGGAATACATCTGAGGCGCCAACAAGACGAAGAAACAGTTCAAAACCGCGAGAAAAACCGCAGAGATTGAGCTGACTTCAGGTCATTGACCTTGCTATTGCAACAAATTCGAGATTACGCAATTCTTAGAAATGTCCTCGACTACCTTCCCTAAAAGTTCGAGGGCAGTCGTTTGCACTGCGTGGTTTGTAGAGGATTTTGAGAAAAACAATGGTGATTGACCTCTTTTACGTGAGCTAGAGCAATGGCCTGACACGACCAGAATTTAAAAATTCCAAAGAACATGCTGGAAGGATGTAAAAAATGTACTTAACATTCCAGCTCGCTGCGAGAACTGTTCTTTGCTACCATCAGAATTCCTGGGGGTGTCGAAACCCCCCACCAGTGGGCTAGGGTTAGTATTTGTCTCCATCCTGGTCATATTTTATCATTAATTACCAGGAATCAATTCCTGTCATCATCTAGTAGAGCAATGCTGCGCCCGTTGAGTTTCACTTAAATACGGCAAAACCAACGGAAACTCAAAGCGACAATGATGCAAAAGTGTCAGTTCCCGCCTTTTGATGGAAAAAAGGCTAGCTTTAAATCGCGTTACAAACGCCGTAACTCTCGCGCGCCCATGCATTGAAATGGGTCGGCCATTGGCCGCTCCTTTCTCCAACATTCTCCTCGCTAGATGGCAGGGCAAACGCGCTGTCATTCAAGAGCGTGCGCTGTCATTCAAGAGCGTCGAGTGGCAAGTCCCGTAGTAACTGATCTCTGGTGTGGTGCTGGTGATCCAAGGATCACAGCTGTCCGAGGCTCAGCTGCATTCCATCTTGCTCATAAAGTCCTGTAATTCCTAAAGCTTTGTCCGATAAGAAACCACTTGCCGGCTTAAGCCCCTGGTTAAATCCACAGTTAAATGAGCTGGCTGATGCACACATGGTCCTGGGATCTGGGATCCGCTGCGTGAAACATCGACACTTTTTGTTCCCAAAGTGGCACGATGTATCGACGATTCAAGGTCAGAGTGTCTGAAAATGGGTATCGCCTCGAAGGAAATCAAACACCCATTAGCACAGCGCCACGCAAGCACATCAGACAGCAGGTACCGCATTCAGAAAATCAAAGTTCACAACGGACTTCTACAGCATTTTTTTAGCATCAGGCTTAGAGCCAGATCCGGCCTATTGCCAAAAATAAAACTGCAGTAACACTGACATGCGGTGCAGATTGCGCATTGTACGTGGTATCCACCGCGCGCAACATTGCACAACAGAATACGTGTTGCTTTTATTTATAAAAACTCACGATTAGAACTAGAAAACGGCGTTACTTGAAATCCGTACATTAGCGTAGCAGGCAGCGCAAAGGGACTCAGCAATCTTGCTGTAAGTAGTAAGCGTCGAATCCCAGTCCACGTACCATTTGAACGAAGTGTGTCTGCTTCTCTGTCTGCCCGCCTGTGCCTAAGTATGCCCTTCGGCCCAGGGCCCAAACTGTATGCTGACAGATGCTGATTGGTCAGCATCTGCCGCGCACCGTTAGAAATGTTTCACACTCTGCCAGTGCATCAGGTGGTTTTCGTCGCGCTGCGGCCAGTCCATGGCGCGTGGTGCACCATGGACGGGCACAATTTCAAGGGAAATTCTGAGCACATAAGAACATCACACAGACCGTAAGTCACGAACAGCGTCAAACTTCTTTTTCGGTTCCGACGAGTTTTCTCGGCAACCACGTGCCGGATCGGCTCGTGCTTCAACTTAGAGCGATAATTGAATGGGAAATTGTGTGACGTGCACCACGTTTCAATGCGAACAGCACATGCCACATGCAAGTCGTGGCAAGGTGAAAAATGTTTCTGAACGTCCTCAGGGATTAAGTGTGGTGCTGGCAATCAGGGGATTGCGCTTCTGACCCATGATTTGAGCGCCACGACGCCTGGAAAAGGAGTACGCGCTCATCCTCGAGCTCCTGAACGATTCAACATCCGCTCAGCACGGACTGTACTCCCAATGCACCCTGGCAAACCATTCCATCAAATTTACGAAAAAATAAATAAGAAACGACATAAAAATATTGCATAACCTGCGCTAACCTTTAGGTATGAGAATCATCTTAATGTTCTTCCGGTGTTTTGCGATTCCATATCAGCCCAAAACATGATCGTATTTTACCGCAGTTCGGTTAAAATCCATATTTTCGTACAATCCTGAAGCTGCTCCAAAAACTCTGGGAATGGCAAGTAAAAAACGGAAAGGGCTTGTAAAGTCTCTCCCCCTATATCGTGCCTTGCCTGGAATAAAGACATGCATGGCATGAAGCAGATATTGTCAGAAGCACCTCACACGCCACAGTACCTAATTACCGATCTTGCAGATACGTCAAAGAATAAGCTGAATTATGATAGCACGCAGCAAAAAATATGCGTTAGAAATGTCCCAACTAGTGGTGTTGTTCAAAGAGACCAAACGGGCAGGCAGACATCTCTTAGATGTATTAAACGGATTAAGAACACTGCGTTAGTCAGACCGCGGTGTTAAATTCACCGAAAAATATGATTCTAACAAGGCGTGATACACCTGTCTTGTCCTTGGTTTCTGATCTCACATAAACGTCATCTTTGACATGGATTTTTCGTTGTACGTTCGTTCGTAGCGTTCACCAGGACATGCTGAAGACATACCGGTTATGTGCAGTGTCCATAAGCTATGCCGTTGGTTGAGTTCGACTTTTCTTCGCCATTTTTTACACTTTCGGCAGGAAGATTATTGGTGAATCTATTTCGTTCAGGCACCTGATAAGCGAAAGTGCCAAAGAGTCAAGTGTGCACGTTTTTGTCTAACATTCTTCTGTTTTACGAACAATTTGTAGACGTCTGCTGAAAGGTAACCGAGGCAATAATGAATTCATTGACGCAAGTTGGCGCCAAATTTATCCCGCTTCTCCGTGCACTTTATGAGCAGTTTTTGGAATCAGAGCAAGCCACTAAGGATTCAATGATTCAAAATGGCGCCGCCTGTAGGACTGCTTTTTTCAAGGAACGAAAGGGTATACCAACGAGCAAGTACAACAATGCCAACGAAATCACACAGCTTCTCGAATTTCCACTCATTGTCATCGGGCAAGGAATCCCACATTCTTACAACGTGCCGCTCCACTACCCTGCCAGGATATTCAGTATTGGCATCTGCAAGTTAACATTTTTGGAAAGGAGAAGCGCCCATCGTGACTGGAATTTGTTTACCTTCCGTGCCTTAAATGCCATGCATTTTTAACACTCAAAATGTTTGGTGCTTAACATGCGAAAAAATTAAAGTTATCTGACCACCTCTAAAACGCCGATGAACTATGAACCGTTTGGCCGCCAATAAGGCGCACTTTATAACATTCTCAGTCTTCACACATGTGAGCAGAGCATTGCTGACTGAAACCACAAACGTTTGCCTTATTTCTGCTTTTTGGTCGATAGCATCCAATTCACGCAATATTCTCTAACTTCTGCACTTTGGAAAAAACGAACGCTGTATAGTGCGTCATAACCATTCACTATCTCCTCACAGATCTCACTAAATGGGTCAACTGCCCTCCTCACGCAAAGAAACGGCGTGTGGGAAATTGCCTACGGATGATTCCATGCTGTAAGCCTTGAAGCTTGAATGACGCAGTGATCTTAACCCTATTCCCGGAGGGCTAGACGGTATGGCCGATTCCCGGCAGGGGGGCGGATTCGGCCCCCCCTGAGATCTCGAGAACTACTTGTCCGATTTCATCGCAACAAACGGCAATCGATTCGCCGTGACGTGAACTACATTTTTATAAAAACAAATTTTCAAAATTTCGAAATTTGTGGTTACAGGGGAGCAAAAATGTGAAAATGGGGGGTACTTTTGGACTTCTTATAACTCCATTGTTTATCGACCGATTTCGATGAAACTGGCATCAATCGAGAGATTATGGATAGGGCTTTTACCATGGGTCCGCACATGTGAAATTTTGAGAAAACTCATGGGCGTTCACAGAGTTTCAAAAATAGGAGGATTAGTCTTCTAACAACTGAATGAACAAAATAGGCAAACACCCTTTTTTGGCTTTTGCTAGTCATGTTATACTAAAGAAGTACAAATCGCATTACGATGTTTGTATAATGTTAGCATAGGCGGTGCCAGGGACATGAAAAAGGGGGAACTGTCACGGTCACAC
Source organism: Capitulum mitella (assembly GCA_030062745.1). Taxonomy (NCBI): domain Eukaryota; kingdom Metazoa; phylum Arthropoda; class Thecostraca; order Pollicipedomorpha; family Pollicipedidae; genus Capitulum; species Capitulum mitella. Next base: position 3,855,256 of record CP099851.1, on the reverse strand, counting down.
GTTTCTCAGATCAACTTGTGACCTTTGACCTTAAATGACCTTCAGTGACCTTGGGGTCACTTGGAATGATCTCGTGTGCATTTAATATTATCTGTGAACGTTTTCAATCATTTGAATTCACTCTATTTCAAAAATTTCCTTTGACGGCTGTTGCGATATAGGGTACGCGCACTGACATTTTAGGTCATAGCTCCGCGACCCGACCCGATATCAAGCTGAAACTTGGTACACAAGTAAAGGCACCCTTCTACGTCATATATATTCCGGGTTTGGCATTTGAAAAAATGGCGCCGAAATTATAGCGAAAAAACAAATTTTGACTTTTGACCTTGACCTGACCTTGTAACATGGCCTCAGATAAACAAAATTATGTCTGCACATTTCCCAACTATTTAGCTATATATATCCATATAAAGTTTTAAGTTTTAGCTTTAAAACTGTGTTTTTGGCAGACATTTTCCTTTTACCCTGAACATGGGCAAAAATGGCATGAGGTGCCTCCCAAAAACGTTGCCTGGCTCCGCCCCTGAGCAAAATAAAATTTTGAAATTTTGCCACAGCACGTAGAAACAATAGCTAAGAAAAGTCACCAAGTTTCGTGAAGCTGCATTAAAAAGCCTGGAATTGGCAAGCAAAAAATCCGAGGGGAGACGGATTACGCCCCCCTGCCGGGAATAGGGTTAAACGGGATCAAATATGTTTCCTGTCAAAGTTCTTTAAAAATAACACTTTCACTCTCCTATCGTTGTTGCGCTGTTGGCCGATGTTAGGCAGCGGTCGTGCTTAAAGTATCTTTGATTTGATTACGTAGCAATATGGACTTATCATCTATTACAAGGAGTGGAGGCAATGTTCTTTCATCCGCAGTATGGGGCGGACTATGCAGTAAAGTACGCCTCCACTGCAGAGGAATAGCCAGGCACCATCCCATGCAAGTGGATTTACTTGGACAAGTAGGTAGCGGTCATTGAACGCTTGGTATGCCGACTTCTCTTGAACATGAAGAAAGTCGTCAACTTACTTTATTTCATTGCTATCGAGTGCCCAAGAGAAGCCTTCTACGCAAATTGCTACGTTATTGCAGAAATGTCGCTGGTGAATTTTTTTGGCATAAGTGGTCTTCTTGGAAGGGTTAATTTGCCTAAACTATACAAGTACTTCCTTAGAAAAGCATGAGATAGGACGAGAACTGACCTATCGTTTGCCATATTTTATGTTTATGATATTTTGCAGTGACGCCCAAAAATCCTTGCGTGAAATATTTCACAGATGTTTCTTCCTTCAGACAAGGCATCCTTCCTATCCATATTCATCACGCCAAATATCAACAGTTCTAAAGGCTTGCTTTCTTGTTGCTGTTTTTATCAAAAGTTGCTCTGTCCGAGACCAAGGGAATCTGTGCTTACCAGCATCTAAATGGGATAAATGCACTTTTAATTCTCCACATATAACTACATGACTGCATTCATGAGTACATGATTGCATTCATCTGGTGTCAAGCCCTCTGATTTGTCTTGCATGGTTTCAAAGAACGCAATCTGCTGTGGAACATGCCCCTGCTTCGGGACAAAAGCAGCGAAGAGTTTCAGTTCAAATTTGTCAAAACGTACGTCGGACATCAAAAGGCGCTCAGAGCCATCTGTAAACGCTACCGTCAAGCCAAATATCTCGCACAAAGATCTCGGCAATAGTACCGCTACGCCACACTAGTTGGAGTTCAAGCCACGACCGAACATGGTGTGTGATCCCTATTTCGTCTGCCAGTAATTCACATCAGCCGGGGAAGGGTGAGTTTCTTGCAGCACTATAATATGCAAGGGATAACGCCGGTGTGAAAATCTAAACACAGTTCTTCTCTTAGACGTTAGCCTAATGCTCGTAACGTTAACCCAACCCCGACTGGGGGGCAGCTGACCGCCCCCCTGAGGTTTTTCTGGGATTGCAAGAGAACAAACAAACAAAGAGCCACGAAACTTTCTGTACCTTTTGCTTGATCATGTTTACACCTTGTGTCAAAGTGTTGACCTCAGGTCAGGTCAGGTGCCTGACCTAGGTCAGCTCAAACGGACCTATGTCCAAAAAAGTTTAGCGTCCTCTAACTTTTTCGCAAAACAAGATATCAAAATAATACTTTCAGGGATTAGTGAACTTGATAGCTGCAACAAATCAGCAATCTCAGATTTTCCAGAATTTTCCGGGTCATTGACCTAAGGTCAAGCCCATTTTTAAGACATGTGTTTTTTTCGGAAATTGACGGAATATTTCACAACATTTTAAGGTGGAGTGAAGCAGAAATCTGGTTGCCGTCACTGGGCAAAGTATCAATGAGTTCCATCCATTGACCTGAGGTCAGGTCACGAATTTCTGTTGTGAGCCAAAATGTACCACCGTCAAAATCAGCCATCAGTTACTCAGAATGGGTAGAAAATGGCAGAACTGGCTTACACGGACGTGCGTACGCACGTCCGTGTAAGCCACGGAATCAATACCAGGAACCTCAAAAATTTAAAAAAAAATTGCATAATTTGGAAATAAACAGGCTCTTGCAAATAAAGCTCCGCCAGTTGTGTAGATTGGTAATTTATGAATTTTTCCAAAATTTAAGGATGAAAACCATCACAAGAACCACTAAGATCAAGAAAATCTACATGGATAGGTCTTTTTTACGAAAATACAGGAACGCCAAAATTAGTTCTTGTCAGTTTCTTACTGCGTACGGCTGCGGCGCATGCCGACATCCGGCGCGAAAATTGTCGTGTCTTTAACTCAATGTTTCGGCGTATATATTGAACAAATTCGAGAAATTAGATGTTAATCGGCATCTACAGACTTTTACTTGTGCGCTGGTGTCTTTACCTATGCTTTATTAGTCACAGCCCTTGAGATTCAGGCCGTTTCCCGGTCTCATGCTGTCGGCTATAAAAAAAAATATATAGGACGTAAGTTGCTTACATATTATCTAAAATTAAAATGAGGCCAGTTTCGAGCTCTACTCGTCACCAGCTTTCAAGCGGTGTGCCTATTTTTATCGTGCGACCAACTGTTCGTGAGTTAGAGGGGGGGGGGCGCTAACTGCCCCCCCACAGTCGAGCGTGATCGTGGCCGACCTAAGGTCGTGCGCTGGTTAAAGGTAACCACGTCTCCATCAGGCATTGTGCCATTTTAGTTCCAGAATGAAAATGTGTGATGATGATGGCATACAGGAGCCAGCGAAGTCGAGTGCTGTCGGCTGGACCGTCTCCTGCTCCAGAGCTGTCGGCTCTGACGGTGGTTCCGAACATGTCTGCCGGCTGGGCGACGGGTGACTGGGCGTCATCTGGTGAGAGCCTGAGAGCCGTGCCGTGTTTATGGTATTGGTAACGGTAGTAATTTCCTAGCCGCATCCCGTGGGAAGAGCTGAGTTATTTGTCAGATTTTCGTTCATTGTCGGTGAATTACAGCTTCAGCTGCAGACTGCTGCCGCGTTATGAGTCCGTTCAGGCTAGGTCGCGTGTATGCGAATCAGTTCGGATTGTATTGTGCGTTTGGTTTGCCGAGCTTGTTTGTGATTGCATATTGGCTTGTGCTCCATGTCGCTTTTCGCAAAGATAACTGAAACCTCTCAATGCGCACTGTGCTGTTTTAACGAGTTGTGGCTAGTTAGGCGCATATGCACCTTTCAGAGATGTTTGCAGTAAGCTCGATTATTAGTCAGTCAAATACCCGAGTGAAGGGTTGCAAACTCCTTACTCCGTCTGAATAAGCATGCCGCGTGCCTGACCAAGGCATCCAAAAATGTCAAAACATGCCTCCCTAAAACCCTCACTGGAACCGCCTCTCAGTGCACTGCAGGTTTGAAAGGCGTGAAAAACGAAAGTTAGGAAACGTCACCTCAGAAATGTGAAAGTCAGAAAAGTCTCAGAAATGTGACTCATTCACTTCGGAATGAGCAAGCATAAAACGCTGGGGGGAATGGGGGGAAATTTCTCCTCTCAGAGAAATAGCATTAAAATGGTTGCTCAGACTTCATATGCGCACCAGACAGTTTTTGGCGTGTTCCATCAGAAAAGTGCACGCATGATTATACAAAGAACGCGATTCGTCCTTCCAAAAAAAAAATAAAGAAAAGCACAAATTGCAGTCATTTCAACTTCTCTGAAATGGCTAGATTTGATGTGAGGTGCCCTTTTTGGACTACATAAATATATCAGGTCTTTTTTTTACTAATAACCCTTTTGAACCCATGTACAGCACATAATCATAAAAGCCTTTTGTCAAAAATGTCAAAAAAAAAACAGGGGATTCTATCGTTAGTAACCTGTGGTGACCTTAATATTAACGTGATTTGAAAACTTTCAGAGCTTTCTTCCAGTGTCTACAAGGTATTTCTACTGGTATTTTCGCCTTTTTGTGCGGCTTACAATTATCGAGGCTTTTGGCGGGTTCATAAGCCACGGGCCCGACAAAGGAGGCCGGGCTGTGGGTAATTTTAGAGCAAAGAGACGATACGGCCAACAATTCATTGCTGGTAATTTTTTGTGCTCCCAGCAGACTAGCAGTTGTAGTAGTGCTCCTCCCTTTCCACTTAGCTGACTGGAATATTTCTCCCCGTCTACGATGTTACCTACGCTGCAGATGTGTGTCTGAAGCGCTTGATGTCTCCGAACTTCCTTCAGTGGCCCATATGACTCTCTCCTTCCCTCAGTTTCATTTTCTTCTTAATTTTAGTGAAGAGTCGCCCATATAAGTTGCTTAACCCTTGTTAGGCGAAGGCCGGATGAAGTCCCCTAAGCCGTATTTCAGGGACCACGGCAAAACGGCGCACGACAGCGCCATGAAATTTGTCATAGCTGACGATGCGCTCGTTGCGCATATTTTGGAACAAGGATGGTCTCAAGGCATCTCAAGTCACCAAGTTATGACGTCAAAGGCTTACAGAACGATTGTTGCTCCAAATTTCGTTTCTTTTTACTGTTTTATGGCAACAGATATGCGTAAAGACAGATGACAGGCATGACTTCGGTTTATATTGGTAGTCCACATGCGAACAGGTCACTTAAGAGACTTGAATGACCTTTTCAAGGCCATATAAGGTCAGTGGCCAAAGATTGCCCTTTTTAATCTTAGAACGTCCCTGTACTACTTTTTGTCACTGAATATGATACAGGCGACGATTTTAGGCCGATCAGTCACCCAAATGTGTTGTTTTTAACTCCGGGAAATTGATTTATAGTTCCCAAGTATGAAGTTTGGCCTGACTTACGAGGTCATTGGTTGACCTGACGGAGTCGACCAGGGCACTGTTTTTGATTCCTTGGTTCCTTGGTTGCCTGATTCCGGCTTTTGATTGTTTTCGTCCCGAGGCGCTAACTTAATTAGAGACTCAATGGCGAGGTGAATGCCTACCACCCCAGTTTCCCCTTTTTCGTTGTCGGTGCGAATCCGGCGAGGGTTAATATGCAACTCGAATACCAATACGTGGAAGATAAGTCGTGTTTTTCCGATGTGAGGAAAAACAGATCATCAGCGCCGCAAAAATGTCATAGAAATAGATTTATATCAATCAATATATATATATATATATATATATATATATATATATATATATATATATATAACAATGCTCCCAGTGCCATGAAGAGCCTTCTACGCCCGTGGCATTATCTTTTACCGGAGACTCAAAAGACCTCAAGCGAAAAGATGTGATTGTTTAAGATTTCTAAGGTCGTTGGAACATCAGTTTATTAAGACGATTCACACGACGTGAGGGGGCAAGCAAAGCGAGGAACCAAGCGCAGTCCTACAGGCGGTGGTAGTTTCGAGTGCTGAATGCTTACCTTTGCTCTTATGTTTCAAGAAGCGCTATAAGCTGCTATGAGAATTATGGCACATTTCGTTTAAATTCGATATATGCGAGTCCCATATTGATTAAGCGTCCGACGATCACTTTTTCGAAAAGGGACCCAACATTGCACGAATGATCTGAAATCTGAAATTCTCGTGCCATATTGCAATGACTATTTCATGCAGGTGTGTTCGAAATGGTAGGTAGCTAATGGAAATGGTAGAAATGGTACCTGGAAACTCGGCCCCTGAAGGGCCGAGCCACGGACTTTTACATCCACAACGGATGAAACAATTCCTCTGCATTCGAACAGTTCGGCAATCGATGGCACCGCCATCTATCGACGGGCTGATTCGGGTGCCGGACACTGTCACACAAGTGAAGGAACCCCCGCAGATGCACGCCTCCAGACGTTCCATTTTAGCTGTACCTGACGCCAAGCAACACAAGCATAGCAATGTGACGCTGCATATGGTGTCAAAAGCCAGGTATGTCGAGTACAGGGTCAAAATCGAGTTCCAGGTCGAGACCAAGGCCAAATCCCGTAGTTGCAGTCTTCTGTGACCTTCTCACGTTGTGCGGAAAGCCACGTGACAGAGGAACGGCCGACGAGAATCACAGGTTGTATCCAAGATCAGAGCGGTTGACACTCTGATAGCTGCGCAGTTTTCGCGACGTCCTCCATTTGGTTCAACAGCATGTGTGGAGTCCCAGGCAATAAACGAAGGCGATCCGTCCAGACTGTGCCAGCTGCCCTCTACATTTTTGTCTTGCAGCCCAACCCAGAAGATACCGATGCCGGCCGTCTGTTTTGCGTAGGCGGCGAGGATGGCGGCCATGCCCGGCTCAGTTGGGTGGCCCAGTCGAGAGCCGTCCGCCAGCCGGCCGCAGTGCTGGTCCGCATCGTCGAAGGTCATTGGTTCGGAGACCAGCAGGTAGCAGTGCTGGACAATTTGCAGCCAGCCGGCGGGACATCCGCTCAGCAGATGAGTTGGCTGCCGCTCCTCGCACACGACGGGCCTCGAGGAAGCACAGGACCGCTGGACTAGGTGTATCTTTATGAACTTGTGAGGAAGGTTCATGCAGACGAAAGCATCACTCGGCGAGCCACGCATTTCTAGGGATGGCACGAAGATGGTGTCATCTGGATTCCGCCAGGACGAGCCTGAGCTTCGAACAGGTCCAATCCACTCGGATTCGTTGGGTCGGCTGGAGTGATGCATTAGGAACGCCAACTCCAGATCGTCGTTTAAGGAGGCTGGCTTGGAGCATAAGCTCAGGTTGAGGCATGCTTGATGGGTGCTATTGCCATCGGTCATTTCCTGGGTCCTGAAGTAGCAGCTGCCGTTGAAGGCGATCCAGCCAGGGGCGCAGAGGTCCGTTATTCTGGTGCCCGCCCGACGGGAATAGCTGGAACTTTGGTCCTTCTGAGCTGGACGGTCGGCGACCAGGCAGTGGTCCGGCTCCACCAGCAGCTCACACAGCCGGTCCGGTCCGTACCTGAAGCCGTCACAATACTCGGGCGTCAGCCGGCCGCAGCGGGCCGCGCACTCTTGAAGTCCAGCCGCCGGCGACGAGGAGAAGGCTGGCCTGGTGAAGGTGCCCTTCTCCAGCTTGAACTGGTCGATGGTAAAGCAGGAGGACAGGGGCAGCAGGATCAGTAGCAGCCACATCACAGCTCTGCTGAAACACAACCGTCCGCCACCAAAGCCAAACGCTCAGCCAGCGCCCAGGAACTCTAGAGTGGCGACGGCGTTCAGCTACTTACCCTCTGCTGTCTTTCAGCAATGAACGCTCATGCATAGTCACCTAGTATTATGCCACTGGAAATGATGCATAATGATGTCAGTCCTGTAATATGTACTGTCTGGGGATTAATCGTAACGAGTGCAGCTATGCGATTTTCAATTGACTTTGCTCAATGACAGTCTAGTTTGAAGGTATTAAAGCATTTAATGAGTGAGGAGGTACAAATGTCTTTATGTTTTATGGCTTTGACGTGACGTTGACTGCAAAACATTAGCCCTATTCCCGGAGGGCTAGACGGTATGGCCGATTCCCGGCACGGGGGCCGATTCGGAGCCCCCCCCCGAGATCTCGAAAACTACACATCTGATTACATCGCAGGAAACGGCAATCGCTTTGCCCCGACGTAAACTACATTTTTAGAAAAAGAAGTTTTCAAAATTTTGAAAAGGGTGGATATAGGGGGCAAAAAATTTAAAATGGACTCTTTATGACTCCGTTGCTTATGGACCGATTTTTATGAAATTGGGATGAACGGAGAGATTATGGACGGGACTTCTACCCTTGACCATGCATTTGAAATTTTGAGAAAACTCATAGGCGTTCACAGGGCTTGGAAAATAGGAGTATTAGTAAAAAAATTGAATTAACGAAAAGTTCAAAGCACCTTTCCGCTTGTGCTAGTCGTGTTGTGCTGAAGAAATACAAATCGCATTACAATGTTTGTGTTATGTGAGCATAAGCGGTGCCAGGGACATAAAAATGGGGAACTGTTATGGTCACATGTTCTTCAGACCAACTTACGACCTTTGACCTTAAATGACCTCTGATGACCTTAAAGTCACTTGAAATGATCTCGTATGCATTTAGTGTATCTGGAAACGATTCCAAACATTTTAATTCACTCTGTTTCTAAAACCCCATTTTACAGCTGTTGTAATATTTGCGTTTTAAGTGTCCAACAGATGGCGCGCAGGTCGCGGCATTTCCGCGCGATCGCAGACCGTTATGTACGATGATGCGGTGAAGAGTCAGGACGGACGATGGCATGCCGGGTGGTGGCGACTTTTCTGTGGACACTTGGGACATTGCGAAACATGTTGGCGATCGTCGACGTTGCTGGCAGGGAGGGGAAACAGTGCTCAAGTCTGGGCATATCACAGAATGCGGCATTCTTGACAGAAAAGAGGAGGAAATGAAGATCCTTCCCTTAAGCGCTCAGACATCGTATCTCCGTCAAAAGCTTATCGGCATTAATCAGCAGCTTTTATTCAAATCAGCCATTATTTATTCAAATGCATTAGCCACGACAGAGGTGCCGTTTTGTGTGCGTGATTTGGAGGGCCTAGCCGAGGTGCCCAACAACCAAACTCCCCCCCCCCCCAAGTAAATTTGTCAACAGATTTTGGCCACTTTATTTTGACTGACGGTAATTTTCATTTTCCCTTTTTTGATTCTTACAATCACGTTTAAAGTAGAGAATAATATATATATATATATATATATATATATATATATATATATATATATATATATATATGTATATATATATATAATGTCTGGCGATCCTGTGAGTCAGAGCCCCCCTATTCAGGGATTTTGGCATTAGACATATGACAATGACGGGAAATGATCAGTCTGAAATCCTATGTAAACCCCTCCCCCAAGAAATTTCAGAAATCTCCAGACGTGATGTATATTCAAGGGCTCGTATGTGTATACCGCTATTCAATGATTGTATTTAACTGGTAAATTGATCATTTTGCATGTCAGCCTGCCCATAATAATCTGTTGCACCTATCTATGTTCCATTTCTGAGGTGTGATAAAACATTGGGAGGCTCAGATGATTATTGGAGTTGTTTAAATGAGAATTGGAATTGCTCAGCCCCCTCCAAAAGTATGGAAAACGACACCCATGAGTCTCAACCATCCATTACAATTGCACTGCCTGCAAAAAATGGGGCTAGTGCAGGTCGCTGATTTGCCCCTTCCCTAAGTATAAAATGTATTCTGTCATTTATCCATTACACACACACACAAAAATCTATCAGTAATCAGTGGCTTCAGATTTTGTTTACACTGACGCATCATGGAACATCACGATGCAATGCAAGGATGGCGCTGGGGTCTCTGTCTCTGTGACCATGGCAGAAGATTCTGGGTAGTTGCCATAGGGCGCCCTCATGTAAAATGTCATTTAACATTATAGGCAAATGGGAGCTGCAAGAAAAGAATCATCTAAAATGTACTCTTGCACGCAAGTACTTTTTTAACCTGCATCCACCGTCCCAATACTGCATTGCCTTTAGCAGAGGTTTGTGCATCGGGAACAAATGGAAACTCAGCACTCCATCCCTTCCGTGATAGTCCAAGGGCGCGACAGGCGGGAGGAAAAGGGGCAGCTTCTCCAACGTTTAAAAATTTAATCAACCATATGTGCATTAACCGGAAAGAATTTACCTAAAATGCTTTTTTGCCCCCCCCCCCAACTGTGGAGGAGTTCCTGCGGCTCTGCTAATTCTGCTGTGTGGAACACACCCATTTGTGTGGGATTTCTTTCACCAAGGAACTTTCTTGTTGTCCTCAACGTTCATCGGCAATTTCTTGCTTTCTAACGGGAAGAATCCAAACGAAATGCCGACAATCTTCGTTCCAACCCGCCGCACCGGAATATGTGGCGCTGATCCAGGCGCTGACCATCCTACATGAACAGTTTACCCGGATGGCCGCTAGAGGCGCTACTATCGACTTAAATCGTGAATACGGTACGCGCACTGAGATTTTAGGTCATAGCTCAGTGACCCGAACCGATATCAACCTGAAACTTGGTACATAGGTAGAGGACATCCTTTCACGTCAGATTATTCTGGGTTTGGCATTTCAAAAATAGCCAAAATATTCCTATGAAAGCAAAATGTTTAAAGATGTGCACAATGCCTTCGTTTGGACCAACCATAGGTACCTTTATAGGGTCATCTCCTTTTATTTTAGGAATTATTTGCCCGCCCCATCACGGCGTTCTTGTCCGCTCACGCCGCCATAGAGCTTAAAATTGACCCCTGAAAAGACAAAGCCTCACTGAGCAAGCGGGATCATTTAAAAACATTAACCCTATTCCCGAAGGGCTAGACGGTATGGTCGATTCCCGGCACGGGGGCGGATTCGCCCCCCCTGAGATCTCGAGAACTACCTGTCCGATTTCATCGCAACAAACGGCAATCGATTTGTCGTGACGTAAACTACATTCTTATAAAAAGAAATTTTCAAAATTTTGAAATTTGTGGATACAGGGGGTCAAAAATGTCAAAATGGAGGGCACTTTTGGACTTCTTATAACTCCGTTGTTTATCGACCGATTTCGATGAAACTGGCATGAATCAAGAGATTATTAATAAGGCTTTTACCATGGGTCCGTAAATCTGAAATTTCGAGAAAATTCATGGGCGTCCACAGGGTTTCAAAAATAGGGGGATTGGTTTTCTAACGACTGAATTAACAAAAGAGGCAAACACCCTTTTTTGGCTTCTGCTAGTCATGTTATACTAAAGAAGTGCAAATCGCATTACAATGTTTGTATAATGTTAGCATAGGCGGTGCCAGGGACATGAAAAAGGGGGAACTGTCATGGTCACACGTTTCTCAAATCAACTTGTGACCTTTGACCTTAAATGACCTCCAGTGACCTTGGGGTCACTTGGAATGATCTCGTGTGCATTTAATATTATCTGTAAACGTTTCCAATCATTTGAATTCATTCTACTTCAAAAATTTCATTTTATGGCTATTGCGACATAGGGTTCGCGCACTGACATTTTAAGTCATAGCTCCGTGACCCGACCTGATATCAAGCTGAAACTTGATACACAAGTAGAAGGCAACCTTCTACGTCATTTGTATTCCGGGTTTGGCAGTTGAAAAAACGGTGCCGAAATTATAGTGAAAAAAACAAATTTTGATTTTTAACCTTGACCTGACCTTGTAAAATGACCTCAGATAAACAAAATTACATCTGCTCATTGCCCAATTATTTAGCTATACATTCATATAAAGTTTTAAGTTCTATCTTTAAAACTCTGCTTTTGGCGATCATTTTCCTTCTACCCTCAACATGGCCAAAAACGGTCTGGTCTTAAACACGTTGCCTGGCTCCGTCCCTGGGCAAAAAAGAATTACGAAATGTTATCATAGTACCTGGAAAGAATAGCTAGGAAAAGTCGCCAAGCTTCGTGAAATTTTGTCAAAAGTCCTGCCATTGGCAAGCAAAAAACCCGACGGGGGCGGATTCAGCCTCCCTCTGCCGGGAATAGCGTCAAAACCCCAGTAAGGGCAGGGATGGAACTTACCAGAATTCTGCAACTCGTCATTGGCGTCATTTTCTAAAAAAGGCACTCAGTAGGCCCGATAAGGTTTTCTGGCGTTCCAGTACGGTCCACGCCTGCATGTCCCATGATGAAATATCAAAATATAGGTTGGGTCCGGTGTCCTTCAGAAATCTACGAAACAAACAAAATCCATGATCCAAGGCCTACTATGAACATCACTTCCGAACAAGCTGCCTCACCATTTAAGGCTCATAACTATGAATAATATTAAAACCTCGGCATAGACTAATGCTTTGACATAGCTCTTAGACCCACGACTACGACATAGGCATTTTATGTATATGTTGACTTGAAGCAATAATGAAAATATTGTGTTCAAAAAACATGGACGTGTTTTTCAAACAACATACGGGAGAACATCTTGCATTAAGCGTAGCCTGAGAGAGATAGTCTGATCTTCAGGCCTACATCCAGTATTCGCAGACATACGAATATGTAGAACATTCTCTGTTGAGAACTCCATAGCTCCTCATCAGTGGAACACAATCGTAGTTGGTACTGTGAAACGAATAGATTCCAGTTCCATGCGGGTACCGTGTCATGGTCACGTTTCTCCGGTTGAAAAGATCCTTGTAAACGCGCTCCGTTTCCAGGTCGTTAATGCTGAGCCACTTCCTGCCGGTGTAGGTTTGCGTCTTCAAGAAGTCCAGCTGCTGGTCGGTCGTGGGAAAGGCTGGCAGCGAGTGCGGATCGTCCTCCAGGCAGAGCTCGATCAGCACGGGTCCGCCCACGGTGCGCTTCGTGTGGAAACGGTAGGCCACGCCGTCCTGTTCGAAGGGGACGTAGCCGTGCGGGTAGCGGCGCTGGTGGAGCGTGTGGTTGGTGGACGTCAGCGGGTTGTCGGCCGAGTGCAGCGGCCACAGCATGCACTCGGCCGAGCCTGGGTCGTGGCTCCACTTGAGGCAGGTTGGCCGCCGCAGGCAGGCCATGCCGCATAAGGCGGCCGTTGTGTTCTCCAGACGCTGCAGCGGCGTCTGGGCACGCGTCACCTCCCTCGTCACGTACAGCTGCTCGCCCAGCGCCAGCACCGCCCGGGCGGCCAGCAGCGGCAGCAGCAGCGCCGACCGCATCTTCACCGCTCCGAGCCTCAACCGACAGTGCTTCAGTCGATGTCCCCCGGTCTTGGCCCCGACATTGGAGATCCAATCGGTACATAATAAGGAAGACCTCGCACTAATTTCAGGGCGAGCACTTTTCAGTATGCGTGTGGGATTCAGTTATCATGTAAAATCTCACGTTCCTCGCAGCTGTCGTGGCCGACAAACAGCGTAAAGACGTTAGGCCTTTGGTTTCATAATGGTCAATTTGCGATGGCACCATCATTTAAGGCACCTAGCCCCACAAACAAGCTGTTTTGGTAAGTATAGATGGCTGTTACAAAGTTCCCTGACACTACGGCTATTTAATTAACTACAGTGCACGCTGAATCCCACTTGCTGTACTCGACCCTGACAGAAAGGCTTCTTTACTGTTTTAACTTGATGACTGGGAGGCTGGTCCCCGTCGGCGTAAAAACGTGGCGCCGACGGGGACTTACAAATATAGCAGAATTTCAGTCGATTTCTAACTAGGTGAAAGTTGCTTAAAATATGTCATGCCGCACCATTTTAAAAAGCTCTTACAAAGAGGAATGGGAAAAACCCGGTTCCCGTTGTAATGTAGGAAATTCGTGCATTTCAGACCGCAATAATCAAATAGCTAGTGATGATTATCCGATGCAAATAGGAAAACATTGGCATTTCAAAGCATGGATGTACGAAGTTACTGTTAGGAGAGGTGTAGTCCTACTTTTGACTGAGGTGGACACGAAAATGGTTTCAGCTATGTTTCGGTGGACTTAATGATTTTAACGGAGCTCAGTTTGGTCATCTTAAAGGGGTCTTTTCCGACTTCGCAATAAACAAAATTAAGTGGCCATGGTTTCATGTCAACATATCCTTTTCTGCGGTCGGCGAACAGTTTTTTTAGCGCTTTGTGTTTTTTCAACTGAAAACCATGTGGAAGCACTGTCGTTTAGTCAGCTGGCCTTCTCGCATGACGAAAATTCACCTCGGGTGGACGTCTGTGGCAGATAACGAGGAATCGGTGGACATGGTAGGGGATTGGCGGAAAATTGCGACGTCATCACAGTCAGCTGAACGGCTGCCGAATTGGCTGTTGGACACTGGCCTCTTGGCTACCTAACTGGGCCTAACTGGACGCTGGCTTCTTGGCGACATTCTTTTCAAGGTGGATTGTGGGTCCTTGTAGCGTTGTGGGTTTGTGCAAAGGTCTGTGAATTATATTAAAGATCCTTGGTTGTTGGGTGGTTGTGGGGTCGCCGCGTCTGTTTTCAGCGGAGTAAAAGCAATACTCGGCGTGGCAGCGAAAAGAAACGTAAGGTTTTAATGTGGTTGTCATGGACCTTTGATATCAAGTTCAATTAACACTGATACTTGAAAGTAGGCGACATGAGGCAGTAAACGACTAAGTCACATCGGGCCTGGCTTCTCCTTCTTCGTTTTTCCTTCCTTCCTATCCTTCTTTTCCTTCCTCTCTTTCACTTCTTCTAGCCACGAAAGAGAGACAGTCACTACCCCGGATCATTATGTATTGTGAGTTTAATGTTATCATCAGTAATCAGGAAACTATAACGTTCAAGAAAGCGTTAAGCACAGGGACGTAGCCTGGGGGTCCCAGGACCTCCTGAAATGTTTAAAGAGGTCCGTCCCCACGAAGGCTAGAAAACTTCTTTTATAATAACCAAGACTGTCGCCAAAATGCTTTCAGAACGGTAGGCAAATGAACAAAAAAGCTGAAATACATATATAAAAACATGGAGAGGGACTGCTATCGTCCTGTAGGGGTCCCTTGCCAGCCTGTGGGGCTCCTACCGGCCTGCAGGGTCCCCTACTGACTTCTAGAGGCCCTGCTAGTCTGTAGGGACTCCCTGCCGGCTTTTTGGGGTCCTGCCGGCTTTTTAGGCCCCCTATCAGCTTGTAGGGAGCACCTGTCGGTCTGTAGGGCCCCCTGTCGGCCTGTGGAATCCCTGTTAGCCTTCGAAGGGCCCCTGCTGGCCTGTGGAGGGAACCCCTGTTGGTCTGTAGGGGCCCCCTGCTGACCTGGAAAAAGGTCATGTACAAGCAGTCATGGGCCCTTCCCGGCCTGTAGAGACCTCCTGCCTCTCTGTTGGGTCCCCTGCTGGCCTAAGGCGTCCCTGCCAGCCTTTGGAGGGCCCCTGCTGGCCTGTGAAGGGACCCTTAATATTGAAAACAACGTTGCAACAGACGGCTGCTGGTGACGTTGTGCTGCCTTGCCGCAAAATGGGATTGTATTTGTTATCGGATCGCGACTGACATTGTAACGAGCTGCGACTCAAGATAAATTTGTTTGTATCAGTCATCAATAAACAATGAGGCGTCTCCTCTGCTGACCCTCAAGGCGTTAATCCTAGACAGTGCCAGACTTCCCAGACAGAGTCAAATAAACCGGTTTAACCCTATTCCCGGCAGGGGAGCTGAATCCGCCCCCCTCGGGTTTTTTTCTTGACAATTCCAGGCTTTTTAACGCAGCTTCACAAAAAATGGTCACTTTTCTTAGCTATTCTTTCTACGTGCCGTGACAAAATTTCAAAATTCTTTTTTGCTCAGGGGCAGAGCCAGGTAACGTTTTTAAGAGGCACCTCATGCCGTTTTTGGCCATGTTGAGGGTAAAGGGAAAATGTCTGCCAAAAACAGAGTTTTTAAGACAGAACTTAAAACGTTATATGGATGTATGGCTAAATAGCTGGGCAATGTGCAGATGTAATTTTGTTTATCTGAGGTCATTTTATAAGGTCAAGTCAAGGTCAAAAGTCAAAACTAGTTTTTTTGCGATAATTTCGGCACCGTTTTTTTCAAATGCCAAACCCGGAATATATATGACGTAGAAGGTTGTCTTCTACTTGTGTACCAAGTTTCAGCTTGATATCAGGTCGGGTCACGGAGATATGACCTAAAATGTCAGTGCGCGTACCCTATATCGCAATAGCCATAAAATGAAATTTTTTAAATAGGGTGAATTCAAATGATTGAAAACGTTTACAGATAATATTAAATGCACACGACATCATTCCAAGTGACCCCAAGGTCACTGGAGGTCATTTAAGGTCAAGGCCACAAGTTGATCTGAGGAACGTGACCATGACAGTTTCCCCTTTTTCATGTCCCTGGCACCGCCTATGCTAACCTTATACAAACATTGTAATGCGATTTGTATTTCTTTAGTATAACATGACTAGCAGAAGCCAAAAAAGGGTGTTTGCCTCTTTTGTTCATTCAGTTGTTAGAAAACTAATCCTCCTATTTTGAAACCCTGTGAACGCCCGTGAATTTTCTCAAAATTTCATATTTGCGGACCCATGGTAAAAGCCCTATCCATAATCTCTCGATTCATGCCAGTTTCATCGAAATCGGTCGATAAACAACGGAGTTATAAGAAGTCCAAAAGTACCCCCATTTTGACATTTTTGCCCCCCTGTATCCATAAATTTCAAAATTTTGAAAGCTTCTTTCTATAAAAATGTAGTTCATGTCACGGCAAATCGATTTTCGTCTGTTGCGATGTAATCGGACGCGTAGTTCTCGAGATCTCGGGGGGCCCGAATCCGCCCCCCCTCCCGGGAATCGACCACACCGTCTAGCCCTCCGGGAATAGGGTTAACGACGATTCACGTTGCACCACATTTCAAATATGTAACATAGTTAGGAACAGAGTACGGACGTGGGTCTCACCCCGGCCGGCCTCGCCGTCGAGTTGTCCTTTTGAGACTCTGAATCAAGCGAATCGATGCATTTCGCGACTGAATCAGATTAATACAGGGACCGAATAAGAACAACAGTGAAGTAGGACGCGAACAGGGGCGAGGGAGCTCCTCCACCCTTGGGGGATGGGGGGCAAAGAAGCATTTAGTTCCCGTTCTCTCCGCTGAACGCCCACACGTTGAGTGGAGGTCAAGGATCAATGCTAAATTTCAGAAGTTGAGGCAGTCCCCCGCTGCCAGTCCGCCGCCTCGCCCACCGCTTCCCACGTCCTTGGACGCAGACCCATGCGGAAATGAGTAGGTTCACATTCGGGCTCGTTTGTTCGAACGATTCCACTCGGAATCAGACTCAATCAGAACGTATCAGCACTCAAATAAGCCTCACCAGATTATCTAAGACTCTATCCCTTGCCTACTTTGGGTGATGTATGTCACGCCCAGCAACTTAGCTTCAGTCCAGGGGCGCCATTTTTATTCTCTTGAGGGTGCATGTACCCCGCAATGTTGATTTCAGCCACTCAATGATGACTTCTTCTCCCCATGTTGAATTGCGGTCCGCAATGCTATGCTGGGGCCCATTGTTAAAATGACATTTCAGTCTGATGCAGGGACGGATCCATGGAAGGGGAGGCGATGGGGGCCATCCCACGGCCTAAGAGACCCGAGAGGGGCCCTGTTAGGATCAGAATAGGCCCGTACGAACTTCACTGGGGTTTTGTGTAAACCTGATGGGTTGCTGATCCAGTCAGGGGGTTTTCAGTAGGATTAGATGGCCCCTAAGACAGTTAGAAGAGCACTGAAACCCTGAAGAGCCCCTATGACCGCAAAAGGACCCCAGTACAGCAGAGTGCCCGTGAGACCACCAGAAGGGCCATAGCGCCCCTGGGACCGCTGAGATCATAACTGAATACCTTGTACGGCACAGCGGCCATTGGAATGTCATAGGGGCCTGAATGGGCTTTACGGGAATGTGTGAAAAGCTGAAGGTTCATGATGCAGTCAGAGGGCCTCCGGGGGAATAAGACCATGAGACGGCAAGATGGCTCCTAAGATGGATAGACGTGCCCTTGAAACTCTCCAAGGGTCCCTGAGACGGCCATACATAGAGGGGCCCAACACGGCAGAGAGTCCATGAGACCGCCAATAGTTCCAAAAGGCCCTTGAGACGGCAAGACCTTAACAACGCACCTAGGACGGCATAAGGAACCTCTGATCAACCAGAGATGCCCCCCTGTACAGGGATTCATCGATGGCCGTCTCAGTCTCAAGAGGGATCCCAAATGGGCTACACTGGCCTTGTTGAAAACCTGAGGGTTGCTTGACGCAGTCAGGGGCCCAGCAAGATCAAGTGGGTCCTGAGACGGCAAGATTAGTCCCTATTTGGTAGAGGGTCCCTGAGACCGCCAAAAAGGTCACAGGGCCCTTGCGAGGACAAATACAATAAGAGGGCCTCTGAGACTGCATGGGACCCTGTACGACCAGAGGACCCCTGAGTGTGTTAGGCGGGCTCCTGGCACGGAAAAGGGCCTCCTGAGACTGCCAGTGAGGCCCTGGAGTGTCATGAGTGTGAACAAAGGCTCCTGATACGGCTAAAGGAGCCTTAAGGCTGCCAGATACGCCCACATGTAACCGAGGAAGACCTCTGATACAGCTATCGGGACCAACGGAGGAGTTCAGAGGTTCTGAGATCGCGAAAAAAATATTTCGTAACTTCCAGAGGGTCCATGAGACGGCAAAAATGTTCTCCATAGACAAGAGGCGTACCTAAGACAACAGAGAATCCACAAAGGCTGCTAGAGAAGGGCCTTTGGGATTGCTAACTAGTGGTGTAATTAGTAGTCTCTTTGACACGACCAAAGAGTCCCTGAAACTATCAAACCCTGAGACGTCCAGACAGCTCCTAAAACGGCCAAAGAACATGTACGATTGCCAGAGGTACGTCTGCCACGGCCGAGAGAGACGCACAGAGAGCCCTTGTTATTGTCAGTGAGGCTCCTTAATGGGCAAAAACGTTTGAGGGAGGACAGTAATTACCCCGAAATAGCCAAAACGTCCCTGAAACTGCCAAATGGGTCCCTGAGACTGGCCGAGGTGTCCCTGAAACTGCCAAAGGAACGCCTGAGATGCCCCGAGGGGAATGACAAACTGTGACAAGAACATGAGACCACTTCGTGCGGCAGCGAAACGCAAAATTTTCTGAGGTAAGGTGAGTCGCTGGGGTTTTTCGGTTACTTTAAATAAAGGCAAAGGCAAAATTGCATCAAGCATTCCCGGAACCCCCGCGGATCCCTTTTTTCGCATATCAAGAGAACAAAATGGGCTGGGGAGGGAGGAGGGCGAGATGGAGACCACGCTGACCATTCGCCTCTTTCCCTTGGCAAAATCATGGATCTAGCCCTGATTTGAGAAAGCATTTTGGAGCTTTTTAAACGGCGGTAAAAACTAAACTAAACTGCATAAATATTTCCTCGTCCGGTTGAAAAAGAAATCATCTCTTGAAAGTTGGAGGACAGTGAAATTGCTTTGGGCCGCTCAGAAATCTGAGGGCCCTACAGCATCTCCAATGAACTCCTGGATGGAATTTCTTGATGAATTCTCTAGATTAATTCAAGGAGATACTTTTCAGGCATCTCACGGACCCTCCTCCGGGACTTCGGGCCCTTCTCAAACATTCTCAGGGGCGTTGAAATATCAGCTTTATCAGAAACATCAGCTGAAATATCGGCTGAAACATCATGTTTTCATTATTTTCCGTCCAAAGCATTGGAAGTTTAAACGGCACATCATGTTGTTCGCCTTCATGAACAGTTCCATTTTGCGCTACAAACTTCATACGTAAAATAAGAAGGCAAAGTACACACACACACACACACACACACACACACACAGATATATATATATATATATATATATATATATATATTTATACTAAGTTCGGAAGTAACTTACTTTTCATGCAAAGTTGGTTAAAATGAACAGTCAGTTTAGCGTTAATGAGACGTTAAAACTCTTTGAAAAGCTTTCTATTGCTCTTATGATCTTCTTAGCTTCTTTCGCATTTTGGTGTAATATGCTTCCAGTATTTATGGCTAGGAGTAAATATATAAAAGAAAGATTCATGTCACATTAACTTACAATATGTCGATGAGTCGTCTATACTGCAGACATTATTAAGGCATACATACATAAGGATATATAAGGAGCGGTAAAAAGGGACCCGAGAAAAGAACGGGGCTCGGGGTGGCCGCATAGAGGCGCGAGACGACCGGGCACAAGACCTGAAGTCACCCACTGGGCCGCCAAGACAGCCACAGGTGCCAGTGCTCAGTGATTGTCTCAGGGATTCATGGTGGCACCGGGGCCCTATGCAAATTTTGGACTCCTGCGGCTATCTCGGAGATCATAAGCTTAAGCTTGAAGGTTTGATAAGGTACCTGAGAAAATAGTACCTGAGAATATTCCCGGAACTGCAAATAAATGAAACACGTCGCTCGTGCTTTCTCAACCTATAACAAAAAACAAATGCGTATGTGTCGACCTTAAAGTCCAGTCTACTTATTCGTCTACCCAAACGATTACTACATGATAAGAACAAGTCCCTGTGAACATACACGTCGGCCTGCAACCGTGTCCGTTCAAGCATATCTGTCGTCTAATTTTTGGATCGCACGCACGGTGTAGCCATTGGAGATAGATCCCAGGACGTTTCACGGGCGATAGCCCATACACCCACACCCAACACGTATGGTCAACATACGTATTGGTTGTTGGTGTTGGTCAACAACAGAACAACAACTGCTCGGCCTTCCATTTTTGTGTTCACCCAGACGGTTGTCTACCGCCATGTCCACCGAAATCAAAAGAAGGACAGTGGGTGCTTGAATAAATGATAGGCACATTGTTAAAACTTGACATCACCGTTTCGCCACAGACAGTAGGAATTAAACATCACGCCACCACCAGCCATTACACTGACTGGCCATTACATGTCAGCTCAGTATGTTCCGAATTGCAGGAGATTCGTAAGGCATGATTTGAAAATCACTGGATTGGCCATGCTTCCGCCAGATGCGCCCAAGGAGTCGATTGCACTGCCCAGGCGTTTGCCAATATCGCCCCCACCCCAATGGATTGCAAACGAAGGCACGGAATGGAAATGGGGTTACAACAAGTCATATGAAAACTTCCAACCTTCTCCAGTAACCATAAAGCAGGGATGCATTCCTGTTGGGAGGCTTCATCTGACCTCGGAGACCTCGAGAACTAATTTTATTTATTTATTTCTCGAGAGCCAATTTTAATGGAAAAAAACATCAAACGCCTTTCCATGGAGCAAAGGATATTTTCATGAAAACAAATTTTGACAATGGTGTAAGAGGTGGATCCGAACGACGAAAAAATCATTGTTAAACGTGTGAACTCTCATGTTCATGAAACGATTTTGATGTAAAATCGGATCCCTAATAGAGAGTCAAGCGATGGTGCGTTTCATTTTGGTCCCTGGCTTTACAGATTGGAAGCGGGATGTATAAACATTATTACATTTTGTAACGAAATAACAAAGTAGTTGAATAAGTACTGAGTATTATATTTGCATAAGCATGCGGCGTATATACATGCCATTTTATGTTTGAAAAAACAAATCGTTTTAAAATGTGTGTAATGTTTGCATAGGCGGTGTAAGGACATAAAAAACTGTAGTCTTCACATTTACCTAAGATTATCTCACGGCATTTTGCCTCAGATGGCCCCAAATGACATCAAATTTACGGAAAATAAGCTTGGAGTTATTTCATGGCGTTTGGAAACGATGCCGATAATTTGGTTTGAACCTATTTTTGAACGTTCCGCTTATGACCACGAAGATATGGGGTGAGCGCGCGGGAATTTTTAACTCATAGCTTGGCGACCCGGCCTGCTGTCAAACTGAAATGTAAGGCACAAGCACAGGACATTGTGCTAAGAAAACATATGTCCCGATTTGTTCATTCTGAAAACGAGTGTCAAAAAAAACTGTACATGAAACCAGATTTGAACGTTTTACATTGACCTGACCTTTGAAAAGGTTTTGCATCTCCTAAAACACTTCCAAAGCTGTTCCCGGCTGTTTAGATATGCCATATGTAAACACACATAAAATGTTAAGTTCTCTCTTGCACAAAATATTTTTCGGGGCTATTTTCATCCACGTTCAACAGTGCCAAAAAAGCCAAAGGTGCCTCCCAAAACCTGACTTGGTCCGTCCCTGGGCAAAGAAAAATTAGGAAAATTTGGCATTATTCCTAGAAGACATTGATAAGAAGACATCGAGTTTTGTTAGGTTTCTCCAAAAATCCTGGGAATAGCAAAGAATAAAAAGGCCGGGAAGACTTCTGAAGCTCCCCCCATACGGGAAAAGGGTTAAGCATGCGCCATAGTTTGCCAAGACAAAGCAAAAAACAAACA
Organism: Capitulum mitella; assembly: GCA_030062745.1. NCBI lineage: Eukaryota > Metazoa > Arthropoda > Thecostraca > Pollicipedomorpha > Pollicipedidae > Capitulum > Capitulum mitella. The sequence goes on along the minus strand of CP099851.1, from coordinate 3,833,077 downwards.
AGAGGCATCGGAAATCAAGCGCTCCTCTCTTAGAAATCAAACATTTCCAGTTTTTTTTTTAACTTCGCTAACCCGACTTACCTGGTCTGCCCCGTGCCGATGGGGAGAGACACGTGACCAACACGTGCCGAGGTTGCCCGAACAGGGTGCGCTGACGCCAGCCGATCACGTTCGTAGAACCGGCGCCTGACACGATTGGCCGGCGGGGCGTGGCTAACAATCCTGCTCACGTGCAGCAGGCCACCGACTCGTTACCGGGCGCTCGTTACACGCGCTCCCGGTCCCGCTCCCGATGACCTCGTTTGTGTTCAGCGGCGCGCAGCCATGCTCGCTGGCTTCCGATCAGCGGCGTTTTTAGGCGGTCCGTGACCGAGCGACGGAACAGCGAGGCCGCGGGCGAAGCCGTCCATCTGGTCAGCACCGGCGCACAGCCGATGACATGCCTTTCGTCGAGGACTGTGCTCGCGCGCTCGCTTATCGTTCGCCACGCCCTGGGTTCTCGAGAAACCCCATGATCTCGATGGTTAATGGAGCTGTGCAGACGAAAATCACGTGAACCGAGAGCTCGTCACGTTTTAGAAAGCATGATGATCCCTTTGACGACTCAAACTGCATTTCCAAGGCTCACGAGAGGAGAGTCAAACCATGGCTTCCAAGACATGTCGGAGAGGACAGATAATGGAAAACTCCATGACACATTTGAAGAGCCTGAAATATTCTGAAAACCGTGGAAATAGTGGCATTTTATGATAACAAAGCTATTTCCAACGCTTCAGGTGATGTTGGGTTAGGTCGATTACTAGACAAAAGATCGAATGGCAAAATATCGTATGCAGGAAGTTCTTGCGCAAAAGATCGCCAGACAAAAAAATGATATGGGTTAAAAGATTGCGTGACAAAAGACCGTTCGCAGAAGATCGTATGACAAAGGCAGTTATACGTTAATAATGTTTAACCTAGCCTGACCTGACCTCACCAAATCACCCTAACTTAACCTAACTCTTATGACGGACTGATGAATACGTCTGTAGGAAACCGGTTACTGTTCCTACGGCAAAGCAATGGTTACGCCAACAGCAGACCTTGTGCTACACGCCTGCGGTAAACCGATTACTACGGCTACGGCAGATTGGTAACTATGCCTAAGGCAAACCGACTTTTGCCAATACGATATTTTGTTCTTACGATATTTATCCCGTACGAACTTTGTCTTATGTGATCTTTTGTCTTACGATTTTTTGCTTACGATCTTTTGTTCTGCAATCTTTGGCATACGATATTTTACCCGATTACCGGTTAGGTCAACATCCAAGAGAAATTAATCGGCTTTGCGCAAAAATTGTAACGTCGACATAGGAATATGGAACGGTTGCTTTTCCATTATCAATGGTGCTTCATTAGGCATGGCGAATTGATAGTAAATGCAGCTGTTTCGGGCCATCTGAGGTCGCACCAGAACAAATTAGGTCCGATCCTACATCCTGAATATCACGTGGTTGGCTTGAGCTAATCCGCGAGTTACTTGTGAAGTTTTTGCCCTCCGTTCTTGATGTTTTCACCGTAACCTCCGCACGACCTATGCCAGGGTGTGCATATTTTCAAAACACTGCTTGAACGACACAGCTGCTACCTTTTAGCGAAATCAAGGTCACCATAGCTCAGGTTATATCACGTGCTTAATTGGATCATGGACGCGATGACATTTGTTTTTTCCTTTCAACTGACTTACAAGAGCCTCATCAGGGATAACACATATGAGAAAAAATATTATGTCGTAATAATAATTGTCATCTCGTAAAACAAGTCCTGAGGTTTCAAAAGTCACCAATCATTTCAAGTGCAGTTAACGAAGACCATTTGTTAGCTTCGCATAATGTTGCGTGGTGCGATCGCTTAGTCCACTGAGAGCTTGATGAGCTGAGAGCTAATCAGCAGAAGCTTGGTTTTATCAATTGCAGAGCTGCATCTGTACCTTGTGCTTGCCCACGCCGCAGTGGAAATACCAGTTCCTTGAAAATGCCTACTGTGCTGCGCCTTTGAATCACATTTAACGATTTATGGTCACTCCACAAAATACTGTGCACAAAAAGTATGTGCCGCATAAAAACGGGAGTCTTCCATTCTTCTGAAGGTGTGCGCTCGTTTGTCGCTGTACCGAAACCGGCACGGCGTTATGGAGGGTTAGTCATCCGTATTTCATTTGGCAAACCATTATTTCTTCTTTCGCAAAACAACATATGCCATGTATGACGAGAAAAGGCTAAAATAACTTCAACAGAGGTGGAGCTGCATTAATTTATTGTTGAATTAAGCGCATTCCCCCCACACGGGTTCCATCGATGCCTTGGACAAGGCTAGGTGCACGGCAAAACACGAGATCAGGGGTTTCACACGAAGATTCCGTTCACATCACCAGCGGGACACAGCACAGGGTAGTGCACAAGGAAGCGTAACTAGAAGCGCCCAATCCCAGACCCTTTGTGGTTTTCCTTATTTGTGTTGCTGATTTGTCCAATAAAAGATGAGGCCCTTGACAAGATGGTTTCGAAATACACTCGCCGCTGGAACACGGGCCGAAACTCTGTGGATTTTATGCTACCTTTTCCTGCAAAGACGCACGAAAATATATTTCCTTTTAATGAGAACCAAGCTCAAAACACACATCGGCACTGGATCCCATTTCCACACATCCAGACCACGTTGCCCTCACAATCGGCGCGCCCTGAACAACGCGCCCTGAACAGCTCATTCATATTCTCGGTACGCGGCGTGCACTGTTAACCCCCGCACTGAAGGGGTGTAGGGTAGGTTATTTTCCCCTTGGACCTTCCTCAAAATAACTTCTGATTCAATCAAGCTAGCCTTTGGAAAACCTTTGAGACTTTCTCTTTCTTCTTCCTTAACAATTCCATACATATTCTGAAGACTTTGCATACGAGTCGTGCAAAGTCATTGAACTAGAGGCCTTTTAGCTAGGTCATGCCAGGCTAAAACGTCGATGAATGCAGCATTTACTAGTAATGAGTTCTTTTATGGTTGTGAACGGTTTTCCCCAACTTGTATATCAAGACTGTCACCCCTGACCTGAAATTCTGATTTGGGAGTCAATCTAGGTCACTAACCTAGACTGACCTTTAGATCTAAAGTTGTGGTAATAAGCGGTAGAGTATCGTTTTTTTGTGTCCAGCTTCATCAGTTTTTGACATCCGTCCAGTCGCCTCACCTGTGAATAACATTTTGAATCCAGAGATCGCAGTAGACGACTGACCTAAGTTCACATCTAGCCCTGGAATTTTGACATACAGCGTTCTAGTATTGTCTTTTAGTTTTGTCAACTTATACGATTCCAGCTGCCCTACCTACAAATTGAATTTTTCAGCCCAAAGGTCACTGTAGTACAATGACGTAGATTGGACTTTAGCTCAGGTCTTTGGTAATAATTGCTTTAGTGATAATTTTCCGGCTTTGAGCAGCTTTCCACGTCTTCCCAGCTCTTTCAACAATAAATGGAATTTTGAACGTGAAGGGTGCCCGGATCGGTGACCTAAGTTGACCTGGACGGCTTTTATTGTGGGCTTGGCAGACTAAGGCAGTCCAAAATCGATGACACACGTTCTACGTTTAGTTACAAGCCACCGACCAAGCCCGCTAAGCGAAAGAAAAAATGATATGATGACCTTAGTTGACCTGTGTCAAAGACCATATAAAATTATATATTGGTTGACTGCATCATCTTAGGTGCCTAGGTAATACAGATGTTCCGAGTTTCAAGCAATAGAAGATTTTCGGGCCTGCTACATGGAAATGGGGAGAACATGAGGCTTGACCTATTATGACATTGGCGTTGACCTCAAATATAAAACTGGCCTTCGCAAATCTTGTTAAGAAGCTCCGGAGCTATCGAATGCCGTTTCGCTCTTCTCTCTAGCCCGTTTCAATCAGAAGATAGAAGGGCGTAAGTACATATCGCCCCAGTCAGTTCTAAGTTGGCGCAAAGTCCTGTAAGTGCGAGGGTTAATAAACCGTCACGTATCGACCGTACGTAACCAACACCTTCCAAACCTCTTTTCCTGCCCTGACAAACATTAACAAAACATCCGTACTCGTCTCGGATTATACGAGTACGACAGAACGTGTTTTGCTTACTTATACTACAAAAATCAGACCGCGCACTTCACTAACGTTTATGAAACACTGAAGCCATAGCAAAAATAGCAACAAAGAAAAACAAAACAAAACAAGCCGAAAACAAAAAAAAAACAAATCTGTTTTATCCGCCGCGGGCAGCACGGTACTGCCTGCAATTATCTTAACATTTTTAACACTTACGAACAGTTTTTTTTATAAATGTCGTCAAACGTGGCCTTTGGTCGAACACGGCATGACATCACGCGGCATTCCCGTTCGTCAAACACGCGCAATATGCTTCACAAAATGCAAAATAAAATTTCATTTCAAATCACGTAGATCAACAGGCATATCGAAATTCAAGCAGCGTAACAGCCCTGCCCTGGTCTCTCGCCGCCACAAAACGCGCCTCACGAGGCATGCACATTAGCGCCACTGTGCCAGTTGTCGACGGCGGTCGACGTCCATGGTGAACTGACTGCTCTGCTGACTGGGTCTCGCTGGCCGCACTAAGTCTGGAGCGGAAGAGCTGCACGTGACCTGGTGCGCTCTTGGATACGGAGTCCTCGCGCCGCACACCACCTGGTGCGGTTCCCGGATACAGGGTCTCCCGGCCGGACACCAGCTGACGCGGTCCTGGATACAGTGTCATCGGGCGATGCACTGCCGTCGGAGAAGTTTGGCACCCTGCTGGCGTGGTAAGCACGGACCAGGCACACCTCTGTTAGCCGGGCCTGACGTACTCCTCCGGCTGAACCGCAAACATCGAGGAAGCCACGATCACCCGCAAAAACAATGCGGCAGCTCGCCGCTTACATCAAGACATGAAAAATGTACATATGTGCACCCACGGCGACAACAAAACTCATGACACGGACAAATCAAGGCCTGGACGTTACAACGACTTGAGCTGTCTACACATCCACCACGAACGCCGTGCCCTGGTGGGTGACATAATCGACGGAAGAACGTAATCGCAAACATCACTGATAAACTGATGTGTCGCTGGCACACAGATAACCCTGGTGGTTGACGCTGCTGATACGCGGATGGAGACAATGATTTTAACATCACTCGCGCAATGGTGTTAACTCAAGCTGTGTGCGTCACTGGTATACTGACGGCAAAATGACGTTGTCCTATTGCAGACGCAATGCCTCCAGCTAAAGTCACTGGTACACTGAGATCAAGGTCACTCCAGTCAGAGACGTCAGTGGTGCACTGACGCTGGACTCTATCTGTGGACTTTATCACTCTACTGACTCTGGTCACCTTAGTCGTAGACACCACCGGTACACTGACGCTGAGCTCTACTTGCAGTCGGCACTGCTGTACTGAAGCAAGCAACTGTAATCACAGCACACTGGCGCCGAGCTTTGTTTTGTAGACGTCACTGTCATTCTTAAGTTGGCAGCACTAGCCATGGACGTCGTTGGTCCACTGACGATGTCTGCTGACGCGCTGGCTCTGCTGTTTTTTGCGCGCTGCGGCGGATTTGGCGTTGTTCAGCTCGGCTTTCGGTGGAAGGCTGCAGCTGATCTGCACACTGGCCAAACAGGAACGACCGTGAGAAAACTGCCCAGTCTACGTTTGTTCTACGCAATGCGCTTAAGAGAGTGTCCTTGCTGCTTTTGCCAGTCTTATGGCGAACATGTAAAAAAAAAAATATTTTTATTAGTTCAAACGCACAAATGTCAGTTTATTACTCCCATAGGTATGATTTCACACGCGTCGCTGCAACATCAAGTGTCGACAATTACTTGAAAACTGGCGCCACATTCTTGGTTGAAAACTTTCAGAAGTACGCAAAAAGAAAGCGATGGAAATACTACCTGATGACGTAAGCATACTGTGTAAATAGTCCAATTTCTAGAACCTCATGTCTATGGAAAACGTGCTGGATAAAGTCATTTCGCTGCACGGAGGTATTTGATGTCCATTATGCACCGTACATATGTCAATGCAAATGTAATCATGCGGTGAGCTATAACAGGTCCTGTGCAGATGAAGATATCGATGACCAGACTCGACGATTCACGGTTTTTCTCAAGTCACGGGTGTTTAAAGGGTTCCACCTTCACCGACCTTTCAGAAATAAGTCCGATCTGTCCAAGGTGTCGATGAACGCGTTTTTAGCACTGATTTTGTCGAAATGATAACTAGAAACGCACGAATGCAATCAGTCTGTATTATAGCCATCCGCTGGCATACTGCAATGCGGGTCTCCTTTGGACATTCACTGGACTGGACTCGTTCGGATCGCCACACAAAGGCTGATAACAGAACGCGGTTGAATAGGTCAGGGATGAAATTTGTGTGGAATTATTTTAAAAACTGATGATTGTTTTTTGCATAATGAACATCAGAACCCGACTTCTTGGACTACGAGCTAAAACCTGGCTATCTTAGCACTAAAGCTACGTGTTAACCCGCACACGACCGTCGGCCGGTTTCGAACATGCGCGACTGTGGGGGGGGGGGGCAGTTGGCCGCCCCCCTCTAACTCACGAGCGGTTGGTCGCACGATAATAATAAGCACACCGTTGGAAAGCTTGTGACCAGTAGAGCTCGAAACTGGTCTCGTTTTAGTTTTAGATAATATGTAAGCAATTTACGCCCTATATATGTTTTCTTATAGCCGACTGCATAAGACCGAGAAATGACCTGAATCTCAAGGGCTGTGACTAATAACACATAGGTAAAGGCACCAGCGCACAAGTAAAGGTCCGCGGATGCCGATACACGTCTAATTTCCCAGATTTGTTCAAGATATACGCCAAACGTTGAGTTAAAGACACGGCAATTCTCAGGCCAGCTGTCGGCGTGCGCCGCAGACGTATGCAGAACAAATTGGCGGGAACTAATTTTAGCGTTCCTTTATTTTCGCGAAAAAGACTATCTATTTAAATTTTATTAATCTTACTGGTTCTTGTAATAGTTCTTCATGCTTAAATATTGGAGAAATTCATTAGTTACAAATCTACACAACTGGCAAAGCTTTATTCGCGAGAGGCTGTTTATTCCCAAAATATGCTATTTTCCAAACGTTTTGAGGTTCCTGGCATTACTTACGTCTGTGCAGGCTAGTTCTGCCATTTTCTACCCATTCTGAGTAATTCATCATCGATTTTGACGATGGTACATTTTGGCTCACTGCAGTTATTCGTGACCTGACCTCAGGTCAATGGCTGGAAGTCATTGATACTTTGCCCAATAACGGTAACTAGATGTCTGCTTCACTCCACACTAAAAATGTTGTGAAATATTCCGTCAATTTCCGAAAAAAACGACGACATGTCTTAAAAATGGGCTTAACTTTAGGTCAATGAACCGGAAAATTCCCAAAAATCTGAGATAGCAGATTTGTTGCATCTATCACGATGACTAATCCCGGAAAGTATTATTGAGATATCTTGTTTTCCGACAAAGTTACAGGGCGCTAAACTTTTTTGAACATAGGTCTGTTTGACCTGACCTAGGTCAGGCACCTGACCTGACCTGAGGTCAAAATTTTGACACGAGATGTAAAATTGATGAAGCATAAGCTACACAAAGTTTCGTGACTCTGTGTTAGTTCGTTCTCTCGCAATCCCAGAAAAACCTCGGGGGGCGGTCAACTGCCCCCCCAGTCGGGGATTGGTTAACGAAGGAACATCCCCAATAAAACGATTTCTGTGTCCAAATGCCTTGTTCCTTTGATGACTCTAGCGTGTAAATGGTAATGGAAACTGGATGCTCTGAAGACCTGAGTGTCCTTGTCCAGCTCAACGCGACCAATTTTGGTCGGACGTTTCAGCCAGTATGCAACGAGCCAGCCTCTGCAAACGCCTTCCCGAGAACGCAGAGGAAACACAACGGACAGCGAGCCGAGTTCCGCGGCCGCCATTACAAAAACATACGAGGACGACAGTGACATGCGTTGTAAAATGTGAAAGAGGCTCCGCGTGCTGCGCCGGGCCCGGCAGCCACGTCACGTGGCCGGGAGGTGACGGTGTGACGTCGGTCGGCGTCAGTGGCCGTCGTACTCACTGCGTGCCCTGCGGCCGCTGTGTGAGGTCCACCAGGGCCACCGTGTCCAGAGGACTGCTCTCCGGCGGAAACTTGTAAATGCGCTGGCTCCAGATGGGAGTTTCCGTATCGTTTCCTAAAAAAAGAAAAATACAGCCTCAGGATGAGGTCCTCACGCATAGGGCGACACACAGAATAGCATGTCCGGGAAAGATGCCTTTGTCCTGGAGAACGAAAGGGATAAAGAGGCAAAAATACCTTCGGATTTTCATTCGTTTGCATATTTCATAACTGGTTCAAACACGTGTACCAAACGCATCGGTAACACCTATACGAAAGCATGAAAAATGAGTATGTTTAGATCTGGGGAAAAAAGATGTGGAAATATCCAAGAAGAACAAATGTTCACGCAAAATGAAATTTAAAGTACTTGCCGCTCATTAAGTTAGTCATCACACAATCATCGTCATTATGATATGGGTCTCCGCGGTCTAAACTTACCTTTACCATCACTCAGTCCCGTGGTGCACGTTTTCATCGTGAACGACCTTTTCCACGATTGTCGAAACGTGTGCAGTCTTTTCTCGACGTGCTCCACAAACTGCACGGTGGACAGCGTGTACAGCAGGGGGTTGACCGCGGCGTTCAGGGGTAGAACGAATACCGCCACCCAGGCGTACACCTGGCGGCAGGTCAGCAAAGGTCACACGGCGGGTCGCAGCGTTCCTCAGCCACTGGTGATTCCGAACATGCGCTAAGGAGGGGACACATATAACATTATCATACGTTTTCTTTTCCGGAGGAAACCCCATAATCCCCGTGAACAAACGGGCGACCGTAAAAGGAGCTGGCATCCGGGTTACATAACCAAGGGAGGAGGTGTATGGCCCCGGCGGCCCTCACCAATCAAGGCAGGCGGGCCGGCTTACCTGTGGCGGTACGCTGACCCCGCAGAGCGAGGCGATGCCGAGCGCGATGATTGGCAGCCAGCAGGCGGCGTCGGTGAACACAATCAGCGACATCCGACGGGCCATGGCACCTGTCGCACGCAGCGCAGGGCAATCAGCGACCTCCGGCCGGCGATGGCCTAAGCCTGAGCCACGGCCAAAAATGAAACGGCGACGTTCAGCGAGTGGTGACACCTGTGCGGCGGATGTCGACCAGTCAATGATGTCCGGAAAACTGACACGGGCACATCAGGGAGTTCAACACAGCTTATCGCTGAGCTGACGATCAGATCGGGTTATAGCCACCCCGGTATATATATATATGTATGTATATATACGTATACATATATATGCGTGCATATATATTTATATATACGTAGCTTCATATATATATCCTATATATACTATATATATATACTAAATATACGTAACATATATATATATATATATATATATATATATATATATATATATATATATATATATATCTATATACTATAACTTCAGGAAGCTGGAAGCAAGACACGGGCCGACGAAATGTCAGCGCCATGCAGGTCGGACCTCGCCGTTCCGCTCCCGGCAGCGTGGCACGTACCGTCGTGTCGCAGATGGCGCTGCGAGCGCGGCCTGACGCTGGGCACGGCGGCCCGCGTGCGGCGCGCAGCCACGAACATGCAGGCGTAGCCCAGCGCGATCACGCCGAACGAGACCAGGTTCAGAACTGAAACACGTCCCGTCGCAGGACGGTGTCAGGACGGAAACAGGCGGCACAAAACGTCAGGTTCAGAGTTGAAATGAGCAGAGTCAGACGCCGGGTTCGCGACTGAGGGGAAACGGCAGCAGACGCTGTGTTTTAGACTGGAATACCCTGTTCTAAATCACGGGTTTAGGACAGAAGCACGTGTCGATAGATCAAGTTCGAGCTGAAGCATTACAGTGCCGACGTCAGGCTCCGAACCAGAATGCTTCATTTTGGTTCTTGTCCTTTCAGCCGCACCCTATAATCAATCCCACGTTCATCCTCTGGTTTTCGACATCAGGCAGCAAATCTACACTCACTGAGGAACACAAAGACCGAGTACTCCCAGCCGGGAGGGTAGTCTGGTGTGATGTGAAGAGCCAAACAGACTCCGGAACGACCGTAGAAGCCCCTGAAAAGGAGCAGCACGGTAAATATGCCAACAGGTGTTTGTGTCCGCTTGGGGTATGCACGACGGGGCATTACTCTGCCTTTCCTGGAAATCCGGATAACGTTACGTAATTACGACACTCGTCTTTACAGCAAAACAACAGAAAAGAATAACGTTCAAAGGGCAAAATAAAGCACAAAAGGCTGCAAAAATCTTGAAAAAAGAAATGAAAAGCCAAGTTAAGTTATCCTTGGGTGCGGTATAACACAATGTCACGGAACTCTGGAATTATCATTGAAATTACACAACTTGTACAGGCACGGCAATGACTAATGAAGCGGTAAACTCCTTGCGGAATAGAAATATAAAAGGTAAGAGAATTGCGATATTTCACATCAAGTTTCTACCCACAAAGTGCAGGCGTTGAGACACCGAAATCCGTTTAGCGCTCCAGACGAATTATGGGTATTGTTACGTCAGCAAACCTATAGGCATCACCATCACAATCTCTTGAATTTGCGATAACTCCTTGTGAAGTGGGAATATAAATGGTATGAAAATTGTGATATTTCACATCGAGTTTCTACCCACAAAGTGCAGGCGTTAAGGCGTAAAAATCCGTTTACCGCTCCAGCCGAACTTTAAGTGTTGTTACGTCAGCAACCATACAGGCATCACCATCACAATCTCTTGAATTTGCGATAACTCCTTGTGCGTCCAATGACGTTTAGCTAAAACAATTGAGAAAACCCAATGTTGCACGCAGTATGACATCCATTTATTCACGCCACAAATGCAGGAGGACCTATTGCCGCTTATCCTCATAGGTTTGGCTGTCTCAAAAACCCAACGAGGTATGGCCGGATTTTCGTGACTCATCAGGTCACGGTTGTGTGACCTAGTGTGACTGACAAAAAAGCCCTGACTAACTGGCGCGGCGGACAGGAGCCGTCCAACTTGTCTGCCCTGTACCGACCCCGAGTGACTCGGTTTGACGGTCCAAGACCTAGTATGGCCTGAGCTGACCCCGTGTGACCCGGTTTGACGGTCGCCAGACCTAGCATGGCCTAAGCTGACCCGTGTGACCCAGTTTGACGGTCACCAGACCTATGGCCTGAGCTGACCCCGTGTAACCCGGTCTGAAGGGCGTCTCACCGGAAGTACTCGACCGGCAGGAACGGCGAGGCGGCCAGCACGGTGACGCCCGCCCAGCCGGCCAGCATGATCAGTCTCGTGCCGGCCATCTCCAGCCGATCCAGGTGGAAGGGGAAGATGATCACCAGGAACCGGTCCAGCGTGATCACTGAAACACGCCAGACAGCCGCGGCTGTGGCTTCCGTTTGCGAGGCGGTCGCTGTTCCCGAAACTGCGTTAGGCGTCTGTTACCGGTACCCGCACAAACCGAACCAAGACCTTACAATGCCCATTGCTACGATTGGACACCCGTCCAAAGCACAGCTGACGCCGGGGGACAAACTGTCAGAGACGCCGTCGCAGTGGATAGTGCACGATGCATGCTGCGACAGACCGTGTGCCAGACGGGTTTGTCATGGTTCGGTTGGGTCTGGTTTTAATTAGAACTGTTGCGTGGCAACACATTGTTTCATGACATAGGAATTTCGAGGCAGGCTACATGACAATTTGGGTAATATGCCGCCAGTCAAGTCACATTCATGCAAAAGCCAACCGCTCCACAGACTCGCAAAAGGTCAGTTCATTCCAATGTTGTCAGCAACATTATAATGCCGCGGGCCGGCCGTTCCAGGCCATATCGGCTCTGCAATGGAGGGTCGCTGTGTGCTGGCCGGCCTGACATTATGAAAACTGCTATCAAATGTCGACCAGTCCATCCACTCTGCACTAAAATGCATTGCGCACGAGTGTAGCAGCTCGTAGCGCTAGAAGAACAGCGACTCTGCCAGGCTGGCGGCGGCCGTGCCTGCCTTGAGTAATTTATCATTAGCTCCAGGGTGTTTCGTGGAAATAATTTGCCGACAAAAAACTCTGGACATACCAGCTAAGGGAAGACTTCCATACACATAACAGGGCATGATGTGGGAGAAGACGTGAGGTTGAACAAGGAGTTGTAGGGTTTCGGAGGCAAAATAGTTACGGCTCTTGTAAAACGGTGGAAGAATCGCGATACAGCTTATGGCTGATAACAGCAAAGCCACTGCGCCAGCTGAGACAATGATGAAACAGAACATCAAAGGCTTCGATTGATACGGCTAACTACGTGGCAGATGTCAGGATTTAAAATCAAAAGTCCGCTTCTTTTTTACGAGTGTCCGTGTTGCTAACAGCGTGAATGCTTTGATTCCGATTTACCTTTAGGCTGCTAGATATGAAGGGGATCTTAAGATGTTTGGCAGGTTGCTCTATATGCACTTTGAGATTAATTAACTCTCGCCCTTACGGCCGATGGGGTGCAATTTTCCTGAGGTTTTTCGAGAGTTGCTCCACAACGACGACTCCCGCCACTTTGAAGTTTTGCATGGTTGAATGTTGAGCCTTTCCCAGTACTGTCGGGAAATCTGAAGCCAACACGTTGTCAAGTCACTGACCTATGGTGTCTTTTTTGAGGCATCGTTGATACATAATGTTACGGGGACGGTCCTGATCAGATAAAAAAAAACATTTGAAGCATTTTGCAGTACTGAGTCGTGCCCAGACTCAACATGGGTGTTAATCATGGTGTCAGTGACCTCTGCAATGAAGTTCTTACTTGGGTGAAGGTCATCTTCGGTCGAAATCATACATGGAGGCCACTGACCTTTTGACCTATTATTCCTCCTGGTACTCATCGTCACAAGTCATTCTAGGCTCTTAAGAAGTGTTTCAAATGTGACAAAAATATGTGTCAAAATAGCAAATGCTATCGAGGGTTACGCCAGTGCTGCGAGAAGAGAAAGAGAGAGAAAATCAAGAAGCTGAATGCCGTCTTCCTACGACAAAAATTAGCAGAGTCGTAGAAAACATGGAACGTCGTTAACAAAGACGGGAAGGAAGGCTGGGTCGACGAGCGGCCTGGTCTACGCCGCAACTGAGAGAGACAGACAGAGTAATCGATCCACCAGCACCATCCTGTTTCTTGCCGACCGGGCGGTTGCTAAACCACTCTGGGTTGAGTTACACTAGTCCGGCTTGGCTAAGATAGCCTCATGACTCACGCTATGAAAGGCCTTACTTAGGTCTATCGATCTGAGGGAGGCAACGCGACCAGCTTCCACTGCTCGTGACACCCATTCAGCAGCGTCAAGCAGAGCGCTGTCAGCACAGTGCACCGAAAGATACGCATATTGAGAAGAAGTAAGAAGATGACTTTTCAACAGAGAAAATCTCAGACACATGAGGACAAACCTTTTTGCTGTTTTCTGATAGGACAGATAGGATGGGCACGGGCCGTACGTTATTGACATCCGGCGGATCGCCTCCTTCATGAAAGGGCATTACCCGAGCAATTTCCCGATACCAACGAAAATGGATGGGCACTACTGAATTACTCATGATCCGGAGAAGATGCCGACCCATTACGACAAAAAAGCACTACCTGATACCGATGAAAGGGACGCCATCAACTTCGACTGACCTGGTGGCTGGCGAGAGCACGGGCAGGCTCATACGCCGGAGGTCAAGGAATAGGGAACACACTCGGTACTGACGCCGACCAGGACTATGTGAGATGTTCCAAGCTTCAGCTGACGCGGTTGCAGCCTCAGTGGCGACGTAACGACCAATGGTCGCATGTATTTTGCTGATCCCGCACTGATGCGAGTGACCTCAAATGACTTAATAAAGCGACGTAGCGGACGGGTATAACGGACATATCTTACTTACTAACAACCCACTAGACCGCATTATGGTCGATTCCGACGAAATGCAACATTTTCAAACCTCGACTTAAGATGGCCTTGTTTGGTCTGACTTTAAGGTCAATCTGGCTTCGGGGCATGTAAGGCTATCGTACGGACTAGGATTCTAAAAAAGAGGGTTACGCATGTCATTTCTGACACGTGTGTCCAGCCACTGGTGACAGTACCTTCCCGGTGCTGAAAGCCGCTCTGCGTCATTTTTCCAGAACAGGACCGCTCAGACAGTACAGGACCGCACAGGAACGAGCGACGGGCGCGCGGCAGAGTTTTTTCAGCACGCTTTGAGACCCCAATACACGACATGGGCGACCTGACCCGCTCCCGCACGCGTCGCGCGTCGCCTCAGCGGCGCATGACCTCGGCAATGTCATCACAGTCTCGCGGGCACAGATAGCCGCGCCGCCGGCGGGTGATACGGCGACCAGCGGCCCGTGCTCTCGACGTCGGCGTTCCCGCCCGCCACGAAATCGGCCTACCGCGCGGCGTCGAATGTCCAGGCGTGATGACCGACTGCCAGCAGACGTAAGCCTGGATCCTGGTGAAAGGCAGGTACCCCTCTTTCTCATCGACCCATTCGCTGACCTGACGTGTCACTGCGTGTCATCTGGGTGTGCCCTGAACGTGTCGGACGTGTCATCGTCCACATGTCTCTAACACCAGCGAGTCCCGACGGAAACAAGTGGTGCCCGGCACGAAATGCTCACACCGCGTTGTCGGTCTAGAGGCGATCAGTACGTGGAGCGGGGATCCCCCGGCCAGCCGCCCCGACCGGCCTACGCCGACGGTTTCGAGCGTCTCGCCGGATCTGACCGGCCACCTTTCCTTGTGTTCTGTCCCGAAGACACGTCCCCCCTCTTAGGTCGTGGCTCCTTCCTCTTGCACTATATGAGCTTGGCGTAGACACGTCTGGTTCTGTTCCTGTTCGGACGTTTCCTCAGTGCAGAAATTCGCTGTCAGTGGTGGTACGCGAAAGTGATGTGAAATGACGTCTAGTGGAGGAGTGATAGTCCGCGAGGCTCGGGAGTTCCCTTTTACCTTCTCCGTGTCCTCTTAAACTGGAGATCTTGCTGGTTGAGCTGACACTGAAAATTAGCTCATTCCTATCCCAGCGTGCCTGAACTGGAACGTTCCTCGTGCCCTTGAATGAGAGTTCCTGCCTCACGTGTGTCGGTTTGAATTCGCCGGTTTTTCCTTTCATGCTAATGCATTGGAGCATTCACGGTTAGGACATGTATGCTGTCTTGTATTGGGCGGTGTTCCTCGTATATGCTTGAATTAGAGCATTCTGCACCTGCTGCCCCGAATTTCCCCACCTATCATACAGTCCACACTAGCACACCCTCAGACGGAGGCTAGGCGGTCGGCAACAGCCCGTTCATCCTGAAAGTGGATACGGAGTGGGGATAACCAGCATTCCATCATGACCAAGGCACACGTCTAACTGTCAATCAACCACCAACAAACCCAGGCAGAGGTTGACCAGTACACGTGATATCATGGTCAATCGACCACCAACAAACCCAGGCAGGGGTTGACCAGTACACGTGATATCATGGTCAATCGACCATCACCAACCCAGGCAGAGGTTGACCAGTACACGTGATATCATGGTTGCAATGTTGCTCTAGTTGGGAGTCTCCATTGCCTGTGCGCAAGCGTGACAAACAGGACACGCTGATGGACGGTACTGAACTTCTTCAGGACCAAAACAAAGCGGTGTCGTGAATATCTGTTTGTTATGATAAGATTCGAAAACGCTGGGGTTGGGTAGGGCAGGACAGGCTTATGGACGAGCTGCAAAAACTTGACATCGGTAGGACAGCTAAAAGCCCACGCCCACCAGGAGTTTCTTGCTTAAGAAGATCGATGTTGCATTCCGCTGCAACGAGGCTCATCCCACTGTTGCCACGGCGTCCCCCAACCGTCCGCATCAGCTCTCGAGCGTGACAGAACAGGCGCCATGGACCGTGCCTGCTGTGGTGGCCGCTAATGGCGTTTATCTGACTGTCGTGCTACGGCCCGATCCAAGAAGCGACGGCCACAAAGTTTCTACTCAGTTGTCAGCGCCGGCCACGCTCAAGGGGTATCTGGCTGGTATGACATGATTATGCCGACTAAAACAAAAGCTTCATTTTTCCCAAACGTACAAGGGCCACATCAACGTTATATACTTGGATAAGGATAGAGGCTTATGGCCTTTGACAGTACGGTCTATTCGTTCAAGACCTGACAAATGCCTGTGACAAAACACGTGCAATATTACAAAACTATTTGTGCCGTTACGAGATGTCTCGGCTTTCATTGCTGTTATAACATCCGAAATATCACTTTGCCAGAAAACTGAACAGCTCTTCCTTCATGACAACCCTTCGGCTGGGATGCCTGCATGCAAGCGTGCTATATTCCACACAACATGCATTCGGTGGGATTAGATTTGAGTTCACAGGTTTCGAAACTGAGCCGGCTACGTTGTGCAAAAGGGGGGAAAGCCAATGCCAAAGTCAGCCTAAGATTTAGCCAAAGCACAGCCTAGCGCTGAATTTAAAGCCGCAGAAGCAAACGTAAACCAGTCTGGCCACTCAACGAATGCTGGCATCCTCTGATCAAACAGTCCCGACACATCCCACAGGCGCCGGTGACCGGAGGTCAGGTCAGCAGGCGCTCAAGGTCACGGTCGCCCTTGTACCGGACGCCGGCCTTCAGGTGCTGGAGCTTCCACGGGACACGTGAGACATGGAAGTCCGGTCTCAGTGCTGTCAAAACGTCCTAGCGGCTAATTTGTCAGACCGATTAGGTTCTTCCGTGCTCAAGCCCTGAAAGCCTCTCAGGCCCAAAGATAGCACCCAAATATTGGTATCATCAATGGTTTTATGTGAGCTAGCATGGCCCGTCAGATTTAGTAATTACATTTCCAGGGATTTTCCCGGAATACCTCAGTACTGAAATCGGCCCGAAAGTGTGTATGGTGTGCTCTGAGGTGAAAGCTTTGCTTCACAATTCGACGGTCGCATCAGGTTCTATGTGGGATGCCATGATGTCAGTTCATTGTTGTCAAAAGGATGATGTTTCGGAGCACTGGTTTACCATGTAAGGGGAGACAATGTCCAAACCGGATAAAAGCCTATTTGGAAATAAATCAGAGGTTTAAAAATAACTGAAATAGCAATCTACGCGCCTCCTGCGAATTTAACCTTACAGCAAAGTGCGCCACATTTTAACGAAACTCCGCATTCAACGCCCAAACCTCCTGTAGCAAAAATCGTCATGGTCCAGCTATTCGGAGGGTTGCCCCATATCGCGGTGCTGAGCGCTGGGCCATGCGGTGCCGTTATGAATCTGACCGGCAGTGGTTGTGGAAATATCGGGCGTCATATATTGCGATGCAGAATGACAGCAATCATACTGCAGCATAAAATACCGCCAGCCACATCGCTACAAGTGGACGGTAGGCTGTAACTAGTGTCACAAACGTCAGCACCGTGACACAATTTAGTCTGGACAAGGGAATGAAAGATAAGCCGTTCTGGACGTCGGCAGATAGTACTAGTGGCTAGATACCTTTTCATTTTCCTTTTTCTGTTATCGTCCATGAAAAGCTACGAATTATTCGGTCAAAATCAAATAAACAGCCAAGTACAGTAATGCTCTACATCCGAGAGGTATTCTGGGAATTACATGAAACATAACTCCAACGAATGCTGACAGTATGAATAAATTTTTCATATCAACGAGCCATAAAGAGTGTGCGACGAGCCTAGAAGCGTGAAACCCGGATGCAGATACGTTTCCTAACGCAAATTGCTTTACCACCTACTGCGACCATTACTTATTTGGTTCATTTCTGGTAGGCGAGCAGCGGCGGATTACGACAGGAGCAAACCGGGCAAAAGCAGCACCATCGCCGCGGTCACCGCCCGGCGCACTCACCGGTCAGCGTGAACACGCTCAGCTCGGAAGAGAACGTGCTGACGAAGCCGGCCAGCTGACAGAGCCGGCTGGAGCGCCAGCTGAGCTCGTACACCGAGTACCGGCCGCGGTAGTACTGGTCCACGGCGCCGATCAGCAGCAGGTACACGCCCATCAGGCAGTCGCTCAGCGCCAGGTTCACGATCAGGAACGAGTGCACCTGTGGAGCGGCAGTCAGTGCGATCAGATCAGATCGGATCAGAACAGAATGGCAGATCAGGACGATGGTGAGGAACGAACGTACCTGCTGATCAGCACGATCAGCAACGAGCGTCCCTGCCGAGCAACACGATCAGGAACAAGTGTGCCCGGGGAGGGGTGCAACGGAAGCGCACCCGTCAGGAGGCATGGCGGACACGTTTGTGGTTCATGACGTAACTGATAGTCACAGCAGAGATGTCGTCCACAAGCGTGATGTCGAACGTAAGGGGCGATGCGTCCTCAACGTCAGAATCACACCGCGTCAGGCTGTGAAATAATCGATAAACCGACTACTGGTGAGGTGCCTTCTCGTAAGAAGAAAACCCCAACGCGAGAAGGCCCCGATGCTAAACGAATCAGGAAGGTCCGCAATGCTTGAAGCTTGTCACTCTCCTCGTCGGATGGACCTCTGCGGCGTGGGGGACCAGACCACGCGCCAATGACACACTGGCCGCTCACCTTGTTGCTGGTCTTGTGCAGCCAGCGCCAGCACATCACCAGCAGGTTGCCGACCAGCGCCACGGTGCCCAGCGCCCAGATGCAGGAGCGCAGCACGATGTTCGACATGAGGTCCTCGCAGCTGGAGAACTCGTCGGCCGCCGGCAGGCAGGTCGAAACGTGCCGAGCCAGGCAGCAGAGGCCGAACAGGTCAGTCTCTCTGGCAATGAAGGGCAGCGGCTGAAGAACACCGCGGAACGGACACCGCGCGGGTCTGTCCTGGTAACCGAGAAGACATGCTGCACAACACCACGCGCCAGACAACGATACCAGACAGCCCTGTGTCGTCCCCCTGGTATTAAAGGGCACACAGGGTCTCATGTCTGGGGCCGATCCCGGGCATATTTGCATCGGCCCTGCAACTTTGTGTCGATGATTGTTGCTGGCCTGATGCAACACTCTGCGCCGTGAATATTTCGCCATCCAGTGTCCTTAAAACGGCTTCACAAGTCTGGGAGGCTAGTTTAACGATAACAGGGCAAAAGGGTATCGTGGACATGGTGTTTGGTGACTTGAGCTTTCCCGCGAGAACTGGCATCATTCATTATTCATGGCAAAGACCGGCCGAGGCGAAAGCAGAACACGATCCTGGCCGATTCCAGCAGACACCTTACAGCGTCTGTGGCTGATAGTGGTGTACTCGGCAGTCATGGCGCCGCCAAATGGCGCCGTTTGGCCTGCACTCACAGCCGGTCCAGCGACGTCAGGCTGCGGAACACATCCTGCGGAGGATCCTCGATCTGGTTGTGGCTGATGTCCCTGGGGAGGCGGAACAGGAGCATCAGCTCCAGGCAACTGAGGTCGAGACAACTGACGGACTCACGCGTCAGTCAAGGATATCTGAGGCCGACCCACGCGTCATTCACCGGCAAATGACGCCGACCCACGCGTCAGTCACAGACAGCGGACGGCGGCCCACAATTGGACAAAACATTGTTCTGGAACTTCTCAAATATGCCAATGTAACTTTATTTAATGCACTCCTGTTGCCTAAAGTTATACATGATACTGATAACATAAAACGTGAAACCCGCTGGCATGATACATCGATTATGGCTAACGGTTCTTTTGCAGTACCGATGAATAGGTCCTGTCTTTTACCTATGCCAGGACAAATCTATCAGTCTACCAGCACTTAATGCAAACACATCGCGTTCAAAATGCTATGTTAGAAATATGACGTATTTTATGCATGATGTGTTCTAAGTAAGCGTATGCACCGAGGAAGCACACAAAAGGGACCATTTCCCCGACTTTCGTAAAAAAATGGAAAGTAGGAAAATGATATTCATTTTCTTGGTTTCCACTTCCTACTTGCAAAATATCCCAAAACCTTCACTCCAGGGCTTTAGATATGAAAAACAGAAAAAAATCATATGTGAACAGCATACGTACATGTGTTTACCGTTACACTTGGCCACCTCAACGCCTGAATGTGCGAACAAAGCACCGCGTATAATCGCACAGAATAACGTGTGATCATTCGCAATCCACGCAAACAAAGGACGCTTGTGGGTGGGCGTAAACAACTTACATGACGAGTAGCTGACTGAGGCCACTAAATGCTGCCACTTCCAAACTCTTCAGACCATTGCTGGAAAGGTTTCTGAAAAAATGCATGCATTCATAAACTATGCACACTGTGTGTTGTAAGCCACGGCTCAACACATCTGCGTAAACAGGGCACTGTAGCCGGAAGAAGGTGCAGAATCCGTGCCAATGTAGACGAAGTGCTAATGAGGTCCCTTTATCCCTCAGTACCACAATATGCCATGTTTCCACTAATTTACAACTGAACACGGGTGATCGAACATTCTGCGTCTTATTTTTGGTACACCTGAGAGCCTCTTGACTTAGTCAGGTCAGTGGTAGCATACGCTTCTGTCCCGCTGCCAATATCGGGGGAAGCGCTGCCCCACATGATTCCGTTATTTTAAGCTAAGATGAAAGCTTAGCTCCACTCAAAACCACGGTTTGCTTACTTATTTGATTATTTGATACTCTCGTTGGCTCCGGAATGTATTGTGATACCGACAGAACCTTTTACGAACGTGAGAACCCGATCTAGGGTTTGACCATTTCATAGTCATGCTGAACTACTTTCGTCCTCCGCACGCCGCCGAACCAGAAAGGTGTGAGAAAATAGGGCCCACGATATCTCATACACCACGCTACACAACAATCGCAGTTTATCTAATTTCTATTCCATCGATTAGCAAAGGCATTACTTGCACACCTTACCATTTTTTCACGCAGCTAGCTTCGAAAGAAGTCCAGTTTTAAAATCACTATTTTTTCCGCATTTAGAGATGCAAGGGACGCGAACCTGAAAGCTCCTCTTACCATCTGATGTCAACTGTCTGGATTTACGGACAGTGCCATCTGATGGTGACATAGTCAGAACCCCGGACGCGCACTTTTAATGCTCTGGTTGACAAAAATAGTGGCATAGTTACCTTACCACAAATCCATATAATTTTTGTTCAATGCACAAAATAGTGTACAAAATACATGTACATGTACAAAATAGTGTGCTTTGAAGCCAAAAGTATGCCCAAGCTAGGTCTCTGGTGAACTGTAAAAAGACAGATTTTTTTTAGCACAGGTGACGTACCGAGGACATGTCAATAACGGTATGACTAGAACCTATTTAATCATGTAAAATGGATGGTAAATCGCTGTCACAGATGTCAAAGTTAGAGTTAACCCGTCCCCGACTGGGGGGGTGTTGACTGCCCCCCTAAGGTTTTTCTGGGATTGCGACCGAACCAACGAATACAGAGACACGAAACTTTGTGTACCTTTTGCTCCATCAATTTTACGTCTCGTGTCAAAATTTTGACCTCAGGTCACGTCAGGTGCCTGACCTAGGTCAGGTCAAACAGACCTATGTCAAAAAAGTTTAGCGCCCTCTAGCTTTTTCGCAAAACAAGATATCTCAATAATACTTTCAGGGATTAGTGACCGTGATAGATGCAACAAATTACTATCTCACATTTTTCGGAATTTTTCGGGTCATTGACCTAAGGTCAAGCGCATTTTTAAGACATATCACCGTTTTTTTCGGAAATTGACGGAATATTCCATAACATTTTTGGTGTGGAGTGAAGCAGACATCTGTTTACCGTCATTGGACAAAGTATCAGCGACTTCCAGCCATTGACCTGAGGTCAGGCCAAGGATAACTGTAGTGATCCAAAATGTACCACCGTCAAAATCGACGATGAATTACTCAGAATGGGTAGAAAATGGCAGAACTAGCTTGCACGGACGGTAATTAATACCAGGAACCTCAAAACGTTTGAAAAAGTAGCATATTTTGGAAATAAACAGGCTGTCGCGAATAAAGCTCCGCCAACTTTGTAGATTGGCAACTAATCAATTTTTCCGAAATTTAAGCATGAGAAACCATCACAAGAACCACAAAGATCAATAAAATTGACAGAGATCGTCTTTTTTCGCGAAAAAAAGGAATGCCAAAATTAGTTCCCGTCAATTTGGTACCGCATACGGCCGCGGCGCCCACTGACGGCTTACGGGAGAATTACGGTGTCTTTAACTCAACGTTTCGACGTACATATGGAACAAATCTGGGGAAATTAGACGTGTATCGGCATCCGCGGACATTTACTTGTGCGCTGGTGCCTTTACCTATGCGTTGTTAGTCACAGCCCTTGAGATTCAGGCCATTTCTCGGTCTCATGCAGCCGGCTATGAGAAAACATATATAGGGCGTAAATTGGCTTAAATATTATCTAAAACTAAAAGTGAGACCAGTTTCGAGCTCTACTCGTCACAGGCTTTCCAACGGTATGTTTATTTTTATCGTGGGACCAACCGTTCGCGAGTTAGAGGGGGGGCAGTCAGGTGCCCCCTCCCAGTCGCCGATGTTCGGGACGGACCGACGGTCGTGCGCGGGTTAATCAGTTACCTTCGGAGTGACAAAAGGACTGATTTAAATAAAAAAAGTAATACTCGGCTATTCATGCACAGGTGGAAAATAAGCGATCAAGACGTTTAAGGAGCAGCATCTATTCATTCTGCTCGTGTAAAATACTCAAAGGTGGGTTCACAAATCTTCCAAGGGAATGTCAATGATCACGAGCTTTATCAGTGGAAGCCACTCGAAAGACGGAAGGTCCTTCAGAAATTGGAGGGACTTCTGGGTGATTCCCGTTTCCCCCACATCTTTTGCAAGTAGAAATTTTATCCGCGCACGTGCCAAAAGTCCCTCCTGAAGGAGCGACAGCTACCTTCTCGACCCTCCCCTCGGGATCCCCCCTAAAACCAAATAAATGACGAGAAAGCCTGAGGCTAAAAACACCGGAAGGACGTGTTATTTATCATGCTACTCACAGGTTTGTCAGCTGGCGGAGTCCAATGAAGATTCGTGAGGACAGATGCCTGAGATTCTGATGACTGAGATCCCTGAAAGGAAAGAAAAAAAACGGTTTACAGCGACGGTGATTTACTTTAGACGACATGCAATATTATGTTCCACGAAAGGCTACTGTTGGCTGTGAAATGATAATGTAACTTTACATATATACAGTTAAACCCGATTATAACGAATGTGTGGGGACATTCGTGAGAATTCGTTACGAGCAAACTTCGTTATTTCGTTAAAGCCGATGCCATGAAACAAACATCACATTAAATTCAAACGACAAGGATTATCAAAAGTTATAAGAAAATCGAAGAACAACGACGAGAAGTTTCCTTTTGATATCATCTTCGCTCTTAAGAATCGCTGACGATGTCGAGGTCGGAATTTTGAAATATTCAACAATTTCGCTTTTCTTAGCCGCATATCCCATTTTCTCAGCCACCTCTGACTTAAAATTAAACTCAACCTTCTATGCGATGCTAAATAATATTGTTTGTTGCTCGGCACAGTCATTGTTGAAGGAGAACACCCTCAGGAAAATAGTTGGGTGCGTTCGCAATTGTCTGCTCGATGCATCTTCGTCGTACCCAAGCATTCTGCTCTGGTTGCTGACCGCGCTGCCGACGCTGCAGATCTAGTGATTTAACTTTGTGCTAATGGGCGCAAACTTGCCTACACCTCTTGCTCTTCTTCGCATCAGATCTGCGGGAATAATGCTAGGGCGAGGATGTTGTGTGTTTCTTCTGTTGCACTCTTAATCTTTTGCCATTTTTCATTTCAACATCGCTCGCTAACTTTTGTCATTTGGCGTAAATGGAAAATTACCCATTTTTTTCCGGATACGCCGGAACGATCTCCATTGCATTTTGTAAGCATGTATTTTGCTGATCCCGGACTGACGCGAGTGACCTCAAATGACTTAATAAAGCGACGTAGCGGACGGGTATAACGGACATATCTTACCTACTAACAACCCACTAGACTGTATTATGACCGATTCCGACGAAATGCAACATTTTCAAACCTTGACTTAAGATGACCTTGTTTGGTCTGACTTTAAGGTCAATCTGGCTTCGGGGCATGTAAGGCTATGGTATGGACTAAGATTCTACAAAGTTACCATCAGTCCCGTAGTTTTGGAGAAAGGAGGTGATTTTTCATTCGGCAGCCGACTCATTTGACAGTGACAGACGTGACCAAGGTCACTGATTTCTGAGGAAAGGAAGTTAGCTATGCAAACTTCGCTCCCACAAAACTTTGTTGCAACAGGTTGAGTAGATCAGAAAACAGAAAGAGGCAAGATGTGCCCCTACCCAATCACTACGCGTTCTTCTGAGGTTCACCAGCGCGAGTGCTAAGTACAAATTTTGCGCAGGCCAGAAGAGAATGTGCGACCATCAAAGAAAGGTGCCCCCTTCGGTAGCCTCACCAAAAAGGTGCCCTGTCTTTGCTGAGTGTGCCTGCCGTTTAAACATTTCGGGTCATAAGCACGAGCATATTAAATAATTCATGTCATGCTTCATGTTGCCCAGAAGACCAGAAATTTTCAGCGTGACCAAAAATTGCCCCGAAATCTCGGAGAAATGGGAGTTATGTCAAACACGAAACTTCCTTATAGCTTATTTCGATATATCCGACCTTTTACGCCGAATTTTAAGGTAACAGACAAATTACTTCGCTAAGGCCGGATTTCGTTATTTGCAGATTTTTTTGCAGCTGGACTGAACTGTATACTACGTGACTAAAACGTTTCTGTTTGTCTTTCCTTCTGCGGACGAATATGTGCTCCAGTTCAGAACCCAGATGGCTTGACAAATCGGCACGTGCCACGCACCGTTCCAAAGGTCTCGTCTCACTCTAATTATGTGGACTATCTTTCGTCGCGCTGTGGCCGGTCGTCGGCGCGTGATGCGAGCTTCGAGGGGGATTTTTACCCCAAAGGGACAACGCATAAAAGGAAAACAGAGACATCCTAAAACAACATCTAGGTTTGGGCGATCGGCGATTATTATCGACGACCACGGGTCGGATGGGCTCGAAATGCGTAACTCGGAACGGAAATTAGACCGGTAATCGTGTGGCGTAGATCACGTTTCAGTGTTCGCGGCACGTGCCACGCGCAGGCGGCGGCAATGCAAAAAGCCGTCTCTGAACACCAATCAGGATCCAGAGTGATGCTAGCAATTCAAAGGTCACAGCGACTTTGAAAAAGCAAAAAAGAAAAAACGATACAGCTCCGTCTGCCGTCTTTGGTTTGAGCCGAAAGTCAACTGACTCCGGTCAATGCTTGAGGCGCCTTGTCATCTGGAAGTCGATTATGTACTCATTATCGAACCTCTTATTGATTCCACTTCAGTATCGCACAGAGACCGTCGAAGTTTTTCAATGAAAGTTTCACCGACGTGTAGCTTGATCTTTTGTACCCCAGAAACAAGCAAAACATGGTCGTATTTTGCTGCGTTTCGGTTACATTCCATCTTCTCGTGTAGTCCTGCACGTCTAAAGACACACTCTTCGCAAAGAAGAATCCCTTACCGGCTAGCTTCTTTAGCTAAATTTATCGTCAAATAAGCTTACCGACGCACGCACAACCCAATGCCTGGGATCCACTGCGTTTTAGAGAGCAGAATTATTGGCCAACGTTCTTTACGTTGTCAAAGCGGTCATGGCTCCAGAAAGCTTTATCGAAAACCCAAAATCAGAGCGACTCGAAATGGGTCTTGGCCCGAGGGGAAATGAAGGCCCAATGGTAAGGCATCATGCAAAAGTGGACAGCACGCGCCACGTTCACAGGAAAAGACTAAAGGGGACTTTTGTAACTTCTTTTTATTTTACTTTTATGTTCAGACCTAGAAGCCGACTTTGCCTGTCGTCGACAAGGAAATTGTAACGGCATTGCCTTACGGTTTAGATTGTGCGTGGCATGTGGTACACTCCATCGCAAGAATGTATAAAGGAATGCATATTGCTTTTATTCCTCAGACCTTACGATTAGATGCAGAAATGTGAATGACTCGATACATGTATCTATGCAAACTGTGGGGTGCAGACTGAACAGCAATCTTGCTCGATGAAGTAAGCGGCAAGCCCTGGTCAATATCCCATTTGAGTAAAGAGTGCCTGCTGCTATGTCTGTCGAGAAATATGTCTCTTGGTCCAGAGCCCAAACGAGTTGACGGATCGGCACGTGCTGTGCACCGTTCGGAAGGTCTCGCGCTCCATACCAGTGGAAAGGCTAACTTTTGTCGCGCTGCAGCCCGTCGTTGGCACGTACGCGTGCTGCAAGGGGGATTTTTAGTCCGCAGGAATATCATGTTAAACTAGAGTCACCGACAGCGTCAGACATGGTCTCGGTTCCGGTGGTGGGCGCCGAATGAAGAGAATGTGCGTCCATCAAAGAAAGGTACGCCTTCGGTACCCTCACCAAAGAGGTGCCCTATCTTTCGTGAGTGTGCTTCCTGTTTAAACATTTCGGGTCTTAAGCACGAGCATATGAAATAATTCATGCCATGCGTCATGTTGCACAGAAGACTGCAGATTTTCAGCGTGACCAAAAATTGCCCTAAATCTCGGAGAAATGGGAGTTATGTCAAACATGAAGCTTCGTTATAGCTTATTGCGATATATCCGACCTTTTACGCCGAATTTTAAAACAAATTACTTGGATAGCCGGATTTCGTCATTTGCAGGTTCTTCACAGCCGGACTGAACTGCATACTAATTGATTAAAGTGTTTCTGTTTGCCTGTCCTTCTGCGGACAAATATGTGCTCCAGTTCAGAACCAAGATGGCTTGACGAATCGGCACGTACCACGCACTTTCTCAAGGTCTCGTCTCACTCAAATTATATGGGCCAACTGTCGTCGCACTGTGGCCGGTCGTCGGCGCGTGGTGCGAGCTTCAAGGGGTATTTTTACCCCAAAGGGATAACACGTAAAAGGAAAATCGCCAACATCCTCAAACACCATCTTGGTATTGGGCGATTGGCTATTTTTATCGGCCACCACGGGTCGGATCGGCTGGAAACGCATCAACTCGGAACGAAAATTAAACGAGTAATCGTGTGCCGTACATCACGTTTCACTGCTCGCGGCACGTGCCACGCGCAGGCGGCGGCAATGCAAAAAGCCGTCTCTGGACGCCGTTCAGCATCGAGAGTGGTGCTGGCAACTCAAAGGTCGCAGCGAGTTTGAAAAAAAACGTGCAGCTCCGTTTGCCGTCTTTGGTTTGTTCCGACAGCCAACTGACTCCGGACCACGGTTTCGTCGCCTTGTTATCCGGAAGTCGATTATGCACTCATTACCGAACCTTTTGTTGATTCCACTTCAATATCGCACAGAGACCGTCGAACTTTTTGAATGAAAATTTCACCGACGTGTAGCTTTATCTTTTGTGCCCCAGGAACCAGCAAAACATGGTCGTATTTTGCTGCGTTTCGGTTACATTCCATCTTTTCGTGAAGCTCTGCAGTTCTAAAGACAGATTTCTTGCAAAAATGAATCCCTTACTGGCTCCCTCCTTTGGCTAAATTTATTGTCAAATAAGCTTACCAACGCACGCACAACCCAATTCCTTGGATCCACTGCGTTTTAGAGAACAGAATTATTGGCCACCGTCCTTTACGTTATCAATGCGGTCATGGTTCCAGAAAGTTTTATCGAAAACCCAAAGTCAGGGCGACTCGAAATGGGTATTGCCCCGAGAGGAACTGAAGGCCCAATGATAAGGCATCATGCAATAGTGGACAGCACGCGCCACGTTCATAGGAAAAGACTAAAAGGGACTTTTGTAACGTCTTTTTGTTTTATTTTTAGGATCAAACCTAGAAGTCGACTTTGCCTGCCGTCGACAAGGAAATTGTAACGGCATTGCCTTACGGTTCACATTGTGCATAACATGTGGTATCCTCCATCGCAGGAATGTATAAAGGGATGCATTTTGCTTTTATTCCTCAGACTCTACGATTAGATGAAGAAATCTCAGTGACTAGAAACAGGTATCACTGCAAACTATGGAATGCAGAGGGCGCAGCAATCTTGCTCAACGAAGTAAGCGGCAAGCCCTGGTCACTATCCTATTTGAGTAAAATGTCTGTTCCTATGTCTGTCGAGAAATATGTCCCTCGGTCCAGAGCCCAAACGAGTTGACGGATCGGCACGTGCTGTACAACGTGCGGAAGGTATCGCGCTCCATACCAGTGGAACGGCTAACTTTTGTCGCGCTGCAGCCCGTCGTTGGCGCGTACGCGTGCTGCAAGGGGGATTTTTAGTCCGTAGGAATATCACGTTAAACTAGAGTCACCGACAGCGTCAGACATGGTCTCGGTTCCGGCGGATTTCATCGGCAATCATGCGTCAGATCGGCTTGAAAGGAGTTAATTTGAAACCAGAACTGAACAGGTAACTGCGTGGTGCACACCAAGCTTCAGTGCGCGGTGCGCGTGCCACGTGCAAGCGACGGCAATGTGAAAAAGCTGTTTCTGAACGTTTTTAAGATCGGGTGTCGTGATGGTGATCCAGAGACCGCAGCGACTTGGAAAAAGCACCACGGTGTTCCCCGAACACCTTCTTTCGTTTGTTTAATGTTTATTCCGACAGCCAAACGCCTCCGGACCACGGTTTGGGCGCCACGCTGCATGGAAGAGGACCATGCACTCCGTCTCGAACCTCTTATCGATCCAGTTTAATATCGTATCGAGGCTGTCGACGTTTAGCGATGGAAATTATACCGGCGTGTATCCCGTTCTTTTGCGTCTCATATCCAACAAAAACATAATCGAATTATACTGCAGTTCGATTACAATCCATCTTTTCCATCTTTTCGAACAGTCCTGCACGTCCAAACGCGGATTTTGAGGACAAAAAATAATTATTCGCCGACTGCGTTATTTGGCCAAACTCGGAGTCATCTAAGCTTGTTGACGTTCGCACGGCTTAATACCTGGGATCCGTTGCGTCAAAATGGCCGCTTTTTGTTTTCAAAGTTAATTGGCTCCAGAAGGCTGATTCAGCAGCTCAAGGTCGGAGCGACTCGAAATGGGTATCGCCTCGAAGGAAATTGAACTCCAATCGTACATCCTGCGCGTGCCACATTAAACTGGACGTGTGAAGTTCAGAGGATTGAGAGCGAAATGGGACCTTGCAACGTCTTTTTTATACTTCGAATAAGAGATCCAGAAGCCGATTTCGCCTGCTGTCAAGAAGGGAATTGTAACGGCATGAGCATGTGGTACACATTGTGCATTGCACTTGTACGACGCAATCCATGTTGCTTTTAGCTCTCTTTTAATTCTTGTTGGCTTTTAATTTTCAGCAGTTTTTTCATTTATATTTATAAAAAATACCTTAATGATATTCAACTAAAATAAAAATAAAAAGCGAAAAATCAATAAAAACCAGACTTTAAATTCTCAGTACTTAATATGAGATCAAGAAATCGGAGTGAATCGAAATTAGCATCACTACAAACTACGAGAGTGCTTAGGAGCGTAGGAAACACTGCTTAACGAAGTAGTGGTGCACCTCTGTTATATATATATATATATATATATATATATATATATATATATATATATATATATATATGGTGAGCCCCATTTACATAACACATCACATAATGTATATTTTCGAATGTTTTTTAACACTGCAATTCCACTCAACGTCTAGGTGCGATTATAATTCTTACAGGTTGATGAGTGACGAGAGACCCAGGAATGCGCCCTCCTGGATAGTGTGGATTTTGTTACCCGTCAAGTACCTGCGGATCAGAAAAGAAAAGTCAGTCACGTTGCATGGCATGTTACAAGCCTGATACTGGCTGTTGCGTCTATTTTCGGGAAAGCACGACATTGCTCGTGTTGCACAGAAAGCAGTAACTAACTTGACGGCGCATTGGAGTTGAGCTCAGTCACAACTATCCGAAGTGACTTCGCAATAAAACAAAGCGCCTCGCAGACGACTACAATTACTTTGCTCACTGTAATCGTCATCAGACAGTGTTTTCACGCACAGGGCTTTCACGTTCTGTAGTCCGAAGAAGGTGCGGTTCTCAATGACGGTTAAGTTGTTGTCGCGGAGATCCAGCACGTGCAGACGGAACATGTTGCGAAAAATCATCGGCGGTATGCGTCGAATGCCATTGGCTCTGAGATCCCTGCAGGAAAGGATTCACTTGCTATTTCTGAGTATTCTCCCCACGCAAAAGTGTTGAAAAAAGCCAATGAACAGGCAAAACCTTCAGACTAAATGCATGAACACTGTATTAGTGTGTTTTTCAGAGTGAACATTGTCTCTGGTTTCAATCAAATATCGAACTAATCATACGCTACAAAAAAATCAACGAATGACTGCAAGAAAAGCTAAACTCAGCTTCCTTTGTACATATGCATACACATATCTACAGCAGAACATGGTGAAGTTCCGTGTGCACTTTAACTTACACATGAACACCATCGCCCTGTGCAGTCACTTGCAATGGTTCATGACATTACATATCGCATTAGCCTGATAGATGCATGGCGGACGTAAGCTGGGATTTTTTGCAATACAAAGACCTTTCTCCAATGTGCAGATCCATGTGCAGTGCACGCATTGCACGCAATGTCAGTCTGTGTGCAATGCGCATGTTGCACATTGTGATGAAGACAGAACATAAACAGGACGCCAACAATGTGGTTAGTACTTACAAATGTACAGCCTTCTCGTATCCAAGAAACAGTGGGGAACTTGCTTTCAGGTCTATCCTGTTCCCACGGAAAACGCTGAAAATGAATGAGTGGTGGTTGAATGGAGGTGACAGGAGACGACAAACAGTGTATCAATGCATCAGCCAAGGGGGAGAGATAAGCCCAATGAGAGCCGAATGGACACACTCCAAGAATTGGAGAGGTCATTGTATGTTTTTGTCCCCCATTATTTATGTGTCACAGACTTCAAGCATAGGATTGCCAGAAAGTCATCGGATATTCCATGAAAGAATGCGCATGTTACATTTGATTTCTCGCTCTGCAATCATACGTTTTTTGGGTGGGTTGATTAAGTATCGATTTCGTAAATTTTAATACCGGAAGTTATCCAAGTTAAGCATAAACGATGAAATTTTACGCAAGGACCACATTTTGGTCTGATTTTATTCTTTATTGCCAGCCAATTTAAACTGAATAATCGTAAAACGTAAAAGTAAAACAACGGTAATTGAGTTTTACTGTTTGTAATTCCCACTGTTTCTTAGCGTTGTTACGTCATCCGCTGACATTTTGCACCGCAGCTGGGTTCCCAGAACACCCGGTAGATTTCTGATCTGGTTAGCAGTGCACGATTTCGATTTCGTCTTGGAAGACTCCTGATATTTTTAATATCAGAAGTTATCCAAGTTCAGCGTAAACGAGGAAATTTTTCTTTCGGACAACATTTTGGTCTCATTTTACTATTCACTGCGAGTCAATTTAAACAGAGAAGTCATGAAATGCAAAAATGAAGCAACTTTAATGATATGTTTTACTGTTTGTAATTTCTGCTGTTTCTTAACGTTGTTAAGTCATCCGCTGACATTTTGCACCGCAGCTGGGTTCCTAGAACAGCCGGTACTAATCCGCTAGGTTTCTGATCTGGTGAACGGTGCACCTAAATGAAGACTTTAGCTGGGCAAGACAGAAACCCGAGACTGGTAACACAGATCGGGATGACGTTTCCCAAACACGGATATACGGAATATATCCTGATATATATATATATATATATATATATATATATATATATATATATATATATATACATATATAAATATATATACATCATAAGTCATCATAAGTCAAACTACACATAGACACTTAAAACTTTGATAAGCAGTGCCCTGTATATGGCCAGCAAACTGATAATATGAGCTCGGTCGTTTGCGCAAGCCAGCTACAAATTTCGCAACTTCCTGTCCGGCGCATCGCGTGGCAATTGTGACGAGCGCGGCCGGCCTAACGTACCCAGAGAGCCGGCCAGGGCACCGGCCGGCCGGCCGCTGCTGCTCTCGTCCATCTCTCCGTCACGTGACGGTGACGCGGCGCCAAGGAAAAGTCCAACTCCCGAGCCCCAGACGGAGCGGTCGGCGCTGGCGGTCGGCCCCCATACACACAGGGGCTGTCCAACGCACCGTGCCATGAACACACCGGGGCTGTCCATCGCGACACGTGATATACGTGATGAGACTGGCCATAGCACCATGTCATCGTTGGAACCTCTTAGCCTGTTCAGCTTCAGTACACCCGTGCATTCAGCCATTGTTGGCCACCTTCGCCTGTCTCCGTCCAAAATGGAGTGATGTGAAACTTGCTGAGAGACTTTGTGACGCGGGAGGGGTGCTGTGACACTAACAGTGCTGTGGTCTGTAGTTCGGCGTGAGGCGCAGGAGGGGTGCACAGTCAGTGTTGTGGTCTGGGACTCGGTGTGTGACGCGGGAGGGACGCACACTCGCGGGGGAGGGGTGTACACTCACAGTTTGGTAATCTGGGGCTCAACAGTGTGTGACGGGGAGGGGTGTACACTCACTGTTTGGTAATCTGGGGCTCAACAGTGTGTGACGGGGAGGGGTGTACACTCACAGTTTGGTGATCTGGGACTCAACAGTGTGTGACGGGGAGGGGTGTACACTCACTGTTTGGTGATCTGGGGCTCAACAGTGTGTGACGGGGAGAGGTGTACACTCACAGTTTGGTGATCTGGGACTCAACAGTGTGTGACGGGGAGGGGTGTACACTCAAAGTTTGGTAATCTGGGGCTCAACAGTGTGTGACGGGGAGGGGTGTACACTCAAAGTTTGGTGGTCTGGGGCTCAACAGTGTGTGACGGGGAGGGGTGTACACTCACAGTTTGGTAATCTGGGGCTCAACAGTGTGTGACGGGGAGAGGTGTACACTCACAGTTTGGTGATCCGGGACTCAACAGTGTGTGACGGGGACAGGTGTACACTCACTGTTTGGTGATCTGGGGCTCAACAGTGTGTGACGGGGAGAGGTGTACACTCACAGTTTGGTAATCTGGGACTCAACAGTGTGTGACGGGGAGGGGTGTACACTCACAGTTTGGTGATCTGGGACTCAACAGTGTGTGACGGGGAGGGGTGTACACTCACTGTTTGGTGATCTGGGGCTCAACAGTGTGTGACGGGGAGAGGTGTACACTCACAGTTTGGTGATCTGGGACTCAACAGTGTGTGACGGGGAGGGGTGTACACTCACAGTTTGGTGGTCTGGGGCTCAACAGTGTGTGGCGGGGAGGGGTGTACACTCAAAGTTTGGTGGTCTGGGGCTCAACAGTGTGTGGCGGGGAGGGGTGTACACTCACAGTTTGGTGATCTGGGGCTCAACAGTGTGTGGCGGGGAGGGGTGTACACTCACAGTTTGGTGATCTGGGGCTCAACAGTGTGTGGCGGGGAGGGGTGTACACTCACAGTTTGGTGATCTGGGGCTCAACAGTGTGTGACGGGAAGACGTACTCACTCACAATTTGGTGATCTGGGGCTCAACAGTGTGTGACGGGGAAGAGGTGGACACTCACAGTTTGGTGATCTGGGACTCAACAGTGTGTGACGGGGAGGGGTGTACACTCACAGTTTGGTGATCTGGGGCTCAACAGTGTGAGACGATGAGAGGTGCACACTCACAATTTGGTGATCTGAGACTCAATGTGAGCTGGCGGGCCGCCCCAGGTCCGCGCAGTCGATTGTGACGTCACGACACTGGCAGCGAGCATCTTCCGAGCATCTGAAGACTGAGAGAACATTTGAGTTTGAGTCTGAGTCTCAGGCCCCCAACGGCACGACTCGATCCAACGTCAGTCCACCTCCGGGGATTCCACATTCCACTGTTCGCTCCACATGCAACACACTCAACAAGAGGACAATTTACTTCATTTATGACGCGACTTATGTATGACCGAACAATACGCCTTTGGAACCGTTAATTATTTTTAAAGCCTATTTTTTGAACAGCCAGCCAGGCTACTTTGCACAGGATTCGAACAAACCGCGGAGTAATGCTCTGCAGTCTGCCGACGACGCGTACTCTCTGCTGTAGCCTAATCCGAGCAGAATGGCGGACCACCGCCGAAACCAATCTCACATACGGCCCGGAGCTGGCACTGCTGAATTTCAATTTTCCTGTCCAACCTGACTTGGGTACAATGCCGCGTGCCTCTGACAGAGGTCAACGGAAACCACCAGCGTTTTCGTTGTCATGGCAGCTGAATCCGGTCGTTGCGAAACAGACATTGCCAGCCTGATGCAGAAAATGAAGACAAATTCACACTCGTTATAGATAAGTAGCGGGCACTACGTGCTTCCAGATGTTGAGGAAAACCACGGGAAAGGTTTTCTCCTATGTAATGTAACTACCATATTTTTGCTTCAGACGACCGTTGTTGATTTCAGAGGTACCACTGCATGCTAAAATAAAGCACGCTAGTTGACATACTTTTCTGATAATGCATCTGCCCTCCTCAAACAAATGAATATAAGCAATGCAAAGGTCCAGTAATTCATGGACCCATAGTGATGCCATTTCTAGAAATTAATGGTTAAGCCTCGGTGGGCCGTCCTCCGGATCCATCTTTACCATGTTAAGGTTTCATGAAACCCCACACCTCTCCCTAAGATTTGGAGAACCATAATTGTCACAGAAAAAGTAAAAATACCTTATGAGGCGGCTCGGCAAGATCATAAGACAGCCTTAGCAGTTTCGTTTAATCGGACCCATATGAATGCCACTAGAGGTCATCAAAAGTCAAACTACACGTAGACACTTTTAAAACGTTGATAAGCAGTGCCCTGTATATGGCTCCAAAAGAGCTAGTGGTAAAGAGGACGCCTGATTTAGGCATACGGTGCCGCCAAAAGTGCATTAAAGGGAAAATTTAGCCATTTCAGACGAAGAACAAGATGAAGGAAAATGTCGCCTTTTGTAAGGCCCCGAATCGCGCTTTTGCTTCATGCATTTGATTTAGCTTGGCTGAAACATGCCACAAATGTGCTCGAAACACAGATCGAGGCTGCATCCATTCCATTACAGTCGGACAAGGCCAGCGCAGACCGAGCTTTCGGCACCCAAGGCCGTGCTTGTTTCTGGTGTGGTCGTGCGATCTGCTGCACCTCCACTGCAGACCGCAGCATTTCGGTACAAAACGGTGTGTACTGTTGTAAAACCCATTCATGGTTTTAGTGTGTAGGCCTTACAAAGTGTTTCCCGACTTTATTACACTCATGTCCCGAGCGCTTTTCCACGATGTCCCGACAACCGGACGGTGGGCGCGGCAGCAACGCAAATCTTGACATTCGGGGGGAAGAGGGCTAACGTAGTGTAAGCCGTACAGAAAAGGTATGCGTATAGGTCTCACGATTAATGGCCACAAGGTGTGTTTGTGTGAAAACCAAGTGGTATGCTCGTATTTCAAAAGGCCAAACCAGACAGCCCTAGGTAACATGGGATTTGGAAATCCTTGGCAAGTATCAAAATATTAGTGGTGGTACCAAAATGTATATGGCTATAGTGCTTCCAAAGCAAATACTGACAAAGAGAAGCATTCACGTAATGAAAATCAAGCAATCACGGTCGGCTGTTGGCCAGAAAATTCGGCGTCAAACGTGCGCTGATTCTAAGGCGCAGGTGAACAGGTAAAATTAAGTAGCCACAGGGCAGGGGAATCATTAGTTCCTATATTCAAAATTAGAAGTCCCTGTCCAGACCCATAACCGCAAACGGCAAACGTAGAAAGGGCATAAAGTTTACCTGACCTTAAGCCACTGACCTTTAAATTTGCCAAAAATTCGAGATAGTCGTAATCTTGCATCTTTCACGTTATTTCGATATGGGTAGTTTCGTTCTAGGTAATAAATTATACGAAATGTTATGCTATTTTAGCTTTTGGAACACGTCCCACTTTGTCCAGCCTTCCCGGTCACCACTAGGCCAGTGATTTGCGGCGATCGGGAGTTCAAAAAAATTCACAAGGCATAAAAGATTGCATGAAGACGTATCTCACGTTTTATTCCTCTGTGCCACCTCTTTTCTCGGTTGTCGTCAAACAGCCTGAGGGGTTCTCATGAGCTCCCGTTCCCGCGGGGGTTAATTTGCACATGGTTTACAGATGATAACTTTTCAGAATTGCTTTGAAGCAATGACTTAAAAACGGAGTAGCTTTTGACAGAATCGTTTTTGCAAAGAACACAAAAAATCCTCAATCAACCCACTCTGTTCGCAGGAGTGATGAATCTCCATGTGGTGTAACAAGGCATGTCACGTATGACTTAACCCGTCCCGACTGGGGGGGGGGGGGCAGATGACTGCCCCCCCTGAGGTTTTTCTGGGATTTCGAGAGAACCAACAAACACAGTCACGAAACTTTGTGTACCTTTTGCTCCATCAACTTTACATCTCGTGTCAAAATTTTGACCTCAGGTCACGTCAGATGCCTGACCTAGGTCAGGTCAAACAGACCTATGTCAAAAAAAGTGTAGCGCTCTGTAACTTTTTCGCAAAACAAGATATTTCAATAATACTTTCAGGGATTAGTGATCGTCATAGATGCAACAAATCTCCAATCTCGGATTTTTTGGAATTTTCCGGGTTACTGACCTAAGGTCAAGCCCATTTTTAAGACATATCGTCGTTTTTTCGGAAACTGACGGAATATTTCATTACATTTTTAGTGTGGAGTCAAGCAGACATTTTGTTACCGTCATAGCTCCGCCAACTTTGTAGATTGGTAACTAATCAATTTTTCAAAAATTTAAGCATGAGAAACCATCACAAGAACCACAAAGATCAATAAAAATGACATAGATCGTCTTTTTTCGCGAAAAAAAGGAATGCCAAAATTAGTTCTCGTCAATTTGGTACCGCATACGGCAGCGGCGCACACGGGCAGCTGGCAGGAGAATAACCGTGTCTTTAACTCAACGTTTCGGCGTATATATTGAAGAAATCTGGAGAAATTAGACGTGTATCGGAATCCGCGTACCTTTACTTCTGCGCTGGTGCCTTTACCTATGCGTTATTAGTCACAGCCCTTGAGGCTCAGGCCATTTCTCGGTCTCATGCAGTCGGCTATGAGAAAACATATATAGGGCGTAAATTGCTTACATATTATCTGAAACTTAAGATGAGAACAGTTTCAAGCTCTACTCGTCGCGGGCTTTCCAACGGTATGCTTATGTTTATCGTGCGGCCAGCCGTTCGTGAGTTAGAGTGGGGGGCAGTCAACTGCCCCCCCCCCGGTCGCCGATGTTCGAGACGGACCGACGGTCGTGCGCGGGTTAATCATTCCTTTGTTTTAAAACGGAAGCAGTGGTAGCATATACGACTGGCGTTCTAGACTGGTAACTGAACTTAAATGTCTCGGAAATCGAAATCACTGACAATCCTCCTGAGACCGAGTTGAACTCGTTCTGGGCAATACTGCACCTATCACAGACTCCATTGCAGCAAATCACGGATTCGGCAAAACAGCAAATGGCATTGTTTCTCATATCAGCCATTTCGAACGAATCTTTTATCCTGTTTGTTTGATCTCGCTGGCGCCAAATGAGCCGGAGATATGCAGGCGAGTCGGCTTCGCCTAAGCCGGGCCCCCGACAGCACTTCCGCCCAGACCGACTGAATTGGGAGCGGTGCGGCCGCACGTGAGACCTCAGGTCTTAGCCCGCCGAAAAGCCCGGCTAGAGCTGGCGGATTCGCCTGGCCGGCAAACACGCAGCCCAGCCGGCGGGCGGTCCTGCAGCGCCACTCACAGCACGGGTCCTCGTCGTTCCAAGCGTCAGCGCAGTCGATACGGTCGTTGCAGACCAGGCTTCTGTTGAGGCAGGGCCCGTTCAGGCACTTGAACTCCGTGTCGGAACACTGCCAGGTGCCTGGGGGACAGGGGGGGGGCGGTTCAGCGAGCCTGGCACTCTCTGGATCGCGCGTGAGAAAGTAAAGTCGGATTTATCTTCCGTCTCACGATAGGAGCATCGTGGACTTGTGCATTGAAACATTGTGACAATGTGCTTTTTCCCTTGCTACTGAAAATGACTGCAGTGCCTAACAAGCAGCATCGCCCCAGCAACCCGTGACTGAGCTCGAGCAAGGTATTATTTTCTTCTGGAGCCCACCGGCCACATGCCACGTATGAGCCGCAGCGAATATTTACAACTTCCCTTGCTAAAATTAAGTTAATGAGCAGCTGTCATATCTCATCAGCTACCAACGACAGTGACGCTGAGTTCTGCGGCACATCAGTTGACAAATATGTGGGTGTAAGAGCCAGTAAAGTAAGACGAGCAACAGCCTACCAACAGCTGAAAATTACAACAAAGACCTGTGGTGTTTGTGGAAAGAAATAGCCTGAAATGGCTCTGCATTACCCATTTCAGAAACGCGCCTAAAAGCGGTAACACCTGAAGTTTTTCATTACAAAGTTATGCTTGTGCTATTAAGGGATTTGTTTCGCATCCAAGGTGAAAATAAGAGGAAAACTGACGCATTTTATATTTCAAGAATTACCAAAACTGTTCCGTTTCCCTCGGCCTTCTCCTTTCACCATGTGCGCTATACGCGGGGGGGGGGGCACGGGGCAAAACTGCCCGATCTTAATGGTCTTTTGGCACATGCTTTCACCACTATAAGGTTGGAGTGCTGCTGACAAATTCTGTCATATCCTGTTGTGTCATGGCACACTTTTCCAGTGAAACTTCTTCCACTACGGCCCGGCGAAGTCGGTAGGCGGGTCGCAAGGACGACCCGCCCTCGGCGGCGGCAGGCACGCGTGTCGGGCCGTACAGGCCGTACACGGTGTTGGGTATGGAGCTGCTGCAGCCGGACTGTCAGTTACAAAACCTTGTGGGGAACTAGCCTGTGCGATAAGCTAACGGCTCTAAAACACAGATAACGAAACGTAGATTGCGCGAAAAAAATGTATCCAATCATTTCGGATAGCTTCACATGAACTGCTAACGCAAACTCTGAAGTGTTTTGTGGAAGAGAACAGAACGACGCATGGGAAATAGCACATTACACTAAAGCAAAATTAAAAAAGGAACGAGAGCACATTGCACAAATTCTGTCCGGTGTTGCAGATCGTGAAAAACATCGGGCGTAGAGTCCACTGACCCCGAAACCCTCCAAGAAATTTAGCGTTTTTGGCAATCCGTCGAAGCGGATGAGCGGCGCATTCACGTACTCCTCGACCAGCCATCAACGAGAACTGCCTTCCCCACAGCGAAACAAATATTGTGCGCAGGGCGATAAGAAATCAGACTTCTCTCACTAGCGTTTACGACAATATTTCCATGTCCTGCGTAGTGACTTATCATTCTTACACATTATGCGAAAGACAATGTGTATATGAGGGTGAGAGGAACGGGAAATGTGGCGATGCCGGTGCAGGTAATGATACAAAGGTAGGTAAAGGCAGAGACAGAGACAGATAAAATGACAGCGATGGAACCACATACAGGGTGACAGAAGCGGAGGGACACAATGAAAATGAGAGAGAGAGAGGGAGACTCAGGTACACCTACTGCAGTTGATGAGGTGCGACCCGTCGGAGCACCCGTGTCGCGACAGGCCAGAGCTGTAACACCGGTCCGCCAGCGGCACGCACTGGCCGCTGGCGCAGCGAAACTGGTCCGGGCGGCACCGCTCAACCTCCGCTGCAACCAAACGGAAAACAATCGGATGTGGCTGGAAATCAGCACGCGGCCTGCAGGTCAACGCTGCCCATTGATGTTTTTCTGCTTACTGAACGTGCTGGAGAACTCACCGTTCGAAGTACCACGGGTAAGCGGAAAAGTTGATTTGGGGTGGAGAGTTTGGCGTTTTCCGAATGTGCGCTTCTGGGTTCTACTGGTTGGTCACTTTAACCGTATACTCTGTCCGCTGCATTCTGTGCTCTGGTCTGTCCGCTGTAGTCCAGCAGTCCGTGGTCCGCCCTGAGCAGTCTGGTCAGCCATACCCAGGGTGGACTATCTCGTCGCTGTAGTCTGAACAGTCTGATCAGCCTCGCTCACGACAGACTGTTCAGTCACGGCCACCTGAGCAGAGCAGTCAGCCGTACTCACCACAGGCTGTCTCGTCGCTACCGTCTGAACAGTCGCGTTTGTAGTCACACCACTTGTACTTCGGTATGCACTGGCCGCTGGTGCACTTCAGAAGGCCTGGCGCGCAGACAAAGTCATCTGGCAGCGGAAAACCGA
This sequence comes from Capitulum mitella, assembly GCA_030062745.1. Lineage (NCBI taxonomy): Eukaryota > Metazoa > Arthropoda > Thecostraca > Pollicipedomorpha > Pollicipedidae > Capitulum > Capitulum mitella. The sequence continues at coordinate 3,792,729 of CP099851.1, read as the reverse complement.
GCATGTTACCAGGATGACGTATTTTCCGCGCTGAATCTGTACGTGCATGCATGCAGCATCGTTTGGATACCGGGCTGCCTAATGCCATGGTCGTACAGATGCATTAGCATTTAAGTAAACGATCAAGCGCAAGTACATGGGAAAGTCCAGTGCTGCTTGGAAATGTTTCAGAAAGAAACGATGGTAACCGACATGTTTCCAGTGATGCCTACACATGTCCCGGGTGCCATGAATACGTACATTGCGTGCCATCTCAGGTGGCTGGAAAATGTGTCTGAGCTGAAGCATTCGAGTACAAGCATGCCATCGCCTCAGCAACCCTGCAATTTGGTAACGATGAACTGCAGTTCCATCAGCACGTTGCTTTATGTGAACTGCATTTACCGCTCTGTGTAACCTCGTATCACTGACTTATCACAGAATAACACGTTCTATCGTTTACCAAACGCAAGTGGCAGTTGGAACGCGCCGAGTGTCAAAGGTTGGGTCAATGTGATGATGTGGCATGTTTCGTAGAAATACAGTTATCTAAGATTCATCCATCTGCATTCTCATGTAGATGATTCAGCGATTTTTATTTTGTTGAGAACAGGCCACTAACGTTGGTGATTTTTTATTTGCAGGATAACGCCGATGTCACTGGTGCAGATACGAAACGTTACTGCACACCACGCTTTGCAAAAACATGCCGCCAAAGATGCGTTAGTTTGTGATAAGACGTTGAGGAAATATAACGGAAATTGTAAGCATTCACATTTCCACACATTCACGCATAAACACACAGCAATGCACACTTGTGAGACTTCATTATCTTTCATTATATCTGATGTCTGGCTATCCTTAAAATAAAAGGAGTTTATCTTTTTGTCATCGAGTAGCGTTTAAAAAGCCTAACTGGGGATCCTCGCCAGTCTCTGGAATGTGCGCGTGAGATCGTTGACAGCGCTGTGTGCAGTGTTACCGGTCCAAGGTATTATCATGGGCGGTAGACACCTGGATGCTACGGTTCAAGCACGAGGCAACTGCGGATACTGGGAGGAGAAAAGATATGTCCTTGAGGAATTTATAAGCGTTCATGATTTTTCCCTGCTCAAACCAAAAAGGCCAGATTAAAAGATAAAGCAGTGCTACTGATATCCAACCGATTTTTTCAAATCCTTACGTACGAAACATTGGTTCGTTCCAACATTACGTAAACACCGCTAAAATGCGACTGGAGGTGTCATAGCGCTAACGCACACAAAGAAGCCAACATGTTTTTAATGCTGAAATTACATGACCAAATCAGCCTGAATGGTAGACAATTTACGTTTACATTAAAGCTTAATGTCTGACCTTCCATTAAAGGGGATTAGTTCATGGTATGATCAATGAACTACAAACTCTGAAACTACGAAATTTGTTACCCAAATGCATCGTCTGCTGGACAATTCCATGGTATTTGACAGTCGTTGCCAAAACATCAATACTAAAGCAACTGGAATCGCGAAACGTTGGTATCAATGTTGGAGGCTCCTAATTAGTTTTGATTTAAAATCCGTTGGCTTCATGAGATCTTAGCTCGTTCTCATAAAATTGCGGAAAACCTGCCGCAAAGCCTTCTAGTTCAATTTCCGGCGGACAGATGACACCACAGAATTATGACTTAACTCACTGTAAGGATAAGAAACTCCATGCCAATCGACGACGGAAAGTGCATCTTCACGTCGCCATGGCAACGTCTGAAAGCCTGCAGTTACCTCACGAAGTTTATTTACATTACCCTTGTGCCCAATGTCCTTTCTACAAATATTTCACATTCTTGTCGCCAGGTGGTAAACGCAGACAGTTGTATTAATGGCGCAGAGAGGGAGTTTTCAATCCAGATATACGTAATCAATGGCGCTATCCAAAATTATCGTAGTGTGATGTAGTTATGTGTAATTGTGTGTTGTGTGTATGTGTAATATGTGTAATATAATTATGTGATGCAGTTATGCAGTTATGCGTTTTATAATCAGGTTGATGACGCAACCCTTTTCCCGTAAGCGGCCGGGGGAGGGACTTTCAGAAATTCCCTCCGGTTTTTGCTCTTCCTCTCCAGGATTTCTGAAGTATCTACACAAAATCTGGTGAATTCTCCTATCCGCTCTTTCCATGTATCACGAAAGAACTTCAACATTTCGTTTTGTCCAGGCACGGAGCAATGCGAAGTTTCTTTTTGGCGGCGCCTCAGGCCTTTTTCGGCACCGTTTGACATTTTTGTGTCAAACGGTGCGTAAAACGGAAATGGCTGCCGCAGGGTAAAAGAAATCACAATTCTGTTTAATGTTTGATTCGTCTACATCAAATCTTCACATAAGAACAGCGGAACACACAAAATTTCACAGTGCCCTACATTTGTGTCTCAAATTTCATGTCGATATCAGACCAAGTCACGGAGATATGACCTAAACCGTCTGCGTGCGTGCCACATCTCACTACGGTCATAAAGACAATATTGAGCAATAAAGTCAGTTAAAATTATTTGAACCATTTTCATCCAATATGAAATGAGTCCAGGGCCATTCTGCGTAATTTAGAGGTCATTTCAGGACATCTGAGGTCAAATGTCACAACGTGATCTGATGGGAATGCAACCAGGGCAGTTCCTCTTTTCTTATGCTCCTGAAGCTGCTTAGGTCAACATAATGCGAAAAAATATCGTACAATGCGCACTTTTTAGGTACAAAACAACTGTAACAAGCCCATCTCAGTTTATTTTTCTTTAACGTGAATATAATTACAATATAAATAGTTGTATTTAATACTATCTTAATTGTAAAAAAATAAACCATCCATTTTCCAGGCCCCAAATTTTACCAAAGCTTCCCAAAATTCAAAAAGTGGGGGTAAAAATAAAATCCCTCTCGATAAGTGTTCGATTTATGACATTTATATCGAAAGCTGTTCACAAACGCCGGGGTTAAAATAAACAAATACTACCCCCTTTTCTCACTTTTTGAACCCTTGTAGACACATCTTGAATATTTTCAGAGTTTTTAGTATTTCATTCGTTTATAGGTAAATATGTGAATATTTGCCTGCATAAAAATGTGGATTGCTTCATAGGAAATCAAACGCTGATTTTTTACGGTGAAAATGGACTAATAGAAAGGGAATATGATTAATGGCCCGCCGACTTTGTGCGGCGGCCTCTCATCTGGTAGCCTGACTGGGAGAGGTTCACAAGACTCAGACGAGCCCAAATTTGCTGTCAAAGCAAATCAGTTTACATTTTAGTACACGGATTCATTAAAATGAAATCAATGACATTCAAGTACGTGGCGTGGCAGCCACCAGCCTATCCAAACGCCTCTGGCCAGTACGTTATACCAGAGTCGTTGTATTATGTAAAACATGTATGTGCGTAGCCATATTATTGTGTGACACAAACTAAGGTCCACTCATCAGTACCGTCGAAATTTTTCCACCATCGTTTTTGCATAAAACAACATTCTGCAGCTGCGTAAGAGACGACGCTGAAAGTGATTTCATTAATCTACAATGACATCCTTCCGGCTTCGTCACCTGTGTGTGAAACTTCGTGCCGCGAGCAGTTGTTGAACACGATTAGCGACGACATTCAACACGTTCAAAGCCATGCCAGAATAAAATGGAAGTTTAATGAAGCGGTGGAGCCGACGGCGAAAAATAAGACCTCCACTCATGTGCGCCGCGTCTCGGACGAAATCAGGTCAGTGCGGCGAGGTGATTACAGCTCACTCATGCGTGACATGCAAACCGGACTTCACGCCGTGCAACAGGCCCTGCGGAACTGCACTCACCGCCAGAACCACGAGCTAACAGAACACAGCATGACGCACGACCACGCCGACTTGGATAACATCCGGCGCAGCAGACCGAAATGACGCAAAAACATCGTCATAATCACGCTTGAGATGGCAACAAACGAGCTGTCATACCACGCCCCTCGTCTTCCAAAAACGGTAGGAACTGCTGGCAGACGGCTAACATATCGAAGGATGCCCTACCGAGACCTGCACGTCGCGAACCGGAGTTTCCGGCGCAGAACTGGACTGCGTTTCGTATTATGTAACTTCCGTCTCACGTGGGCTGCAGCGGCCTGTCTAGGGCTCTAATTAAACGCCCCCTGCGGCGCGGCATAAGCCTACAACTTTTATTACAACTGTCTTACATGCAGGTGCAATACTACAGCCTAGGTATCCATCCAGTTTAAAACCAGTCATTTCCGGGTGCGCAGTGCTGGTAAGCTCGAAAAGTTCTATCACACCAACTGGCTTAAATGCACCAGCAATGATGGAGCAGCAATGGAATGTTCTCGACTTTCACGCCGACGAACGAAGCTCGGTTGCCACTCTTCCGTGAGTCTTTTTTATACCGCTGGCAAACATTCATCATCAAAAACCTAGAATCTTCAACAGTTGACTTCTTCTTCATCTCCATCCTTTCCACATTTTAAACCAATCGGCTACAAGGTAATGTCACGTCATTGAGCTATGACGTAAGTGCCAAGGGCTTGTAAGTCGTTATTCTAGATCTGAGTCACATTTTGGCATCTACCTCAGGATTCGATTAAATATGAATTCAGTTTCCGACACAGGACTGTTTCACATATGCTTGACAATATACGGGGTTATGAAAGGCCAGTGAGCTCACCAAAATCCTTTCAAGTCGTTGACCTTACATGGGCTGAAACTGGCTTCAAAGAGGCCGTGGGGTAAGTACCTTTAAAAAACCGCTTATTGCTAATCGGTAATCGCTGATTTCAGCGGGGATACCAATGACTTTTATACTCATTGTTTATCAGAAGTTTAGTCTGTGGTGATTATACATCATTTTTGCTTTAGCCGAGCAATATAAGCTGGCTATGATATTGCGCCTTTCATTGGCCTTATCTTGGCCTCATGAGAAAAAATCACTGGCTACGAGTTTGAAAATCACTCCAATAAAAACATAAATGTCCGGCCGGGAAAGCCATAAAACTACTACGAAGCAACGAAGGTGCCTAATGATGAGATACATTCCTTCGTTGTGGTGTGAAAGATAACCATGTCACCTAAACCGTTCAATTCAGACACCATTCAAAAGAGAAAGAAACGTGCTAAACGTTCGTTTTCGTGTTGTTGTTCCACCTTGATGAGGAAAGAAATGGGATGCGACGGGTGGGATCGGAAACACTCTCCTCGTCCGGGGTACAGACGGAAATTACTAGTTCAAGCGAGTGTTCAGATAACTACCGTTCATTTAGAACGGTGTCCGTTATGTTCACATACGCCCGACAGTGCCATGCTAGCGTGTTCCTAATGGGCATGCTCCATCGCTTTTCGGAGGAGTTTGGGGAAGGCGGGACTGACGGACTCCAAGGAGGTTTGAGCACGTTGGCAAATGGAACAGGTGGGGAGTCTGGAGCGACAGTCAGCCGTTTCCCGTTGAGTGATAAAAAAACAGTGCGTTTGTTTACATTCGTGGCGCGGTTAGAACAAGTGCGAAACAAAAACCAAACGCAGCAGACGCGCCGCTTTCGCTGACATCTAAACTCCTAAAACTTCAACCTGATTTGATCTGGAAAAGTCTCAAGGAATTCGGAGAAGCTTGAAGGAAATTGAGATGCTAATGGAACAGACACGGAGGAGCTTCGAGGAAGTCAGAGGGAGATGGAGAAGCTTTAGGAGGAAGCTCATTATGTGTCCTGATACAGGCAACGATCGTGCATTTATTTTAGTACTGTTCGATTGTTCAAACAGTTTTTTTCAAAACCTATTTCGTATCTATCCAAAATGTTTAACGAAAGGCTGATAAAAAACGTAAAAGTTTGCTTTTTTCCCATCAGAAAAGCACCGAACAATACACACACGAATTTCAGTTTTAGCAAGTACCTTTATACATTCTGCAAAGAATAAGAGGAAAAAGCCAAGCCTCGCACATTTAAAAACACTGCTCCGTACAGAAGTAGGAAGATCATTTTCCATACCCATTAAAAAAAGACCTTAGTTCATATCACAAAAAATGGAAGCAAATAGACAGGGTGAGGACAATCGGATACAGAAAACAAATAGGACTGATATAACACTTTTAAGACTAGCCAAAAACTGACAAAGAAAAACCGGGAAAAGTATGATCAGCAAGCCGTGTTTTCAGGCACCACATCCGTTTCTCGCTGTTGGGCTGTTGGTCCACTATCTCCCGCACGCTGTGGGGGGGGGGGGGCACGGGGTGGGAGTAGCACCATCCGCGAGCGCGAGAGAGGACCAGCAAGAGTTGGCCCTGGGGATCCCTCCGAGTCAGGTAATCAGGCAACCAATTGGGCAAACTGCACTCGGAGGCGCAGCTAATGCATGCATAACAAACCGAATTCAGAATGATGTCGATCGCGGCGAATTAGCTTGTTTTCCGCCAGGTTGCAACCGATGGAGCCCGACTGCCTTCAATGCTTTTGCCGTCACAACACGTGAGGTCAGCAACGGCGGACAAGCCACGCATGAGTTGTTTCTTTCGGCGCCGTGACAGAATGGTGCAAGGTATATAAAGTATTTGCATCATTGCTTTGAGGCGTAAATAGCAGTGTTCTATGGACGATTAGATGGCAGGAGCAACATGAAGCATACAAAACAATGAAGCATACAAAAAACGAAATGCTTAGGTGTACTGATCTCCGAAAGTCACATGTAAATATTATTGTGGTACGGTTTAGTTTTCCACACAAATTTCTGAATCTGGCCTCACTGACAGGATAGAACGCAACGTCTTGAAATGACTGCATGACTTAAGTAGGACGTCTCATTGCCCAACCGGAAATGACTGCATTTCGCCACCAGAGGACACAGCAGCGATGCGGCGCAGTTCGTCATCATGATTTACGCAGTAAGCCGGCGAGACAGTTCCTCGGGATTCGCTAGGCGTAGCCGGCCTGACATTCTCCAGTCCGTTCCAGCGGCTCAGTGTTGTTAAGCACTGCTGGGAAACTAAGGTGGCCTGACATCTTCCAGTTCGTACCAACGGCTCATTGTCATTGAACCCTTCCGGGAAACTAAGGTGACAAAAGAAAATCAATTCATTGATATCGGCTTCGCGCTAGTGCTCAGTTCAACTAGTCTGTAAGACTGTTCTTGTTTTAAACTGCGGAAACATTCTTCGGAATAAATACAGGAAATGCAAACAGTGAGTAATGAAAATCATGAGGCAAGTGGGAAATAGGTTCCAAAGGCCATTTCATTTCCATTAAAATAAATTCCGGGTGAAATCCAAGGGAAAAAGCGTCTCTTTTCATTCACATGTGATCGTCTTCACGCAGTTCTGTTTGATTTCATGCTTTCCCTAGATTCTGCTGAACAAAACTTCACGCGGTATAAATCGCCATAAAGGGCCATTTATATGCGTTATGAAAAGGAAATCCCCTCTGTCGAATTAGCATACAACATAGCTTAGCAGGAAATAATTAACGAGATAAGCGGTAACATTTACAATGATTCAGACAAATGCAAATGATTTGCATTTCGCGTCACCACAAGGAAAACGTTGAGGAAAGAAACAACGTTGCTGTCTTTGAGGACGTCGTTTAGCGTGTTTGAGGGCTGTTTCCCGTTAATATACGGGACATATGCACAACCTCACGTTCCAGCGAATTACCACACACCTGAAGGATATTTCAGAAACTGCATCGTACAGCTTCCGGCCTTTCAAGGATATGGTAGAATATTCCTGATGTACTGCACATATAATTACATGGCTTTCTGCGACCCACGATTTCTTTGCACCGGGGGCGTCGGTGTACCATCACGTCCTTTTTCCAAAACACATTTACCGACCTGGAGAACTGAAATGCAGTTCTCAAAACTGAACTATATACTGGTGCAGGGGAACTGAGGAGGGGTAATTTGGCCCTTCCTCCAGTGGCTTTTTTGGCTCCAAAGCCAAAACAAATACAGCAGAAAATCATTTGGCCTGACGTCATGTCAACTGTACTGAGATTATATTTTTGACATTTCTACCACGAATCTCTTTGCACAAGAGGCTGCTTTTAAATGGGGAGTGGAGTGCAAACAACTTTCTTCGTCTTTCTGAAGGACACATTTAGCCCTTCGTGAGAGGTCATTGGCTAGGACTCAGTCTGATTCATTACAAGGTTGTATATACGATAAAATGGCACAAATGCATTTGCCATTCCCTTCTAGTAATGAACAATATTTGCTTAGTTTAGACTCACGAAGGCTTTGACCTCGCATGACCTTATGCGACCCGATATGACCGGACATCAATTGAAAAGTCTCCTGCCCCTGGCAACCCATGAAATTTCATAAAATGGTTGGAAGCAGCGAGCGTAGTTGGTTTCAGGTGAGTTACCTTATCTCGGAAACATTAACCCGCGCACGACCGTCGGTCAGTTACGATCAAGCCCGACTGGGGGGGGGGGGGCAGTTGGCCGTTCCCTCTCTAACTCACAAACGGTTGGTCGCACGATAAAAATAAGCAAATTGTTGAAAAGCCTGTGACGAGTAGAGCTCGAAACTGGTCCCTTTTTTAGTTTTAGATAATATGTAAGCAATTTACGGCCTATATATGTTTCCTCATAGCTGACTGCATGAGACCGAGAATCGGCTTGAATCTCAAGAGTTGTGACTAATAACGCATAGATAAAGGCACGAGCGCACAAGTAAAGGTCCGCAAATGCCGATACATGCCTAATTTCTCGGATTTGTTCAATATATACGCCGAAACGTTGAGTTAAAGACACATTAATTTTCGCGCTGGCTGTCGGCGTGAGGCGCAGCCGTACAAAGAAATTAAGTATTTAGTAATAAGAAATTAAGGGGAACTAATTTTAGTGTTCCTTTATTCTCGCAAAAACCTATCCATGTAAATTTTATTGATTTTGGTGGTTCTTGTGGTGGTTTTTCATGCTTAAATTTTGGAAAAATTCATTAGTTACCGATCTATACAACTGGCGAAGCTTTCTTCGCGAGAGACTGTTAATTTCCAAAATATGCTATTTTTTTCAAAGTTTTTGAGGTTCCTGGTACTACTTACGTCTTTTCAAGCCAGTTCTGCCAATTTCTATCCATTCTGTGTAATTCATTGTTGATTTTGACGGTGGTACATTTTGGCTCACTACAGTTACCCGTGACCTGACCTTAGGTCAATGGCTGGGAGTCATTGATACTTTGCCCAATGACCTGCATCACTTCACACCAAAAATGTTATGAAATATTCCGTCAGTTTCCGAAAAAACGACGAAATGTCTAAAAACCTTAACTTAACCTTAGGTCAATGACCCGGAAAATTCCGAAAAATGTAACATTGCAGATTTGTTGCATCTATCAAGGTCAGTAATCCCTAAAAATATTATTGTGATATCTTGTTTTGCAAAAAAGTTACAGGGTGCTAAACTTTTTTGGACTTAAGTCTGTTTGACCTGACCTAGGTCAAGCACCTGACCTGGCCTGAGTCAAAACTGTGACAAAAGGTGTAAAAATAATGAAGCAAAAGGTACACAAAGTTTCGTGGCTCTACGTTTGTTCGTTCTCTCGCAATTCCAGAAAAACCTCGGGTGGCAATGAACTGCCCCCCCCCGTCGGGGGCGGGTTGAAAACCAAACATCTGTTGCACCTCTTGACTCTAAAATGCCCCATAAAGTCTGACTGACATGTCTTCATTTGTCCAAGGACTTGAGCTTTCGACTGGCATCATTTCCATTTTCACGGCCGTCTTTCCGATATTATGGAGGCACTTTCTCGAGAGCCCGGCCCGCCGAGTAGGCAGAGGGAGATGCGGGCGGGAGATGGGCAGCGGGATGACACATGGGTTAAGGCCACCCACCGGAACACCAGGCGTCTACTGAGCTCCAGTATTGTATCGCCATGCTCCGTGTTCCTCCGCGCGTCCCACGGGCGCCGAAAGACCGGGTCCACTCACCGCAGAGCATTTCGTCCGAGCGGTCGTAGCAGTCGAGCCGGAGGTCGCAGCGGGCGGCGGAGGGGACGCACTGGCCGTTGGAGCACCGCCACTGGCCGCGACCACAGGCAGGCGGAACTGCAGAACACAAGCATCAGGCCACTGATGCGACATCACTGGCCACCGGAACACCCCAGCGACCACCGGAACATGATTGCCGACTGCCAAAACGTGACGCCATTAGCCACGGTACTGGATCACGCCCCGTCCAATTGGCAGACGGAACATCAACGTAGCCAATGAAACTTCGCATCGGCCGACGAAACACTGTCACCAACCAACGGAACACCGCCACCGACCAGTGGAATACCGCTGTGAGCTACTGGACATTGCCACTGGCCAGTAGAACACCATCACTGGGCACTGGAGTACAGTTCTGCGACCCAACGAGGGTATGAAAGAATGTGTATTTGGAGCACCCATGACTGTTTCAGATGCATAAGTCATGACTCAGCCGTATTCAGAAGCACAATAATAGTGCCTATAACAATGGTAGTTGTGTACCTAGTTGCAGTTATTGATGTCCTTTTAGATACAAACAGCCGCTCTGTGTAACGATGGACCTGCAGATGACTTTGATTTGACAGGGGACAGTTGATTTGAAAACCGATGTTACTTGAAAACTGATCTGAAAATCGGGAAGCGACAATTGTGGATTGTCTGAATGTTATCGAAAGTAATTTCATTTCTGTTCACGACGGTCTCCAATCTTTTGAAGCCGGTGGCGCTGAAGAACACATTTGTTTGGCCTCTGGCTAACATGAGTTGAAAGTAAAGGCTTGTTCTGCAACAATCACCATATTGTCGGCCATAAAAGGACCGTTTAAGGAATATTAGTGACTGTCTGCAGCTTAGCAAAACGGCCGTGGAACCGAATTCATTTTATCAGTTGAAAATGTCATCGATTTCACTCGCGCGAAAGTCATTGTTGTTCCCATAATATTCATTATTCATGACAAAGTTCAGACAAGTCTCGTTGACATACTAAGTTTCAAATTGAGCAGAAGCGTACTTGGTGCAGCGTGCTGCTAAATTCCTTCACCATGCAGTCTTAAACGAACTCAGACGGGTCTAGAGTTCTAGGATCAAGTTCCTTGCGAAAAACGCATTAAAGCTTCTTCTTACATGTACCGACAGCTCCAAGAATGGCTGAAAGGCGGCTTACCAACAGGTGAGTCTGGTGCAACTAAGTTGATAGAATCAGCAGAAGACGCATGGTCGCAGAGATGCACATGGGTGTGTGCGATGTCGTTTTAAACTAAAATGTCAAAGTCGTGGCGTGCTCGGTACAGTGGCTCAGTTTCCTGCCGCCATTCACTGCACTACGATCGGCAGCAAACATGCCAGCGCGTGCAGCTAATGCTAACAAGACCTCGCAAAAGAAGGCTGCCCTTTTCATAATAATGCTAACAAGGTCCCAGCTGAGTTCCAAGCATTTAACTGAAGCGCAGTCGACCAATCGTCCCGCAGAGGGAAATGGTGCAGTCTCGGTAAATCGTGACTCCAATAGGAGCTTGCGAGGCGGTGCAGAAGGTTCTTCAGCTCAGCTCGTCAACGGCTCGCCACCTCACGGCCACCGCCGTCCTTCAGGGCGCCAGCCAGGCCGCCGCTGACACATTGAGCCTCGTTGTCATCCTCAGGTCTCAGCCGCCACGACCTTCGAGAGGACTCTCCTCCGCTCCCCCGGAAGACTGGCAGCGGGCTCGTGACTGGAATGGATAGCGCGCCCCGATACGGCCGCCCGGCACAAACAAAAGCTCTTCGTCACCCGGAATCGCCTGCCACACATCAGGACGGCGATAACGAACTTTGAACCAGGGGCAATCGGCCGTCGCTTCGCAGCGAGACCGGCTGGCACAGGGCAGCCCAGTTCTTTCCCCGGGCAGGGGCAAGGGCATGTTTGCGGCCAAGGGGGAGAATGGGGTAATGGGGCTATGGGCCCCCCGACCTGAAACTTCCACGTCTCTACGCAACGAAAATACAAAGATTCCAAAAATCAAAGATTCCAAATCTCAAAAATAAAGTGGGCGGGACCGCGGAAGTTTTCAGTTTTGAAGGAATGTTTGGTTTCTTCTGGCACCTCCCTGGTGAAGTCCTGGCCACGTCCCCTGGTCACCGGCCCGGCAACCTCGTGATAACTGGCGGCGATCAAGGCTGTTTGTTGTCCGGCCAGCGCGGCCCGGCGGACGCGTCGGAGCTCTGATCACCGCTGCGTTGTGGCGGTACACACATTCCTCATGCGGCAGCGCCGGCCGCCATCGGCACGGCACGCCTCGACTGGTTAAACGAAACGCTCCGCCCTGGTCGGCATTTCGTATACAGGATTTTCAGAAACTCGATAAATAAGTCTGCAAACGTCCTTGATGGCATGTTCAATATTCGTTTAGGTGAGAAATGTTTAGAACGTTCAGCAAATGCAATTAAGGTTAAGGCCGTAGACCGAATGAGGCTTATTTCAGCTGGCAGAGAAAAGTTAAATTCAGCGGGGCCAGCCTGGTCCGACCCGTCCGTTATGGTAGCTGAAAGCTAATTATTTGCAACCACTGGGCGGAAAATCCTGGAGTTTTCAGTAGAAGAAATTTCAGTTCTGGACTGATATGCATGTTGCATTCGCATTGCGGTAGCTTGCAAAGTGGTTCGTCGTCTTTCTGTTCTATAACTATTCCGAGAGCGGCTTTTACTCTTGGAGCCATTTTCTACGTTTTTTTTGCAACTCGTTAATAGCAGCAAAACAACATTATGGGCAGGCATGGCGTTTAAACCTTGCATTCTTCAGCATGCAGTATGCTAACATATATCGATAAATATGCGTTGTCACTGGGAAATATTCCAGAGAACGCAAGGAAACTAAAAGCAATCAACCATACTTCCCGAATTTGGACAGAAAGGAAATAGGCCCGTTCTTCATGCATCCCACAAAGCATCATACTGATTAATTAAAAAACTGCCTGCTGTAGACATCCACCGAACATGACACAATACGTTACTGCGCAGACCAATGAAAAGCTGTCGACGCCAACACGACCGAACAGGACACTCGGGAAAACCGGAGGAATCGTTTCAGACTTTGGAAGGTAAAGAATTCTGACACCATTTCGAATACAGCACCCAAAATTACCTAAGTGTGGCATGCGTCGGGGTAAATACGTGTCAAGGAAGAAATGGGTCTCATGAATTTTGCCTTCAGTCTAGTATTCCGCGCCATGCCCTCGATCTATTTTGAGAAGATGGGAGGACGTAATTAGTCTTTTTTGCCAGAGCTAAACACTTGATTTATAGATAGAACTATACCGCATGACGGTAGTCGGCTCTGTGGAACGACATTACCGTGATTTGCATTTCTCATGCTCCCTTTAGATCCGTGACCTAGGTTGACCTCATCTGACCTCGGGCGACTATAGTTGCTGAGATTTGACATGTCAGGAATTTTTTGCCAAATTTGAATTCATTGCCAGAATTTACCCTGGCACGTCACAAAGCAAGGTGTATGATGCTTGGTAAATTTATATCCAAATGGCCGAAGTGGCAATTTAGGGATCTGTACTGAGCCAAGCGTCACACGTTACACGTCATATATAGCAATGTTTTGCAACAATGGCATACACATAGAGCTGAGAC